>OZ004728.1:85125481-86325481 GCA_963924685.1 Dexiosoma caninum | reverse complement strand
TGATTTTTTACTTTTCATTCAGGAAAATCTAGCGCCAAATATTCTGCTGCAGAAATCTCATTTACTTTTGGGAATTCAACAGCGACAATCAGCTGTTGAGCTTTCGGCAAAAGAAAATTACAGCGAAAAATACAAAACAGCACTGACAACACATTCTTCATGAAAATCAAGCTGGTCGCGCTGCAGAAAGACCTGCATCATGCCTTACCGAACTTACAATTTTCAAGTGCACATACATACATACATACGTACATATATTTGTGGCCGATTGCCCAGTAAATCGTATTACGCATTACAGACAGGGTTTGTGTTTAAGCGAATATTTTCTATTTTAAGTCTTTTCGGTCAATTACGGTTTTAGAAAGATTAAATGCTCAACAAAATCTGCTTGTATTCTCCTTCCTATAAACTAGTTTCATAGGACCATCGCTACAGTGCTGGTCGGAGAACAGGAAACATACGTGTGATCTTAAAAGTGCATATATACTAGAGTCTAGGCGGGAATCGTACCCGCACCTCGATATTGAAAATATTTGCTACAGGAATATTTATTGGCAAAAAAAGAGTTTTCCTTCATTTTAAATAAATAAATTAATTGCCTGAGCCAACATTTTAAAATTTGTTTTTCGGTTTTAAATGTTATAAAGCGGCCGAACGATATCGCATGAGATATTGTGGGCCAGGCAGTAAATAAAAGATTCAAAAGAGTAACCTGAATGACTCCGACTGCAAACAATTATATTTTGTGACTAAAATTCGTTCTGTAGCTTTCCTTTACGGATGAATAGATCGATTAAGGATGATTTTTTTTTTTTAATTAAAATTTTAAGGAAATAAAAAGAGGGCAAAAACAGGTCAAGTCAGCTAAAGTGGGTAAAGTAATTTTAATCATTATTTATGATTGTTAATTATAACTAATATTTTTTTTTACTCACTTTGCTGTAGGCGGTGTGTGGAAATTTCTCGAAACTTAACAAACCCTCTTCACCAGTTCGGCCATTTAACTGGCCCTGACGTATTCGAGCTGCTGTCACTGTTGACAATGACATGCCATCGCCCACAAAGAATATAATATTCTTTGCTTTATTAAAGTTATACTGTTCAGCCAAACGTTTGGCCAATTCTTCTGCTGCCAAGGATTTCCAAAATTCAGAATTCTTTTCTTCTTCGGGAACATATTTACTGCCTACTGCCACCTTGACTTTACGGCTTTCTGTTACCGGCAATTGTTTGCTCCCCATAATATTTTCCATGCGATGGTAGTTTGGTTCGTTAATGTCCCAACTCATGGCCATGGCCACCACGCTTAATATAATTAAGCAGCTCCTCATATTGAAATGTGTTATCGCTGTCTGAAGTGTTTCAAATGCAGTGAACTGCTTCGAAGCACTGAATTTATAGTAAAAAAAAATTGCAGATAATTTTGTTTAAACAACATTTAATTCATACAATTTAAATGAAAATATAAATAATAAATAAATAGAAAAATGTCTTAATTTGCAAATCTCAGTTGTAAAAGCTCTTAGCGAATTGACAAGTAATAAAGTTTATTTGAGTGCAAAGATTAGAAAGCTGATTTGCCTGGTTAATTAAATGAGCAGTACGTCGTACTTCGACGATAGAAAGTGGTAGTAAAAAAAACGTTTACTGTCTCTTTTTCTGAAAGGGTTATAACAAGTTAAGAATTTAAGCAAACTCAAACAAAATTCAAACAACTGCGGATTATCTCTGCAGAATACGAGTACAAGGAATTCAGCGACCAAATTCGGTAATTCGATATTTCAAAAAATTTAAATTTATATTAATATTTTTTGATATATATTTATTAAGCCTGGGGTCTTTTTTTATCTTATTTTGTTTTTTATTATTCGATATTTCGTTAACAGCTGAAGCAAAAAGTTTACCATCAAGTCATTCAGACCAAATTTAGAAGTTTTAGATTTAACCGTTCTCAAGATATACAAAAATCATTACTTACTTCGTAGAAATATCCGGATATCCTACTTCTTTGGGTACCCGGACACAGGAGCATTGTGGGCAATGAGTTTGCTGACGAATCAGCTAAGTCCGCCATTATATCACCGCTCCACAGCTATGTGAACGTTAATCGCGACGACATTGATGAATTCATTCGCTCTCATTATTCTCTACCTGACAGGACACAGACTTTTAGTATGACATCTCCATGGTATAGATCAATCAATAGTGGTTGCACTACTATAGACGACCTAACGCCATCACATAATAATAGACTAGACTTGGTGAAGTTTACTCGCCTTAGACTCGGCCATACCCGAATATCCCACGGACACTTGATTAATATTGACACACCATCTTACTGTGACTGTAATATACCCCAGGGTAACCCACTTTACTTCCTTGTGGAGTGTCCGAAATTCAATAGAATACGCAATCAAGTTTTCCACAATTCCTGCCCAAAATCCTACCTGTCGAATCCATCTCCAAATAATATATCGCTAATCTCACAATATCTCAGGAAAATAACCCTATATGGAAATATTTTATGGTGTATCTTTATGTATTTTATTTAAGTAAATCTATATCAATATATACCCAAATGAATGTACTATCCGATTTCAATATTTTACCCTAATCATTATTATCTTATTACACTATTATCGAGCTGTAGGCCTACGAAGTCATTGCTCGTTAAATATTAATATATAATTTGTAATTATTTTGTTAATAATAATAATAATAATAATACTTCGTATGGGAGGTAGCATGCCCACTTGTCCCATTCCGCCCACTTTTTGATTGATGATTTGCACTGGCCATGCAGTTACTAAAATCAAATACAAAAACTTTAACTTTAACCGTACCCAAGGTATAATGAAATTAATATTTACGGCCATTTTCACAATGTCTAATTATTTTACTTTTAACAGAAAATATTAACTAACTGGCGGTTTGCTTAACAGGCACTATTTAATCGACGGTTAATGATTTCAGTTTCACCGTTCTTCAGTTACTTAACAAAAGAATTCTCTAAAAAGTATGGCAATATTGTTTGTGTTTGTTTACGAAAAATACTATAATGACAGAAAATAGAAAAAAATTTTAATGTTTGTGACAAAAAAACATTGAAGTATACTGAAATGAAATGGCGGAATATCCATAAGCAACAAATTGTTCCAGCTTGGAACATTCAAAAAAAAACAAATGAGACAGGTAAAATATTGGTCTATAAAAATATTAAGATCTGCACATGTTCAAACGTTTTTTGTAGAGCCTCTAATTTAACAGCAAGATTTCTTTTTTTTTGTTTCAATGTTTTAAAATTATAAACATTGAAAAAATATAAGTGTTGCTTTCCCATTTTTTACATGTGTACATTTTTTCTATTTCTCAATTAAATTTAGCTATGCATAGGTGTCGATTATATTGTTAACCGCCACATTTTGTTCGGTTAAATTTAACAGACACTTTTTCGTTAAATGGTGTCAGTGAAAAGTTAGTCATACATTGAGAAATATATTTTTAGTTAACCGACTGTTAAAGTTCCAATTAAGTTTTAATCAGACATTGTATGGCTTGTATGGGCTTACCACGCCCCCTTATTAAATGACGCCGGCTTTTTTTAATGATGATTTGTACTGTTTTTTGTTCTCAAAATATACAGAAATTAGATTTAGTTTGTGTGGGAGACACCACGCCCACTTTTACAATTCCGCCCACTTTTTGACTGGTGCTTTGTATTGACCATTAAGTTACTGAGACCAAATACAGAAACAGGAACTTCAACCGTTCTCAAGATATAATGAAATCAATATTTAGTATGTATGGGAAATACCACGCCCACTTGTTCAATCCCTCCCAATTTCGGACTGATGATTTGCCATATTTAGAAACTTTTACTTCAACCGTTCCCAAGATATATAAAAATAAATATGTACTTTGTATGGGAGTGGCAATTTTTGGAACTTATGTACCCTATAGCTCCTTTCAGATAGACAGAGAGATAATGTGAAAATATTAAGAAAATCGGTTTAGCCGTTTAGCTGTGTATAAGGTACAAACATACATAAATACAAATATGTAATTTTTATGTACATGTTGGCGCAGAATGAGCTAGAATGGTTTGAATTCTTTATAACTTTTTTATTATTATATTTTCTTTGTTTTTTTTCCAGCATTTAGTGAAGAAAGCTTGGGGAATTGTGCCCCTATCATGATTCACAACTCAACTAAATTGAGTTGTCAATGTTACAACTCAACTAATTTCAGTTGCCTTTGTTGAGTTGTTACTGGTACTGCCGTGTTGTCGTCAAAATAATCATCATATAAACATGCGTATTTTACTTTTGACATATTGAAGTCGCACGTCTGCTGTCTTCAATGTGTTTCATGCTTATAGCCTACATTTTGAAAACTTTAATAGCATTTTCTCAAGTTTGATTTGTTTGTTTGTTTTTGCATTATTATACACAACTAATTTCAGTTGCCTTCGTTGAGTTGCTACTGGTATTATGATTAACATTATAAAAGCTTAACGAAGACAACTGCAATTGGTTGTGGACCATAATACAAAAAATTAGTTGAGTTGAGTTGTAACATTGACAACTCAACTTAGTTGAGTTATGAATCATGATGGGGGCATTAATTATGAATCATTACACAATCCAACACAGCACATACTGCAGGTGCCTCAATGTCTTTGTTAAGGGAACGCATTATTTCGCGCACAAGCGATTTTAACTGGCCTCCACGTCCACCAGATTTAACAGCTCCTAACAGTTTTCTTTGGGGATATTTGAAAGAAAGGGTGTACGTTAACCAACCAACAACCATACTCCAACTAAAAACCAATATTCGAAATGATATCATGGCCATTACAGCCGAAATTTTGTTATGGAAAGTGATGGAAAATATGCTAAAAAGAGCACGTATGTGCGAAGCAGAAAATGGACATCACTTACAGGATATCATTTTTCAAAGCTAATTGCAAAAAATTCCCCAATAATATACTGTATTTTAAAAGAAAAAAAAAACTATAATAAACGCATAAATAAAAAAGTTATAAACCATATGGCTCATTCTGCGCCACCCTGTATAAGGTTTTATTTAATTTTTCGCACTGCTTAAAGGAAGATTTTATTAAATAAAATTATTTTTTAATTGGAAAAATAGAAATATTTAATTTATTAATCAAGATAATAGTAACTAAGGTCGAATAAATTATATAAAGACTTGTTTTTGTTAATATTTTTTGAATTTGTGTTTCATTAATTTAGTTATTTGTTTAGTTGTTTATTTATTTAATAACTTATGTGTTATTCATTTCCTATTTACTTTTTTTTTTTTTGGTGAATTTGTCACGTATTATTTTTATTTTTTTTAAATATTTTCTAAAAATTTATTTATTTACGTTTCAATTTCACTGCCAAAACTTTCAGCTTTTTGAACAAATAACGTGCTCGGTACCGGTTCAGCAATGCAATTACCGACGATATCCCTGTTTTCATGGATTTTCATATAATTAATAAAATCTTATATATATATATTGGACCGCGATTTCCTTAAGAAAGTGACACGCTAGAAACTTGATTGCAGCCTGAATGTCAGAGTAAATCACAAGATTTGCGCGAAAAGTCCAACTATCCAACAGATATTGCACAGCCCACTGCATGGTCATGACCCCCGCCTGCAATACACTGCAATGGTCAGACAGCCTATATGAAAGCCTACTGTTAATACCCCTTATGTGTATACCACAGCCCACTCTCTTCACCATCATATTTTCATGCTCAGCTGTTGCATTTCGTTTTAATGGTGTATAGGGGTGGCGTCGGTTGAAGTTGTCTGCACGTTGACTACAAAATCAAAAAAAAAAAATCCTGGGTTCTACTCCAATTTCAGACTAAATCATAAAAACATCTCGCACTTTTTCTGATGTGCATTACTGTGGCGTTGTGTCAGTTGTTGTCGGAAGGTTTCAGTGGCGAAGGCATAGTCACTGGTCACTGAACAGTACCGTCTCCAGCTGTAACCAATCCGCAGGCTTCCCTCCTTCGTCGATGTTGTAGCACCAGCAAAATAAAATAATTACTAAAAATGGCTACTAAAACAAAGCTCCAAAATTTAAGACGTCCCCATGACATGAGAGGTACTGCAACACTGCTATTAATAAAAAAAAAACGTACAGCAGCAGAGTTGAATGACAGTGAAGCTTCACCAACTGTCATCTTTCTCACTATCCCTTTCCTCTAGTTCCAGCACAATGCATCCCATGTGTTGGGGTCATCTCAAGTAAAAATAAAAAATAATGTAATTCACGATCATATCGAGTATTTTGAACTGCCGCCACACAAGCTGAATGAAACCCATTTATCGATGTTTCCGATTTTAGTCTCAAACGATCACATAAAAATCACTTGCCACTTGCCGAAAATTTATGGACATCGTTTGTATATTCATGTTATAGCCAGCATTTCAACATGACATTGCATTCTGAGGGACACTATGTGTAGACTTTTTTTCGCATAAATTTCTTATTCTTTTAGTGCAAAAGTGCAAAAGTGCAAAAATTCCCCCAGAAAAAACTGAGCAGTTTTTGTAGAAAAAGATGACGAAAATTAGTTGAATTGAAAAGGAAGTCATATATATGATCGATTAAAGTTCATTATATGTATTTGAAAAAATTTTATTTTATTTGTAATAAAAATATCAGCAACATCATCGACCCAATAAATACCCAAAATTATCTGTTTCAATTAATATAAACGATCAGGCACAGAATCAATTGGTGTTCATTGTTCTGTATTGAATTTTTTAAACAATTGAATTGGAAAACAACTGAAATATTCATGTAAAAAAAATAAGGTATTTCATAATAATGTATTTCGCCAACTTAAATAAACAAGAGAACACATCTGTTAAGTAATTTTTTTGTTTTTTGTTAAATTTTGGCCCACATCAAGTCATATAAATATCCATTCAATTCCATAAATCAACAGTTCATAAAACAACGCCTTTGGAAACAACAATTGCAAATTGAATTACAAAAGAAGCAGAAAAAGTGATAAAAATGCAAGTTAATGCAATTTTGCTTACAATTTTCATAATAGTTTTAGTGGTGACTGCAAAAGCTCAAGAAAGATGTCCCCGATGCCCTCAAGGAATTTGTAAGTATTCAATACTTAAAGGTTTTATAAACTGTTATGCTATTTTCCCATTGAAATTGTCGTTTAGGTCGACCTAGTTGTACCGGCGAGCGTAACGTAGGCAACAACTGCACCACCGCCCCGCCCAGGAGAATATGGTATTTTGATCAAACCAGCCGCACTTGCAGAGCGATGCTCCATTTGGGCTGTGGTGGTAACGACAACCGTTGGTGTTCCAAATTGGCATGTACTCTCCGATGTGCTCTTCTAATATTTTAAAGAAAATCACTGCTGATTATAGTGGCGATTTAAAGCGTTTTGAGGAAAACGTGAAAGAAAAATTATCAATGAAGTGAATAAACTAAAAAAAATAAAATTAAAATTAAAAGATAAAGAAAAATGCGGGGCGAAAAAGTGCTCATTATATGTGCACATGTTCTTTTCTTTCAATGAATCAGTAGCTTTTGGAAATATGGAGTTCCGAAAAAGACTAATTCACAAAATCTTCAAATATTCATTGATTAGAAATTTCATAATATAAAAAAATTCCTATTTTGTAAAATCAAGCAAGTCCTTGGCGGAAGTAGTTAGCGCGTAGACTACAATACCAAAGGGTCCTGGCTTCGAGACCAGTATCGGACAAAGTCATAAAAACACTTGGCGTTTTTTTTTTGATGTGCAGGAGTGTGCCTTTGCGCCAGTTATTGTCAGAAGGTTACAGTGGCTGCTGTAACTGCACATTACCGTCTTCAGCTGATACTAATTTACAAGTAACATCCGAGTGCCCTCCTTTGTGTTGTGTAGCAGAATCGTGCGCGAAGCACAGCTTCCAGTATTGAATACGTATCCTTGACATTACCGGCGCTGCAGCTTCTGCTACAAACAAGAAACGTACAAAACTCAAAGTTATGAATATAACCCTTAATCATCTCTCTCAAAATCTTTTTCCTTTTAGTAGGGAATTGCCTAAAACAAAAGAATACTTTATTACACTGTTTCCATTTAAGATTTAATTTTTTTTTTTTTATCTGGGACCAGCACTCAGGAGATGACTCCTACACATGCAAGGCATTGTGCTGGAACTATAAGAAAGGGATAGTAGGAGAAATGACAGGAGCTGAAGCTTAATTAATTATTTTACAGCTCTGCTTTCGCACGTTCTTTGTTTTCATACACGTAGCAGTGCTGAAGCTTCGGTTTAGTAGCCATATTTTTATTATTATTTTACTTCGCCGGTGCTACACAATACCGACGAAGAAGGGCGTTCTGATGCGATTGTGGATTGCTATCAGCTGAAGCCGGTATTGTTCAGAGACCAGTGACTGACTATGCCTTCGCCACTGAAACCTTCCGACAGCAACTGACACACAAAGACACACAAAGACACACTAATGCACATCAGAAAAATGCGAGATGTTTATTTTTATTTTAAAAATTTTTAGTCTGGAACTGGGGCTGAACCCATGTCTGTTTTTGGTTTAGTAGTCAACGTGCAGACTACCATCCATCGTGCCATCGCCACCCTCATTGAAGATAAACTTCGGCAAATTACAACTTTCTAAAATTTAAGAACAATAAAAACACTATTTATCATATATATCCAATAAATCATAAATACTATGAATTCGTACATTGGCAAATTGACTAGGTAAATTTACATAAATGGAATGAAAAATTTTTCATATATTTTATGTAATTTTCTTAAAATATTCGTACAATTTTCATAGAATATTTTCCCAGTATTATTTTATTTTTACGACTTTTTTCATGAATTGTATGAAAAATTTCATAAATATGAGAAATTCGTACATTGGTAAATTTTTCATAAAATATTCATGTATATTATGAATTTTTTTTTGTGTGTGTGTATTTGGTCATGTAACGCCACCATCATTGGATATTGGCTGCGTTTGGGAAAACGAACAAGACAACTATCCAATAGAAACAGTGCAAACCAATATTTATGACCATATTTATATATACATATATATTTATGATGATGTTAACGAAATATCGAAGAATATAACCAAATAAAATAACAAAAAAAAAAAAAACCTCGAGCTTAATAAATATATTTCAATATTTATGACTAACATGAAACATGTACTCGTACTTACAATACTATTCATTTACATATCTCTTCAACTGTTTAATGTTCAACTAAAGTACTCGTTATCTTAACAATTTGGTGCATTTGCAATTCAAAAATAAAAATTTCATGTGATATTTGTTAATCGCCGTTCATAAAAATGTTTTTGTTTCACAAAAGTCTTCATGAACAAATTTCCATATAAAATTTATTTCTTAAATCTTTTGTAAACCAAAAATATTTTTTTTATTATTATTATTATGGCAGCTAGAATTTATTCATGTTTAAGCACAATGCTGTAGTAAATAAAAAAAAGCAGCTATAAAATTAGAGGACGATTTTAAGGTTTTTTTTTAGATAAAAACCCAATGCACTCACATGAAAAGAAAATCAAATATTTGAAAAGCAAAATAAGGCCAACTGCACAGATATAAAGAGTGCTTTTTATTTGAAATTTTGGCGCAGTTGTCACACAACTTCTCAGCATTCATTTAGTGGTAAAAAAAAATTTAAAAACCTTTGACATGGAAGTCTTAAAACTTTTTTTCTTACTGTCACCACTGGCAGTAGTTGTTTCAACATTCCAAGCACATCTCGATACTTTCTCGCATCCAATACCTAAATTTCTGGCGCAATTAAAAGTAACTGGCCGAAATAATATTGCGGAACTAAACTTGGTTGAAGACATTTTGCAAAATGAAGAATTGCCTCAAATAGCCGACAATATGGGCCATAACAAGCACACTTTACCCCATGAAGCCAATGCCGAATTCTGGCTTAATTTGGCCCACGAAGAGCTAATGCAACGAACCAAGCAAAAACCTGTCAATTTAAATAAAGCCAAAAATGTCATAATGTTTTTGGGCGATGGTATGTCGTTGACAACAGTGACGGCTGCTCGTATACGAAAGGGTCAATTGAAAGGTAATACAGGTGAAGAGGATGCCTTAAGTTTTGAAAAGTTCCCGTATGCTGGCTTAAGTAAGGTAAGTAGAAATGGGGTTATGTTAAGAGTAAAAAAGGAAAGCAGCAGGCATCGATATAGAAGAACGAAAAAAAAAATATATATATTTTTTTTTTTTTTTTTATTTGGGACCAGGACTCAGGAGATGACGCCTTCACAGGCGATGCATTGTGCTGGAACTATAGGAAAGGGATTGTAGGAGAAACGACAGGAAGTGAAGCTTAATTAATTATTTTATAGCTCTGCTTTTCCATGTTCCTTGTTTATAGCAGTGCTGAAGCTTCGGTTTAGTAGCCATTTTTATTATTATTTTACTGCGCCGGGGCTATACAATACCGACGAAGGTGGCCGTTCTGATGTGCCTGTGGGTTGGATACAGCTGACTATGCCTTCGCCACTGATACCTTCCGACAACAACTGACACACAAAGACACACTAATGTACATCAGAAAAATGCGAGATGTTTTTTTTTTATATAATTTTAGTCTGAAACTGGGGTTGACTTTTTTTTTATTCTGGCTCAGAGACGTATTCAATTTTGATGTTTCGCTTTAGTAGCCTTTATTAGTAATTATTTTACTTACTTCGGCGGTGCCTGTCTTCAAAATATTCCCAGAGTTATTCAGAGTTATAACTGGAATTCTCCAGCTTTTTGCATTCACAGCTCATACAACTTTAAGAACATGCACTGTTCCTGCAACTACAGATATTCTCCTACAGATCAATATTAACTTCAGTATAATAATTGGAAGTTTGTAGGTCCTCTTTTTTCCTCAAAAAATTAACTGATTTCGAAACATTGCGGAAGTGAGTGCAACGAGTGGCCAGTTGTGAGGTTATGTTACCACCGATCAAGGAATCCCCATTTCATAGAATATTGTACCAGTATTTAAGATGGCAATATTTCATTTGCAGCATTGAAGATTTTTCAAAGTTTCCATAGTACAAGTTGTTTATCTCTTGTTTTTTACGAAAAAAAAAGAAAGAAAAGCGAAGTTTATATACCTTGAGTTATGTACCCGTTTCCTTCTACCCAGAATTTGAAAATTGTATCAACAAAACAAGAATACTATGAAATCGATTTAGGTCTATCAATTAAGATAAGCGTGAAACGAGGTCATCACTTTAAGTTGTCAACCCGTTAAGCTTCAGACAATTCAAACCATTTCGCTATGTTCCGTAAAACAATACAGCTGCACTAGCTTGTTTTAGGTGGAATGGTGTCTAGGCACCTCAACGCACCTACCCTTAAGGTGCACTGTAAATGCCTTGCTGTGAACTGCATAGTTAGCGCGTTGAGTCTATAATCAGAATATCGTGGGTTCATGCCACGTTCAGCCAATAACTTTTTCTCATGCGTCTACGCTACTCAGATATTTCAGCATTGAAATGTCGGCGAACTGAAATAATAAATAACATTAATATAATTTAATGTGCCAATGTAACGTCGAAGGCACATCAACGCTGCTGTATAAGAATTAAACAGCATTCCTTCCTTTGACTTCGCAACATGTCTCTTCTCTGCACTGTCCCTCTGCCTCTAGTTCCAATGCAATACGTATGCAACATTCCCTGAGGAATGTCCACATTCCAAATTCCTGGTTCAGGCAACATCATCTAGTTTCCTACTCCAACCAGCCTTCTAAGTAGCCTTGTAGCCCTATGTAATGTCATACATTAAAGGAGGAATGAATAAGCTTTCTAATTCACTAGTCCGACTCCATCGAAAGATTTCAATGCTCAATAAAGTTGTGCTTCTTTTATAGACGTACTGTGCCGACGCCCAGGTATCTGATTCAGCCTGTACAGCCACCGCTTATTTATGTGGTGTCAAGGGAAATATTCTCACTATTGGAACCAATGCCAAAGTAAACTTTAACAACTGTACCGAAAGTGAGGATCCGGCCAATCATGTCTCCTCTATAGCAGCCTGGGCACAAAAGGCCGGCAAATCGACCGGCATTATCACAACAGTCACTTTAACACATGCCAGCCCTGCTGGCACTTATGCCCATTCAGCCAATCGATTTTGGCAATGTGATGCTGATATACCAGACTGGGGTGATCACAACGATCCTACGCAATGCATGGACATTGCCCAGCAATTGATTACCCAAGAACCAGGACGTAATTTCGATTTAATGATGGGTGGTGGCATGGGGAAATTTTTACCGAACTATTTGCAAGATTTACACGGTAATATGGGCCAGCGTTTGGATGGCAAAAATCTACTGGCCAACTGGCAACATTTGCATCCCCGGGGCGTGGTTGTGCACAATCGCAACAGTTTATTAAGTTTAAATGTTAGCAAAGTTTCAAATATATTGGGCCTTTTCGATTCCGGCTCTTTAGACTATCATGCTGTCTCTAACAAACAACAGCAGCCCACCCTGGCTGAAATGACAGAAGTCGGCATAGACTTCCTAAGTAAGAAAAGTGGTGAAAAGGGCTACTTTTTATTTGTTGAAGGAGCTAATATTGATACAGCAAATCATGCAAATTTGGCCGGTATAAGTTTGGATGAGACAATTGAAATGGAAAAGGCCGTACAAAGGGCTCGTGATATGACCGATCCAAGGGAAACGCTTATAGTTGTTACTGCCGATCATTCTCATCCATTAAGTATAGCCGGCTATCCCGAAAGAGGTAACAATATCTTGGGCATTAATCAACACGACACGGATATAAATGGCGTGAAATATACAACTTTAAATTATGCTGCTGGCAGTGAACAGTACCTCGATAGCACTGGTGCTCGTTTAAATATTGAAAATAGTTTTGGTGAGGATCTCCTCATAAAATATCCCAGTTATATTCATATCGATGAAGGTGTACATTCTGGCGATGATGTGGGAGTTTGGGCCTCAGGCCCACATGAACAATTATTCCGTGGCGTCATGGAGCAGCATGCCATACCGCATATGATGGCTTATGCTGCCTGCCTTGGCGACGGCCCTACTCTATGTGATAATAAATCTAAAGAATTATAATGACTGGTAGCATAAATACATAGACTAAACGAAAATGTACATGATTTCTTCATAACAATCTCATCTCATTAAAATGATCACAGAACACATTTTTTTACTTAAATATTTTCAAACAATTTATTATTTGATTTTTTCACGTTTTATTCATTATTTTTGTTTGGTTTCGTACAATAATTTCTATGAATTTTATTTCTATGGCAGCAATATTGATAATTCAAAAAAAAAAAAATTTAGTAACTTTAAAAAATGTGTATTATTGTTATTGTTGGGCCTGAAGCACCGCGCCCAAAAAGATCTATTGTGCAAAGTCCTTAATATTAGACAACCATCTTGAGGCTTTTAAGGAATCCAAGCACTTTTTGAGGTTGTGTGGAGACACCGCAATTTCACTCAGATGGTGAAACCTCTGTCTGCCGAGCGCAGGGCGGTCGTAGAGAACGTGCTCATTTCTCTCAGTGTCACTTTCACAAAATTGGCAGACTTTGGTATCGGAGAAACCCATTTTGTTAAGGTGATACCTCAGGCCACAATGGCCCGTGTAGTATCCCGTCAATAGGCTCAAGGCCGTTCTACGCAGCGCAAGCAGCTTATTTAACATCGCACTATTCGGGATCAGGAAGCGTTTGGCTGGGCAGTGAGCAGCGAATTCCACTTCTTCCCAGTTGCAAAGAATTTCATTTCTGCAATCTCATTTGGCTTTTCAAAAGTCCACAGAATGGCTCTGGGCCAATTAGGGGCAAATATGCTCCTCGTTTTGCCAGATAGTACGCCATTTCATTATTCCCAAAAAATGTGTAAATCAAATTATAATTCTCGATGAGGCGTTTTAACTAAACAAAATTAAATGTTTCTTTTTTTGTGTGTAAGGTTAAAAGAAAAGTCAAAATGTGTTTTACAATTCAAGGGACACAAAACTTCCTGTAATAAAACATAAACTTTTAAATATTTTTTTTTTTTTTAAAAGACAATACAAACTCTACGAAGCTCTTACAGCTTGTTTGTAGAAATACCCAGGGTCTAAGCGGGAATCGAACCCGCACCACCATATTGATAAGACTAATGCTCATGCACTAGATTATAAATTTTGTAAGAGTTTCTGTTATAAACATAAGGTCTGTTCCACAGGCATATACATATTTTGAAAATCAATTGAATACAAAAATACTATAAAAACTATAAAAAATACATATCGCACACTAAATCATAAACAGTCACAACTCAAAATTCATAAAGTTTTTAGGAGAGGCAAACAACTATTTTTAGATACATGATTGCAATTTTATTATTAAATTGTGTTCCACAGTAAAGAACATTATCTTTAAACAAAGTTAACTTGATTTTTTTTTAATTTTGTTTGTAATTATTATGAAAATAAGGAGATATTTTGAGTTGGGACTCTTTCATTGCAATTTTTTCAGTGAGTTGTGTGTAGTATATCAAATAATGACTTTTTAATTGCAACTAAACTAAATTCTAATAGAATTCTAATAGACTAAATTCACTCCCAGAATCGCTAAATATATTTACACTACTATCACTATTTGTACGAGAATCAGTTTCTTCACTTGAAATTTTTAGTGTAGATGTATAATGTTCAATATTTGGGCACGACAATTTCGACAGCCAAGTGAAAAGTAAGGAATTAAATTTTGCATTAAACTTTTGGACAAATATTAACTGAATTTATTTTGGGAATATTCATTTATATATATGATTCTAATTGTGCTTTTTCCCTTATAAACTATTGTGAAATTTATTATTACATACCTTATGATATTCTCATACATTATGAAAAATATCATAAAGCATTTTATTACAAAAGCAACTCAATAATTGAGGAGGAAAGCATATCCATATAGTACTATTTCGCTAACGCTTACTTAGCTCATCAGTGGAATTTCCTAATTTCTGAATACAAACCCAAATTTTTTTTTTTTTTTTGACAAATTTTTTAACTTTAAATGATGCACCACAAAATTTAAAACTTTTTTCATTAATAGCGTCACAACTCGAAATAATACTATTAACGTGAAATTAAAATACTCAGTTACTAATAATAAGCGCTCTGTCACAACTGAAAATAGTGCTCTTTAGTTGATTCCGTACAACCGGCACAAATAACATAAAAACAGACATAACGGTATTTTTCCAGTTAAGGAAAACAGTGATGCCAACAAAATTTTTGTGGTCGTTAGAGATTTGTTCTGTGACCTCGATTATGCAATAAAAACGATGTTGCAAAATTTTAAGTTGTGACTGTTTATGATGTAGTGTGCGATATGTACATAAGTATATTTCATGTAAAGTACCTATAGTTTCTGTAAATAAAATAAGGGTACTTATAAAAATGTTTAAAACTCTTGCAAACTGTGCAACTGAGCATTTTTACACTCTCGCAAATGAAGGGTAAAAAATTGTACGGAAATTCATTTTTTTTTTTTTTATCTTGGACCAGTGCTCAGGGGCTATCCCCTACATATGCAATGCATTGCACTGGAACTAGAGAGAGGGATAGGGTAGAGAATAGACAGGTAGTGAAAGTGGTAGGAAGGTAGAGCTTAGCTTAATTCTGGCACAACCCTGCAGTTGCGTGATAATTAAAAAGCAAAGTTGCGGCGCCTCTGATGTTTTTTGACGCATTATTTTTAAGCTAATGGAGTTATTTTATTTATTATTTTACTTCGCCGACGTTTTATTGCTCAAATACCGACGAAGGAGGCTGCTGTAGCACAGAAAGCTCAAAAAAAACTTATTCTGATTTGACCCGGCTGGGAATCGAAACTGGGTCTTTCTGGTTGCAGAGCCAACGCGCTGACTACTCGCCATCAGCATTTTCTTTTAATTAATTAATTAATAAAGAAACATCGAAAGTGTTACAAATGAATTATAATTCTGTGGAAAGAAATCAGTTTTATATTACTTATCTGGTTGTAGTTTGTAATAACTTCCTGAGAAGTCGCAAATATACAGTTATTGACATTTCGGAAGCACTTCAAAACTACTTTCTTCAGAATTGTCTCTAATCTTTTTCACTGGGCTTGTTCTTTGGCGAACTTTATCATGCGCAATTTGTTTCGTCATTCACAGTGAACTGACAGCAGCATTAATATATATAACATCTACATTGCTATATATCCGTTGGAAAGTGCTATACAACCGCATGTACAATATATTTATGTTGATAATGCTAAGAAGTAATTCTAATTGGTGTTTGACGATTAGGCTTTGCTAAGTTTATTTTATTTCATTTTTTACTGTAAGAAAATTTAAAATCTTTGGAATTGCGACAATCAGTCTCGTAGCTACGAAATTCATCTTTTGTTCTTCTAATTGTTTTATAACTTAAAAAGTTTCTTTTTTTTAGATATTTTTAGTGAAATTAAATATTTATCAAATATGATAAAACTTGACGGCAGCAAAAATTTTGCTAAGCGGGCGGGGCACGTGTAAATAAAAATCTCTAAATAGGTCATCCAATATAAGATCCACATCCCACACGATAAGGCAATTTTCGGCAATTTTCACGATAAGCTTAGGCCAGCATTTAAAAAAAAATTTTTTAACTTTTAACAAATGACAGAGCCAGTTGTAAAGCAGCTCTTAACCGAAGCACAGCTCCCGCGTCATCGTAATTATTTGTGAAGTACGGTCAGGCTTGTGTTCATAGTTGCTACATGAAATAGAAGAGAATTCGTCAAGTTTCGTGCGTAAAATTGTCAAAAAATAAAAAAAAAACTTCTGAAAGTAAATATTTATTCTATTTAACAAAAAAAAACATAAACAAATTCATAGTTTTACATTAAAATAAACTATTAAAATATTTGTTTTATTTAACGAAACACTTAATGTAAACTGAATTCTTATTAACAGAGATATCACATATTTTAATTATACTATATATGTATATATATGTATAGGGTTATCCATTTTTCGGTTACAAAAGCAAAGTTAAATAAAACACACTTAAAGCTATGATTTCGATGAAACTTATATTTCATTATAATGTCTGGAAATTAAGGAAAACGCCGTCAATATTTTTGGCAGTGCGCACATTGCGATGATGCACACGGTTGACCACATCTGTAACGCAAGCAGTGTCCTCAAACTTTCCTTATAATAATCATCCTAATTCCTTGCACAGTAAGTTGATGCTCGAAAAGTAGCCACCCACATTTGAACCACGAAATTAGTTCAGTTCAGTTTTAACAATTTTTACGTTTTCTTCAGTTGTTTTAAACAATACATATTCGTAAATGGCAAAACTTGCACTAAATAAATGATGCTTTAGATGGCAGACACTTAACAGCTGACAGCCTTGCCATACCAGCGTTTTTGAAGCCACTAAATGGATAACCCGATATATACAAAACTTTTGGGGTTTTTGTTTTCACGGCACGTAACGAACGAGGGTAAACCAACAGCAAATGTTCTAATTTAAAGCATTCTATCTGTTTGTTTTGTTTCATTCCCTGCTGATAAGCAATAATTTCGCTATGCTGTTTTCTCAGTACTTCATACACAAAATCTTATAAGTATCTAAGAAAACGCTTAAGCAATTAAAAAATATGTTTATTAGAGTTTTTATTTAATTTTAATTGCTTAAGTAAGAAGAAGAGGGCGACACGTGTATGATGACGGCAATAGTTAGTTAGTACAACCTTCTTTCCGTATACTGTGCATAGGATTATGTATGTCCATTAGGGTGGGCCGATTTCTATTTTTTAACCAGAGCTTTGGAATGCGTTTTTAATTTTAATTTTATTTATTCACAATTTAACAATTCGTAATACAATAGAATTGAGTGAAATGTTACTATTTTGAAACAGAAAATTTTATTTGATTCATGGTATATTTAGAGGTGGCCGCAACATTCGGCAAAATTTCATGTATTTAGTCAAAAAGCCAAACAAATTTTATAACATTCTGAATTGCCCTGGCAATACAAGAGAGAAAATAGTGAACTTGAAACGTGCATGTTGCGAGGAGACGCTGCCGTACCACGTGAAATCGTCTACGCCGTACCCGACTATCCCACTATTTTCAATTATATTCAATTTCCTACTCTTAGTTTAAATAACTCATAAACGGGAAATACTAAATATGTTATAATAACTCATTTGAAGTCAAAATCTGTGACAATCAGTAAGACACTTGCTAATTGCAAGGAAAAGGGCATATTCTGACAAAACAAGTAAATAATATTTGGTACGTTACGCTAAACCGTTAAAAAATTTATTTTTCATATATTATTGTTCCACCCTAATGTACATGGATATGTAGTATATGTATCGAGTTAGTTTATATTTATTCAGTTGTTGAAACCGCGTTATAAATTTGAGTTATGACTTTTGCGTTACGTCCTATATTAGTCAGACACCGAACTTACAGAACAGCTACATTTATTAATGTGGAGTGCAGAGAACAAGTAAATGAATGAATTTTAGAAGTGGTGGGGTGTAATTACTGGGAGGTAATTACTTCTATACATTATTGTACCAAAATAAAAAGATACACTATCTAGTGTATCGATAAATATGACGAATGCTTCAGAGCAAAAAGGCTTTATGATGAACGTTATACTTTCCCTGTAGGAAGGCTGGGACCAATTGTAAAACTCTACGATGCTTGTCTGTACACCCAGGGTCTAGGTGGGAATCGAACCCGCACCTCCATATTGATAAGACTACTGCTCATGCACTAGACTAGGGAGGCATCCGATTGGTTTTGGTGACATAATGACGAAATTGTTAAGTAATCGTCTACATTTTTTATTATGTAAGCAGAGAAGAGAAGAGAAGCGAAGAGATGAGATGAGATGAGGTGAGATAAGAAGAGAAGAGAAGAGAAGAGAAGAGAAGAGAAGAGAAGAGAAGAGAAGAGAAGAGAAGAGAAGAGAAGAAAAGACTAGGGAAGACAAGAGAAGAGAAGGCAAGAGAAGAGAAAAGAAGAGAAGAGAAGACAAGAGAAGAGAAAAGAAGAGAAGAATAGAGAAGAGAAGAGAATAGAATAGAATAGAATAGAATAGAATAGAATAGAATAGAATAGAATAGAATAGAATAGAATAGAATAGAATAGAATAGAATAGAATAGAATAGAATAGAATAGAATAGAATAGAATAGAATAGAATAGAATAGAATAGAATAGAATAGAATAGAATAGAATAGAATAGAATAGAATAGAATAGAATAGAATAGAATAGAATAGAATAGAATAGAATAGAATAGAATAGAATAGAATAGAATAGAATAGAATAGAATAGAATAGAATAGAATAGAATAGAATAGAATAGAATAGAATAGAATAGAATAGAATAGAATAGAATAGAATAGAATAGAATAGAATAGAATAGAATAGAATAGAATAGAATAGAATAGAATAGAATAGAATAGAATAGAATAGAATAGAATAGAATAGAATAGAATAGAATAGAATAGAATAGAATAGAATAGAATAGAATAGAATAGAATAGAATAGAATAGAATAGAATAGAATAGAATAGAATAGAATAGAATAGAATAGAATAGAATAGAATAGAATAGAATAGAATAGAATAGAATAGAATAGAATAGAATAGAATAGAATAGAATAGAATAGAATAGAATAGAATAGAATAGAATAGAATAGAATAGAATAGTATAGAAGAGAAGAGAAGAGAAAAGAAAAGAAAACAAGAGAAGAGAAGAGAAAAGAAAAGAAAACAAGAGAAGAGAAGAGAACGCATCTTTATCTTTACAGATGCAAGGGATTTTGAATTGTCTGATTTTGTTGTGGTGAAATTATATACGGTTGCTCTCAGTTTCCCACAAGAAGTACCTACTACTCTATTGACCACATAAGGCCCAGCGTCAGTAGTAGATTTTCAATTTACCTGGGGTATAACAAGTGATTAGTAGTGATGGCTAAGCCAGTAATAAATCAGTAAAGCTTTACTACGTTTCATTTCCTATTGCGGATGATGATGTGACTACGTATTTCGCAGCAAGTGTGCAATTGATTCCGATTAGTCTCCAAACTAGATGCTGGATTAAGGATGAAAAGAACAACTTTCCAGGCACATGTTTTCATCTGAAGCATTAATTTTGAAGCTGAAGGAAATCTGCATATTTTATTTATTATTTTACTTCCCTGTCATTTTTTTTAAGACAATATAAACTCTACGAAGCTCTTAGGATTGTCTGTATAAACACCCAGGGTCTAAGCGGGAATCGAACCCGCATCTGCATATTGATAAGACTAATGCTCATGCACTAGACTACGGAGGCACCCTTATATATTGCTCATATATGGATGAAGTGGGGCGCTGTTAACACAGACTCTAATGCTTGTAAACCCTTAGACTATGAATAACTTTAAGACTTTGTTGAAAACCTACACATGATCGCCTCCATTATGCTCTCTGGCTGGTGCGTTGGTTGGCATTTCGCGGAATCTTCGTGATATTTCCTATTCTATGAACTGTTATACTGAGAATGTTAGTTAAACAATACGCTGTGAATATGAAGTATTAGTTAAACAATAGTTATCATTTTAGTTCACTAATAGTTAACTAATGACTGTGAATTTAGAGGCCTTAGTGATTGAAAAAATGTTCAAAATAATTATAACTAAAAAAATCGAGTCAAGCCGGTTTTTAAGCACCGGCATATGAGAATTTCTCCAGCCGCCGTCGCGAGAATTTGACAAACTGAACGTTACCCGACCGAACAGCATATTTTCATTATTGTACAATATTTCAAAAATAAAGAAAGTTTGACATTTCCCATTGTAAAATGTAAAAATGTACGGCTAATGAAGCGAGAATTCACTTAAATTGTGTAGAAAAAAAATTAAATATTGAAAGTATTGTTACATTTTAAATCTGATTTAGTACTTACGTCCAATGTACAAAGTTTGCTCCCTATTTGACTGCAGCTTAACTAACAAATATTTTGTAAAATGTCGCAAACTCTCTGATAAACAAAATATGCTGAGGAGTTTTCCTTGCCATCATTTCCTGCTTCAGCACAGCACTAGTGTAAATATTATTCATAGAAGAAAACGTGTTTCTTAAAATTTTAAATTTTTACCTTTCGCATGTGAAATTTTGTCGCTTAATACTTTGGTTGCTGTACAAATACACGTATTTTCGTTTTAAAATTTTTATCTACTGCAAACACAAAAAAGTATATAAATCGCTTTATTGGTAGAAATTATTATTTCGGTTGGAACGTTTCGAACAGGCGGTAGACAAACTAGGTGCTCTTAAAAATGTTACTTAAAATTGTTTTGGTGTGTATTATTGTATCAGCGACGGTACAAGGAGTGCCCTATGAAAAGGACGAAAGTCGTTCATCAGAACCAGAGATGCCGGAGGATTTGAATTTTCCCGCAAGATCACTTCAGAGTTTGAGGGAAACAATAACGGTACTAGCGAGTAAACTGAACCTTTTACAAATATTTACACCCGCAGAAGAGAAAACTACACAATTTTGGAAATCTGAGTCTAACTTACAGTTGGTAAAGAATTTAGAAAAGCGTCATTTGAATGAAAATCAAGCCAAAAATATCATATTTTTTGTGGCCGATGGAATGTCTTCCAGCACAGCCACAGCTGCTAGACTTCTGAAGGGTCAAAAGAAGAACGAAACGGGTGATAGGGAATCGCTAAGTTTTGAAAATTTTCCCTTCACTGGACTGAGTAAGGTATTGAATATCAATAATAATAAAAAGAAATATATTGGTTGAGCAAGGACTCGTAAACGTAATTGTATACAAATTATGTACATGTTTATCGTTTTGTAAATTTCAGGCCTATTGTGCAAATTCAAAAGTTGCTGACTCTGCTTGCTCGGCCACCGCTTACTCGTGTGGTGTAAAGAGCAACATATTAACCGTTGGTGTTAATGCCAATGTCAGGATCAACAACTGTACCGAAAGTAGGGATGCAAAGAATCAAGTCTCTTCTATTGCTCAGTGGGCTCAGAAGGCAGGAAAATCGACCGGCTTTATTACAACAACAACAGTAACAGATGCCAGTCCTAGTGGTATGTTTGCTCATACGTCCAACCGAATGTTTCAGAGCGATGCTGACGTGCAAGCATTCGGAGGCGACCCTGCAGTATGTGTGGATATTGCCAAACAGTTAATAACTGAAGAACCTGGACGTAATTTCAATGTTATAATGGGCGGTGGCAGATCAAAATTTTTACCCAATACCACATCAGACGTTTACGGTAACATGGGTGCACGACTTGATGGCGAAGATTTATTTGCCACTTGGAGTGAAAATCATCCCAACGGAATTATTGTGAACAATCGTAATGAATTGAAAAATTTGGATACCTCCAAATATTCCGATATCGTGGGCATTTTTCATACTGGCCATATGGATTTCCATTTAAACGCCGATCCTGAGAAGCAGCCAACTTTGTCTGAAATGACGGAAGTGGCCTTGAAGCTTTTGCAACAGAATAACAAAGGCTTTTTCGTGTTCATTGAAGGCGGTTTGATAGATAAAGCTCATCATGCCACTAAAGCCGCACTTGCACTTGATGAAACTTTGGAGTTTGAAAAGGCTATAGAATTGGCTAGAAAAATGACCAATCCAAAAGACACGCTGATTGTGGTTACATCCGATCACTCACATCCCTTAACAATTCTGGGTTATCCATACAGAAGAGACGATATTTTAGGTGTCAATAAATTTCTCACTGGCGGCGATGGCCTAAAGTATTCAACTTTAAGTTATCCCATGGGTCCTGAACAGTACGTGCATGAAAATGGCACTCGAAAGGATTTGACACAGCAGAATTTCACTTCAAGTAAGTATTTATAGGCGTTAAATATTTACAGAAGTTTGAAGTAAAATGTGTTATTGCTTTCTTAAAAAGATTCCCCGTATCCCAGTTATATCAAGGCCGCTAAGGGTCATCATGCAGGTGATGATGTGAACATTTATGCATCCGGGCCATTTGACTATTTATTTAGTGGACTGATGGATCAGACTGTATTACCACGATTAATGTCATACGCTGGTTGTATAGGTGAGGGTCCCACAATGTGTGATTCAAGATTTTTGTACTCGTTGAAACATAAACTTAGAAAGATATACGGTTATTTTAGTTAGAGTGGAGAATTTAAAAAATAAAGTGATATAAATCAATATTGGTGTTTTTCTTCTTTTATAGTGTTAAAATGCTGAGTCCCACTTGCGGCATTCGTTATCGATTGAAATTTCATTAAAATGTAAATGAAGATTTTGATCGATATCGAATGTTCACTTTGACTACTTTTCAATAATAAACGACCGCTTTTTTTTTTATTTCACTTCAAAATGCAGTTCGTACTGTGCTCTTTAATGTAAAATAACAGCATAGTCTAATATACACATTGCACACCTGACGCGGGTACTTTGAAGTCAAAATGTTCTTAAACAAATAAAATTTTGAGGCTCAAGGCGCAAGTTCCTTCAGTTAATTATTTGCTATAGTTTTTTTTTCCCTTCTATAGGAATGTTAAATAATTCAAATAGCTCTTTCCCTCCTGCTATGGTTGCTCGAAATTTCACCTAAATACATTCGTCATTTTGTATGAAAAAAGTGATGAATTTTTGCATAAAGAAATTAACGTGAAGTGTGGAGCCATAATTTTGCTCTGCATATTTTTACAGGAAACCGTATAAACATATTGAAGATCCTAAGGATGGCGGTGGCAAAAGTAGTATGCAGAAAAGTCCCGGGATCGAGCCCAGTTTCAGACTAAATCATAAAAACATCTCGCATTTTTTCTGATGTGCATTAGTGTGTCTTTGTGTCAGTTGCTGTCGGAAGGTTTCAGTCGTGAAAACAGAGTCATTGGTTTCGCTTGCGGATAGCAATTCACAAGCACAGCAGGCCGTCCTCTCTCTTCGTTATTGTGTAGCACCAGCGAAGTAAAACAATTACTTAACAATAGCTACTAAAACGAAGCTTCAAAATTTAATACGTCTCCTTGCTGTCAGAGGCGAAGCAGACTGCCTCAAAAAAAAAAAAAAAACCTGCAATAGCAGATTTGTAAGAGAGTGAAGCTTCACCACCTGGGTTATCTCTTGAGACAAACAATGCTTCAATATCTGTATTAAAAATTTGCATTACCCGGAATATTTTATATAACTCTAATATACATATTTTATTTCGATGATATCGTTACTAAAATTAGGTCACATAATAATACCATTAATTATTATAATTGTGTTGCTTACATCTCATTTTCGTATTAGTACTGTTCAATCCCCTAAATTCAATATCTCGAAAACTACATTAGATTGCATTTATTGGAACTTGTCCACCGATAGAGGAAAAAACTTCGGACTACAACAGTAAAAAAACAACGTATTTTGTGGCCTGGTCTAATTTACATACGCAATTTTTAATCATTTTCAAAATTTATTTATTTATTGTTTCAAGTCTAGGCTTTTTTTTGATCTGTCGAGTTGGCAACGGTGGCTACACACAGTCAAGTATCGGCTGTTTTTTTTAACTGCATGAGAGTTAAGGCCAAGGCACATAGAATCCGTCATCCGTCAGACTTTGAGTTTTTCAACTGACAGCTAAGTTTAAATACATGTTTTCTTATAAGTCTTGTCAGATTCAGTACGTCTCCGTCAAAGCAAAGTACGAAAGTTGGCCAACTTTTAACGTACGTTGAGTACTTTGACAGCTATAAACAGCGTTGCCGTTGTATGTTATTTCCAACAAAAATTGGTTGATTTTTTTTTAGGTGGAGATGAGAATATTTTCTGCATTTTGTTTACTTTTCCAGCCTAAGTAATGCTCAATACCTAAATTTTACTTGTATAGTTTTAAAATCAGGTTTGATATTGCGAAACGTTGTTCACACCCTTTGGTTTTATTAAAAATAGTTTCTGACGAGATTATATAAGTTGGTGTGGGGTAGCGAAGGGCACCAGGTTAATCTAGTTAGATAATAAAAAACAAGTTTATAGGTGCCTATTGCTATTTATTTAGTTTTAATTGTTTAAATTCATGGAAAACTAATACACGTGTATGAATGACGGCAATTAATTTAACATATCTTCTTTCGGTAAACAGTTAGAAGGCTTATGTGTATGTGTATATGTAGTTCTGAAACGTCCATACACACATATTTATGTTTGCGTCTATTTGTTCAATTCTGATAAGCCCCCTAGACTAACGACTTTTTCGTTGCATAATGTATTAATTCAATCCTCAGACACCGAACTTTTAGTCCAGTACCAGCACGTAGCATTTGAGCATCTGACAATTACACCTGCAGATACATATAATATTAATTAAAGTGAAGATAGAGAATAAATAAATGAATATATTTTGGAAGTGGTATGGTGCCACCAAATGCTTATGGTGCTACCACGTACCTAGGCATTTGGAATACATAATTGTGCAACTGATTCCGTGTAGACTCCAACCTACTAACGAGGTAGATAATAGGAAGTTTTTATACATATAGATGACAAGGACAGTAATTCATGGGAACTGATTTCACTTTCAGTTAAATTTTTAGGGTCGTAGTTCATTTTTAAATTTGGGAAAAAATTAAATATCTCCCCATGCTTTGGGCGCTAAATGGCCACAGCGAAATAAGGCCCCAAAATGCGAAATGAAATAAAGCTCCAAAGCCAACACAGAAAACCAAACCGCGAAATTTTTGGGCCGTTTTTTGTAAAATGTTGGGGCTTTTCTCATTTTTCATGAAAATAAAGTAAGCAAAGAAGGCCCCACAAAATAAAGCTTCTAATTTTTCTTCTCCTTTAACAACTCTGAAAATAATACTAAAATTCCAATAAATGAAATAACTCCTAAATATATTAATGGATTAATGCCCAAAAACAGTCCGCTGCTCAGACATGAAATAAGAGGAAACAAATTAAAGAACGGCCAAAGAAAATTATTTTATATTACATAGATATATGTGATATTCGTTTCACTTTTTCGATATGTTCCATCACTATTGATCAAAAGCTTCAACTCCCGTCCTTTGCAAAATTCTTCATTTTGTATCATTTTGGCGCCACACGAACACCGGCGTCGCTAAATAAAACTTCTTTGCGTGTGCGGCCTTCGATGTGGCCAATTTGGGTACTTATTTCATTTAAGTTTTTGGCGCAATATTATATTATTTTGGTCCGATATTTCATAAAAGATATTGAGGTAATTTTTCATAATGAAAAATGGTCCTGGAGCCTTGTTTCACAGCGCCGACCAAATGTTCAACCAGTCTAACTGTACCTTAAATAACAAATATTTCGCAAACAGACAAACGAAATATTTGCAAAATGTCGCAAACTTTCTGATAAACAAAATAGACTCCGCAATTTTCCTTAATATAATTTTTAGCCTTGACGCAGCAATATTGTAAATATTATCTATTCATACAAGAAAAAGCGTTTCTTATAATTTTATATCTGGCAAGTTTGAGAACTGCTCGCTTTATATCTGGATTGCTGTACAAATACTCGTATTTTCGTTTTCTGCAAACACAAAAAAAGTATATAAATCGGTTTATTGCCAGAATTTATTATTTATTTCGGTTGGAACGTTTCGAACAGGCGGTAGACAAACTAGCTGCTCTTAAAAATGTTACTTAAAATTGTTTTGGTGTGTATTATTGTATCAGCGACGGCACAAGGAGTGCCCTATGAAAAGGACGAAAGTCGTTCATCAGAACCAGAGATGCCGGAGGATTTGAATTTTCCCGCAAGATCACTTCAGAGTTTGAGGGAAACAATAACGGTACTAGCGAGTAAACTGAACCTTTTAAAAATATTTACACCCGCAGAAGAGAAAACTACACAATTTTGGAAATCTGAGTCTAACTTACAGTTGGTAAAGAATTTAGAAAAGCGTCATTTGAATGAAAATCAAGCCAAAAATATCATATTTTTTGTGGCGGATGGCATGTCTTCAAGCACAACCACAGCTGCTAGACTTCTGAAGGGTCAAAAGAAGAACGAAACGGGTGATAGGGAATCGCTAAGTTTTGAAAATTTTCCCTTCACTGGACTGAGTAAGGTATTGAATATCAATAATAATAAAAAGAAATATATTGGTTGAGCAAGGACTCGTAAACGTAATTGTATACAAATTATGTACATGTTTATCGTTTTGTAAATTTCAGACCTATTGTGCAAATTCAAAAGTTGCTGACTCTGCTTGCTCGGCCACCGCTTACTCGTGTGGTGTAAAGAGCAACATATTAACCGTTGGTGTTAATGCCAATGTCAGGATCAACAACTGTACCGAAAGTAGGGATGCAAAGAATCAAGTCTCTTCTATTGCTCAGTGGGCTCAGAATGCAGGGAAATCGACCGGATTTGATGAAGATATACGGCAAGTATTCCAAATAGGATATGAAATATCGAATTTTAGAAATAAATATTTAATTATAAATATTGTATTCGTATTTTTTTTTAATATTCAGAAATTGCCGAATCTAAAAACTATTTTTCTATAACATTTCATAAGCAAATCCAGGTCGTAATTTGTTATTAAATTTAAAATAACTACATAAATTCTTTAATATAACATTGCCTAAAAAAGCTTTTTAATGTTAAATAACATTAGTGGGCTTAATATTTTGAACGCAGGGAGTTGCCGGACAATTTAAAATTTATTTTCACACTTAATGAATTGAAGGGCAGCCGAATATCTTTCTCTTTTAGTATTGCATACACCTTTTACATTTGGGAAATTAATTAACCGCAATTTTTTGATATCTTTTTGATTAATTTTCGTGGCTTCTTTACATGAAGCACTATATAAGTTTTTTGATGAACAAAAACAAAAGTGAAGCAGTATAATTCAATAAAAAAAAATTAGTTGTCTTAAAAATGTGGCAAAATAAAAACATTTTTAAGAATTGCTGTTAAAAGTATCTGGTTCCTATGAAGGCTTTGAAGTAATGAGAAATATTATATGAAAGAACGTGATGAAAATTACGCAGATATTATAGTAGAACAGGCAAATATGTGGTGCACACAGTCATACACTGAACACTTGACATCTTTGTCACCACTCCTTCGTCTATCTGTCTTTTAATTTCTTAAGTCTGAAAGGGCACATAATACTGTTTTCTTCTTGGTTATCGTTTATTTTTAATCGTTGAAAAAAATATGTACGTATATAATTTTGTAGAAAATTTTACTTGTTTACACAGAACTACTTTATGATACCTTATTATTTTTTATTTATTCAATTGTTATTCATATATACTTGATCTATGGTTGAACTAGTCTGTATATGCAACCCATCAGTAGACCTTAAAACAAATTTTTGAAAACGTAGAAACTTTCTGAGAGTAACAAAAATGTGAATAGAAAAAAATAAGTACACCTTGCAAAAAATTTTCAAGTTTGGTTTATGCGAATTAAATCGATTTAATTTTTTTAAGATCTTCTACAATTAGTCAACAGATTATTCGACAATGATTGTATCGAAAAGGTAATGAAATACTAAATCTCAATAAAAGTTAACTTAAATGAAGTGGATACATCAAAAAAGAATAAGTGAACTTATACTGAGATCTAATTCTTCATTACGTTTTAAATTGTCAACCAACGTGTTGACTAATTGTAGAAATGATTTCTAAAAATAAAATAGAATTAAATCAAATAAAAAAAAACTGAAAAAAATTTTGCAAAGTATAGCTGCCTTCGAGAACGGCATGTTTTTCTGTTCTGCTAGTGTTTGTCAGTGTGATTTACAATTTTGTCTTTGAGTATATAACTATTACATGTAATTTTCATTGCCTGTTGGGTATCGATTATCAGCCTATTTAAAATTGAAAAATTCTGAACTAACTAAAAAAAGTTTTGGTTGTTGAAAATAATTTTTGCAAGTCTACTTTACTTTTTCTATTTGTACACTCGGTATTCTCAAATGATTTTTTTGAATTTTTATATCAACATGTGAGGCGTGTTAATTAAAACAAATAGTTTTTAATGTCTACTGATAAGTTGACATTAAACCCAAGTACATGTACATATGGACTAGCATAATCGTGCAGACATCATAAATAAGTAATCGCAATTCATTTTGACTCACGTGAAAAAATCAAAAAAAAAATAATAATTTAAAACTAATTTTTAAAATTGATTTATATTTAAATAGACATGTATGCCGGCTAACTTTCCTATTTTTTCGAATATCGCCGTCATCGATTCAACGTTTACGTTACAAAAATAAATGTTTTAGGGTAAATATTACTTTACGATTTTCTTTTGTTAAAATAATTTCACTCCACAAAAATACTATTCACACCCTCTAATAATGGCAACACTGATAGCAAAATAAAAGCTTTCAAATGTTAAAACACTTGAATTATTACCTCCCTGGAATGTTAACCCGCATAACATTACCGACATGATCAGTTCAAAAAGTAACTTTCTTTCAACTTTTTAATAAAATCTTTCAATTTTCAAGTTTAAAAACATTTATTTTAGTAGATAAAAAAACACTTGTAGTTAGTTGCCAGATTTATGGCCAATTTCAACGGGGCCTTCTTTGCATTGGCTTAGATACGGTCAGTTTGATCATACATTTCTGTGAACTTTTGCCAACGTATCATAAGTGAAATTTTAAAATGGAGAGATAACTTTTCATATTTTTTAGGTTTTTGGCTTATAGAGCTTATGCTGTTGCACAACTAGGAATAGATGGAAGAAAGTTATTTGTAGGAGTAAGAGAATTCTGCTATTAACTTTAAGGAGTCGTGATTCTCATTTCACTTTATTTATTTGTGTATTGATTTAGATTATATAAAATCGAACACTTGCCGTCCTTCATCAAGTCCATTAAGTTGATCTTTGGGACAGTATATAGACAACTGCTTCTTGTTATCAAAAGGAGTGCTGTTGCCGAGTAGTTAGCGTGTTGGCTCTGCAACCAATAGGACCCGGGTTCGATTTCTAGCCCGCCCAAGTCAGAAAAACTTTTCCTGGGTATGCTGTGCTACAGCAAGCTTCTTCGTCGGTATTTGAGCAATAAATCGTCGGCGAAGTAAAATACAATAGAATCTCGTTCAAAATAAGGGGATTTCGAATATGTGGTGTTAAAATAAAAAAATTATTTATAGGGTTTTGGACTGTGGACACTGTGCAAACCATGCAATAAGACGCTTCTACAGTTATTCAAAATTATAATGCAAATGTTCCATGAGTTTTTTTTTTAGAATTTCTACGTCATGCTGTTGCATATAAACTAATCTAAAGAAACACAACAAATTCCGGTTGTTACTAAAAAAAAAAGCTGTTGAAAAACTTTGCTTTGGTAATTAAATTTTTTTTTTCTCTTTAAATTTTATTACGAATTATAAGAGATTTTTACCAATTAAGTACGATTTATAAAGGTGATTCTGAAACTTTGATCTGCTAAAACTACGAATTAACGAAAGGATGAAAATGTGTGGAATTTTTACAAATTAAAGAGTTTTTCTCAAGGTACCATTCGTTTATTTGAATAGTCGAATTTTTGAGGTTTTCGAACTAACGGGTACGAATTATCGCTGACTGTAATAAAAAAATGAGTTCCGTCCTACCACTTAGCTTAAAAATAATGTGTCGGAATTAACCGCAACCTGGCTTTACAATTGCCATGCAACTGCAGAGTTGTGCAATAAGTAAGCTCTGCCTATCAATTTAACACCTGTCTATTCTCTACATTACCTCTCTTCTATCTACTTCCAGTGCAATGCATTGCATATATAGGGGATTTTCCCTGAGCACTGGTCCAAGATAAAAGCAAAAAAAAAAACTTTTTAAAATTCACCGATTGGGAAAATAAATTCTATCAATAGCATGTATAACTTGAGACCCATTCCCATGCCGCTCATTTCTTCAAATATTGTGAAACATATTGCTTCAAGTATTTGGATTTTAATAGTCTACTAAGTTTGTATAAATGTAGCTTTCGGATAACTTTGATTATGTTTTTTGGTTCCTCCCGTATTTCATGTAAATTCATCCATCCGCGGTTAGTAAAATGAATTTTAATAAAATAAAAATTAAAAAAGCCAAATCGGCAAATTTAAAGTAGGCTTTGATAATAAATATAAATCTTTGTATCTGGCAACTTCATATACCTCCTATAGGAACGAAAATAAAACAACAAAAATTAATGTAAACATTTTATGCCAGCAACAGCAACAGCAACAGCATCAAAACAAACAACAGCAGAGATCAATTCATTTGAAGAGTGAACTTGCAAGAAACGACTACTTCAATTTGAAGAGACAGAATAGAAAAAAGAAAATTGTTTTTGTTTAGAAAAACTAAAATGAAGTGAAGTGTATATTTGTGTTGCGATAAAAGTTTGAAAAAAGTATTAAAGAATTTAAAGTTTAAATGTTATTAAAAACAGTAATTGATTAATAATAAATTATTTATTTAAAATATGTAAAAATTTTGTTCATAAAAATGCAGAGAAATAACTAAATAACATAAGTATGTATAAACATACTTATATATGTATATGTATGTACTCGTATGTATGTTCGTGCATTCATACCCACAAATAAACGTAAACCAACAATTGCTTACAAATAAGTACATATTAATAACAGGGTAACACATTAAGAAGAAAATATATATTTGGTGTCGTGGTAGCTACTTCTTTACATATTCATAAATATATTTATGAACAATTTACATAATTTTTTATTAAAATTTCCCAGGAAATTAATTTTTATTTTATAAAAATTGATTTTCTCCTGTCCTAAAAGTGTGTGTATGTGTTTATAAATGCTTTAATGAAGTTAGTGTTTACAAATCGTTGCGGCAGGTATTCGTCAGGACATAAATAGAAATGTGAAAAATTAATTTTACCGGCCCCGAAACAAGTCAAGTTTAGTGAAGCAGCTCGCAAGAGAAAAATAAAAAAAGGGTACATATATGATCGAAAATTGAAAAAGAAGAAAATGCAAAATAAAAAAGTTGGCGGCACCCATATTTTCCGTCGGCAGAATGACTGCGTCAAACTGCCAAACTTATTGCTTGTATGGTCACAAGTTGCAGTAATAAGTTCGAATATACTAAATTCAAAAAAATGCTTCAAATATGCCTTTAAAAGTAAAAATGCAAAAATGGCAGTAAAATATGAACTTCTTTACGTAAAAACGTTCCTTAAAATTAATGTCTGCTTGGAGTAGCAATTTTGTATGAGAAACCTGGTTTTAAAGTACACTTTAACTTTAAGAATCCTTTTTGCATGGGGCGGAAAAAATCAAAATATTCAATACATATTAGATATACTATGCAATTATATATTTGTTGTTTTCCTGTTCACAAATTACTAAAAAAGTAATATAATCAAGTAATTAAATATATAGTAATTTTTCTTAAATATTGCATGCACTTTTCCATAAATTGTTGCATTAATGCACACTAGATTTATCCGCAATTATGTCGCATTATTTTAATAGATTTTCGTGATACATGATACGATACGAATTAAATGAGCGAAATAACAAATTATTTATTTTATATATTTATTTACACAAAATTGTTTATAAAATTTAAATTTATATTTTGTGTCCGTAAGATTTCATAAAAATTCGTATTAGTAGCAATGTGTTCGGCAACTATTCAAAGTTCGGGAACGAGTTAGTTCAAATAAACTATACACATTTATAACGTTGCCACAAACTTCAGAGTTATTTTCGTAAATATCCTTTATGACGCCTGTACCTTTCTCTTGATTTTCAAAAAAAAAAAGTTCAATACAGGTATGGAAAATGGCTTTCATTTATGCAAACGAAATGTACTTTTTAAGGCGTTATGGTACAATTTACTACTTAAGTATTTATTACCAACAGAAAAGTCAATAGTTGAAATCAGTTAAAGAACAAATTTTAGTTATAAAATCTTTTTGATAATAAATCCTCCGTTATTTTAAAAATGAAGCAAGACGAAAGTGTTAAATTATTATTTGCAAGCCTTTCACAATAGTTTTCACAAAAAATTTAAAAGCTTAAGGCTTATAACATTAAAATTGTTATAAGTTATTTCTATATAGTTTTGCATTATTGGGCTGTGTTCATAAAACTATTAACTATAATTTTTCTTACGTTATTTACTGATTAATTTACGGCCACGCCTTGCTGTTTTTGTCATAATAGTTTTAAAATATATTGCATTTAAATTGGCATTTTAAAGAAATGATGCATGAATGATGAATGAAGAAAGAATTGAATAAATTTTTGATTTTACATTTACGTTTCACTGTGCAAAATAATAAACAGCACAAAACAGTTTGAAGTCAAATTATATATTTATAGTACTCGTAATACTATATGATAAACATTTAAACAATAGATGTTCTTGGTAACTGTGCTTCCTGACCAATAACAATAATAATAATATGATAAACCTTTTTTTTGCGTTTACCCGCGGCTTCGCTAACCGTTATTATCTCCATCGATTGTATAGCTTCAGAGAGGCATATTGTACACCCTACGTCGCGACCTGGTGCTATTTTTTAATGTATAACCTATGTGTCTTTTTATATTCAGATATACTATGTACGAGTATGCATGTTTCATGGTGTTTTCTTTTCTAAAAAAAAATGTGTATCATGAGTGTTACATGTGTTTTGGCAACATTGTTAAATGTTTTCCTGATTTTTAAGAAGTGTTCGGTATTTTACGTTTATAAAAGAATAAATGTTTCGGCATAAAACAATAAAGTACAATTATTCCGTAATAATAAATTTAAAATACAAGAACTTTATAATTATCATGAGCGACCAACTAAAAAATTATTAATTTTTCCAGAAACAACAACAAAACCAGCTTTTAATATAATGCTGCCCTCATGCCTCTTTAATTAAAATGAGTGTTGAAAATGTAGCATTTTTTTTTTGTTTTTAAGGGGGACAGCATCAGAGAAGAAGAAGATATAGATAGAAGATACGAATAGTAAAATAAGAAAATAAATTTTTTATTGGGAATACGAATAAGGACGTTCACCAGATTCCTAATATAAAAGTTACTTGTACCAAGAAGGTTTTAGCGTGCAAATCAGTAGCGGAACTCACTATTCGTTGCAAACGTTCAAAACAACTCAAGATCTCCACTGGAAAAATTTCATGACGGAAGCGCGCTCGCGAGAACTTAGGCACTCACATTTTGCAGCAGAAAATCAGGACAAATTTGCAAAATTGCAAATCTGCTACGAACAGTTAGTTCCGCGAATATTTTTCATGTGAAAGGTAAAATGTAAATAAAAAAAATTAAACCCCAACAATTCATATTTAAACAAAGTGACAAGATAATTTTAAGTAAATATTTGAAGTCTAATCTACTTCAATTTAAAAGCAAAACATATTAAGGCTGTTCAGAGTCTGTCGTAAAGCTAGGAATACGAAGATTGCAGATCTTTTTTTGCAACAACTAAGAATATTTTCCTTTTTTTAATACTTATTGTCACTTTAAAATAATTTAAATGAATATTGAGTACAAAATACAATTCACTTGCAAAACAGCTGATGTCGGATGCTTTGTCACTGGAAAATAGGACATGCTCGAAATCAAAAGTGTCGTATATACTCCACATAGAGAAATAAAACATGATATTGTTCAGAGTGTATGGAAAAATTTATCATGTTTAAAAGCGACATTCTATATGACAAATACATTTAATGTGAATACAGCTTAATATACATGCATATGTTTGTATATCAGAGTTGCTTCGATGGTCGGCATTTAAGGAATGGCAAAGTAAAATAGAAAACTAAATCTTTGCAAATTAAATTAAATGCAGAGACGTTATACAAATCAATAATACGCACAACAGCAGAGTTGTGCAAGAATTAGTTCGGAGTTTCTCTTATCTGCACTGTCCCTGCCAAATAAGTTGGCGCAAAATGTCACTATTGCGTTTGTTTTACGAGAGTCGGTATTTGAGCAAGAAAACATTGAAAGAGTAAAATAATAAATAAAATGGTTTTTTTAGCTCGAAAAAAATTAATGCGTCAATATAGCAGTAGAGAGACGGCAACTATGCTTTACAAACAAAAAAAGAAAGGCGCACTATCGCTTCACCACCTGTCTCTACTCTACACACTATCCCATTCCGGTGCAGAGCATTCTCTGAACACTAGTACCAAAAAAACCTGTTACGTAGAGGGCTGTTTTTATAACTCTATGACTATTTGAATAAAAAAATTATTTTTCGGCAAATAAGCGTTTGATTTTCCTACATAATCTCCTTTTCGATCAATGCATTTAGTACAGCGTTTTTCAAAAAAAATTCCAAATAAAAGGTTTTCTCAAGGACCTCAAAGTAGGCGTTTGTTTCGGCACTTTTTTCGCCAAATTTAGTCGTTTTTTCTTTATATCAATATCGAATCTGTCAAAAAGCTCTGAATAATATTGGTCGGTGATCGTTTTACCCTTCTCTGGGTAATCTATCCCATCACGAACATCACACAAGAAATTCACTGCTTTCCATTTTTGTTAAAATTCACGAGGTTGTCTGCTATATGACGCAGCTTGCACAAAATTTGACAGTAGTATGTATGTATAGTAATAGAAGGCGGTTGACGGCAGCAGTGTTGCATTTAAAGTTACTGCGAGAGAAATTCAAGTAGTCACCGAGTTCTCAAACAGCCCTCGTATCTTAATTTCCTAAGTGTTAGCTCTCTGGAAAGGAAAATATAAAACACAACAGACATTGAATACGGCTATTATAAAGATTTATTAGCCAGTTAAAATTACTGTAAAAATACAAAATAAGACTTAATGGAAACACTAATTACAGAGAAATCTTGAACATTTAATCTGTCGGACATAAAAATTGCTACCAAAATGCCGAGAAGAAATTTGAAACGTTTTTTTTTATAATTCAGTCATTAAACAGTTTCTGAAAGGGCTAAAAGTGTGTTGCGCTTCGAAAATTACTCGATAAGAAATAAATACTTGTAAATCGTGTAAAAGTTTAAATAAGAAAACCGTTAGTGAATAAGCTCATCAGAATTCAAATGTAAGTTGTACATGAAGTCAATTTTATATCAATGATTGCAAGCATGGGACATTTGTAAGGTCACTGCAAGTGGCCTTACAGTGGTAGACCAATGTGCTGTCGAATTCTAGAACACGCCTTTATTTTGTTCATGTGTTCATACTTGCTTGTGTATTTAGTTGTTGTGTTTTGAGATCATGTGTATTTTTGGTAGTCTACAAACACAAAAATATTTTAAATATTTCCACTTAAGACGTTCGAAATAAAAAGTTGGGTGGTTAAAAACAAAATTAAATTCGTAGTATGTCACAACAGTTGTGGCGTCGTTTCATTGTCTATACAATTTGATTTATGGTTTCCATATTTTTGTATGACTAATTATTGTATAATTTCTGATTTGTTATTCATTATAGTTAATTTAACATGAATCTGTAAGACGGGATGATTATCACAAAAGTATGTTTGTTATCTTTAAAATTCTTTTCATTTTTATTAAACAAACTTAAATTAAACAAATACATATGTGTGTGTGTGTGTGTGTGTGTGTGTGATTATCGTAAAACTCAAAATAATATACATAAGAGCGTAACGTTACACAGTGACTGGCAGAACAGTACAGGGTAGGGATATGGGAGTTTAGAGTGCAGCACACGTGCCGCAGCACATGATTGTGCCAATCGGTACCCTGGTACAGTCAGAGAATAAAATATCAACATACAAAGTAACCATTTAAGAAAAATGTATTTAATAAAATTGTTTTTGTGGTCGGATGTGGAATAAACTACGTGCAGAAGTGTTCCCTTCATCACAAACACTATATCCCTACTCAAATAGCTATTTCTCCGGTGCAATACATACTAGCATATGTTGGAGACCCTAAGCACTAGTCCAAAAATAAATAAAAAATAAATAATGGGTATTTAGGAGATTTCTTTTAAAATTGGACTTCTGTAACTCGAACTTCTGGAAGTGGAAGTCGAAGCAAATCTGCTATAAGTTAAAATTCTTTATCTTGAATTTTTCTATAACTTGAAGCAAAGTGTTGGCAACGCGTGTGGTCACGACGCCAGAAGTTGAACTTATTTACAAATATTTTTAATTAAATTGACTTGGTATTTTTCCACCCAAAGTTACAACCCCTTGACCAGAGAATTATTCGGTGTTCGAAAGGTCATTATCGCAATTTTACTGCCTGGCCCACGATGTCACTCGATATCGTTCGACTGCTTATTAAACATTGAAAACAAAAACAAAATTTAAAATGTCGTTTGCTGGACGCGGTAACCAATCTTCAACTGTTTGCAAGGGGGTGGAATGTGCAGCAATGGTTTTTACAAAATATATCAAAAAATACAATCATTTAAGGTATATATGTATGTATGTATATTAATGTGAGAGCGTCGCTGATACATGTGGTTTGTTCGAACCAAGTCTCGAATACTATACTTAAGAATTTGTGTCGTAAAATTAAAATTAGTTAAATGTCAAAAAGTGTGGTGTAAACGGTGTAATTTCGAGATAAATTCAGATATAATATATTTTTCTGTCCAGTAAAAGTATTATAAGAGTGTAAGAGTGCAGTCAAAATTAGTGTTTAAAAAAAAAAAAATAAGAAAATTTTCGCATATAAATACTTCTGAATTCAATGAGCAATAAATAATACATTTTTGTCTATGTCTTTTTCTAAATGAATTTATTTTATGTGCATGAGGCCACATGAATTTGAATTACATATTTATATTATTTTACCTCATGCACGAGGTACCTATCAATCAACAGATTTTATATGGATAGTCTATGTTTTTAAGCGATTTTTTCACGAGTTTACAAGAAACGTATCTATCGCGTAAAAGCAGCATTAAGTGTACATGAGAATGTATACCCAGTGGTAATATTCAACAGGTTACCACAGTTTCGCCCGAAAGTTTGCAATGTTAAATTTTAACATACTTTTTTAACAGACTCTTTTTTTTTACTTAGCCATCTTAAGGTCAGCTTTTGTGTTAATGCACAGTTAGAGTGAAAAAAACCTTTTAAAAAAAAATTTTTTTTCTATAAGCTAACGCTTTATTAAATATTTTGAAATTCACTGCATAGTTATATCTGTAGTAAAACCAATATATTATTTAACATTATGTATTACCAAATTTTGTAGTGCTTGTGCCTTTTGCACGCATTTCAAATTTTCTCATCCAACATTATTATTTAAAATTTTTTGTTTGAACAACTCACCTTTAGCAATGATCAGCATTGTTTGAAATTATTTTTTAGTAATTAAAACGCGCGTACCGAAGACCGTTTAATAAATGTTTAACACACGCGTGCTCGTATGTTTGCATACATGCATGTATATTTGTTTGCATGCATGCATGTATACTCTTTAAATATAGTTTCTATTAATAATTCGCCTAAGTACCGCTTGCTTTTGAACCGTCGAATATCGTGCTTTAACCGCCAAAATAACGTATTTTTCAAAACTGCGTTTCTGATGCACAATTGTTCTGTAAGTAACAACACGTTGTCCTGTAAAATATAATATCGATAATCCAAATATTGAGAGAAATACATACGAGCCCTTCAATTTTAACGTAAGCCACATACGGCTGAATTAGTGACCGCTAAATAACGTAAGGAACATAAAAACAACGAGATAGAGTTGCCATAGAATTAGAAAAATATAAAGCTTAAAATAAAACCAAAAGAAAGGAATAGAAAACAAGTCTTTTTTGTATGCAAACTTGGATTTACAAAAAGTTTTGAATACACCTCTTAGTAAAAGTATGACTCGTTTTTATTCGAAAAAATATGCATTTTATGGGGTGAAAAAGATTACCAAACGTGGTTGTATTGAAATTTGCTGGGCGTTATATAGGTATCTTCGAATTTTAGATCAGATTTAGACAGTTCGGGAATTAAGCTTATATTGTGATAGTTGCATGGGGAAAAATCGCAACAAAGCCATGCTGGCCATGATTTATTTTTTAATTAATTCGTGTTCCCACGTTACACACATAAAAATTACTTATTTATTTCCAGGGCATACTATGTTGCCAGTGTATTCTGTTCACAGTACTATAGAATCATTCGTTCGTAATCGAACAGTATGGGCTCCTAGTGAGTGGCCAATATTTATTCGCAGTGCAAGAACAAACGCTTCTAGATACGAATGTATTTCATTGCAACATTCAGATTTTTTAAATTGGAAGACATTTTCCGCAATGTATTTTGCTAAGAAATTAAAACTAAAATTTGTTTCACTGCTCTGCCTTTTTTTTAAAGAAAATAAAATTTCTCTTAACTATGGCTACTTGGATAATAGCGAAGCTCAAATAATTAATCAGCGACCTTCTCTTGCATATACTCAGGAATTAAAAACTTCGTCACTTAAATTTATAGATGTAAAAGTTATGTGTGAAAAAAATAGTATTCCTCCAACTTTTCATGATGAATTCCTTGGCAGTTACAGCCTTCTGAATTTTGGGTGACTATATATGTATGTAAATATACATTCTATATACATACATTCATATGTATTATTACAAAAATTTAAGAAATAAAATTTTTAAGTTGAAAATAAAATTTTAAGTTGAGAATATTAAAACATTTTATTATTAGCTGGTTACAATAATGACCGCCAAACTAACGTAAAAATTTTGTAGATGATCAAAAACACTTGTAAATGGACAATTGACGATAATAGAAATCTAAAATATGCATAAGATTATTTATAGGCTATCATAAAAATTTCACCAAAAAAAAATTCAAGTGAATCGGAAATCGGGGAAAAAACCTTCTCCCCTAAAATAGGTTTCTTTTTGGTTACGTTATTTTGGTGGTTATGGCACGATATACATGTTCTATGTAAGTAAAAAATAATTACTTAAAATACATACATACATACATATGTAAATAACTTTCTAAATTGAAAAAAATTAACTAAAACGAAAACACAAACATACAAGTAGACGGACTACTAGTTGAATTTCTCAACAGTAACTACATACACTTACTTTTTACATTCGTTTTGATTTTCGTCTTCTACTTCAACATAATTTCCTTTATCAACCATGAATTTGTGGTAAAAAAAAAACTACGGAAAGGCAGTCAAAATGTTAAAGTCGAATACGTTCAAACTTCACAAAATAGAAAAAAGAAAAATTTTCATCACCAAGTACAAAAACAACAGTTGATGGCAAATATGTTGATCGTTTTTAATTACACTTGTTTTGGGGTACAAAACACCATAATCATACACAAACTTTAATACACACCTTTAAAGAGGGTGCAAGAAAGAAGAAATAAAGAAAACACCAAAAAGAACCGTAACTTTGGTATACATTTTTTGGACACACATACATACATACAGCCACACAATTCATATTTCACTAAAAAGCACTTCAAAAACTACAAATTATTTTGAAATATTTAATTTGGATCTTTTCAATTTATATTATTTATATTGATTTCATTTCACCCCTTTCTTAATTGCAAATTAGTATTAAACACTTGTAACTAGTTAGAGCACTTTATAATACAAACATACGAAACGACCACTTTAATTACAGCCACGGAGAGAACTGAATTTCTTGCAAACTTAAACATGTTGTTCTTACCTAAAAGAATTTTATTGAAAATGCAGTTGCAGTTGGTCGGAGTTCGAACTTTTACTTTCATGCAAATATGCCCAAATATACGTATGTATGTACACATTTTCATACGTAGTATGTTTTGATCTTCAACTTTAATTCGAACAAGATCTGCAACAATGCCAAAGACATCTTATTGTCAAACGTAATGTATGGAAATATGAAAGAAGAAAATATGATTTATGGCTACACATGTCCGCGCCTGTAGTTTGCATTTATGTACAAACGTTGGTATGATACGTTCAAACATGCGAATGTAGGTTGATGAATTGACGATTGACCCCATGAACAGCGGTGCCAGAAGCTTTGAGAAGAAAATCATCATATGGCGAAAAAAATCATACAAGTAGACGGACTACTAGTTGAATTTCTCAACAGTAACTACATCCACTTACTTTTTACATTCGTTTTGATTTTCGTCTTCTACTTCAACATATGTATGTAATTTCCTTCATCAACCATGAATTTGTGGTAAAAAAAAAACTACGGAAAGGCAGTCAAAATGTTAAAGTCGAATACGTTCAAACTTCACAAAATAGAAAAAAGAAAAATTTTCATCACCAAGTACAAAAACAACAGTCGATGACAAACACGTTGATCGTTTTTTATTACATTTGTTTTGGGGTACAAAACCCCATAATCATACACAAACTTTAATACACACCTTTAAATAGGGTGCAAGAAAGAAGAAATAAAGAAAACACCAAAAAGAACCGTAACTTTGGTATACATTTTTTGGACACACATACATACATACAGCCACACAAATCATATTTCACTAAAAAGCACTTCAAAAACTACAAATTATTTTGAAATATTTAATTTGGATCTTTTCAATTTATATTATTTATATTGATTTCATTTCACCCCTTTCTTAATTGCAAATTAGTATTAAACACTTGTAACTAGTTAGAGCACTTTATAATACGAACATACGAAACGACCACTTTAATTACAGCCACGGAGAGAACTGAATTTCTTGCAAACTTAAACATGTTGTTCTTACCTAAAAGAATTTTATTGAAAATGCAGTTGCAGTTGGTCGGAGTTCGAACTTTTACTTTCATGCAAATATGCCCAAATATACGTATGTATGTATGTACACATTTGCATACCTAGTATGTTTTGATCTTCAACTTTAATTCGAACAAGATCTGCAACAATGGCAAAGACAACTTATTTTCAAACATAATGTATGGAAATATGAAAGAAGAAAATATGATTTTTGGCTACACATGTCAGCGCCTGTAGTTTGCATTTATGTACAAACGTTGGTATGATACGTTCAAACATGCGAATGTAGGTTGATGAATTGACGATTAACCCCATGAACAGCGGTGCCAGAAGCTTTGAGAAGAAAATCATCATATGGCGAAAAAAAATCATACAAGTAAACGGACAACTAGTTGAATTTCTCAACAGTAACTACATCCACTTACTTTTTACATTCGTTTTGATTTTCGTCTTCTACTTCAACATAATTTCCTTCATCAACCATGAGTTTGTGGTAAAAAAAAAACTACGGAAAGGCAGTCAAAAGGGTAAAGTCGAGTACGTTCAAACTTCACAAAATAGAAAAATTTTCATCACCAAGTACAAAAACAACAGTTGATGGCAAATATGTTGATCGTTTTTAATGACACTTGTTTTGGGGTACAAAACACCATAATCATACACAAACTTTAATACACACCTTTAAAGAGGGTGCAAGAAAGAAGAAATAAAGAAAACACCAAAAAGAACCATAACTTTGGTATACATTTTTTGTACACACATACATACATACAGCCACACAAATCATATTTCACTAAAAAGCACTTCAAAAACTACAAATAAACAATTAATTTGAAATATTTAATTGGGATCTTTTCAATTTATATTAATTATATTGATTTCATTTCACCCCTTTCTTAATTGCAAATTAATATTAAACACTTGTAACTAGTTAGAGCACTTTATAATACGAACATACGAAACGACCACTTTAATTACAGACACGGAGAGAACTGAATTTCTTGCAAACTTAAACATGTTGTTCTTACCTAAAAGAATTTTATTGAAAATGCAGTTGCAGTTGGTCGGAGTTCGAACTTTTACTTTCATGCAAATATGCCCAAATATACGTATGTATGTATGTACACATTTGCATACCTAGTATGTTTTGATCTTCAACTTTAATTCGAACAAGATCTGCAACAATGGCAAAGACAACTTATTTTCAAACATAATGTATGGAAATATGAAAGAAGAAAAAATGATTTATGGCTACACATGTCCGCGCCTGTAGTTTGCATTTATTCAAACATGCGAATGTAGGTTGATCAATTGACGATTGACCCCATGAACAGCGTTGCCAGAAGCTTTGAGAAGAAAATCATCATTTTCATCAGCATTTTTTATTTCCAACTAAAAGTAAAAGTAAATAAATGGATTATATATATACAAGTAAATTGATATTAGAATATTAATTTTACCTTTTCGTACTTAATACTTGTATACTTCTTTTTTTTTGCTTAAGAAAGTTTATGCTTTTCATTGGTACAACAGAATATAATTTGTACTTCTTTGTACTTTTCTTTATTTCTCAAACAATGACGCAGACCAACGTAAATTACGATGCAATGCGCTGTCAAAATTTCTCATGCCCATACAAAATGTATGCAACCAATCGAAATAACGCGGCGTCAACTCTTTGCAATTGGAAAATCCAATTTTTACACCGCGTAATAAAATGAAGTTGGGTGCAAAAAAATAATAAAACTGTTAAAAAGTAATGACAATTTAGTTATTTTCAGGTCAATTTAGTGATTTATCTCTATTTCTTATTTCTATTTAGAGTTGCTTCTGGTGCAACATTAACACTCGAATTTAGGTTACTCATTGCAGCGTAAAAGCTAAGCGCTAAATCACGTTGCGCTTTGCGTCGTTACAGGGCAACAAGTGGAAAGTATATAAAAGCAACCAATTACAAGATGACACAAAATTTAAAATTCACATTGAAAGTTGTACACAACTGAATTAAAAAATCATAATTTCTTTAAATTAGAATTCATAATTTGAGAAAAAAAGTCATCAAATCATATTTTGGTTAAAAAATCATCAAAAATATGATAAAGTCATCATTCTGGCAACGCTGCCCATAAAATTGTTTAGTTCGCGGTTTTTTGTTGGCTGCACAGTTACACTAGTTATTATATTTGGGTCTTCTTGGGCATGCAAAAAAGAAAATTCAGACGTTCTTCTGTCTAAAGGGTGTCCCAATATTAGGATATAATTTGGATTTATCGCTATTATAGCAGTTACATACGCTTAGAAGCGAAAGAAATATTGACCGTTGTTGGTCTATGACATTTCAAAAATTAGGAAATAGACAGCCGGCTACAACTCAGCATTTAACATACATACATACTATATGGCGCTTTATTTGATTTATTCTTTGACCTGCCTTGACCATTGATAGATAATAAATGCAATTTTAACGTAACTGAAATAATGTGATCGTGTAGGAATAAAAAGTACATATGCAAACGAAGGCAAATACCTACTAACCTAAATCCATACATACATACATACATACATACATATATGTATAAATATATATCCTTAAATGGTTGTGTTTTTTTTTATATATTTTGTAAAAAACCATTGCTGCACATTCCACAAAAAAGAAAAATGGGCTATACTGACTTCCATTTTCCTGCTCATTATTTTATAAAAAAAAAATAGTCACAGATATGCGTATATAACATAACGCTCACAATGACACATACGGAAGCTGAACATTGATCGTGTAGCATTCGCTTAAGTGGGGTATGTGAGTTGTGTGTTTGTTTATTGTGTTGTCGATTGAAGAAAATCCACAACGTTCTAATGAAATACATTTATGCGAGGGTGATTTGGAAATGACCTTCAATAAAAGTATTCGCGTTACAATATTTTACAATTAACAGAAAAAAATTGTACAGGTCCAAACAAAGATTATCACCACTCTAGATAATTTTTTTTTTATTTCATAAAAATTACTTAAAAAATGTGGATAATTTATTTTGCGCCACCTTGTACATACTACTCGTATTACGTATTTAATTATTTGTAAAAAAAAAGTGGAGCACTTACAACGCCATTTTGAAGCGATTTTGTACTATCATTCTCCTGTGAATGAATAGTGCGATTGTGTACGATAGTGAATCAGGGCCTTAACTGCCGTATTCGTAAATTTTTTTTTAATTTCTATACGGTATATTGATTGAGCAGTACATTTATTATAAAATTAGAACTCAGTATCACTCATGATATTCTGTGCATTATTGATAGACAAAAGTGTTGTGTCATTAATGGCAAACTACATATTTTATATCATTCCTAGATGACCAGTAAGACACACCCACATGCAACACTCAGAATAACTCTGATGCCTTAAATTAAACGTTTCAATAATTAGAAGCACTTAAAATTCAACACCTTTCCCATTTTAATGAGAAAATAATGAAAGTACGTTGCTGTTATTGTTGTTGGTAGTTGTTCTTGTTCTTGTTAATATTCTTAAGGCTTTGAATAGTTTTCAAACCAAACAATTGAAAAAAAAAAGAAAACAGCGGAAAGAAGCAAAAGCTAAAAAGTCTTTTCAAATAAAATATTATTTGCATAAACAAGTTGCTGCTGTTTTGTACATAATTTTTTATTGCATTTCTTTTAAATGTGTGTGTGTGTGTGTGCTTTTTTTCTTTTGTTTTAATGCAGTTTTATTGGTGCAACGACTTTCTTTGTATTTCATCTCCGGCAGCAGCGACAAAACTCATACTGAGCAACAACTTGTTGCGACCAACTTGTTTTTGTTTTCTTTCCTTTTTTTTCGCTGTATTTTTTATAGTTTTTTTTATAGTTTTTTTGTTTATTTTTTTAAATCTCTAGTGCCACTTTACATAATTGTTTTACAATGACACTTTGTCAAAAAGATGCTGTGCTCTGATGCTCTGTTAGTCGGCATCTGTATATGAAATAATTCCCCTGCAGTTTGAGAGCTCCCAGGCTCAACTACGAAACCAATAAACTTTTACACAAAATGTTTCTTTATTCATCCAAATAGTCCAATGTGTCTCTAAAATTTCGATATTTTCTTGTGGTCTCAAAATACGCCTCTCTATTTGATTAAAATTTCTCACGTTTGGGCAGGCTTCATGCAGTTTGGTCGCAGTTCCGTGATATGGTGAAAGAAATTTTTCTCTTGTTCATTGATACTTTTTTACGGTACACAACATTCCCTATTGAGGAAACTTCCTTTCTCTATGCAATCCATGCATAAAATACCTTGTGCATTCGAAATTGCCGCAGCCAAAACCTTGCCTGTTGTTATTTGTTTCTTTGGTGGCTTTGGTTCGGTTTCAACTGCTGTCATTCGCTCATATTTCTTCTATTTCCACATAAATTTACTTTCCAATTAGCCAATACCATTTTGTGAATTTAGTTTTTATTTAGCGCATTCAGTCTAAAAGCTCGTGTAGTCAATCCACCATCAGGCAGGAGTTCAGCTGTATTCCTTCCTTCGCTGCCTCTCTCTTCTTTACACTATCCCTTTCCAACTGCCTTCGGTCCTACGCATGAACATAGTGAGAGGGATCAACATTAGTGTGTTTGTACGGCCGATTTAAAATTAGTTAGAATACCTCTGGATGCATGGATATATCCATTGATATGACAAGGGCCTAGACATGGAAACTTGCGCTTAGACTTGAAGTACATGGATCTACACAGACTCGGGCACGAATTTGGACATTGACTTGGATTTGGACTTGCACATTGATTTATCCATGGACTTGGAAATGATACAAGAATTATCATAAGATGATCAATGTAGAAATGTGCCAAGGAACTATTAAAGGTAAAAATTGTTATGAGCACAAATTGACATTCAAAACACGAAGAACGCTGAAAATGAAGGTGTAGCTATCTTTGAAAACATCATGTTGCTCCGTTCCACTAGTGTTTGTCAGTGTAATTTACAATATACAATTTACAATTTACAGTATGTAACTATCACATGTAATTTTGACTGCTTGTATCTCACTAGCCTATTTAAAATTAAAATAAAATAAAAAATTTAAGAGAAATGTTAACCAAATTCCGGTAAAAAGCCATCAAACATTAAAGAAACTAGTTACAGATATTTTACATCACAATGATTTAATTTAACATAAAATTTCGTCAATGGTTTTAAAGTATTTCATTTCACAAGTCAACGCACAAGAGATGGACGCGTATCGAATTTTTTGAACTCTACACGACCCGAACAAGAAAATTGCGATGTCTAACAACACATTCGCCAAAATTTTTACACGATTCAATTGGCATGAAATCAAATCAAATAACTAAAAATTATATTATTTATATACGAGGTTTGTTCAAAAGAAAATGTGAATTTTGTGTTCTTCGATTACAATGGCGTGGTAGTTCTTGCCAACAGGTCCTACTGTTAATAAGGAAGTAATGCAACGTTTGCGTGAAGCAATACGGCTCAAAGAATCGGAATTGTGAAAAAAAAAATTCTTAATTTTGCATCACGATAATTCACCAGCTCACACATCAAAAACAACACCGTAATCATGCCTCAACCACTTTATTCACCAGATTTGGCTCCCTGCGACATTTTCCTATTTGTGGCGTTTTGCCACAATTGATGAGATAAAGCCAGATTAGAAGAACAAGCTAATGACCATACCATCTCTAATATTTTTTATATCCAAATATTGTAAAAACCTGGGTACGGGTTTCCCAGTGAGTGGGCAGCACATGCGCCAAATTTGTATACGTGGCACACGCGCATGTGCCCCATGGAAATGTGCCAATCCCTTTCCTGGTAAAAAGCATTGCCACACTTTCCATCACATACCTTTCTTCTCTTCTTTTCGTTTTCAAACAGAAGAACATTGTAATTGTATATCGTCAAATAACATTATTGACTTTTATTTTTATAATAAAAAAATAAATACCACAATTATCAAACACTTTTCTTTGGTAAACAAACAATTCGTGAGTGTTGTCAAAGGGTTTTATTGTGTCATACACCATTTGCTTTACGCTTTTCTGTCAAAGTTAGAAACGTCACGCAAACCGACAAAGTTCTATGTGGCATGGCCTTAAGGATAATGGAATGTTTTTAGACTTCGGTGTTATTAGTTTTAAGCAGAAATGCAAGTGGAGAAAATAGCTTAAAATATGCTACAAACACATCGGAGGCTCCAACAAAAGGTAAAAAAATTGGGATCTGCTTAAAATCGTGGGAAGAATAAGTTTGCTGTTGTTTAACTTTTTTTGTTTGTTTTGTTTATCTTACTTTGAATAAATATTAATTCAAAATACTTATAAATTTGTGTGCATTTTTTTCATTGTTTGGACATTTTTGAATTTTTCGTTGAAAAATTTAGTTTTTTTTTTAAATGAAAAGTTTTTCTTAAAAAATATATGGTAACGCTGCTTTCAACTAAATCGGCGATTAGTTAAGTTTTTTGTTAATCTTTACGAACTTCATATTACGAAAATGTCCGCTGATCAATCAGAATTCTATCCACTACAAGTATTGCTGGGCAAACGTGCGTAACTACATTTGAGTACCTGCTGGCAGTACGAGAATATTTCTGCCTGCTCACCGTTGGTTTCAGTTGAAATGCATTTTTTTCGCCTCTTGTATTTTTATGCAAATTTATTCTGTTTTATTCACCAACGTGTAAGTTTCTAGATATTTTTCATAATAATAAATTATAGTACAATTTGGAATTTCTTTAAATGAAGCTGAAATAGCCAGCAAAACAAAAAGGATATCTGACGGTTAAAAGGGACTTTCAGCGTTTAAATATTGAAAAGGAAAGTTTGAATTACGTTTCAATATCAGCATACGAAGTTAATAAAGCAGCAAACAAATTAATTGAAGGGGTCTGCAATTAGTCGCGATTTTATTCACAATTTCAACAGCGAGAATTACACCCACTTACACGTAATGGTTGATGCGGTGTTTCGTAGGAAAGCATAATTAGCCCATATTTTTTTTTTGAAAATGAACACAGCGTCGCCGTTTCCACCACTGGGTGTTAGATATGGGACCATGTTGGAAAAGTTTTCAAGGCCAGCCGAGGAAAACCATCCGCAAGTATGGTTCCAACAGGATGGAGCTACAGCGCACACTGCAAGGGACGCAATGGCTCTTTGAACTCAAAGCATTTTGGACCACCCTTTATATGAACGAACGAACACTAATAATGATGCTGGAAAAATATTAACAAATTTATAACAAATCAGCGACAAGTTAAACACACACAAATTTAGTTACTACCTTTTAATTCCTGTTGATTTATTTCAGCGGAATTTTTTTTTTTTTTTAATTAATTCAAAGTTGCACTTAATTTTCCACTTTTTATACTGCAGAAACAAACTGCTAACTCGCTCCCTTCTTAAAAGCTGTTCTCAAAGGGTACAATGGGAATAAAACAAAAACAACTATAAATTTTAAATTCTTGTTTTTATAAGAAATATTGATGCCACATTTGGTGACAAAGTTTTGACTTTAATTTCTTTATTTTAGGCCAATGAGATCGCCCACAGTGCATTGCTTTGTCGAAAATTATCGTATGTGGTCAAAGGTCAGCGAATCGCTCTGAGAAAATAACGGTATGCATCGGTGACCTTTGAAAGTCTTTAAAATATGATTTATTGCCTTGAGAGCACGTTAACAATATGGCATCAAATATTTTTTTCCCATAAGACTCGACATCATCCCATAAAGTTGTCCTCCAATGCGGATGTTTTTTGTAGAAAAATGTTCAGAGTTAAATTTTTTAGACTTTTTTTTATCAGAACTAGAGGAAAGGTATAGTGAGAGAGATGGCAGGTGGTGAAAGGTGACTTTAGAGCCAATGATCTATATTTTAAAGAAGAGTTAAAGCTTTATCGTAAATCGGGTTTAAAAATAAACCCTAGAAATCTGAAAAAGAAGAAAGAGAAAAATTAAATAAAAAGTTGATAAAAAGCACTCCTCAATTCATTTCAAATAATCTCCATTTACATAGTCACTGGTCACGGAACAGCACTATCTTCATATGATACAAATTCACAGCCACATCACAGCGCCCTCCTTCGTCGGTATTGTGTAGCACCGGCGAAGTAAAATAATTACGAAAAATGGCTACTAAAAACAAAGATTCAAAATTTAAAACGTCTGCTTGACATCAGGGGTGCTTCAATCAACTCTGCTTTAAAAACAAAGAACGTGCAAAAGAGGAGTTTTATGACAGTCAAGCTTCAGCTCCTGTCATTCCTCTAGTTCCAACACAATGCATCGCATGTGTAGGCTCCACCTCCTGAGTGCTGGTCCAAGATAAAGAAAAACAATATTAAGATCTTATTCATTGAATAAATGAGCATAAATGATATTTTTTGTTGTCTATAATGCTGCCAACAATTAATATTTGTTTTTTTTTTGTTTAAATAAATTTCTACATTATTATAACTTGTCGCTAATGTTTTTCTCTAATTTCTTGCAAAACCTTCAAATAGCAAATTTTAATTATTTTTAATGTAATACTAATCGTTGTTGTTGTTATTATTGTTCTAAGGATACATAATTGTTTAATTGATATTCTTTTCATCAAATATTATTATTATTTTTTTTACAGAAAATTGCTGTGTTCATTGCAAATAATCGTGCTTCTCAAAATTTTGCTTCACAACTACGAAATTCAAAGTGCATTTGTGCATAATATTTTCTTTATTAAAGACTTGGAAATTCTTGATTGTTGAGCAACATCATTGTAAAGTGAAATCGTTTTTGAAATTTAGTGAGGAAAAAATAAAAGTAAAATAAACAGAAACAGAAACAGAAACAGGAATAGAATTACTAACGACGTTCACATTCCCCAACAATTTACGATCATCAAACGCCAACAGGTAAGTTAGTAAAATTGTAAATTTATATTTAATAACCCGGCCAGTAAAAGCATTTGCACATTGCCGTCACACAGAACCGTTAATGCTGCGTTCTTTACTTCTGCTGTCAACAAAACAAGTTTGTTTTCGAAAATTTAGAGCTTTAAAAATAACACAGAAAGAAAATCTATTCGAATGCAACACACTTTCACAAGCAGAGGGAACATTGAAAGCAGTTTGTAAAACACTTAAGTTTTTATACAAGAAACGTTGCATTAAGAAAATATTATATTTAAACATTTTTGTTCAAGCCCTACAACCTCTTCTATTGTATGTCATGTATGTTGTTGATATCAAATCGAATGTTGTCATGCAGCTGAATGCTTCGTATAAGAATTACAGTCGAAGTCCGGTATAACGGATGTTGTAATGTCACAGACAAGTACCAGTTAGCTTTTTCCCTACAACAGTGGTACAGTGCATACCAATCTGTCAAATTCTGGGTCGCTTTTGATCAACAGCTCGAGTGCAACAAATTTATGTAAAAAGAGTGATAAAATTAAACAAACAAGGGAGAATTTTTAGATAATTTTGGGTGGGTTATGATGAATAGATGGCGCGCATCAAATTTATGCAGGCAATTGATTAGCAAGACATAAACCAAGCAAACGAAGACTAATGCAATACAGAAAATACAATATATTTGCACAAAATTAATTAATAATTTAATAATTAATGGCGATGGCACGATGGATGGTAGTCTGTACGGTTCAACCCCAGTTTCAGACCTAAATTTTAAAATAAAAATAAACATCTAGCATTTTTCTGATGTGCATTAGTGTGTCTTTGTTTGTCAGTTGTTGTCGGAAGGTTTCAGTGGCGAAGGCATAGTTTCACTGGTCACTGAACAATACCGGCTTCAGCTGATAGCAATCCACAATCGCATCAGAACGCCCTCCTTCGTCGGTATTGTGTAGCACCGGCGAAGTAAAACAATAATAAAAATGGCTACTCTACAGAAGCTTCAGCACTGCTACGAGTATAAACAAAGAACGTGCGTAAGCAGAGCTGCAAAAATAAATAATTAAGCTTCACCTCCTCTCATTTCTCCTACTATCTCTTTCCTATAGTTCCAGCACAATGCTTCGCTTGTGTAGGAGTCATCTCCTGAGTGCTGGTCCCAGATAAAAAAAAAATCAACAAAGCCAAACACATTTTTTTAGTGTTGTAGTCAGATGCTTTTGACAGCTGAAAAAATAGTGGTTTAGAAACAAAATGCTGTTATTGTAGAGATGCATTGACCTAATAAATAGACCTTGGGTGGGAGATTCATTATATTCATATATTATATTATATATATATTGACAAATTCGTTTTAGAAGAAAACATGAGTCATTTGGGGTTAAATTAAAATTTAATCTCAATACAGAAGTGGCATCTTCAATCATTCTTACCAGAACTTTCGGCGATAGGTTCCTGCATTCCTGAGGGATATTCTCTTTTAAAACTTCAATAGTATGAGGCTTGTTGAGTTGGACGCGAGACTTCAAGAAACCTTACAAAAATAAAAAAAGTTTAGAGCGGTTATATCGGGTGATCTTGCCTGCCAATTTAAAACACCAAAACGAGAAGTTAGTCGAATCGGAAATACAGCTCTCAGTAATTCGGTTGTGGGTCGTGCAGTACACGCCGTTGCTACATTATGTTGGACCCAGATGTTCTCCAGTCCCATTTAATCTGGTTGAGGCAGAAGAAAGTCATCGAGCATGGCTCGCATTATTTTTAACCTAATGGAGCAATTTTATTTATTATTTTACGACTTTTTATTGCTCAAATACCGACGAAGGAGGGTGCTGTAGCACAGAAAACTCAGAAAATTTTTTTTTTCATATTTGATTTGGATGGTGGATCGAATCTGGGTCTTTCTGGTTGCAGAGCCAACACACTTACTACTCGCCATCAGTAGAAAAAAAATGCAAAAACGACAATTATTTCTGAGAAAAAAAAGAATAAAAATCAAATAATAACGATTATTTCTGCCAAAACAAATAAATATCAGAAAACAGTAATTATTTCTGACAAAAATAAAATGTAAATCAAGAATTTAAAAAGCAGCTGATTTTATGAAAATTTGGTTTAAGACAATCAAAATGCTGTGCTGGACTTGAATATCCGATATATTCTATTGATACATTTTTTCCTTAGTAAATTCGAAAATAATTATTTTTTTTTATTATTATTTTTATTCTATTTAATTATTAATTTTTTTTTATTTTTCTGATTTTATGAAATCAAGATTTTATATGTTTTTCATGACGCCTTCAGCGTAACATTAAGCGGGTGTAATAGCCCTTCGTGTGTTACACGACGATTTTCGGAGCCCCGAAAGCAATAATTCTACTTATTCGCGTATCCACAGGTATGGAAAAGGACATCGTCGCTCATATTGATTTTATTATTTATTTTGTATTTGTCAAAACAGAACTGACATTTATAGCAGCTTCCTATACGTTGATGACTTTTGGATTAGCTGTTATAAAGCAGATTAACATCGTTGCTCCGACAAAATCAGCTATGTGTCTTCTTTTTATAGTTTACTAGAGCAAAAAACCGTTTTATGTCGTAGCTTCGCAGTATTTTTGAAAGCCAATTGCTCTATTGAAACAATTTGCCAGTTTGCTATTAATATTTCGCAAAATAAAGCTTGAGTAACTGAACACTGGAGCGCTATGACAGATTTGTTCGAAAAAACTTATTGGTATTATTTTATCGGAGCAACAACGTTATATCGGATTTTCGTTTTTGCTGTTTTGTTATACCTTGATTCGACTGTAACACATTTTACTTGTATTTAATCGAACATCCTATACGTTGTAAATCATTATTTTGGAAAATTTATTAACCAGCAAATGGTGTAGCGCAGAAAAAAATTTTTTAATTTTTATTATCAATTTACAGGCGTTTAGTTTGGAATTGCATGTTACACTTGACACAGAATATGCACGCGATATTGTTTGTATAAAAATGTTTAATCATCCTGTTGTAACTAATTATTATTGTTAAATAACAATAAATTCATGTAATAGTGTGGGTTATAAAACATTGTTGTTTTAACTTCAGTTTAATACAGAAATAAATTTTACATACAATTCAGGTGACAAATCGAAAGTAATTAAATTTAGAGGAAAATATTGTAGGTGTCAATCAGAGATGTTTACTTTTTTATTTGGATTTCCGTACAGCTCCTAAAAAATTACCGTTTTAAAGGTGAAAGTGGTTAAATATAGCCGTTTCTGGCTTATTCCGATATAATGCAAAGATGGGTTATATGCTCCTCCCCCAGGACATCCTACTGTTAAATAGTCCAATAGTCTTCTTTAAACATTTTTTTAATTATATGTTCGTATTTATATGTATGGCTGTGCATGTCCATGTTCATGGTATTTAACCAGCAACTGCTGCTCAAAAGAAATAAATTCCAATATGCATGCCGGAGCTAAGCGAAGCGATTTTTAAAAATGATATTATAAAAATTTGCAAGCAAATCTGACATTTGCACACGGTAGTAGAGTTTGATGTGTGTGATTTTGTTATTAATTGCTGTACGTCTATTTTACAGTGGCATCATTAAAACTGAATTTAAAAGGTTTTTTAACGCAAAGTTCATAAATCTATTAAACATACAGTCTGCTCTCGTTAATTTGAACCTCTTGATGATTTGAAATGATTTCTAAGTGCCTTGAAAAACGTTAGATAAACTTAAAAAAAAAATCCATGTAATTTTGTTTTTCGCTAATTTGCAATTATTTGAATCGCCAACACGATGGAATTCTTTCACCTCTATGCTTTATAACTATGTATTTTTTTACTCACTGAACTCACTGTTTATACGTAGATATTACACAGAAACAAATTTACAGCCAGATGGCAAATAAGCAATTGTATGGCAACATCAAAAAAATCTTCCATAAGTATTTACAAAAAGAATTTGTTTGTTTACACTAAAGTTTGTTTGTTTGTTTGTTTGTTTTCAAAGAAGTGTAAAAATTTTATAATGATAAATTCAAAAGTAAAAGTTATTCTTGTATTGCAATTAATATTGGAACTGAAACTTTTCAAACATGTGGCAACGTTTTTTTTTTCGGGAATTAGTTGGGTCGCGACAAAGAAAAATATATGCCAATATATTACATTCTTATTTGCAAATAAGACTCACATATAAACTTAGTATATAGTATATATATTTATAGGCATATGTATTAAAATTGTTCTATACGCACCTTGCGATTGGAGTGGCTCTTGTGCATCGTGTAGTCGTATAAGAAAAATTTTTTTTTGGATTAAAAAAAAAAAATTTTATTAAAAATTTTGTTTTTTAATAAATATATGCATTAAAGAAACATTTGGACTATAGAGTGCGAAAATAAGTTTTTATTTTGTTTACATGTTTTTAATTAACTGGAGCATGCAATCAGAAAAAATGTTTTCTTTCAGTGTAATTGTAACAATTTATTCTCACTTTTTTTTTAAATCATCAATACATTCCCATTTCTCTCTGTGGGCACCACTGGTTTTTCTTATTTTGAACCACTACACATGCGATGCATTCTGCTTGAACTAGAGCAAAGGGTTAATTAGAGAAATTGCACTTTGTTAATTATAGCAGCGATGCAGCGCCTCTGATATCAAGAAGACGTATTAAATTTTGAAGGTTCGTTTTAGTAGGCACTTTTAGTAATAAATTTACTTCGCCGCTTTCAGCTGAATCCGGTAGTGTTCAGTTAGTAGTATTCTATGCTTTCGCCACTGAAACCTACAGAGAACAAGTGACACAAAGACAAACTAATGCACAACAGAAAAATTTCGAGATGTTTTTATGACTTATGCTGGGTACACAATTGTGACGAACGACAAACTTCGTCGTGCTCAACGAATTCGTCGGTAAAAGTTCGTTGCATAAAATCGCAGTGTGGCACACAAAACCGACGAAAAAATTTCAGCTGTGATAAACAGCAAAGTTGTTTGCTGGCTTTGTTACCGTATAAAATAAAAATATTTGAAAAAATTAAACACCAACATAAAACAATTAGAAAGCAATTTTATTATAAATAATTGTGAAAATATTTATTTTAAAAATTAAACAACTATTAAAATAAAAATTAATTTTTTAAAAATGGCAACTCTGTACTAATTTGTCGTCGGCGTATGAAATAGATATAAATCGATCTCAGAGTTCGTCATTCACAACGAACGTTCGACTCAATTGTGTTCTTAGCATTAGTCTGAAACTTTAAACTAATTCACTTCACAATAAGATTAACAGATAAATTTGAGATAAAAAAATTCGACACGTACTAATTTACGAAAAAAAAACTTTTTCACTTTAAATTTGAACTGATTCACTTCAAAATTTTATCAATTTAATATACGAGCATATGTATTGTTTTCTTTAATTATTAAATGGCTATTTAAAATATTAATTCGTAAACGTGGCTCCCGAAATTAGTGTAAGTGCTCACTCCTCTTCTATACACAGGAATATTATCTGGACGGATTTCTATAATTTAAGGTTTGGCTCTTCTCTACACTATATAATTTTGACTGGTAATCTGATTTCATATGTGCTTTTCAAACTTTCGAACTCTCGATTATTTGAATTTCATCATTCATGCATTATCGAAAGGCGACTGTACGTTACATTTTAATTATTTTCATACAAAGATACACCAACATTAATTAAGTTATTTATTTATTCATTGTTATTAATTGCTATTATTAAAATAAAGTTATTTGAAAACATCAATAAATTAAATATAAAAATTGTTTTGTATATGTCATGAACAGATGCACAACGGACAGATGTTATAAATTGTTTTTACATGATTTCTCAGAGCAAAGCTATTGAGCTGTGATTGTATATTTTCAGTTCGGATTCCTTTGTCATTCCGGATTAAACAAATATGTGTAAAATTTTAATAGTTATCTAATTTAAACAATTACAGTAGAATGCGGATAATTCGTAATTGCCGTACCATTTAAAAAAAAAAAAATCCAAAAGAATTTTTTATTTGAAAAAAGGTACAGCAATAGAAAGCAAACGCAAATACTCGTACATATGAGCATTATTAATCAACTCTTTATTTTTTATTTTATGCTGCATTACGTATTGTTGCGTGTTTACATGTGCAGTGCAACTATGAACTGGATTATGAACAGGCAATTACGATTTATAAGACTTTAAAACAGAATTTTGATCTACAAAATTTCTGGAATTATTAAGACTAGCGCCAGTTGTTAACTTCGACCGTGATACCAAACGTATGTGTTACGTCGTTACGTTGCGTTGTCGTTAACGAAAATTCTACATTTCTAGTAAATGTCAGTTAGGCTTTGAAAGTGAAAGCTATCGGACATTGATTGCAGAGAGCAATAAGGGTGATTGCATTTCCATGAAACCCTTCTCTAGCGACTAACAGTTTCCTACGAATTATTGACATTCTCGATTTAATGGTGTACGCATTATCAGGATTATTCTGTCATAAAAGTTGCCCTACTTTAGGAAATGCAAATTAAAATGAAATGCAATGTTCTAAAACGTCATTGGCATTGATGTGGCCATGGAAGAAATTTAATGAATCCATACATGCTTGTTAGGCGTAGTTCAAGGAGTAATAAGACGAATGCTATACTATTCCAAATGTATGAAATATACGTGAGTGAATGTAACTTTACTTACTCTTACTCTGCATAATCTTAGCAGAAAAAAATTTTGAAAAAGAGCAACTTGGTATATTATTTTTCTTTTGTTTATTTAAATACTCTTTATTCACGAAATACCATTTTTGTGACACTTTTGGAAAATTCTCCACGGTAACGCTGGCATCAACAAAGTTAAAGTAACTGTTAGTATAAAAAAGAGAAAGGCGCTAAACAGAAAATAAAATCCGCATTGCGCAAACAGCAGCGTTAAAAAATTGATGTGCTGCTATGTTTATTAGTTTGTCATAAAATAACAGAAGAAATCAGAATAGTCATTCGGTGAGCCGGCGATTATATGTAAAAGCCGCCGCTTGTTATAGATGATATAAATATAAAAAATTATTTAAAAATCATTAATTTTCTACCTTTACATTAAAATAAAATTTACAATTTTGTGTGTCAAAATAACAAATTTATAAGTTCAATTAAAATTGAACGTATTGCAAGATTTACAGCTAATTTCTTATTTACTATATTAAAATGTCGAATTATTTTAGTTTTTCCTGTTGTTTTTATCTAATATTTTATCAAATATTTATAAATAATTTTTTCTTATCAGCTGAAAGAATTTTTTTTAAAATAGCACACTAAATTAGGACGGGTTGTTCACAGCTGTCATATTTTGTCGTTTATTATTTTAAAACATATGACTTTATGACTACCATTTGAATACCCCAAATATTTATTTTCGGAAAAGTAAAACATTGGAAGACAATCTGCCCCGTATCTCTTCAACTAATTTTATTGTAAATTTGTGGCAATTTTTTGATACTTTTCTTTTTGTTTCACCGCCAATGTTATTTATTTAGCTTACAAGTTTCTTCAAAACTTCTTCAGGTGATTTACCTATATATAACCTGTTGAAATTTTTGTGTACAAACATTTTTGGATTTGTGATAAAAATACACTTGGTGCCACCGACAATAAAGCAAAGCACTAAAACATAAAAGTACAGAATCGACAATTTTTCGCGCCGAAAAATTTAAAAAGCACTAAAAACGTTGCGAAAAGCACCGAGTTGACAACGCTGATAAATTTTTACGATCAGTGAGGAGCAGCGTTACCATATATTTTTAAGAAAAACTTATTATTTAAAAAAAAAAACTTAATTTTTCAACAAAAAACTTTTCCACAAAAGTGTCCAAAGAATGAAGAGGCACAAAAATTTTTATTCAAAATAAGATAAACAAAAAATTTTAATTATATTATTAATTGACCTTTAATAAATAATATAATATAAATAAATAAAAATAAATAATAAAATAATATTTCCTTTTATTCCTGATGATGTTAACGAAATATCGAATAATAAAACAAAATAAAATAAAAAAAGACCTCAAGCTTAATAAATATATTTCAAAAAATATACACAAAAAAATTAAACAACAACAACAAACTTATTCTTTCCACGATTTTGAGCAGATCCCCATTTTTTTTGTAGCATATTCTAAGCTATTTTCTGCTTAAAACTAATAACACCAAAAACTAAAAATATTCCATTATCCTTCCGTTTCTCTTTAAATATTTATTAATTTTTATTTGAAATAGAAAACTTTTTTGAAAAAAAAAACATGCATAAAAAACTATAATATTATTAATACAGCACAGTTCTTTTAAAAAGGGAATAGACACATACTGAATACTGAAAAATTATAAAATCGTTTACATTACATGGCAACAACAAATAATATTTTCGTCATATATGTATGTATCTGTTAATTAAAAATTAATAAACAAATCTTGAAAATTTGAATGAATTTCAAAAAATAACTTATTTTTGAAGCTAAAAATTTAAAAACTTTTTGGCATTTCAAAAACCTTAAAAAATATAGGAAAACTTGAGAAATGGTAACGCTGGTGAAGAGAGAATATGAAAGATTCTAGATTCCAGAAAGAGCTTTTATTAAGTTTTGTAGATTGTTTTCTTTTTCTGTATCAAAATGCAGGGTAACACTCAATAAAAAGCCAACAAACTTTTGGAGTTTAATTGAGTGCATGAGTGCGTTTATTCAAGCTTTTTTTTACTTTTTAGTTTTTTATACTCCGATCCAGTCAAGTGAATAAAATAGAAAAATAAATGTTAATTGATTTGCATTTACAGTTTTTTTTTTACAATTTTAATCATTAAAGACGGCAGTTTAAAGTACATGCGGACCAAGTTTTTCAGTCAATTGTTGGTTTTGGTCATAGAGACATGAGACATAAAATGCGAATTGATTATAATAAATTATAAATGTAGATTGTTTCCATTTAAGGCGAATAAAATGCAAAAAAAGTGAAGGACTGAAAAAGTAGAAGTTGCGAGTTTGAATTTAAATTGTCATTTACCGTTAATGAACAGCAGTGTTCAATGAAGTCACATGCTCGCTTTTTATTGCTTTTATTTTTTTTTTTTTGTATTTTAGAATAATCTGCAGAATGATGTAAAGTATCCCAATTTGGTATGCCTTTGGTTTCAAGACACACTATCTGTCAAAAAGTATGCAGCATTAGTTAAGAGAATGTGGCACAACCCACAAATTCTTCGAAAAGCTATAAAATTCCATATGTTTATACAAGAACAGCCAAAATATCTTTGAGAATTCGGAAATATACAAACAAAACAAACCAAAAATCTTCTTTAAAAATTTAAACATTTTATATACATTTTTTTATTTTTATTTTTAAATTTTCCTGAAGATGAGGTTAACGAAATATCGAGATTATATATAAATAAGAAATAAAAAAACCTTAAAGCTTAATTAAATAGATTGATCGAATAATAATAAAGGTTAAAAAACAAGTATTAAGAAAAATGTTATATACATACATACATATGTATTTTGAAGAAAATTGCAAACTTTAGCTTAAATCAAGTTTTAAAAAGAACTCTATGAAACAGGAAAATAAAGGAAAAAATATTAAATGAAAAATTTGCTGCCATCCTTAGATTTAGAGTTATGGGCCTCTGAATAAGATATAAAACTAAATTTAATTAAAAATTAATAAAATTAATTTTACTCACTGAAGGGAGCTTCATCAGAATCAAATATTTTGCTTCCGATTCATTGATTTGGCGCCAAAAAAGAGAACATTTCGCAAGGACAAGCCTATATAAAATTCATTGGAAATGATCCGCATTTGCACTAATTCCGGATCTGATAAGGATCTTCTTCACTTCTTTGGAAGCTATTTTTTTGTTGGAGTTATTTTAGTCTCGCTTTTTTAAAATCATTTAGTTTTAAGTCCACTTTTGCAGTGATTGCACCGAAAATGCTTAATTCTGCTCGAAACTAAAAATTTTATCATGAAACTACAAGTTTATTATTAAAGATTTAGAACAATCAAAACGAAGAATGGTGTCGTGTAACTGCTAAGAGCCTAATATTTTTGCCCACACTGTAAATGCAAAGCAAAATTAACACTGCCTAATAACATACATATGTACACGGTGGGCGAAAAGTAATCACCCGGGGCATAAGTAATCATCCGATGTTTTTTGCTGTAATTTTATTTAATAAAAACCTTTGGATCTGCATGTATGGTCATCAACTCTGGCAGCGGTCACATATCATAAGCAGTGCCAAAATGGGTCTTAAAAAATTATTACAGCAAACAAACATTGGGTGATTACTTATGTCCCGGGTGATTACTTTTGGCCCACCTTGTATATAACAATAAAATTACGTACATATACACGAGCACTCATGCATAAGTTTTCTTAATAGTTAAAATTTTTTTCGCTTTTTTAATGTTAATTTAATCTCATAACAACTACCGCCGTTCTTTAGGCGCTTTAAGTACCATACATCTTTTGCTCATAGGTCTCAAAATAAAGAGAAACAATTGTTTAAATTTACATAATTATTCATTTCCGATAGCTAACATTAAAACCAAAACACAGAAAAAATCCCCTACTGTCACATACACAAATCCTCCATTGATGGTTTTACCCGTGTCGTCGGTTTTGTTAGGCTGCTAAAATTCAAATTTTCTTTCACACTACACCTACCATCCCATTGTTTAACAGATTCTAATAGATCTTACTCATGCTAATTGAAATGTTGTCTCCTGGCAGAACTATTTAGATAATATTTTTAGCTGAGCTGAATTATTTTGCAGTTGGAAATTTGATACACTATTGTGTAAATAAATATCATAGTCGGAGATGGAAAATGCCGTTTCTGGTTTTGTACCAACTATGCAAACAAAAGGTACTTTTTAATCCATGACGGTACAATTTTCAATACTTATTTATTAACAACAGAAACATCAATACTAGAGATCAGTTATTACACAAAGGTTTTGGATAATAAAATTTCTGTTATTTTTTATTTGTACTTTGATCTTCGACCAGCACTCAGGAGATGATCCCTACATGTGCGATGCATTGTGCTGTAAGTAGGGGAAAGGGATAGTTTAAGAAATGACAAGAGGGGAAGCGTCACTATCTTACAACTCTGCTTTTGCACGTTTTTAGCAGTTATGCAGTGCCTTTGATGTCAAGGCGACGTATTAAATTTTGAAGATTCGTTTTAGTAGCCATTTTTGGTGCTACACAATACCGGCGAAGGAGGGCACCTGATATGCCTGTGGACTGCTATCAGCTGAATCCGGTACTGTTCAGTGACCAGTGAATATGCCTTCGCCACTGAAACCTTCCGACAACAACTCACTCAAATGCACATAAGAAAAAATGCGAGATGTTTTTATGATTTATTCAGAAACTGTGGTCGAACCCAGGACTTGTTTAGATTTGTAGTCAATGAGCAGACAACTTCAGCCATGATCACCATCGTTGGCTCTAATAACGCTTTTTCTCTCTCAAATTGGCAACAGAAGAAACGTGTAGTCTATTTTGCGTTATTCAAGCGTAAATGACGATGCTTTGCACACTTTTTCCCTCTCTATGCGTCCTTTCAGCGACAGTTCGCAACGTGCTACCACGTGCACCTTCACTTGCTTACTAACATTCTTAACATAGTAATATTTTAAAAGAATTTATGTAACAACAATTTAATCTTCTCTGGTTCGAAGTTCTGCAAAACAACCCAGTGAACTTTTTGCTACATACATCTTCGATTTGAGACCAATGACAATGTAAGCAAGACCCATCCAATGTCTGTATACAATTTCTATTTACATTTACACAGCGATGGCCTAGGCTGTAAGATTTATCCAACACAATATACATTGTAAGCGAAGGTTGGATGGGTCCAACTATTATGGTGAATTCGGAGTGCAATAAGATGTATCTGAATGCCATTGGTCTTGGAATGAATTTTAACTATTGCATAATTAAATTAGGAACTTCATTTTTTTTTCAATATTTTAATTTGTTATTGTTATATATGTATATTATTAATATATATTAAATTAATTGTTAACGTTCAAACGTTCACTTTCTATTTTCTTTAGTCTTCTTAAATTTCTTTTACTAAATCCACTCATTTTATTCTTTACAACAAATAAAAATAAATAAAAATAAAACAGTCACTTACCTTTTTTAATTATTTTTATTTAATAATTTATAACACTATTACCACAAAAAATGCCGCCAACACTTCACTTTTAAAAACACTTATGAACTTGATACAAATTTTACTTTGGAATAATAATAAAAATTAAAAAGAAAGAATAACGGAAAAATTACTTCAGAAAAAATAACAAAATTCATAATTAAAACGAAATGACAATATGATACATTACAAAGCCATCCAAATCAGATGGTAATGCGATGCAAAATTTTTATTTGTGTTTGCTTTGATCTTCATTTCTAATAGACATTTAACTTTACAATTGGATGGGAAAAAGACAAATCCGAATCAGATGCGAGTTGTAGGGGCTTAACTATTTTCGTTTTATTTTCCCTATTGACATAATATTATACAATCGGATGGCTTTCAGTTTGTAATGAGTAACCGGACTGCTGGGTTGGTAAATGAGAGACGTTTCTAGAGAGTAATATTCTTGTTCTTCTTGCACGAAACAGCCTGTACTTTTTCTGCGAGCTACAAGCAATCAGCTGGTTTTCTAAGTAAACAATAATGAAGTAAAATTAAAAGTTTCCCAACAATGCAATTAACAAATAATAGTTAATTTTATTTCATGATTTAGTTAAAAATTATTTGGGTTTTCTTTAATTAAAATGTATAAGCCAAATTATTGTGTTTTTATGTATGTATGCAAGTGTGTAGATTTGTAATTGTAAAGGCATGCGTGTACATTATACGTACATGGTCATATACATTAGGTCTGTTCCAGGTGCATAACAAAATGCCCGATCACACACAAATTTATTTTATTTCTATTTTATTTATTTTTTTTTATATATATTTATTAAGCCTGAGGTCTTTTTATATCTTATTTTGTTTTTTATTATTCGATATTTCGTTAACAGCTTGTTAACATCATCAGGAATAATAGGAAATTATAATTCTTTGAAATATAAAAATATTTTTGAAACATGTCACAAAATTTTTGTTATAAAATATTTAATTTTTTAATTTTCAATCAAATTTTATAACAAAAATTTTGTGACATGTTTCAAAAATATTTTTATATTTCAAAGAATTATAATTTCCTATTATTCCTGATGATGTTAACAAGCTGTTAACGAAATATCGAATAATAAAAAACAAAATAAGAAAAAAAAAGACCTCAGGCTTAATAAATATATTTCAAAAAATATAATAAAAAAGGTCAATTAATAATATAATTAAAATTTCTATTTTATTTATTTATAACAATAACCAACCGAGCCCATAGGGCCATATATAGTTGGGGGACTACAAGTGTAAAATAAAAATAATTAAACATGTAGGCAACAGATAAGCTAGAAACAATGTTCATAAAAAAATAATAATTATAATAATAGTAAGTATAATATATAAATAGGAAGTTATATTGCCCATGAATTTGACTATATATATAGTATATATATATATATAGGGTGGCCATGGTCGAAATTTCAGTTTCAGACTCATAAAAACATTTCGCATTTTTTCTGATGTGCATTTGTATGTGACTTTGTGTCAGTTGTTGTCAGAAGGAAGGCATAGTCACTGGTCACTGAACAGTAACGCCTTCAGCTGTACCCAATCCACAGGCACATCAGAGCGCCCTCCTTCGTCGGTATTGTGTAGCACCGGCTAAGTAAAATAATTACTAATAAAAAATTTAATACGTCTGCTTGCCATTAGAGAAGCTATAACACTGCCATAAAAACAAATAACGTGCAAAAAGCAGTGTTGTAAGATAGTAAAGCTTCAACTTCCGGTGGCTGTTTTTTTATTTAATTAAATTAATCAGAAAAATTGCAAAGAAACGATAAAAGATTTTATTTAATAAATTAAAAAAGAAGAAGATTTTTCAATTAAACTTGAAGTTGTAAGTACATATATTTGTGCATATTTATCACTTTATTTAATAAAAATTGGCTTTTACTGTTTTTCCATTTATTTTCGTTCACATTTTACAGCCGGTGCCAACGATGCAAATGTTTTGCTTTTCAAATATTATGCATTTGAAGCGTCTAAAATCACTAAAATAAAATTTATTGGGGCAGTTTTGTTATGCACGTGGAACAGGCCTATTTTGTGGTTAATTGTATGATTTTTTGCGTTTTCTTACCTTTATAAATTTTTGTCTCTTATTGAGATAAATTTTAGTTTACTCTCACTTTACTTTAATTTTTCAAAAAAAAAAACACACCTATAGTATGCATCTTTAACCAAGTTGTCATTTTTGTGGTAGAAAAGAAATCACTATTAAATACTTAAATGAATTGAAATTTTTATGGATATATTCGTAGTGCTTATTGGCAATACTGATCTCATTACAAAAAAAAAAAAAACATTCATTTTGTGAGAGAGCGGTAGAGATCAAGTACATGTAGAGAAATTCAAATAAAAGTCAATAAAATGCAACCGATATTTCAATCTACAAATGCCAATTATTCTCGGATACGAATAAGTGTAATAATAAAGAAAAGGAAAGACAACAACGACGAGCTAAGCTTTTGAAATTGACTTTCAAACAAAAACAAGCTACAAGCAACAACATCAACGTACTTATTTTGCGTTGAGAAAAGCTAAAAACAATTCAAGAAATATTAAAACTGGCTCAGTTTAAATTTGCTATTAAATGTGAAAACAAGAAACTGAATGAGCGGCGAAAATTTTACAAAAACACAAGTGTTAATAATTTTATTTGCTTTTTAACTAAATAAATAATACGAGTAATAAATATAAGAAATAAATTCAAAAAGTCAATAAAACTTCTAATAAAAATTAAGGTTAATAAATATTGTATAAGATAAAAATAAAAAGTTATGCAAACATCATTTGAGTTATTTCAATAAATGCTACACACATCTATTAAACAATAACAAAAACATATAATTTAAAGAAATTAAATTATTAATTAAAAATTGGCAACAAAGAGAAACGCAATCTTTTCCTCCAATAAAATTATAGTGATTTTTTTTTATCAATCATTTAAAATAATAATCCCAGCAACGTGTTAAAAACATGTTTCTTATTGTTATTTTTTTTTTTGCCTGCATTTAAAATTAATACACAAATATGGAAGTCAATGTCAGCCAACGGTGAAATTGTTGTTTTCGAACATGAATTGAATTGTTGGTGCATTAAAAATGACAAAAATAATAAATTGAAATTTTAAAATAATTTTAATAGCCAATGTAACAACAGCTGCGGCCAAAACTATTGCATCAGATATCACGTACTGATACAACAGCGGCATTTTTGAATTAAGATTGATTTTCATTCATTTGTTTACAGAAGTATAATCTGGTTTTATAGTACCTGGAGATTGACAGCAAATGATTAGTGCTTTAAGGAGTGGGCAGATTGAGTATATATTTGACGGAAGAAGTGTAATACCGACATTGTTTGGAAGGGGAGGCTCATTCAACATTTAATAAAGTCAAAAGCTTCAAATGCAGTGATATAAAAAAAAGATTGCCGCTATAATTAATTGCCTCTTATTTGAGTTAATGATATTTAAGCATATTTTTCAATAACAAATATTTCATCCATTATTTGCCCAATCTGACTGCATTTTTAAGGAAGGAAATATACACTTGTAGTTTTTTTTTTATCTTGAACCAGCACTCAGGAGATGATCCTTACAAATGCAATGCATTGTGGTGGAACTACAGGGAAGGGATGGTTAGTGAGATGACAGGAGGTGAAGCTTCACTATCTTACAACTCCGTTTTGGACGTTCTTTGTTTATGGCATTTATTTAAGTTTTAGTCTGAAATTGCGATCTAAGACAGAAAATTTTTGATTTTGTAGTCAATGTGCAGACTACTTCATCCATCGTCACACCCACTTTTACATATTAATGTTTGCCAATTTGTTGTTTGTTCCAAAACATAAAATCATTTACATTACGATTTCAAATTATAGAATGTAAAAAGCTAAACTTCAAATTATAGAATGTCGCCGAGCAAGATGACATTTCTATATATTTTTCTATATGTTTTTATTTTATATTTTGCATAAAACACAGCACAGTAAAATAATTGAAATTATACAGCATCGGCGAGCAAGATGCCTTTCAAATAATTTCAAAATACCGAGGGGACGAAATTATATGGACCTTTTTTCCAATTTACTGAATAGTTTTTATAGGACCTATAAAACAATTCAAGTTATCGTTAGATTCTAATTAACGAGTTTGAATTTATCTACAGTCCACTGTACAAGGAATTTTCAAAAATAAATAATTTTACTGTGCAAAATGACAGTCCAAACAGCTTATGATTTCAGTAGATTTTCAGTAATAATTCACTACTGAGGAATATCGTATTCGAATATTGAATTTAAATGTCTGGTAGTTTCCATATTGCGTCTAGAAAATCTCTATTGAAATCAGTTAGATTAGAGATGCTGTTGGCGGACTTGCTGAGGTGTCTTGTCTTTGCAACCAAAATTCCCGATCAGACCAATAATTTGCCTATTGTGTCTGCCTTAATACCGCCCTCCATCGTCGGTATTTCAGCGAAGTGAAACGTCGGCGAAGTAAGGCACTAGATAAAATGGCTCTCTCCATTAGTTTAAAAACTAATGCGTCAAAATAACGCAGCAACTCTGCTTTACAAATTCTCAAAAATCATGCAACTGCAGAGTTGTATTTTTTAAAACCTCACTTAGTTCCGCTGCATGGTCCAAAAATAATTAAGAATGAGAACAAAGCGTATCGCCGACTACCGAACACAAAAACAATGCTCTCTTCCCCACCCGTTGTAAAGTTAGACGTTGCAAGTTTTGGCCGCTATTCCATATCCATATACATATATGTACATCCATGTGTATGTGTTTGTATCCCTAATCAGTTCACTCGTTTCGATCGCTACTGTATAACCAAAGTATTTACACTTTGATTTATATCGTTTAAAGTTGCAATTCATTATTTCCCACTTATTCCCTTTTACAGTTAAATTGTGTTACCCCATGTACAAATGCATGTATGTATGTATGTATGTACGAGTATTTGCAAATGCAATTAGTACTATTTTTACGTAGTTAATTTAATGCTTTGCAAAGTTACACTGGTATGTCGTTCTGGTTTTACTTAAGTCATTTTCATCTCCTTTGTCCACAGATATTAAATTGAAAATATTGTGTTCCAATTTGTTTGTTTTTTTTTATTAAACATTAAAAATATTTTTTTTATATGCACAAAGTGATATTTAATACACACTGTGATGAATTTACAAAAAAAAAAAAAAAGAAATCGCAAAGTCCCAGCAATTAGTTTATTTTTATTTTAATTGTTTAACAAAAATGTAGGAAATTGTAAACTGAAACCAAAAACAATATATGTATGTACATATACTATATATTGTATTTTTTTTTAATTGCTTTATAACGTTTAATGTGCATGTCACAGGTAGTTTAAAATTTAAATTTATTTAAAGATCTGTGCACAGCATGGCAAATAAGGTTAGCTGGGGTTGTAATGGGAATTAGACAAAAAGCCGCGATTTTTCATGTATATAATATGCTTTTAGAAGGGAAAACCAATACCCCGGTTTGCGTTGGGACTGGAGAAACTGGACGCACACCGAAGCACGATTTTTCTCACATTCTATGGAAAAACGTAAAAAACATAACAAAAATGTTAAGATTCAAATTAAAAATAAGAAATTCATAGTAGTCTGTATACAAGGAAAAGTGTATTTCGATGTGTTTAATACATGAAGCGGACATCCTTTACATAAAAACATTTTTGTATTCGCCTTACACGGGGAATTCCCTTTTTCCGTTTTGGCTTTGTACAAACATTTTCATATTAACGATGCAAATCGAAGCCACTAACGATGCAACTTCGAAGCCATGTATATATATGTTTATATATATATATACATTTTGTCCCCCACTCCCCCCCTCCCTCTTCCTTCTAAAAAAAATATATTTTACTACACCTCTTTCATATGCAAAAAAAAATTTTGAAAATTGTTTCACAAATGACGAACTTAGTTGATAATAACAATTATTCGGGCGAGCAATTTGCGCCAAGCACTCCCGCTCCTCAAATTTCCAAAAAATTATTTGTAGACCTTTTCAATATGTAAAAAAAAACTTTGGAAATTGGTCCACAAATTGCAAACATATTTGATAATCACTTTTTTTGGCGGGCTTTCTGCTTTCCCCACTCCCCTAATTCCAAGACAAAAAAAATTTTGTGAACCTTTTCCATATACAAAAATAATTTTCAAAATTGGTCCACAAATAGCGAAGTTATTTGATAATCAATTTTTGGGGCGGCCAATTTGCCTTTAAACGGAAACCAAACGACACAACTTCGAAGTCACAGAAATTTAAAAAAGGCCCAACTTCGAAACGATGCTAAACGCGGTATTCATCTTGGCCCATCCGGTACAAAATAAGCACAAAAATTCTGCTGAATATCAAATGTTGAGAGCATGCTGACGTTATGATATTTTGATATTTTCTGGTTGCATCGTTTTTGCTGATTAATTTCAGGGCAAACAAACAAGGTGTAAAGTTAAATTTTTACAACCGTGTTTCTCCAGCGATATTCAATTCAGAATTGATGTTGCATTTATGGTTTATTCTGCGGTTGCAGTGTTTGTGTGAAAATATACAACATCAATGATAAACGTGTTGCATCGTCTGTAGCCTGCTTTAGATCTGCCAGATATTGCAAGTGTGTTCGAATAGTATGAACTGTCAGATTTGCTGACTTATCTGTCCAACTTGCTAATATTTTATAAATTTTCAGAAAATATACAATTTTTTTGTATAACAGTTTTGCAGCCAAACAGTCATTTTCTGCAGTATGAGTCACACAACTCAAAAATATACCCTGCTGGTATCGACCAGCTTTAGTGTTTAATTTATTGAATACCCTATTTCCTTTAGAATACCCATAAATATTCATATAAAAAAACGTTTGTTAATTATTTTCTTCATTAAATAAATTTAAAAAAAAAATACTTTGTTTGCATTAAAAAAATAACAATGGAATATTAAATGCGGAAATATCAAAATTTTTATCTCAACATTCTGCGAAAACTTGTTAAAATCTAATAAGTATTCTGAAAGTTTTCGTACGTAATGAAAAAAAAATAAAATTTCTTTAATTTGATACCTTCGATTATATACCCCGAATGTATTATATTTGCATAAAAGGAGGAATTAAAAATAATCTTGGCAAACTCGTGTCTGTGATTCTGCTGTTTTAATTTGAAAATTGTTTCATAAAACACTTCGATTTACATATGTAAATTTGAAACTATTGTCATGTGCCACTAATTAATACAGCCTAAAAACAAAAACAAAAAATATAAAATAAAATATACTTTTTCGAATCTAATTAATGCCGTCTTAAAATAAACATTAATTTTTCAAAAGCCTCATAAAAAATGAGAGTATGTATAAACTGTAGGAAAATATTAATAATGTTAAAAAATTAAAGTCTAATGATAACAATAATGAAATTGACGCAAATGATATTTACATTTTAAGCAATTAAAAGAAAAAATAAAATATTCTCAGCGTTACAAGAGGTGTTAGATTAATTTAGTGAACATAACAAAAATATTGTTTATAGCAAGAGATAACAACTACAATAATAAATTGCACTCAAAGAGCAAAACTGCAAGCGACGAAGCGCTAAAATAGCTTTAAGTCACTTGACTAATGGCCTCTATGTAACATGATTCAATAACTAGGTGGCATTACTACGGCAACATGTTTGGTATGTTTGTGCAACCACACGGCTGATGTCAAAAATTATCAATGTGTAGAAATGAAATAATATTATTTAATTTTTACATGGCGATCCTGCCAGTGCCTTGGAGTGCTGCGTAAAACTGCACCCAGAAAGGTAGAAGTGATAATGAGTGCTCCAAAGCAGCATCACTTCAAGGGAAGAAAAATGTTTTTATTGTCTTGACGGATCAGCCACAACAATCCGTCAGCAGCGAGACGGAGGACACTGTCCTTTCAAGAGGCAGAATAAATTAAGGACCTCAAGCGCAGGATAATAATAATAAATGAGATTTAAGAGCTCTAAGTTCAAACGAAAACAAATTATATTACTTCATTTTTACCCGGTGCGCTTCGCCACTACTACATCTAATTATATAGTTGTCCGCGCTAGGTGTTGTGTCTTACTAAATGACATACCAAATAGCTAGTTTCTCAACCTCTAGTAAAATTGAGTCGATATGACAGACATTCATAATATCATTTTTGAACAATTGTCAGGATCTTAAATCCATTTTTATCCCATAAAAAGCACCCTATATTTTAAGTTGGACCAGAAACTATCCGTCTACCTAATTTTATATAAATATGTTCAGCAGTTTAGACGATAGGCTTGCCAGATCCCAAAAGCGTAAAAACTGGAAAACGTAAAATTTTCGCCTGGATGTTAGAAAAAAAAAACTGGACCATTTTTAAAATTTACTTAAAATTACTAGTGTTGGACTTAAATATACAATTAGCAAAAAATGACATGGATGATACTTTATAAATTGTCAGTTATGTACAAAAAATTTTACTAATTGGAGTTAGGAAAATGTATAATGTAAACATTTAGTTGTAATTTTATGGTGTTTAGAATGCAATTTTTCTGTACAAAATATTAATTTCATTATAAAAGAATATAAAATATGAAAAAACTGGACCAGACATAAAAAACTCGCAAATTCAGGCGATTCCAGGCCATCTGGCAAGTCTATGCAACAAACATACAAACATTCACATTTATAATGTTACAAATATTAGAAAATATGATTACCAAAACTACGTACACACACTACCTAAAACACATTGCTTCCCTGCAAATACACTGCAAATAATATTGGACTACGTGATCCATTTTAACTGAAATGGGCTGATCGCAATACGGTCCTATGTAATGCAGGCGTTAACCATGTCATTGAAAACAACTGCTGATGGCGAGTAGTCAGCGTGTTGGCTCTGCAACCAGAAAGACCCAGGTTCGATTCCCAGCCGGGTCAAATCAGAAAAAAGTTTTTTCTGAGTTTTCTGTGCTACAGCACCCTCCTTCGTCGGTATTTGAGCAATAAAACGTCGGCGAAGTAAAATAATAAATAAAATGGCTCCATTAGCTTAAAAAAAATTATGCGTCAAAAAAACATCAGAGACGCCGCAACTTTGCTTTATAATTTACACGCAACTGCAGAGTTGTGCAAGAATTAAGCTCTATCTTTCTACCACTTTCACCACCTGTCTGTTTCTTCCCTATCCTGCTCTCTAGTTCCAGTGCAATGCATTGCATATGTAGGGGATAGCTCCTGAGCACTGGTCCAAGATAAAAAAAAACAAAAAAAAAAAAACAGTTTATTGTTATATGACAAGTGTTCGTGATTTTCTTCGTATTGACGATTACACTCCATCGCATTGAAATTAGTCTGAGGTGGTCCCTGGAGGGGTTACATGGAGTAGTTTTTGAATTAGCCCGATGGGTTATATGGTCCACCCATAGGTCATTGTAATCTTAAATAAACCATGTTTTCTACATACATTTGGGTTAGTCTTGGACTAGTCTTACTCCTTTGTGGACTACACTATACATGCATGTGTGGTCTAGTCACATTATTAGTGCAGACTTCTAGGACTTGTCCAAGACTAACCCAAATATATGGAGAAAACATGATTTATTTAACATACAATGTCCTACGGATGGACCATTGTTGTTTCCAATGACATGGTCCACGGCTGCATTACATAGGACCATGTTTCAGCTAAAATGTACCAAGTAGTCCATTATTATTTGCACGCTGTGGTTACATGGAGTAGTTGTTTCAGTGAGTGCTCGATACTTCAATAAATTTATTTTTCAAATATTTTTATTAGTTTAGTGCAATTTTTATGTTTAGACAATTTGACATTTTCGATTTCCTTTTTCTATGAAAAATACAAATTTAGTCAAAACTATTTGTCGCGGCTACAAAACGACTTTAAGTTTATCGGCTGCGTTTTCTGATTTTATACGAAATTATTCTTCTTGGAAAGTTTAAACAAGTTCATAAACAAACTGATAATAATGTGAGAAAAAGCTGTAATGTTTAGCCAGAAAAAAAAACAAACAAGTTTATTAAGTTAGTATTAAAAACATAAAATAAATACCTACAAAATAATAAAAATTCCAGTAATCATGACGAAACCAAAAATTCCCCCAATGAGTTTGCAAAAAAAAAAAAAAAATTTCAGTAAAATCATGCACGAAATAGTGATACCAATTCGCAAATAAACATTTGGACGGTCAATTTGAATGTACTTGAACTTGAGAAAACGTACTGCACATGCAAACGTACATACATACATACATACATATATATGAGCATACATACGTAAATACATACCCTCCAGGAAATGACAATAGTAAAGCTGTACGGATTTGCTACTGGCTTAGTCATCAGTACTAGTGACTTGTTATACGCCAGGCAATGTAATTTACTATAGACATTTAACATGTGCGTGTCATTGATTCAATGGGGAGTAGGTAGTTGTTGTGGGAAACTGAGAGCAACCGCATCTAAGTATTTTCACCACAACCAAATGAGACAATAAACAATTGTTTTCCAGCTGTATGTTCTCTTCTCATCAAAGACAAAATAAAATATGTAGACGATTATTTGAAAATGTCACCAAAAAGTCACGAAAATCAATTGACAAAAGTGTTGACTTGGAGACACTTCCTACAGGGTAAATGCAAGCATTCATACACATGTTGCAGTTGGGTTCCATTTGGTTTTAGATTTTTGTTTAGCATTGCTTTTCTTACTAAAAGGCAAGCAGTGTTTCTTTGTCAGTGTTTGTTTGTCATGTAAATCGAACAAATTAGGACCGTTTTTTTTTTTCTTTTTCGGTAGTTTTTCTTATTGTAGCTTGAACCAGAACTCAGGGGAGTACCCCTCTTTACACATGTGAGGCATTGTTCTGGAATTAGAGGAAAGGTATAGTGAGAGCGATGACAGGTCATGAAAGGATAGAGAGAGGAAGGCTTCAGTATCTTACAACTATGCTTTTCTATGTTTTATGTTTTTAGCAGTGTTGCAGCGCTTAGGATGTCAAGCAGAATTATTGACAATGTGTTTTTAGCAATTATTTTACTTCGCTGGTGCGGCACAATATCGACGAAGCCGGTACTGTTTTGTGACCAGTGACTATGCCTTCGCGCCTTAAATCTTCCGCCAACAACTGACAGAAAGACTCACTAATGCACAGCAGAAAAAATGCAAAGTGTTTTTATGGCTTAGACCGAAACTGGTTTTGTAGCCGGTTTACCAATATCCCTTCGTTCCTTCCATTCCCACATTTGTATTGGACACATAAACAAAAAGAGAAAAACATTGTTTTTATATTCCATACAAATGTACGAACGGACCAAACGCGGTGATATCGGTAAACCGGCAGTTATTTATATTTGAAAAATTCAAACGTTTTTCGCTATGAAAAGGCTATGAAGAATTCGCGTTTTCTATCACACAGTCATTTTCATTTGACCAACCATCGTATAAACTGCAAGTTCTTTTTTTATCAGTAACTAATAAATAATATAATTGAAATAAAGCAATGCTGTTGGACTTTAAACTTGTATTTCGTAGCTAAATAATACGTAATTATAAAAGAAATTATCACATCAAAGTTTAGAGGTTATTTTTGCAAGCCTTGTTGATTTACAGTGTGTGACAGTACAATTTTTGTAACTGTTAATTTATAATACAGGTGCAAGTTTAATCTGCCACTTCAGCTCTTAAAATGTCTGTCGAATTTCCTTTTTTGTGAAACTGTTATATGAGCCTCCTAAAATTTTCAGCAGCAATTACGGCTCGTAAATTCACTGTGCAACAGGTAGCCGGAGTTACTGTGATGATATGATGGGGCAAAATATCTCAAGAGCTGCTAATGTTAATACAGTGAACTCGCGATAACATGAACGATTTGGAAACATGAACACTTTTATTTTTACATTGACTATTTTAATTTGTGAACAAAATTTCTTTACTTTTTTCGTTTCATTTCTTGCATTATTTTCAAAATTGGGGAATCCCAGCAGAAGACTGTTAAATGATAAAAACCGTTTGCATTCTGTAAAAGAATTCATCTTTTGAAGGGAATTAAGTTTTTTAAAATTAATTAAAATTAAATATTAATTTTTTAAATTTTCATTCAATTGGTAAGAATTACCAAAACTTGATTCTTTTATTTTTGTTTTTTTTTTTGAAAGGGAATAAATATTATTAAATTAAATTTTATATCATACATACTGTATATAGGGTTCCCCATTTTTCAGTTTTAAAAATAAAGTTAAATAAAACACACATAAAGGGTGGTTAAATTTCAAGGCCCGATGTTGATTTTGAATAAAACACAAACTATTTAGGAAATTATTGTAATTTTATTTTCTTATGATATATTGGTATTACTCAATTATGTATGGAACAAAATATCGGCCAAATGGGCGCCGCGACCACGGCGGCACACTTCCATCCGATGGTCCAAATTTTCGATGACCCTGAGGCATAATGGAGGTTCTATGCCGTTAATGTGCCGAATTATCTCATCCTTTAGCTCTTGAATTGTTGCTGGCTTATCGACGTACACCTTTTCTTTCAAATAACCCCAAAGAAAAAAGTCCAACGGTGTCAAATCACATGATCTTGGCGGCCAATTGACATCGCCATTACGTGAGATAACAAGGCCATTGAATTTGTTGCGCAAAAGAGCCATTGTTTCGTTAGCTGTGTGGCAAGTGGCACCGTCCTGCTGAAACCACATATCGTCCACATCCATATCTTCCAATTCGGGCCATAAAAAGTTCGTTATCATCTCACGATAGCGAACACCATTCACAGTAACTGCCTGACCGGCCTCATTTTGGAAAAAATACGGCCCGATGATGCCGCCAGCCCATAAACCGCACCAAACAGTCACTCTTTGTGGGTGCATTGGTTTTACGACAATCACTCTTGGATTCTCATTCGCCCAAATGCGGCAATTCTGTTTATTGACGAATCCACTGAGGTGAAAATGTGCCTCATCACTGAAGATGATTTTCTTCGAAAATTGATCATCCACTGTTGCCGTGGTCGCGGCGCCCATTTGGCCGATATTTTGTTCCATACATAATTGAGTAATACCAATATATCATAATAAAATAAAATTACAATAATTTCCTAAATAGTTTGTGTTTTATTCAAAATCAACATCGGCCCTTGAAATTTAACCACCCTTTATTTAAACGCTTTCAGTCTCTAAAAATTTCTTTGTAATCTTGCCAATTCTGTGCACAATAAGATTACTATAATGACCACAATCGCCACCACAAATCGTAATGCTCGAAAATTGGCCACGTTTTAAACACTAGATTTGTAGTAAGTTTTAACTATTTTTATGCCTTCTTCGCGTTGTTAAAAGATTCATATTCGTAAATGGCAAAGCTTTCACTAAATAAATGACACTTCAGATGACACATAACATTTAACAGCTGATAGCGTTGTCAGACATGCAGTCATGAAACCACCAAATGGATAGCCCTTATACAATAAAATAAAACAATTTTGAACATTGGGCTTGAGATCTTATTTTTAATCTGTCTATATGTACTTATACATATATAAAAGTGCAACGTTAATGATAGACTGGCCCATCATCGCCCAGTACAAATACATAAGGAAAGAGGGTTTAAATTCGATATGTTGACTACTCTTTCGATATTTAGATTCACTAAGGCGGAAAAAAACGGTTAAAATCGATAACCTAATATCTCATAAATTAATGGTGTTTTCTATTCTCCATTTACTCTGCCTTCTTCTGAAAAATACGTATTATTTTAAAAGTGCAACGCGTTCCCCTTAAAAAGAAAAAAATGCTTCACGTTCAACACTCATTTTAATTAAAGTGACACAAGTGCAGCAGCACTATATTAACAGCTGCTTTTGTTATTGTTTTTTGAAAAACAAAATTTTGAACAGTTTTTGTATTTTAAATTTATTGTTACGGAATAATTGCACTTTATTGTTTTATGCAAAAACGTTTGTTCTGAAAATCAAATATATTCACTATAAGCACACTATGGCGAACGACTATTTCTTACTCACTGACATCGGTATCAAATGGAAAGAATTTTTGAGAAGACAAAATTATAAAAAAAAATAATTTTTCATTGTCAATTATTCTAAAAATATTCCCTGACGATTTTTTCCATTATAAAAACGAAATATTTTTTAAAAATAAAAAAAACATCTTAATTGTTCTTTTATTAAAAAAAAAATAAAACATAAAATATCAATCTTATGAAATAATAAAAATAAAACAAAACAATCAATCAGGAGATCACAGAATAATAAATAAATAAATAATAATTTTAATTAAATTTAAATATTTTTAATTTTCTATGTTTCCTCTAAAATAGCGATTTTTAAATTTGCAAAATAATAATTAATTTCAGCAAGTAAAAATACATAATTTAATAGAGAGTCAAGACTTGTGACTTTCGTTTTAGCCAACACGAGTTCAATATTTATGGCTTGAATTTATGTTTTAAAAAATGTTCATTAATAATATTTAAAATATTTAATAATAATAATAATATTTAAAAGAATTTAAGATATAATATCACCAAAGATTGATTCCTACTATTTATGAAAGAAAAAAAAATATACTTTAATTTTTATTGAACGTACTTATGTTTGTACAAGTATGTATGCATGTGTGTACATGTGTTTAACAAATTCACTTTCCAAGTTTTTACAATCAGTTTGTATTTAAAATTATTGTTAAAAATGGGTTGTAGAAATTCAAAACCACAAATAGTAAACGATGTTAATGCTGGATTGTAAACAAAAATTTTTTTCGTTTTAAAGACAAATTAATAAACAAATACTTATAAACTCAAGTGAAGATATTTATTTTAATATTAAATTATCGCCCCAAAAAAAAAAAAAAAAACTACCAACGATTTGAAAACACTTATTTAACAGTCATATCTAAATCGTTATTTAATTGTTTATTTATTCTATTTTTTTTTTGTTCTCTTAGCTACAAATTTAATTTGAATGAAAAATTTAATTCAGCTTAAAAACCGAAAAATTTCGGCACGTTTAAAAAAAAACTTGCCAAACAACTAAAACAAAGAAATATTATTAATATTTTTTTTTTAATTCCATTAGAATTGTTAAAATATCACAACAAAAAAGCATGTAAAACATTTCGTAAAGACCGTGGCTAACTATCAGATTTAGTCGTTAGGCCTGTCAAAAATTGCAAGTCTGTTCACATCGGATTTGTAGTGTGGTTGAAAATGCGTGTGCATGTCAGATTTGTTTGCAGATCTGTCCGGTGTACTAATCTTCAGAAAACTATTATTTTCTATGAACCGACGGATATACAGGCAGTGTCGCTGCGACAATTCTGACGTTCTCTTTTGGAATCCCTTTTTAAATTCACACGCATTTACATCAAGACTTTCTTATCGCAACAGTCAGGGGACTTTCTGATTTTAATTCGGTGTTGACGCATACGTACATATTTAATTATTTGTAATATATTAATTTTAATTATATTATTAATTGACCTTTTTTATTATATTTTTTTTTAAATTATTATTTTTTTAAATTAAATTTTATTATTTTTATATTTCCTATTATTCCTGATGATGTTAACAAGCTGTTAACGAAATATCGAATAATAAAACAAAATAAAATAAAAAAAGACCTCAAGCTTAATAAATATATTTAAAAAAAAATGTAATATATTAAAAAAAAAATTAAAACTTGTAACAGTGCTCAGTTTTTTTATCTTCAATTGGTAAATACTTTTTACAAGAAATGAAAAGCAATGTTAAATTTATATATCAACAAAACACTAACCCATCAGTCGCACCAGACATCACCCTTAATGTAAACACTCTCTATGCGATCAGAGTTGCTTCTTGTGAAACAGCTGACATTTAAGACTTATTTTATACTCAGTATATTTCTGATAATAATACAAATGTGAAATTTTTTGAGGTTTAAATCTTGAATTTTAATTTTTTTCTTTTTTTAACAAAATTTAAAAAACTTTTCTTGACCACTCATTTATTAATTTATTATTAATTTAAAACACCTGCATTTTATTGTTGCAATATAAAGATATTTTAAAGAAGTTTAGAAGGCAACAATAAAGTGGAAATATTTTTAATAAATAAAGTGAAAAGTGTAATGCAGTTTTTGTGAATCGAAATCAGTATTATTTATATAGAAGAAAAAACTTTTGTTTACATTTTTATATTTGTTTCTTTTCGGCTTTTGCTGTCCCTTTCTATCAATTTTCTATCAGTCAATGAAGTGTCATAAATGACCACTAACAGCGGTAGTCGACTATGAAAGCTTTTACTGTACAGAAAAACAAAAGAAAAACATGCAACTATTTACAAACTTCAATGAGACTGCGGTTTTTAATCCAGCCTTAAAACATGAACACAAAATTAAAATCTCGCCCGTCTAGACTTGCCAGCAAGTGTTTTCAATTATTGGAAACTTTATGTTGTTTTTATTTTTATTTTTATTTATTTTTTTTTTTTTTTTAATTTTAAAAGGCCGGTTTTATATATAAAGACATTTAATTTTCGATCATTTAGTTTTATTAACTTTTTCTTATGTTTGTTGTTCAACTCATAAATAATGCGGAATCTGTCCTGGTTTCAAAAAAAAAAAAATCAAAAAATAAATCAAGCAACTTGTAAACAATTCTTAAGCGAATGCTTAAGTGTGACTATTTTTTTTTTATAAAATAACGCACACAATGACAAATATTGAAGGTGAACATTGATCGTGTTGCCTTCGCTTTACTGATTGCTGTTAGAAGGAAACAGTATAAGATTTCTAAAATAGAACCACGAGTGTTGCGGTTTTTATTGGAATCAGTTAGTTTTTTGCTAAACAAAAAATTAATAGTTGTTTGTTTATAAATTTTATAGGAATTTCCAAACTTATCAAAACAAACGTGTGAACTTTGGAGTTAAAAACTAATTTAATGTTAAATTAAAATATAATTTAATTGGTAATTCGTCTACAGTCTCCTAACAAGTTTACTTGCAATCATTTCTTGTTCTTGAGAGAACAGAATCTGGTCCATCCATTGGTGGACCTGCAAAAATCCTGCAAAATAGAAAGAAAATAAAAATAATTGGAAAATAAAAATTAAAATTAGTTAATCAAAATTAATCTAAAAGTACGGACGTTCACCGAATAGCAAAACTACGAATTTCTATAAATTTGGCCATGTTTAAAAAGTAATTTGTAAAATAAATCCTAAAGCATACGAGTAACATAAATCACAAAATAAATGTAGTGCAACGAAAAATTAAAAAACAAATTCCAAATGAAAAAAAAAAAAAAAACTAAATAAATACAAAGACTCAAAATTAATCTTCGTTTATTGAAATACAAATGATGTTTGCATAATAAATAACTTCCCAAATCGGAAATTCACAAATCACAATTTATTTACAATATTTAAACCTTCTACTTTTAGAATTCGAAAAAACAATAGAAAAAACTTAGCAGCTTTTCATTCGAAATGGAACGTTTGTCTAGTCGTTCCGAACTCAAAGAAAACTCTTCGCAATCCAGCTGTGAAAATATTTTGAAACTAGTCGGGCAACAGCAACAACATCAAATAAGAACAAAAACTTACAAACATGTCACTGAAACCACTGATCATCAAAGAATTTCAACAATGTCATCGCAAAAGACTCTACAAAATTCAACACAATCCTCCTCTACCACCACCACAACAGTGCAGCGTAAGAAACGTTTGCAAAGGCAAAAATCAGCAGTGTATAGCGGCGATGAAACGGAATATGCTGCCGATCTGGAGGAGGAGGAGGACGATGAAGAAGATGAGGGTTATGGGCCGAATGAACGAGAATCGAATTTTCCCGCCGCATTGAACTTGTCGAATCAAAAAAAGAAACAAGTGCGCTTTCGCAATAAGCAGCAAAGCGAAAGCTCATTAAAACTGATGAGTCAACATATTCCCATTGCAAAAACATTTTCCTCTTCATCACTGACCTCATCGTTGAACTCGTCCAGCACCACCGCTTCGTTAGGCAGTCATGAGAGGCGTCTAAAGTCCGATGGCTCATTCGACTCGATAACAGAATTGCCTCACGGCTGTGGAGGTCTGCTGCAGCGGCAAAAATGTATTTTAAAACGTGATAACTCTATGCATTCCGATTCCAGCCGTTATTCCAGTGTGGATAGTTTGCTAGAGGCACGTAAACCCGACCCAGAGGCTATTCTAATAAATCTCGGCTTCGGTCCAGTGGGCTCAGAAGATATACTCTCGCGCATACCAAAACGCTTCCTCAAGCCCTCTCAAGTACGCGGCATAGACACCGATGCCTTTATTAAACGTCTACAACTGGCCAATACTCTGGCCGATCACAGTGTTTTAGGCTATCGGGGCCTAACGGGCAATCCCGATATACCACCCTCTCATATTGTGGCCAAAATAATGGAACGTTTCGAGGTTAATGAGCGTAAGAAATCACTGACCTCCATGGAACTGAAATTGCGGTGATAATTTTTATTTACTTTTTTTTCCCCCCTCTTATGTTTAAGTTTCGCCTTTTAGTCACTCCACGTATGACCCCATTTTTATTACTTTCCCTTTCATAATTTACAAGATATTCTTGTGTGATCTTTAACTTACATACTTAATTTTAATGATAATTATTAATAAAAGAGAAGAATTATTTACTTAAAATGTACTTACTGCATTTAATTTTAGAAAATCTATTTGTAAGTTTTCTTTTTTCCTCTTTAAGTCAAATTGTTACTTAATTTTATGATTAATAAAACAAGTAATTGAAAATACGTAACTGAAATGTTGTTTATCAATCGTATTATACTCATAATGAAATTTACCAATCTGATTACGTGGAAACTTCGTACAGCATGAATGCGGCTGAAGTCCTTCCTTTAATGCGGCTGAGTATTAATGTGTACTGAGGCACCCTTCTTCGTCGGTATTTCAGCAATAAGAACGTTGGGGAGCTGAAGTAAAAAAAACCTTTCCAACCTGGCGGATGGAACCCACAATCCTATCTTTTATCATATATAGAGAAATGTAACATCAGACAATGATTGCCAACTACTGGTATTACCTTCTATAGTAAAGGGATGGTGGTAATTATTATTATTGGCGCCAGAAAGCACCGGGACAAAGACGATCTATTGTGCAAAGCCCATCTCTGTATACCCCCTATCCTAAAGATCCTAAGGAATCCAATCACTATTAGAGGTGCGGTGGTCCACAACTTGTGTGGAAGTAGAACAATGACACCCAGATGGAGAAACCTCTACCTGCCGAGTGCAGAACAATCGCAAAGAACGTGTTTTGAGCTCTAGTGTCACTTTCACAAAACCGACAAATTTTGTTCAAGTAGTACCTCGGCCTACAATGGCCCGTGAAATAACCCGTCAAAAGGCTTAAGTCCGCACTATTCAGTGAAAGCAGCCTATTTACGATTGTTCTATTCGGGATCAGGAAGCCTTTGGCCTAAACGCTGGCCGGTACAATCATGACAGTGTCAGAATTTCATTCGTGTAGCTTTTCCTAAGTCCACAAAAGGTATGGGGCCAATTAAGGGCAAATTCCCCTCCCTTTCATTGCCCACATAGACCTCATGTTCCGAAACCCAGCCTAATGTAACTGCGCTAAGGTTCCCCAATTCGTTCAGATGACCCAGGCTATTGCATACCATTCTTATCATGGTCAACTGAAGAGCCCTAAGATCCGCTTGACTGGTATAGAGATGCGCCTACGCACTGCTCGTTGGATTCGATTCATCGAATAGGTTTCCGTTGATTCCACTCTGTTCTACCATTCTCCAGCTTGGACCCACTCATATACCATACCTGAGATCCTGGCTCAAACATTGATACAGTTGGTCGTCCAGCTCACACGGAAGCTCCCTGAAGAGAACCACTATCGGGGACGTCATGTCTTCACTGTGGTGAATTGGGGTATGTAGATAGCTCCACATGACTCTCAGAAGTTCCCTGATGTCTCCGCTTGCAGTGATAGTAATGACAGATGGTGAAGGGATAGATAGGCAGAGAGAGAGGAAAGTTTCATTATCTTCACAAATCTACTGTTGCACGTTTTTTGTTCATAACAATGTTGCGGAGCCTCAAACATGTCAAAGAGACATTTCAATTTTAAAGCTGTAGCCATTTTTATTAATTATTTTAGGTTATGTTATGAAAGAAAGAAAGAAAGGTAGTGGCTGAGTAGCACTGGGACACTTCCACTCGGTGGCCTATGCCGTCCATTGTGAATCCCTTCGAGGAAACAAGAAAGAATACAGAAGAGAGGAAGTATAAGAGAAAGGCAGATACCGCCTCCATATATCTTTCCCTACAGCGCTGTGAATTTACATAAGGATTAGTGTTAGTTGAAGCCGGTACTATTCAGTGACCAGGGACTATGACTCCGTTGTTCTATCGCTACTATAATGGAAAGTGTTCTGATGATGTCTTCAGGGAACTCGTTCCCGAAACCCGGATATTCACGGGCACGACGCGTTCATCACTAAGAGCGCATCCATTTGTGGTCGCCTTGACGGCGAAACGCATTACAGAGACTATTCGTTTTTTGGCCGAACAGCACGTATGTGGAATGGACTACACGCACAGGTCTTTCCTGTCACTTTTGACGTGGGAAAGTTTAAATCAAATGTCAATAAACACAACTCCCTCTATCCTTTCTCCCAAAACCTTATTTCCTAGTTCCGGCACAATGCTGCGCATGTATATGGGTCATCCCCTGAGTGCCGGTTCAAGAAAACAAAAAAACAACTGATACAAAAGCACACTAATGAACATCAGAAAAAATGCGAGATGTTTTTATGACTCAGTCGGACAAGGGGGCTCGAACCCACGACCTATTGTTTTTTAGTCAACGCGCTAAATACTTAAGTCATCGGCAGCAAATAATTAAGAAAGTAAGGAAATGTTTTTTTTTAATTTTAAACTTTACAATTTGAAATCAATGCCAGGTACAGCAATTGAAAACGAACTTCGGAACATCTTGCCAGAAAAAACCCCTTGACGCAAATCGATTTGTGAAAAATTAAAAACAGCGCAAATCCGTAAATCAAGGATTCAGTGTATGTACAGACCTTGTGTGCTTATATACAATGTTGAGGATTGTCATTCACGCAACATAACAGAAAGAAAACAAATAACAAATGTGACCTCAATATTCAGTTATACAAAGTTTGTAAACAATTTGTTCGCGGTTATTAGATGGTGCTGCGATACTTTGTATTGACTTGCTTTAATTGTTATATTTGTTTATGATTCCAACCAAGCAAATAGAGGCGCGTTTGCTAATGTCAACAAATAAATAAATAAACTGTTGAAGCGTGAACTTTGAAATCGATCAGGTAATTGCTTTTTTACTGCGTCTCTAATACTTGTCGACAACGTTTAGGGAATGTGTGTATTGGAAGCTTAAGAGCTTTATTTCATTGATGTATATTTTGTGGGCTTACTGAGCCCTTTCTATTGTAGTTGGTAGGATTATGTCGTACAATTAAATGGCTTTATTGTCTAAATAAAAAAAAAAAACACCTTTATTATTCAATATTTCACACATAGACATACGGAGTGAAGTACATACGTAGAGAGCGCTTATGTTTGAAAAGTTTTGAAAGTTTGAAAATGTTTATATTTTGGATTGTTATGATGCAAAATTTCAATTGAGGACTGCTGATGTGTCTACGAAGTAGAAAAATAAACAAAATGTACCGACTTTAGCTGACAAACTAATGCATCTCGTACACGTACAGAGATGCTGCAACAATTCTAATTTACAAAATTAACAAAACGCGCTCAGCAGGGTTATGTAAGATTTGATGCCTCCAGTACCACATTCAGCTCTTTGCTGCGTAGAGTGAGTTGCGCTAATGTTATATTTTATTGAGTAACAAAGAATAAATAAATAAATACCGAATAATTACAACTAAATGTACCAGCGTTGTCAGATTTATTTTCAGCTTTTTCGCTCAATTAAATTTTTTTTTTTTATCTTGGACCAACACTCAGGAGATGACCCCTACACATGCGAAGCATTGTGCTGGAACTATAGGAAAGGGATAGCAGGAGAAACGACAGGAGGTGAAGCTTAATTATTTATTTTTGCAGCTCTGCTTTTGCACGTTCTTTGTTTTCATACACGTAGCAGTGCTGAAGCTTCGGTTCAGTAGCCATTTCTATTATTGTTTTACTTCGCCAGTGGTACACAATACCGACGAAGGAGGGCGTTCTGATGCGATTGTGGATTGTTATCAGCTGAATGATCGGGTTTCGGGAACAAGTTCCCTGATTTCATCAGAACACATCCCATTATAGTAACGATAGAACAACGAAACGCACCCCACGTTGCGACGGAGCTCAAGAAAGTTAATAGAGTTGGCTACCCTACTGTCTCCTATGAGTTTCTTCGCTCTCTCCTGGACCCGGTCGAGTAACTTCAAAATAGTCTTTGAAGCACTGGCCCAAACATGAGAGTTGTATTCCATTTTCGGTCGGATGTAGGCGGTATAGATAGTGAGGAGATCAGATGGGGTGAAGTATATCTTGCACCGTCTTAAAAAACCGAGGCACTTGAATGCTTCTTTTGATACCTGAAAAATGTGCTCAGTCCATCGAACATCGCACTGAATTTTCATGACAAGAACATCAAGAGCTTCTGATTCCTCGATGTTTATACCGCCCATAATTACAGATGACGCAGCGTCGATGTGTAAGCATGCTGCATTGGGTCTTTTGAGCATTGAAATCGACCCTGTTTGCCTGACCCCATTGCGATATTTTCATGAGGTCACAATTCAATGAGTCACTGATATTCTGCCTCAGCGAAGTGATCATAGTCGATGTTGGTCTACGACTAAATGAATATGAGTGAGAAAGGCTGCTGTCATTTGCGAAAGAGTGGATAGGCTTGTAATAGAATAATGAAAAGTTTTGCAATTTCATTTAATCTAATACTAGGCGTAGTCGAAATACGCTAAACACGATAAGGGTGATTAGCTACTTTTGAATAAAATGAATGAATCAAATATCTATTTTTAATTAGTTTATACGTTATAACAGCCTGCCTACATATAGCAATGACTTTTACACACGAATTTGTAAGATATTTCAGTTTTTGCAAATAAAACTGCCCTATTACTTTTTGTAGCATATTCACAAATTTATAGCAATCTGCTCCTAAAGTATTTAAAGCAAATATTCAATAAAAAAAATCCTTCAATTAATTGATTTAATAAATAAAATAATAAACAGCCGCCGAAAAACGGAAAAAAAAGGAAGCAAATTTAGGCAATTTTCATTTTCATTGTAATAAAAAGCTTTATCCAAAATAAAATATCATGTTGCTGCCAGCATTAAACCCCAAAAGCAGTAAAAAAAAGTAATTTAATAAATTATGTGTTAATTTAAATTTATTTGCAAATATATATCTGAACTAATTGAATTATTTGCCTGCTTAGTGTAAAGTACCGAGTAGCTAGTAGCTCATAATATTTACAATACTAAAAATAACAGCTGGTCTGTTTGCCGGAACATCCTTTGCCACTGATGTCCCAGATGCTTAGTTTAATTCCATTAGACATCTTATTTTGTTTCTGTTGTTCCTAAGTTACACGAAAATTTGTTATCTTTTTAATACTTTTTATCGTTTTAAAAGTTTTTACTTACAATTTTTAAAATTTTCCAAAATATTTGTATTTTTAACTAAATTTAGAAATATTGTTTAGTCAACACAAACGCAAAACAGCTGTTTGAATAATTATCAAGTAAAAATTTTACTTGTAAACACTTGAAAGAATTTTTCTGCCTCTCAATTTTTTTCGCTCTTTTGACGCTCTCTCGTTGCAAATCTTTTGGGTTAATAAACGCTTTCTAGAAACAATTGTTACAAATTTGTAAAAAATTTTAGTACATGAACAGAACTTATGACACACTAATGCATATCAGAAAAAATTCGAGATGTTTTTATGATTTTTGTCTGAAACTGGGGTTGAACCCAGGAAATTTTTTGTTTTTGTAGTCAACGCGCAGACTATTCCAGCCATCGCCATCCTCAATGCCTGTTTCATTGTCCATTTTAAATTGCAATTAAAAGTTTACAAAGAAACTTTATATAAAAAAAAAAAAACACAATTTAAACATTTTGTTATTTTGTTTGTTATTTGGTAATTTTTCTTGATAATGTTGGTTGGCAGCACTGCTACCGACTCTGTCTGTCAAAGTGTATCCGAATATCGGCGATGATTGAATAATTAAATGTTAAGAAATTTAAATCAGATTCTTGAAATCCAGTTACACGAAGTTACAGAGAAAATTGATTTAATTCGCAAAAAAGTCTTTCGCTTGCATGCATGTGATTTTCAACAAGTATTTATCAGGTTGAGGTACCACGTACAAAAACAAGAAAATAAATATGTAGAAAGAAAAAGAAAACTGTATCAATTGCATTTAATAGCGTATTATTTTATGAAAATTTATTGATTTGACTGTCGGTCTAATGGAAAATTTCTGCTCGTATTAAAAAAAAAAAGAAATTATCATTGTCATTGCATGCAATTGCATATTAAGAAATTAGTTTCCACGTCAGTTTTCGATGACGTTACATGCCGGCAAATATACGATATGAATGTTAATATGAATTAAATTGAAAAAATATAGGTACACACATACATATGTACGTCTACATTTACATCTGAATATTTCGAACAGTATATTTTCAGTGAATTTATAGCGTTCTATAAAAAAAGTAACGCTCAGACAATTCGAATGCCCACCATTAATGTTTAAAGAGACGTTATGTGTTACCTTCTGCTTTTTTATGTTGGACCATTGTGCTGGAACTAAGGGAAAGGGCTAGTAGGAGATATGATAGGAGGTGAAGCTTCACTACTTCACACTGCTTTTTGCAAGTTATTTGTTTTTATAGCAGTGTTGTAGCGTCTCTGATTTTAAGAAGAAGTATTAAATTTTGAAGCTTACTTTTTAGTAGTCATTTTTAGTAATTATTTTATTTACCGAGGAAGGAGTGCCTTCTGATGTGCCTGTGGATTGGATACAGCTGAGATAATTTAGTGGTGACAGCAGTACGTGCGTAAGTTAAGTTTTACGTGCGTAACCTAAACCCACAGTTTAGAAAAGAACTATTGACGATCTAATAGTTACACAAAGGTCTAAATCTTTGAATATAGTTATCGCTGAGCAAGTGTATCGTGCTGCGGGTTTTTAAGCTTCTAATCCCATGTCATATATAAGAGGCTCACGCTCACAGTCTAGAGTGAACAAAATATAATTCATATTTGCAATACATACACGGCGTAAACGCGACTCAATTTCATGAGCAGAAGCGTCCATAATTACGAATCAATTATATTTGGAAAGACAAAAACAAACATTTATGGCAAGTTAAATGTATGAGCTGCACAGTGGCATTCTTAAACGTCGTTTTCCTCAGCAAAACAGAGTTGCATTCTATAATCCGTTTTTCGAATAATGCTTTGCAACTTGCATGGACATTCGCCCAAGTGTCAAATAGGGTGGCGATGGCTGAAGTAGTCTGCACGTTGACTACAAAACCAAATAGTTCTGGGTTCGAATCCAGTTTTCTACTACGTCGCAGTTTTTTAGATGTTCAGTGGCAAAGTCATATTCACTGGTCACTGAACAGTACCGGCTTCAGCTGATACCCATCCACAGGCACATCGGAGCGCACTCCTTCGTCGATAGTATGTAGCACCGAACTAAGCTTCAAAATTGAATTCGTCTCCTTGACATCAGAGGTGGTTCAAAGAAACTTTTTAAAGTTGCAAATTTCCAATTTATTCATACCCATTATTTTTTAATTACAAATAGGGTCTCAGCGCCATTCTGGCATTCTTGAGACAATCTGGCAAAAGTTTTACATTATGAATATATAATATATTTGGATATAACCTAAGAAGATATAAAATTATTATAAATTAATTTTAAATTTAATGTTTAAGTTAAAAATCAATTTTTATAAGAAGAAAACAACAAAAAAAAGGAGGCGAAAAAAAAAGATAAAAACTATAATTAAATTTTAAAAGTTACTCGACCGTGTACAAGAAAGGGCGATGAAACTCATTGGAGACAGGAAGATAGCCAACTCTAAGGACTCTATTTAGCTTCGTCGCAACGTCGGGTGCGTTTTGTTGTTCTATCGTTACTGTAATGGGATGTGTTCCGATGAAATCAAGGAACTTGTTCCCGAAACGCGCTCATTCACGCGCGCACAACGCGTTTATCAGTAAGAGCGCATCCATTTGTAGTCAATTTGGCAGCGCATCGCACTACACATTACAGAGAAAATTCGTTTTTGGGCCGAACGGCACGTATGTGGAATGGACTACCCGCAGAGGTCTTTCCTGTCACTTTTGACGTAGGAAAATTCAAAATAAACGCTACTCCCCCTACTCTCTCTCCCAAAACCTTATTTCCTAGTTTCGGCACAATGCACCGCGTATGTAAGGGTCATGCCCTGAGTGCTGATCCAAGACAAAAAATAATCGACCACGCCCCACCAGTACTAGCGATGATGTGACACTGGTAAACAGAAGACACGTGGTGACTGGTATTCTTAACATTGTCTGCTAAAGGTAGTCAATAATATCAATATCATAATAAGTCCACTGTCTCCTGATTTTAAATCTTTCGATTTCCCATTTTCTGTATGGAAAGTTTATATTTTTTATGTCTAAAATACAAAATAAAATCATAAATTTTTTTTAAGAAATCCGAAATAATCAAATCACACGGTTTCCGAAACAGATTGATAACTACAAATTATACAGCTTGACCCGGCAAACGAAAGTTTCTTTCAAATATTTTAATCAGAATTGTATATTTATTTATTTGTTGTATTTCATGTGACTAAAACACATTCTCTTGTTTATTTTACTCGTATGTGTTAAAAAGAATTGCTGATAAGTATTTGGAAATATTATCATTTAATAAAAAAAGGGGGTGTGGTCCGTTCTCTCCAGAAAAAAAGAAAAGAATTCTGATCATAAATTAAATTTCATATTTCATAGTACTGGCATATATTTTTTTTTTGCGTTAAACTATCAATGTGTGCGATCTAGTGCAGAGGTGATCAAATAAGTAGCACATATCTACACAAATTAGTAAATCTCAAGAAAATAATTATAAAATTTCTGAATTTCTAACCTACAGATACTGTGAAAGAAACGATTAATACGAAATAAGCGTACACTCACTCACAAAATTATGACATTAACGGACTGTAGAGTATTCAAGTTATTTTGAAATAAATAAATATGTATTTTAAATTCTAAGCAATTTTATTTTTAACTGACGACATTAGATCTGATCCAGGTGCATAACAAAACAATCCGGACTATGGAGGGTCAAAAGAAAATTACGGTCTGACAAAGTTGTTCAAAATTGTTGGAAGGCAAAAAACCACAATTGAATATCTTGAAATACTAGCACTAGCTTACTTACTAAAATAAAATTTAAATTTGGGGATTTGGAGGCGCTTAAAATGCACAATATTTTAAAGGCAAAGCATTTGCAGCATTGGCAACAGCTGTAATAAGTGAAAGTGACAAATATGCACAAATATAGTATTTATTTACAAGTTCAAGTTTATTTGAAAAATCTTTCATTTTGCTTTTTAATCAATTTTAAATAGAAACTTTCTTCCTTTATTTCAAAATATTTTGATATTTAAATGTAAACAAATAACAGCTGATAATTTCATTCTAGTTTGAACATAACCAAAGAAAAAGTTCTTACAAATTTGTACAGCAAATGAAAAATTTTACTCTCTCATTTTCTGTGAAAATTGCACAAAAATTGTCATCTGGAACGCTTTTGGACTAATTGGTGCTAGTTCGGACTGTTTTTCTTATGCACCTGGAACAGACCTATTAATATGAATTTTCGGTTGCTTTCAAAAATATCCTTTGTTTATGTAATAAGATTTCCATGCAGTAAAATAAATAGAAAGAAAATTTTAAGGGTTTACATCAGTTAGTCTGTTGTTTTAGGAAACTTGTGGTTTGTTTTTGGTGAAATATTTAATAATTCTCAAATAAGTTATGGACAATTTTATATAAACATGAGCGATTTTTAAGCTTTTTGGAACATTTTGTTGATGGTCTACGAATGAAATTCAGTATATAGGCATTCACCACAAACAACAAACATAAATTAATAACAAAAAAATATATAAAATAAAATAAATAAATATAAAATAAATATATAAAAATATACAAATACAACGTTTGTTCAAAAAAAAGTTGAATTTTGTTTCCTTCGATTACAATGGCGTGGTGCATGATGAGTTCTTGGCAAGAGGTCGTACAGTTAATAAGGAATACTACAAGGAAGTTATGAAACGTTTGCGTGAAGCAATACGGCTCAAACGATCGGAATTGTGGGGGAAAAAAATCATGGATTCTGCATTACGATAATGCATCAGCTCACACATCACTGCTTGTTCGCGATTTTTTGGACAAAAACAACACCCTAAATCATGCCTCGACCACTTTATTCACCACATTTGGCTCCCTGCGACTTTTTCCTATTCCCAAAACTGAAGAGACTAATGAAAGGAAAGTGTTTTGCCACAATTGATGAGATAAAGTCAGAATCGAAGAACGAGCTGATGGCCATACCGAAAAGTGCATTTCAAAAGTGATTCGGTGATATCTGAGGGGTATTACTTTGATGGGGACAAAATGTTTATTGATGAATAAATAAATACTTTTCAAACAAATTCAAAATGCTCCTTTTCTTTTGAACAGACTATGTATATTCTTACTTATATTTGATTTATTTATTTATCACAGTTGAACTATAAAAAACAAAGTAAAACTCGGTTGTTTTTCCGCGCTTTTGGGTTGATATTTTTGGTAGTAAAAATACCAGAAACAGAAGAATAATCTTTAATTTTTGCGGAAGTTCTTTATTTGAAAGTTAAAATAAAAGAAAAGACAATTGTTTTTGCGCGTTTTAATCAAACTATCAAAAAAAAATTTAGGGTCGGTGAAATTAAAAAAAAAATTGATAGATTGGTTTGAAATAGATGATAATCAGCATCGCTAAATCCCTTAAGGCCATGTCACATAGAACTATGGCGCTTTGCGTGACGTTGCTAACTTTGTCAAAAAAAAAAAGCGTAAAGCAAAAGGTGCATGACACAATAAACGCTTTGTTTGTTTACCAAAGAAAAGTGTTTGATAGTTGTGCTATTTATTTTTTTATTATAAAAATAAAAGTCAATAATGTTATTTGACGCTATACAATTACAATGTTCTTCTGTTTGAAAACGAAAAGAAGAGAAAGGAAGACACGAATAAAGAAAATTATTCAAACTGATTGTCAAAGCACGCAAAAAGATAAAAGATGTTCAACTTTTCGCTTTGCGCTTTATGTGACATGTTTCATATAAACGTGTACATTTCATCTTAAATGTCAAAGCGAAACTGCAACGCAAAGCGAAGTAAAAGTTCTATGTGACATGGCCTTTATGACACTACATTTTTTCTGCATTGGTCAAATTTTTAAGAAGAGCGCAAATATATTGTAATGGGAAAATTAATCAGGTAGAAAGAGTACAACCGTATTAAGATAAATGCAAAAACGTCAAATCGTCCACTAGTGTTATCGATAAAAAATTAGTAAATGAAAAAAAAAATGTTAAAAGTTTCAACTTAAAATTGACATTTCGAACTTAAAATCTTTTATACATATTTTGACAACTTAGCGATTTACGCTACAAGCGATCTTGAGCATAGTTTTTGACCGTATATTTTACTTTAGCAATTTTTTAAATGAAATTTTCAGGTGGCAACACTTAAAAAAATTGTAATATTAACCATAGACTTTATAGTTGTTTCTTTCTGGCTCTTGCTGTCCCTATTCTATCAATTTTATATTAATTAATGAAAAAGAAATATAGTGTAATACGGCCTTAATGAGCCCACCTGCTACTCAATTCGTCTTGATAAGGTGTAAGTTAACAAGCAGCTAGAATTCTTCGTATGTGATTATCTGTTAAGCCCGCTATTATTTTCAACACATCTGTTCGTTTCGATTAAACATTCTCTACATAAAACAGTTCAAGACTTGAAAGCTCAATTACTCAAGATATTTTCTTTTGAACAAGTAAAATAGTATGCAATGTAGCAGATTGATTACATTTAATTGATTTTAATTGTTTTGAATGCATAAACAAAATTCGAGCTGTAACGCATATGATGAAATCTTTAATGCAGCAGCAGGGGACAGCAGCGTCAAATGATCTTTTATTTCCAATTCAAATAGAAAGTACTCGTAACATGTTTTCGTAATAAAAACGAAAAATGTATTTTTACATGCCGCAATTGAACCACAGACTAAACGGTATTTATAATCGCAAATGTGAAGGTACATATTTATTGAATGGAAAAAAAAAGTATTTTTAAATACAGTGGTGGATATTAGTTTAGCAGACTTAAAATTTTTTTTAGCATTAAAGAGCGTATGTGATCATTTTAACGGAAAAGTACATTGTTGAACCTACGACTTTCGGATTCTATAGTCAATGGCTTAACTTAACTTCAGCCAACAGTATGCCCATTTTTTTTATAGCCAGCAATCAGGAGATGACTCCTACACATGCGAAGCATTGTGCTGGAACTCTAGGAAAGGGATAGTAGGAGAAACGACAAGAGGTGCAGCTTAATTAATTATTTTTGTAGCTCTGCTTTTCGCACGTTCTTTTATTTATACTCGTAGCAGTGCTGAAGCTTCGGTTAAGTAGCCATTTTTATTATTGTTTTACTTCGCCGTTGCTACACAATACCGACGAAGGAGGGCGTTCTTATGCGATTGTGGATTGCTATCAGCTGAAGCCGGTATTGTTGACCAGTGACTATGCCTTCGACACTAAAACCTTCCGACAACAACTGACACACAAAGACACACTAATGCGGCCATCAGAAAAATGCGAGATATTTATTTTTATTTTAAAATTTTTAGTCTGAAACTGGGGTTGAACCCAGGTCTGTTTTTGGATTTACATTATTGGACTGATTTCTTCGGAAATATTGGTAGAAACTTTATGTCAGTTACGGATTTACGGATGAACATTACAGTGTTATGATTACACACTCACTTTGTCTTGAAATGAAAAATATGAAATTCGAAAATAGCGGGGATGTCCTCTACGTATGCAATGTAATTGCATTGTGAATAGTACACTTCAATTTTCGACGATCGAAGTTGATCGGGAAGACTTCCTCAGAACGACCATTCCACATACAAATGGATGCGTTGTCGAGGACAACCTTTTCGTGCGTAAAAATTTCCGAGTTTGGGAAATGAGTTCCCTGATATCATTGAAGCACTTTCCATTGAAGTAGCGACAAAACAGCAAGACACTCCCCCCTTTGCGACGGTGCTCCAGCGAACCAATAAAGTTGGCTACTTTACTTTGCCCTCTCTTGTATACGGTCGAGAAGCTTCGGCCCATACATTAGAGTTGTATTTCATTCTCTGTCGGAAGTATTTAGTATCAATAGTAAAGAAATCAAATGGTGTGAAGTATGTCTTACACGGCCTTAAAATGCCTAGGCAATTGACTGCTTCTTTTGAGACTTAAAAAATAAGTTCAGTCCGGCGAACGTCACAACGAATTTTCAAGAGCTTCGATGTTTTTGACATGATTCCTTAATATCTATACCATTTCAGCAAATTCTCTAAAATACGAACTGCAGAGTTGTGCCAGAATTAAGCTCTCTATCCTTCTATCTACTTATCATCTATCTCTTCCATCTAGTTCCGGTGCTTGCATTCCGTACGTAGGAGACATCTCCTGAGCACTGGCCGCAGAAAAAAACCCTGTTGTCACTTCCAAACGCCGGCTCTCAATATTTAAAGAAACCAGCAATATTTATTTTAATCTTCTCGTCACAAGGTGATTGAGGGCTTTTTGTGCCAGCAAAGAGAGTTCTGCTCCCTCCTTTCCCGCCACATCTTAAGAACGATTTCCAGCCCATAGTTACAGTTCACGTGCACAATGCGCCAGCCTCAGCCAGCTGATTACACCAAACCTTTTCTTACTCCATCTGCAATGATAACGAAATACATATCGTCACCTGAAAAGCAAAAGGCCGTAACAACCAAAAATAACTCAAAATTGAGTTTTTAATGGATATTGGTACAGCGCATCAAGGTACACGTCTTCACAAATTTTTAGCTTTCTATTTTTAATAATAACAACATTGCGATAATTGCATATTTGTAACCACAACACTTTTTATTTTATTCAGTTTTTGGTCTCTGCCCTCCTTCGTTGGTATTGTGTAGCACCGGCGAAGTAAAAAAATAATAAAAATGGCTACTAAACCGAAGCTTCCGCAATGCTACGAGTATAAACAAAGAACGTGCGAAAGCAGAGCTGCAAAGATAAATAATTAAGCTTCACCTCCTGTCTGTTCTCCTACTATCCCTTTCCTATAGTTCCAGCACAATGCTTCGCATGTGTAGGAGTCATCTCCTGAGTGCTGGTCTCAGATAAAAAAAAATAAATAAATAATGATGATAAACCCTTTTGCATTTTAGGTGACCATATGTTTGTTATGCAAAATTTTTTCTAAAAAAAGAAATTTCTGAATTAAAAGCGCACGTTTTCCAAAATCTATCGCAGCTATGAAAAAAAAAAACTTAAATTATTTCAATAATGCCGGGTAGAGGTCGAAAGTATGAGCAAAAAAAAACTTATGAAAGACAAAATTGAAAAAACACCGGCATTCTAAAATTAGAAAACAAAGGAATTCGTTTCAAGTTGCTCGCATAATTACAGAAGTGAACTTCAGCAGGCAGCAAAACCAATTCAAATGACAATTTTTTTATTTTTATCTAAATTTATTTATATTTTCGAAAAGGAAGTGCGGATTTTATCTTGTTTTAATACGAAAACCAACACAAAAAATTAAAATTGTAAATTTTCGTTTTTTTTTTCTATTTTCAACAACTTATTTTTGGTTCTTTTTTTTATAAGCAATTTTTACTTGGGTACAGAATTCTAAACACATTCGTTTGTTTGCAATTTAAATTTATTTCTTATTTTAGTCATCGTAAATTTTTTCAATTTTATTGTATTTCTATAAAAAAAAAAAATAACGAACACCTGTACTTGTTTTGGACCAAATAAATAATTGTATACCCCAGATAAGGGTACATGTATTCTTTAATGACCTGATTCCCTATACTACACAGTGATTTTTCAATTCTAAAACACAGCTATTTTTGAATGAATAGATTTCTTTGAATTTAAGTTAAGAATTTTCTCGAAGAAATTACTTTCCGTCTGAAAGCTTTGTGGGCCTTCCTTTACTTGGAAACCGAAGTAAAATTCTATGTATTACACGGGATGTAAACACAGGTAGTAAAAAGCGCCAATGACACCCGATGTTAATATGCATTTTTGTGGTGTTGAGAAATTTTTGTAGACGCACATTGGGACAGCATCGAAATAATTTTTGGTTAAAATTTACAATTCCTAAAATGAAAAATTATATAAATTATATTGGAAAACCAGTTTTAGCCACTACTTTCGTGTATTTCTAAAACTACTGAACATACAGTTGAACCTCGATTATGCGGGTCGCCCAGGACTGTTCTTAGCACGGATAATCCACTAAGACTGTTAATAGAGGTTACATAAAAAACATATGAACAGTAGAATCCCGTTAATTCGTAATCGAAGGGACCAGCTATTTTTTTTTTACGAATTCCAGGAGTTTTCGAAATACTGTCGAACTTCTCTATAGCGAACTTCTCTATAACGAAATCTTCTCTATAACAAATAAAATTCGTGAACACAACATTTTTGTGAGTATTTTCATACATTGTGATCTCCTTATAACGAACTTCCCTATAGCGAAGTTTTCTCTGTAACGTACAATTTTTTAAGACCTAAAAAGAATTTTTCACACTAAATAATCTCTCTATTGCGAAGTTTTTAGCAATCGATTTTTTGCATCAATTTAGTCACATACATATGTATGTATTCATAAAAAAAAATTAATGTGTTCATGTAAAAACAATTTTTTTTGTCTTAATAAATATATTTTCTACATAAAAAAAATGTAGTCAAAATTTTCTGCAGTTTCTCTATAACGAATTTTCTCTATAACGTAGAAATTTGACGGTCCCCAACTGCTACGCTATAGAGAAGTTCGACTGTAAAGGTATTTCGATTAAGCGAGCTTCAAATAGGATAAAAACGATTACCATAAAATAAAGTGTTTCTAAAGTTCCTGTTATTCAGCTTCTTCTTGTCGTTTTACAATAATACCTAAAGATGTTCCCACTGTGAATTCTCTTTTTTCCAAAACTAATGAAAGCGTTGAAGGAGCGATACCATATCTTTTGGCAACTTATATTTTCTTTTCTCCATTATAAATTGCTAAAAGTATGTGCTTCTGTACTCATGTAAAGAAATCCAAAATCCAAATTCGGTTATTGTTCAAAAAGCTGTTGAAAAACATGAATTTTATTGCAAATTATAAGAAGTTTTAATAATTAAGTACGATTTGTGGAGGTTGCCTTAGACTTTGTACTGCTAAAAAAAAATACGAATTAACAAGGAGACCAAAATGTATGGAATTTTTGCGCATGAAAGAGTTTTTCCCAAGGGCTCAGCCATTTATTTCGAATTGTTGAGGTTTTCGAATTAACGGGGTATAAATTATAGCGGTTTGACTGTATATGATTGCCTTGGGGAAAAGAAACTTATATTTGTTGCGCGGGTAATAGCGGTAAAGCACGGTTGATATATGAGCTATAAAAGCAAAATTCGTATAATAGAGATTATAAAATAGAGGGAGTAGCATGGAGGTTAATAGATGTAGCGGGTTAATAGAGGCCCGGGTAACCGTTGTTCAACTGATTAAGAAAAATTCTATTCAGGTGTGATTTGGTTAGGCAAAAATTTGACAATTTTCTGCAAACCTTTCCGGTTTGGTGATGAAAACGAAACCACTTAAAGCGCGTAAAGCGAACCACTTGTTCAGAAATACTGTGAATCCGACCTTGAAGTGAAATCAAAGACCATAGGCACATATAAATATATAGTTTTTGGTGAACTGTTGCATTTCGCATCCGAATACCAAGTCTCGTATTAAAATAATAATATTTGCGATGAATATGTGATACTCGTATTAATGTAATTGACCAAAAATCACACCGAAATGATAAAGCTAACAATGTAGTTTGACAATTTTGAAAATTTAACAATTAAGAAAATCTTAGCGAAAAAATTTGAAATTATAAATTCGTTTTTTTTATTTATGTCGTATTTATTATGTTTTTTTGATAATAAAGATATTGTTAATATTATAAATATAGAGATGGCAGCATTAACATAGAATGTGCTTTTATTAAATACTTGTATTATTTTTGTATCAAAATAATCCTTAAAAGATTATTTATTTATATTCGATTTACGTGTCTTCTTTTCCGCAACCAATCGCAACGTAATTCAATTGATTTCTGTATCTCCAACAATTTATTAAAAATTATTAACAAACTTTTCTTAATACTTTTTTTTAACCTTTTTTATTATTTTAACAATCTATTTTTTCAAGCTTTAAGGTTTTTTATATTTTTATTTATTCTCGATATTTCGTTAACCTTCGGTTAACATCTTCAGGAAGTTTTTTATTTTAAATTTTTTTTTTCTTTTTTGAAGTTTATATATATAAAAACTTTTCTAACATAACATGTCTCATAAAAATTGTGAAAAAAAATTGTGAAAAAAAATTTTTATGAGACATGTTATGTTAGAAAAGTTTTTATATATATAAACTTCAAAAAAGAAAAAAAAAATTTAAAATAAAAAACTTCCTGAAGATGTTAACCGAAGGTTAACGAAATATCGAGAATAAATAAAAATATAAAAAACCTTAATGCTTGAAAAAATAGATTGTTAAAATATTATTAACAAACACTTGAATACCAATTTTGAGTGATGAAAATGTCCCATCAAATTATGTCAAGAAAATTAAACAGGAAAATTTGAATTTCAAAAAGATGTTTTTTTTACAATACAATTTGCTTTCTTTTTTTTTAAACGGTAACACTGCTTTTCAGCAAAGCATTGCTTTTTACCGTTTTTAAAATTAGCATTTTATTTCCGCTTTAGTTCATACACAAACCACAACAACGGTTGATTTTAATGTTCAATACTTTTATTAAGCAACTCTGCTTGACAGCTGTTTAGACAATCTAATTAAGCAATAACAACAACAGCAAAAGCGATTATAGATAATAAAAGTTGAGTTGTCTTTTCTTTTTTCAATTATATTTCAATGTTTATTTCCATTTAATCTGTTGTCTAACTCGCATTATAATTTGGCTGAGAAAAATAATTAAATTGTACTAAATAATCTATTTGCGTGCTCTGTAACGTCGTAGCTTGCTCTCTAAATATTTGTGTACTTAAAAACATGAAAACCAATTTCGACAAATTGTTAATAAATGTGTGTGTATGTGGACTGATTGTTTTTGAATAGAAAAAAAAATGTTTAATGCTCTATAATTTAAGGCTTATTTGTTGAGAAAAATAATAAAATATTTGCTGTGAAATTTATTCTCGTGCAAACTAACTAACTGGTGAATGCTATTTGCTTCTGTGCTTTAAAATTTTTTTAAAGTCGGGTTATTAAATATCAGCATTTGTTTTGCTTTTTGTACTTAACTTATTTGTGATAATTTTGTCAAAACTTATTCTACAATGTCATCGCTAAAGTTAGCTATTTTTGCTCCTAATCGCATCTGTGGCGAAACAAGCAGTTTAAAATGTCAGTTTGGACAACAGGCAACAGCACGCCAGGATTAGATATACCACTGGGAATTTTAAATCAACAACAGCAGGAAAAACTTTTTGAACAACGAAAATCTTTGAGTAATTCTATTTATAGTCAGCAACAAAATCACAACCACAAGGCCCAAAGTTCTCCCGGTAGTCTAACAAATATCTTAACCGGGGCACATCTTGTTAACTATTCACCCAGTGGTGGTAACACAGCACATTCCAATAACGCTATACATATTGGTTTGGCCGTAAGCGCTGCTTCCAATTTAGCTGCTTCGATTGTACATCATAGTTCCGGCCAAAATACTAATAGCACCAACAACAACAACAGCAGCAGCAGCAGTAACAACAGCTGCGGCAATTGTACTTATCCGCAACATCGTCATAGTCTTTCAAAATCTCAGCTTTTAAGCTACTCCCCACCAAATCCCAATAAGGTAAGTGTTTCTATTTCTTTTTTCTTGCATTAACTTTATATACTTTTTTTTTCTTTTTGGTTTTTACCAAAACTTGTTTGGTATTTGGTTACTAATTTTATTTTTTTAGAAGCTGTGTGTTTAGTTTGACTTGGAAATACATACATAATTTTTTTAAACTTATTTATACTTATGTTATAATTATGCAAATGAAGCTGTTATTTAATTATTATAATGTATTTATATTTTTTTTATAGAACACAATTTACATATTCTCACCGTTTGCAATATTTAGTAGAATTATGAAAATTGCCTAAAAATACTATTCAAAAATGGAAATTATAGAGATGACTTTATTTTATTTTCTTTTTTTAAAATTAATATTTTTACGAAAGTATAGCCCACTATGGATGGTATTAATATTAATGTAAACTCGTTCATCAGCTCTATTATGAACGATAAAACCATACTAACATATTTACTACTAATTTCTACAATATCTTCTAGAGCAGCATATTCCAATTCTAATGCATTGCTGCCAACCAGTATTTGTTTTAAAACTAAGTACATACACACAATACGAACAAAAAAATAAAAACATTATTATAACTGTTATTTTATGCAAACTTTCGGAATACTCTGCGACTTAAGTTCGGCTAATTAAAATTTCTTTTTCAATTGCGCTGATTTTTGTAAATTTTTTAATAAGAACTTTGTCATTTCTGAATAATCTCTTGAAAAATTGCAAATTCATACAAAAAACTAATATAGTGTAACCTCTATAAGCGGAACTCCTCGATAATGGCAACATCCAAATTATTGAGTCTGTTAACGCAACATTTCAAAAAACAAAAGCTCAGTTAACGCAACTTTGCAAACAGAGGTTTTTTTTCAATTTAGTTTTTTATAAATAAAAAATATTTCATGGAAAAATTAACTCTTTTTTTTCGGTAAAAACATGAATCTTCAATATGATAACAATTTACATAGAATTTGTTTTTTTTTTTTATTCTAAGTATATTTTTGTTTTATTTTTGGCTTTTTTCGTTATTTTGTTTAAATAAATGCATTTATTTTAAAAGTTAACCTTTGCTTTTTTAAATTAACCTATTATTTGGTTTGAAACAATATTTTTAATCGAAAAACAGCCATAGAAATAATAAAGAATAATACAAAGAATAATTATAACATACTCAAATCAAGATTTTTTTCAGCATAAACGAAAAAAGATTTATAATGTACTTTTCACATACATATGTACATATTTTATTAATTTGCAAAGAAAAAGGTTTTATTTTATTGCATTCAATAAAAAAGACATGAAAAATTAAAACTGTTTGCAATTGCGTCATTAAATCGTGATTGTAATAAACAAAGAGATTGTCGATAAATTAAAAGAAATATTTTGTTTATAAAATACTGTTATTTCCTTTCTGTAGTCCTTTTTCTCGCAGTAGTCATAAATAATATGAAATATATACATATGTACATATGTATGTATGTACTTCATGCACAATGTAATTTTAAAATTTCTTTATAAACTCGATAATTTATATGTCGCAAAAGTTTTATTTATTTATAACAGTCTGTTTGATACACAAACAAAAAGTATAGCATATCTGTGCACTTTCGACAAACAATCGAATTTCCTTTAAAGAAGAGTAAAAGTATAGAGTATAGTAATGGGTGTCCCAACAAGAACGCAAGCTTTAAATTTGAACGAACTCCCTTCGCTGTCCATGGTCACCTGGCTTCAGTTCCTGAGTCAATTGAACTTTGTATGCATGAAGATGCAAATCTTTCGTCAAAATTCGCTGCATAGTGGATTTGGAGACACCAATTTGCTGAGCTCGGTGTCGAATTGAGGTGGATGGAATTCAAATATGAATTTGTTTGGCTTTGTGTTAGTTGTTGTCGCAAGGTTTCAGTGGCGAAGGCATAGACACTGGTACTGAACAGTGATGGCTTCGGCTGTATCCAATCCACAGGCACATCCGAACACTCTCCTTCGTCGGTATTGTGTAGCACCTGTTGCTGTTATAGGATGGTGTTGATAAGTGTGGGAATCTGCAATTGCGGCACGGAATGAATCTCGTGGCTTGTCCCTAACAGACTGTATAGCGATATCGCTCCGTTCGTTGCATTCGGGGTTGCTGATGGCGAGTAGTCAGCGTGTTTTTTCTGAGTTTTCTGTGCTACAGCACCCTCCTTCGTCGGTATTTGAGCAATAAAACGTCGGCGAAGTAAAATAATAAATAAAATGGCTCCATTAGCTTAAAAATAATGCGTCAAAAAAACATCAGAGACGCCGCAACTTTGCTTTATAATTTACACGCAACTGCAGAGTTGTGCAAGAATTAAGCTCTATCTTTCTACCACTTCCACCACCTGTCTGTTTCTTCCCTATCCTTCTCTCTAGTTCCAGTGCAATGCATTGCATATGTAGGGGATAGCCCCTGAGCACTGCTCCAAGATAAGAAAAAATAAAAAAAATATATCTATTGAAAACAAAACCAAAACGCTTGTACATCTTCTAACGCTGCAGCAGTCCTTGCATGTGCTCTTCCCATCGATCACAATTCCTAACTTTTCCCACCACAGACAAGTCACGCCAACAGTACGTTTTGAATAATTGATACAAATTTTCTCACAGAGCAATTGCAATGTGCATATAATTTAGTTGATAATTCCAAAACAATCTCAAAAAATAGACATACATATGCACTCATTCATAGATATTCATATCTGTAATTATGTATGTATGTATGAATGGATTTTGTTAAATGACAATGAAAGTTTACCTGCTATTGTTTTGAAAGCTTTTTTTTTTACTAAAATTCAATTGCAAAGCTCGGTTTGAAAGAAAGAGAGTACAAGAGAGTGATCTATAAAAATAAAAAAAGTGTCTATTTTAGCACCAATTTTTATATCATGTATTTTGAATTTGTTTTAGAATTAAACACTTTATTGGTAAAGCTAACCAAATTATTTATAAAAAAAATTGCAGTGGTGGTGCTTGGTGCTCTCTTTTTAAAATTGCATTAAATTGCTTTTTTGGCTTAAAAATTATCTATGTTTGTTTACTTTCTGGGCAGCGTTGCCACATATTTTTTAAGAAAAACTTTTTATTTAAAAAAAAAACGTAATTTTTCAACAAAGAACTTTTTCCACAGAAGTGTTCAAATAATGAAAAAAACACAAAAATATATATTTGGAATTCATTTTTATTCAAAATAAGAAACGAAATAAAAACAAAAAAATTTAAACAACAAACTTATTCTTCTCACAATTTTGAACAGATCCCCATTTTTTTTAGCTTTTGTTGGAGCCTCCGATGTGTTTGTATTTGTTATTTTTATCTTCTTCAATTACCAATTCATTTGGGTACTTTTCAGATAAACCAAATTTTTAAGCTATATCGTCCGTTCTACTTCTCTATATGAAAAAGGCAAAACTAAAAGCAACAATATAAAGCTTTACAACTATTTTAAGGGGTTTTCATTAATGGAATTTTTTTAAATTTGGTTGGAAGTTGCATATATGAATTTTGCTTTTTACAGTGAAACAAAATTTTATATAAATTTTTAAAAAACATTTTTTTTCTTTATTTTTTTTCGAGAACCATCCTCTTATAAAATTTTGCCTTTATAAATAAATTGTCAGAAAAAAATGATTATTTTTTTAATTATCGAACACTGCCGTATATCTAGATTATGCAACGATATTAAAAAAAAAGAATCTCTGTTCTTGTACGATCAGTTATCAAAATTAAAATATGATCAGCTGTCCAAATGTCTGTGTTATAAGTTCAATAAACGATGTAATTAGAGTATTCACAAGGTAGTCATAAAGTCATAAGTTTTAAAATAATAACACGAAAGAATATGATTGCTATGAACAACCCGTCATAGTTTAGTTTGCTATTTAAAAAATTGCATTCAATTGTTAAGGCAGACACACTTTAATTAATGTTTGATATCAAAATGCTAAAAACAAGTGAAAACACTAAAATAATTGGCCTTTTTAATATGAACTACTTACATGTAAATGTTGTAATAATTCCATTTTTAATTAAAATTATGAAATTGTTCTTTTGACACATAAAATTGTTTGAAACAAATATAATCAAAAACAGCTGTTGTCAGTGATATGAGCAGAATAAATTTTTGGACGTCGGCTAGCGGATAAACGTTAAATGCCTGCCAGCCAGATGAGTTACACAAACAAAATTTGCTCGCTTGTTTATCATTACATATTGTGCTTTTCTCTTTCTTTTTCTTATAAAAATGTAATTCAGTGTAATGTGAATGTGAACAATTTTAGAAAATTTTTTTATTTATAGCATTTATACTAGCGGCGGCTTGTAAATATTATCGCTTTACTTTACTGAAGAGTTTCAGTGTACGACTCAGATTTCTACTGTTATTTTAAGACAATACAATAAACATATTTTATGACGTAACAAATTGTTTAAACTATTCTGAAATATTAAGACATTATGACAATATGACTTAATAACATACATTGTGAATCCCCCAAATATATATGTATGTATGTACTTGAAGCAATCATTGGCATATACATATGGTTTTGTGTCCACGATATTAACTTTATAATGTAGAAGAAGAAACATAATATTTTCTTTGAATGTCACACTATTAAAATAGCATTTTTGTATAAAACTTAACTTGAATATAAGTAGTATGTATGCATGTATGTATGTATGTACCAGACATATATATGTATGTACATATATGTACAGAAAGAGAATATTATTTATTTGCCTACAATATTAAATTTGTTGATTACCTTTTGCTGTTTGTATAAAAATAAAGTACATTGTAAAGATAAAGTTTTTCTCTTGTTAAAATACCATTAAATTTTATACATAATTTACCGACTGGTAAAATATATGTACATACATACATAAGTAAGTATGTATATTACAGTACTGTCATAAGAAAAGCGACAATATTGATTAAAACTTAAAAATCTGTTTATTTTTTTAAGTTGATACAAGTGATAAACTTCACGGTTTCACAGCTTTCAAATTAAATCAGCATTTGTGAAATACTTGATTCGGTATTTGGTCTATTGATGGTCAACTGCGTACAAATGACAATCATCCCTATCGCGAATAAGAAGGGAAATTTGTGTTCCCATGAGATTTTCATTCCCCTCGAGGTGGAAAAGTTCATGTGGAATTTTTCCCGGTATCATTCTAAGTGAATATAGAGAAGGGAAGATGCTTTGAAAAACATAAAAATTAATTTAAAAAATCAAACCAATAAAAATTTAATACAGCAATAAAATTTCGTGTGTTTACAAGTCTTTAAGCGATATTGTTGACTGCGTAGTTATTTCGTAAAATTTTAAAAGTAAACGGGGTAATAGTAACGAGTTATTCCTAATATTTCAGTTCGTGACTGATGGGTAAAATTTGTGCATTCACGATGCCATCACCATCTTAAAACGATAACAAAAACCTAAATTCGAATAAAAATATTTTTACTCAACCATAAACGCACACTTTCAAGAACTAATTCATCACTTTCTAATTTAGCACTTTTTATTTTAATTCAATTCAAAATCAATTAACTCAATTTATACATACTTTGCGTTAAGTGGGCTTTCAATAGAATATTTTAGGAAAATATGTTAACGTTCGTGTGCTTTGATCTAGTTTTCGCCGCGCCGCATAATGCTGTTAGTTACGCAATCTCTCCATCAGCAATATACAATTTTTTTCAATATTTAGATATGTAACTGAGACTTGTACTAGGCGGTGTCATTTCATTCTATATTTTCTTTACTAGATAAATAAATAACGCAATTGAAATTTAATTGTGTGAACTTAGAGTGATTTTTTCTTAATTATACATTTTTTTTTTAATAGAAACAAGGTTCTAAATGAATGAGTTTTAAGAATTAAAAATTTGAAATTGATAAATGAATTTTAAGATATTGAAAATTCAAATTGAGAAGTTTTTCAGTAAACATTTTTAAAAACGTGTTTTTTTTTCAAAAAGCAACTCTCAGGCGATTAATGGCTGAGCACTCTTCTTTTGCGAAGGTTATAGTTTTGGGAAGACGGGTAGGCGGTGAAGAGATTCAATTCAATATTAAAGCAAAGTTCAAACATCTCTGATGCGTCTAGCATTAGTTCTTTACGTCATTTTGTTTACTGTTAGAAAAATATTTTTTTGTTTTTAATATGAAATTTAAATCATGTTAATGTGAATTATATTAAATTCTAATAATTCATTTATTACAAAGTTGAATAATATATATTTTCTACTGCACTCAGATGTATACAGTACACTCGCGATAAGGTGAACTAGTTGAAAACCGGCGATGTTTTTTAATTGTTTATCTTTTTTTTTTTTTTTTTTTATCTGGGAGCAGCACTCAGGGGATGAGTCCTACACATGCGAAGCATTGTGCAGGGAACTATAGGAAAGGGATAGTAGGAGAAACGACAGGAGGTGAAGCTTAATTAATTATTTTGCAGTCCTGTTTTTGCACGTTCGTAGCAGTGCTGAAGCTTCGGTTCAATAGCCATTTTTATTATTGTTTTACTCTTGCCGGTGCTACACAATGCCGACGAAGGAGGGCGTTCTGATGTGATTGTCGATTACTATCAGCTGAAGCCGGTATTGTTCAGTGACCAGTGACTATGCCTTCGCCACTGAAACCTTCCGACAACAACTGACACACAAAGACACACTAATGCACATCAGAAAAATGCAAGATGTTTATTTTTATTTTAAAATTTTTTTATCTGAAACTGGGGTTGAACCCTGGTCTGTTTTTTGGTTGTGTAGTCAACGTGCAGACTACCATCCATCGTGCCATCGATTTGGCGGCGACTCGCACCATGCATTACAGGGAAAATTCGTTTTTTGGCCGAACGGCACGTATGTGGAATGGACTTCCCGCAGAGGTGTTTCCTGTCACTTTTAACGTGGGAAAATTTAAATAAAATGTCAATAAACACTACTCCCTCTATCCTTCTTCCCACAACCTGATTTCCTAGTTCCAGCACAATGCAACGCATGTGTAGGGGTCATCCCCTGAGTGCCGGTCCAAGAAAAAAATAAATATATTCCAGAAATATGAATGTTGATTTACAGTTTTATTAATTTCTTCATTTATTTCTTTTCTGAGTTCCACTTAATTCCGATAAATTTGATCATACATTTTTTCGTTAAATGGTGTCAATTAAAAGTTAATCATTAATTGTGAAACGTATTTAAACATAACTTCCGGTTAAAGTTCAAATTATTTGTTATACATATGAGTACATTACATTTGTTATACATTACATTACATACATACATTGTGAAAATGAATGTAAATTGTTTAATTAATTTACTCTATATGAGTATATATGTATATATAATGTAATATATTTTTAAAAATATGCTGAAGAAAGTAGAGAAAATGGCGCCAGCTACCGTCAGCAGATCGACTTCGTTCTCTAATTGACAGCTGTTCGTTTGGAATTTGCATATTGCAAATAAAACCAATATGCACGACCATTTGCACAAGATTCTGAATGGGGCTATAAGATTTATCAAAATCTCTAAATAAAAGAAGAATTTACTTACATTTTGTACGCAATAAATATATTTGTATGAATAAATTAAAGGGAAAAATGAAAAAGTCAGGGTGGCGATAGCTGAAGTAGTCTGCACGTTGACTACAAAACCAAAACAGACCTGGGTTCATAAATAAAATTAGACAAATAAGTTTTTGATTTAGATTGTCCAAGAAGCAGCTTCATGTTTTTGAAATATTTACCAAGGCATGATCTAGCAAACAAAAATTTATATGTTATATGTGCACTTCCCCATACATATGTACATATGTATGTATATTATTTTAAAATATTTTACATTCACTTTTATGCAAGTCTCGACTGAACTATATACATACATAATATATGCAACTAAGAATTTTATTATTTTTCATTTGACATTAAAAGAAAAATTCAAATTATGTGTAACAAATTAGCCAGAAAATAAAATCCCTCCGACATATCTACACGAAATCGATCAGACAATTCGTATATTTAATCTCTCACAGAAATCTCTCTGAAGTCTGTAAGAATACAGTCAGACATTTGTCAGAATTCTCTGAATCAGAGAACGTCGCACTATTTTATTGGCTGGGTAGTTTGATGTACTAACTTGCCCGGGCATTTCCATAAATTCATTGAGGAATGTTTTCGATCAGTTATCATAAAGTTAATTTTGACCAATTGACCGGCAAATGATTTATTTTGTTTTATAAGTGTCTCTCTGTCGATATGAGGTCGTCGATTTAATCAAACATTCAGTGCATTTTAAGTAAAGCTTGTCCACGAAGAAATTTTTTTAAATAATATTTTCCTTCACTGAACATTGAACAGGTATAGCAAATTTCATTAAAATCGATTGATCCGTTCGAGACATACCGTGGTCGAAAATTTTACAAAAAACCTTCTACTTTCACAATTCCAAAAGTATCAGTTAAATTGATTTTTACTATGGATTAATTTAATTTTAAATTTTAAACATTTAATCGAATGATACAAAATCTGATCTAACTCTGTTAAATGGTTTGACAGTTTTTATTATAATAAAAAATTTATAAATTTTTTTCGTGCTTCGGACTTCAACATTATGGGGTGAGGAATCATTCTTGGCATGAAAATTCAGTGTGATGTTCGAAGGGCTGAGCACACTTTTCAGGTCTCGAAGGAAGAATTCAAGTGCCTCGTCTTTTTAAGACATACTTCACTACATTTGATGTTCTTACTATTTATGCCGCTTACATCCGAAGAATACAGCTCTGATCTATAGGCGGGTGATTCAAAGAATATTTTGAAGGTAGTCGATTGTGCGTAGGATAGGGCGAAGAAACTCATTAAGAACGGTAGGGTAGCCAACTCTATTGTCTCTCTTAAGCATCATCGCAACGTGGGGTGAATTCCATTGTTTTAACGTTCCTACAACTTGTTCCCGAAACCCGCATATTCATTGGCAAAACACGTTCATCATTAGTAGCGCATCCATTTGTGGTCGATTTGGCAACGAATCGCTCTACGCATTACAGAGCGCCCGAACGTTTCGTATGTAGAATAAACTACCTGCAAAGGTCCTTCCTGTCACTTTTGTCGTGGAAAGACTCAAAACGAATGTCGAATGGCGATGGTCGAAATAGTCTGCACGTTGAGTACAAAATGAAAAAATTTTCTGATTGCAACCCCAGTTTCAGACTCATAAAAACATCTGGCAGTTTTTCTGATATACATACATTCGTGTGTGTTTGTGTCATTAGTTGTCGCGAGGTTTCAGTGACGAAGGCATAGTCACTGATCACTGAACAGTAACGTCTTCAGCTGTATCGAATCCTCAGGCACATCAGAACGCCCTCCTTAGTCGCTATTGTGTAGCACCGGCGAAGTAAAATAATTACTAAAAATGGCTACTAAAAAACGAAGCTTCAAAACTTAATACATACGTCTCCTTGACAGCAGAGACGCTACAACACTGCTATGAAAACAAATAACGTGCAAAAAGCAGTGTTGTGTGAAGCTTCACCTCCTATCGTTTCTTCTACTCTCCCTTTCCTCTAGTTCCAGCACAATACACTGCATGTGTAGGGGTCATCCGCGAGTGCCGATCCAAGACAAAAAAACATACTGGGAAGTACCAGGTATGCCCTGAAACACCAACAATTTCTCATAATTTTTTTTAACATGATTAAATTCGTTATACCATGTGTGTGTGTACTGCTGTATTGAAGTACACTTTTGGTGAAGAAAAGATTGCGGTGGGTTTTTTTGAAACAACATTAACTTTTAATTCAGTATTTAAACCGTCAAGGTCAAGTGTTGCCAAATTTATTGTTGAAACAGAAGGAATTGCTAAATAAAATGAACTTTATTATTAAAAAAATAATAACGTTGTAAAATCTTCTTCCAGTACAGCCTGTAGCATATTTGATAATGAAAATTGAATTAGTTGCTCGCTATTTTCATCCGTCTATTTATTTAAAGAAGTTGTTGCTTTAGTATTGTTGTTGTTGTTTTTCTTTACAGCTCAACAGTGTGTAGTAATAGTTCCCCTTGTTATTGAATTTATTAATTTCTTTCAATTCTATTATCGGGTGATCCGTTTGCTATTTGGTTTTTCAGTGCAAAAAAAAACATTGGTGACATGTGGCAATGCCAAAAGTGTTCTGTAAGGTTTCACATTTCACTATGAATAGACTAGCAGCCATACCTAAACAAGAGCGGAAAGCGGAACGTTTTTTCCGCTTAGCTTTTACGCTGAAATGCCATACCTAAATAAAAGCGGCAACGCTATGTCAAAACGATAAAAACAGCGTTATCAAAAAAATAAATATAGTAACCCTGATTATTTTCACTATAAAGTTTATTGTTGTTTGCGATTTTTAAATAAGCATTTTATAAAAAAAAGTTTAACAATGAGTTATACGGACGATTTGGAGGATTTACTTATGTACCTCCATTTTCTAATAACAAATATTTTTTATATTTATTTATTTCACCTTCTTTATTTGCAACTTACTTCACTATTAAACGCACTGTCAAAATCGGATTTTCCAATTGCAAAGCGATGCCGAAGCGTTGCCACCGCGTTATTTCGGTATGCTACATACAAATTGTATGGGCATTATAATTTTTGACAGCTAGAAAACGCTTTCCGCTCTTGTTTAGGTATGGCTGTAATAAACGAACGACGCTTGCAAATCATTGAATTTTATTATAAAAATTCGTGCTGTGTGAGAAGTGTGTTTCGTAAATTACGTCCATTTTATGGTCGTCATAATCAAGCCATCGAACGGGTTGTTTTAATGCTGTTGTGATCAAATTTCTCACTAGTTTCACTTCAATGAACATTAATCCACCAACCGGTATGGAAGCCTCCGTAGCCCAGTGCATTAGCATTAGTCTATCAATCTGGAAGTTGCGGGTTCGCTTCCCGCCTTGACCATGGGTGTTTCTGCAGACAAGCTATTAGAGCTTCGAAGATGTATGTTATTTAAAAATAAAAATAAGAGTGCGTACCGAGGAAAATATTGTTGCTGTGTCAACGAAGATCGCGATAAGTCAATACATTGCCGTTGTCAATAATTAGGATTGGGTATACCGTGCGATGATTATCGACTTTTTATCCCAAAATTAGAGAATTGGACGTGGTTGACATGTGGTTCCAAGAAGAGAGTGCCACATGCAATACGTCATACGATGCCATGCGATGAATCTATTAAGGCGCGAGTTTGGTGAGCAATTAATCGCACGTTTTGAAGCAGTCCATTACCTGCCAAGATCATGCGATTTGACCTCACACAGACTGTAGTTTGTGGCGATACGTACTGTCTCTCGTGTACAGGAACAAGCCTGCCAATTCCAAACCTAGAATATAATATTACTCCTGGTATTGGTGAGATGCCGGCTGAAATAGTGGAAAAAATATGTCAAAATTAGAGCTCACGTATGGACCACCTACGTCGTACCTTTGAACAACATTTACATGAAATAATCTTTAAAAAGTAAAAGGAAGGTACTTTTTTGTCGACCCAAATAAATATATCACTCACTTTTGCTAATTTTGCGTGTTTTTTTTCCAATTTTCCAAACGCAAACATTTGAAAAATCACCCTTTGCAACTTGTTGTATTTTTTTTTTCACCTATTTTGCATAGAGAGCAATTATAATCATACAAATTGGTTCGCTCCTTCGATGACAACATCGGCCAACAAATCAACCCAAACAGCTCTGTATGTATGTACATACATATATACACTATACATACATACGTACATACATATATGTTTTTTTTTATGACACACTACTGCGAAAATGAAGTAGTGGCGTTAAAACGCGTCTCAAAATCAGTTGTTACCGCCTGACCGAACAGTCTACAACATCCACCACATTGAGACGGTTGTCATGAAGCGAATGAAAATAAATTTCAATATTTAATTGACACTTGTTACGGGATTTTGTTTATAAGTTTTCGGTATTCTTGTGATTACTTCCTCAAATTCAAATGGTTTTTATTTGGTTTTCATGTTTGTCTAATTTTCGTCTTTTGAAATTTGCACAAAAAAAAAAGACAAAAGTGATGAAACAAATTAGCAGGAAGAGAAAGATAAATAATGAATAAATTTTTAGCAATCTGTAAATAATTATATTCGATTTTGTCTGCAATCGTCGTGAATGAAATTCTTGTATTTCTCTAGTTTAAAGCCAACAAAATTTCAATTTGAATTGTATTCTAATTATAATTAACATAATTCATCAACAACAATGACCATCACCTTCAATACCAACAGATCTAACAAACCAAGTCAGTCAGTCAACTGACTAACTATAACTGTCGTCAAGAAGTGCTGTGTTTTAAACTAAATACATGAACCAACGTCGTCTGCAAGACGAATACATTTAATTTCATAAAGAGTGAAATAAAAATAAAATTTATATTACAATAAATAAATATAAAGAATACATAAGATTTTTCATAATTTAAATAAAAACAAAACAAAACAAAAAAAATATCAAAATATTTTGGCTGAAAAGAAAGCAAAAATGTGCATTTCAATGTTTCGTTTAATGAGTAATAGTTTTGAAATTTTTTTGAATAAAAATATTTCACAAGAAAAAAGAAACAAATGATTTATGCAAAATTTAAAAATACGAGGGTTACTTTTTATTTTGTAAAGCTTTTTCACATTTTTAGCTGTGTAATACACATGCAATATATGAAGTGCGAGTTTTGCTTGAACAACAAGGGAAAATATTAACGTGAAAATTTCTGTGGCGCAGTTTGTGTGCGCTGGGTGATCAATAAATTAAGTGTTAATAAAATTTACAATTGCAAGGTCTTGCAAGGCACACAGAAGTAGTCAATTTAGTACCTGTTGAAGTCAGATTCATGCTGATGAATCTTGCCGGCTGGTTTAACCACTTCAGAGGGCAACGTCAACGATTGCTAGTACTACCGAAATACAGCGAGATAGTGCGAGAATAGGTCATTGGAAGGCAGCCAATTCAGTTGGTTAGTATAATTTAAAAATAAACAAAGCGGCACGCGTTGTTTAGCTGTCAAATCATCTCATGCAACCACAAGTTATTGTTTTTTTTTTTTTTTAACTTGGACCAGCACACTCAGAAGATGACACATGCGGTGCATAGTGCTGGAACTAGAGGAATGGGATAGTAGGAGATAGCTTCACTATCTTACAACACTGCTTTTGCAGTGTTGTAGCGTCTCTGATGTCAAGGAGACGTATTAAATTTTGAAGCTTCGCTTTTTAGTAGCCATTTTTAGTAATTATTTTACTTCGCCGGTGCTACACAATACCGACGAAGGAGGTCGTTCTGATGTGCCGCTGTACTGGGTTCAGCTGAAGCCGTTACTGTTCAGTGACCAGGGACTTTGTCTTCGCCACTGAAACCTTCCGACAACAACTGAGACAAAGGCACACAAATGCAAATAATTTGCTTTCTCCATAACCATAACAACGTGTAGGGGTTGGAAAATACATATTATATGTAGAACAGAAACAAATTTTCAAATATTTTAAAAATGTTATTTTCATTTTTCATACAAATCCCTGCCAGCATTTTTTTGTAGTTATTAATGAAAGTTGAGTCTATTTTAATTCTGCTGCGTGATTTAAAAAGCAGAATATGCCTTCGTATTCCGATCTTAAAAAATATCCTACCATTGTTTCTTCTTAATGAGTCATTTATAATTCCTTCTTTTTGTGTTTAGAGTCATTTTCGAATCTGTTCTAATGGTATTTGTAGTCTTTGCTACACAATTTGTTATTGCATTTTGCAAATTAAACACATTTAAATCGGAAGCGCGAATAATTTTCGACTATTTTTTTAAACGTGTAAATGATTAATCAGTTATCGATCAACATAAGAGCTCGAAGAAGACTCATTAAGGTGATTTTCTAAAAATGTATCTTTCAAATGCAAGCTGGGATTCCTCAGCGAACAAACACACACATTGAAAAAATGAACTACAAAAAATTTCAATAATTTATTTAATCGAAATTTCTAAATTAATCAATTAGTTGAATGCTCAAAAATCAAACCAATACAAATTTTTTATTCGTAGAGGTTAAATTTTCCAGTACAACATTAGTCCGTGAAACAGCAATTTTCCTTGTTGGTTGAATTTTAAAAACAAAAAAAATTTAATACACAGTTTTCGTTACGGATTTAAGATTTCAGTTTTTCTGTGCAGAAATTAAGCCATGCCTTCCAATAATTTCAGAAATTTGTATGAGAAACAGATTTTAAATATTTAAATTTCTTTAATCTTTCTTTGTTCTACATATGTATGTACATATGCCGTGGAGATTTACACAATTAGGACCTAAATACTTACATATGTATAAAGCATGAAACACATTCGCCACTGCAGGCTACGATCTACAGAGACTACAAATTAAGTTGGTTGCATTCGTTGCCTTGTAGTCGGCTACTTAATTATTTTGAAGACGGCAACTACACCATATGTAACTGATTCAAATTATTGTACTCTGGGTTTCCCATATCATACAAAAATTTGTTGTTACGCACTTCTTCAATTAGAACTTCATCCACTACAATAAACCAACCCAAAAAGAAAGAATTGAAAAATATGAACAGCTGTTTATTGTTGGAAAAGTCATACCACTTGGAATTATACATATAAAAAAGCGTCAAAAACTGAATGCGGCTAAAATTACTATTTAATGTAAAATGATAAACTATAAATTTTTCAATAAATATAAACAACTGGCAGATCCGGTCCGCGTTGCTGGCCCTAAGCAAACATTAGTGTTGTATTACCACACGATTTATTTATTTAAAATAAAAAAAGCAAAAAAAATAAATATGTATATGTATATGTCATTGGTGGTGCAATATGAAAATTGGATTTTGACACGCACCTCTGCCCGCAGACCGAAAATCAAAAATCAGACTGTCACCTGCCTGAATATTCTGAAGATTCCCTGAAAATTTCATCAAAATCGGCCCAGCCGTTTTGGAGTCCATACGTTACATACATACACACATCCTGTTTTATATATATAGATATAGAAGAAGATTATATTAGAGAAACTTGACCTGATTTGTTTTACTAACTCAATGCAGATTTGCACTTTTATATGAAAATTTCAGAGCCCCATAGCTCGGAAACTATGAGTCGCCCCAAATTTTTCTATTTAACTTTTTTTCAGAATTTTAAGTTTTATACCACGTACGGAAATGTTGTTCCATTTGGATAAGCTTCACTAAAATAGATTTGTTCCCATATTTTGATCTGTTATTTTAGTTACTTTTCTTTTTTATATTTTCAACACTGTTTCTGCTTTGTAGCCGACAAAAAAAGAAATTAGTTTAATTTGACTACAACGACAAAATCAGCATGGACAACAACCATCATCCGTGTTGCCTTGTTGCCTTGAAAATAATCGTTTCCATATAAACGTGGGTCGGTAGGTTGATGTGGCGAATGTGTTTAATGTGCTTAAGTGAAAAAAAAAACAAAACCCATATGTACCCATTTATCAATATTGACAATGCGCTGACGCGATTGTTAACGTATTACAATGGATATTTTTCGTCGCTTTTTTTATGGCGCTTTTTGTTGGGAATGTTATTGATTTCACACGAAATTTATTTGACGATTCTAAGAACTACAATAGACATTTTCATAAGAAATTCGACATAGCAAACATGGAAAGATAAGAAAAGAACTGATGAAATTTGAAGTAAACTGCACAATTTTAAAAATTATTTGGCGGAAAATCCTTTCCATTAACTAACTGACTTTGTTATTGGTATACTTTCGTTTTCTTGTTTTCTCAACATCCGAAGTCGAAAGAACATACTGAACATTTTTAAGCCAAAGATTAGAAATTGACTTTCTTTAAGCTCAGTTAATTTATTATTGCGTATTATATACGATCTAAAAAAATAAAACGTTTCAAATTGCCTTCAATTAATTGAAATCGAACTAATGAAGGATCTGAATATTTCATTAAAACCGTTTTGTGGCTCGATGATGACGATTATGAATCAGATATGTGTGTTTAAAAAAGAAATTGTTTTTCTATAAAACTTTTATTTTTTTTTGTCATTTAATGAATTGTTATTTTAATTTTTCTTAAAAATTTAAATATGTTTTTTTTAAGTAGTTTTGCACTTTCTTACGTACAAATTTTAACCTGTTTAGTTTTTTAAACAACGCATTTTCATATTTTCATAATTTTGTTTTGGCGCTTTTTGCCTCTATTTGTGTAATTTTTTTTTTACCATTTTTACTCTTTTTTTTCATTTATAAAATGGCATCGCTGGTTCTCTATACATCGCGAAAGTCGTGGGTTAGTGTCTCCGCAAACGTTCACCACAGCGAATTAAAATTTTCTGATGTATAAAAATCTGTCACAGTGTTTATGGTCGGACTCTTCCGAAACGTCTGGACCGATTTTAATAAATTTTTTTTGGTATATTTTGTAGGCATAGGAATAAAAATAAAATATATTTTAACCTCCTGTCGCCAAACTAGGACCAGGTATAGCTGCAGTTTATATATATTTGAGTATAAAGCGGCACATAAGATAGATATTTTTTGAAAGTATGAGTGTTACTTTTTTAAAAAAAAACTGTTGGAATGGAATTCTGGGGAGAGCTATTTTCCACTTGTTATATTCTTTTGCCGTCAAATAAAGAGTTGCTATATGGCACCAAAGCCAAAACATTGTAAATATGCACATTTTGCCAGTGTGATATACATATTTGTCTAGGAAAGAATACACCACTGATAAAAAGAGTACGTGCCACCTTTTTTTATTCTTTAAATAATGTATGTATTGTCCCAGTCTCTTGAAGGAGTGTGTCGGACGGTCAGGAATTCTGCGACAACAGAACCGACGAATTGTTGAACAAAAAATGGAAACAATTATTCCGCATTCTTGCGGAGTAAACCGATTAATTTTTTATCGGTTTGCATTCTGCGTTTATTTGCTTCACAATTGTCAAAACGGAATTTATTTTTGGCGGCATTTGCAAAAAGTTATATAACGTTTTCCAATGGAGTGTCACACGTTGTAGATACGTGCCATCATATTTTATAATATTTTGCTTCACTCTGTGTTTTTTTACCGTTTATATAACTTTTCCGACAGGGACCTTAATCATTATGCTTTTTTCAAATCCAGGTGTTAATTTAATCCACACGCCTGTATTATTTATGTGATTTTAAACTTTTCTTTGAAACGGCAAAAGTATTGAATTAAAACATTTTTTTGAAAAAGAAAAATAAATTAATAAAAATTCGAAAAAAAAACAGAAATAAAACCGTTGTCGTTTCCAATGAATGAAACGAGTAAAGCAAGAACAATTCTTTCATGTTTTCAAAATTATTTCAAAATAAAAACATAAAACCCATTTCGCGTCTCACAAGTAAAACAAAAAAAAAAAAACAACAGCAACGTGTTTAACAAAATTACAAAACAAACAAAAAACACAGAATGAATTGAGCAAGAAAATAATGAAATAAGAAAAAATTATATAAAATATGTGCATAAAATAAGTGATTTTTATTTTACCATTTCACGTTCCCGTTCGTAAATACTGGCTGATGTCTTCTCAACAACCTCTTCATTGGCTTTTGCGAACCATGCAAAATAAAAAATGTTTTGAAAAATATAAAAAAAACAACAACAAATTACTGAACATTAAACAAAAACCGCAAGAAAAGCATAAGTTCGTTCTACAAAGAAATTTGTTGATTTCATTATAAATCAAATTAATTAAAAAAAAAAAATGAAATACATACAGTGGTGGTCAAAATTGCTTGTAGCTTAATTCACATTTCAAGCACAAATGTGTGCTGTTAGTTCGTTGACTCTGCAGGCGGAAGATCCACGATTCAAGACGCAGTCAGAGCAAAAAATTTTTAGAAAAATATTTAAATTGTGTCTGCGCTAACAACGCTCTTCTTCGTTGTTATTTGAGCAATAACACGTCGACGAAGTAAAATAATTAAAAAAGTCGCTCTCCTCTGTCTTAAAAATGAGTGCGCCAATATAACATCAGAGGCACAGCAACTCCAAAAAAACCCCCTAAACTGCAGAGTTGTGCAAGAATTAAAGCTCTCTATCTTTCTATCTCTTCACCATCTGGCTCTTCTCTAAACTATCTATTTCGAACTATTTCCGGTGCATGTATTGGATACGTAGAGAACATCTCCTGAGCAAGAAAAAAAATATGGGAATCGCTTGACCTTGCAGGCCATCCCTATATCTTTTCGCTCAGTTTAACTCGTTCACAGTAAATTTGCAGTATTCGACAAGTTTTTCAAGTCCAAAAAAATTAATGCATTTCGAACATAAGTATATGTATTTAACAATAAATTACGGAGTAATTGAAAGCACAAAAAATTTTTCCAAAAATTTCGACATCAATACCTTTCGAACCGTTTTGTGGCATCCCATTCATTTATCAAGTGCATAAAAATCAGTGAATATTTAAACCCGATTTGAAAAAGACGTTTCAAGTTATTTGAAAAAACCGATTTTTTCGAAATTTTTCGTCACCGATAACTGTCGAACGTATCGACCGATTTTCGTCAAATTCACGCTTCTTTCTAAGGTTAAGAGCTGATTAAATTTTGAACTTGATCAGCTCAGTGGTTTAAAATTTAATTTTTTAAATTTTTTTAAATCTAAATCACCGAATCGGTTTATTATCTCGCACGACATCTATAAGTGAGCTCATTATCTTTGAAATACGACACATTTCATTTCAATCCGTTGCCGCGTTCTTAATTTATTTATACATGCATACTTTCCCACTGACATAATCGTGGAAATAGTCAGAATCGCCTGCCAGGACCTTAAAACCTCGAAATATAATGAAATCTCGATTTTCGAAAATTGGTGTAAAATCAGTTACTTCCAATAATGAGAAGTTAAAAATAAACAGACATGCATACTACCCGGCCACGCCCTGCTGTGGCTGTTATAGTAGTTTTAAACAAATATTGCATTAAAATTTGAATTTTAAAGAAAGAATGAATGAAAGAAAAATAAAGAATTACAATTCAAAATAAATAAATAAAATAACAGTTTGAAGTCACATTATATATTTATTATAATACTATACTAGACAGTGACTAGTGTCTACGCCTTCGCCACTGAAACCTTTCGACAACAACTGACACAGGGACACACTAATAAACATCAGAAAAAATGCGAAATGTTTTTATGATTTAGCCTGAAACTGGAGTCGAACCCAGGACTGTTTTGGTTTTGTAGTCAACGTGCAGCCTACTTCAGCCATCGCCATGCTCAATTTAATTGGAAAAAATTACTTACTTAATTGCTTAAACTGAAAACTAGAAAAAATGGCAAAAGTGAGCCAGGCATCTTGTTTCATGTGTAATTCAACCATCTTACGATTCTGGACTGTTACCTAAAAATAGATAAATGTATTCATCCAATAAAATACCAGTTTGTGTTCGTTCGGTCCGTAGAACGATTATTTTCGTTAGCGGGGTTTATTTCACATCAAGAGTTTGTTTCTATGATTTTACATTTAAAAATCTGATGTTTATGAGAGAAAATAAATACTTTATATAATGAAAGTAATTTGGAATTAAAAAAAAATATTTCTAGAATGCTGTATTTTATATTTTAAATACTTGAATAAAAAGTATTTGTATTTTGGATTTCAAATACACAACTTTTGTGTATTTTATATTTTAAATACACTAGAGTAGGTATTTTGCCCAACCCTGCATATGTGAATGATATGTGAACAAAAATACGATCATATTTTATTCATTTACTTTTATTTTTGATACTGAAAATGTGCCCCCATATGGGTATCGGGTTGTCGTCGTCTTTCATGCGTGTGTAGAAGGTCAACATAATCAGCAAAAGTGAAAATGAAAGAATGACTGCTTATTTGCATGTCATATTACAAGAATAATGTGAACAGAATTGTTTATTTGTCAGTAATTAGTATGCTAACAGTAATGTCAAATGTTATACTAGTTACAACCAAGGCTGCCAGATTTGAGGTTTTTTGGTCCCGAAAATGGCAGAATGGCGATTTGACGATTTTTTCCATAAAAATTACGATTTTTTTGCAGTAGTCTAAACATTATTATTAAATATTATTATTATTATATATTTGTGCATGTTATGTAGAAGACATCAAAGAAAATAAGCATTTCGTAAATGAATCAACTATAATTTTGCGAAATTAAGTGCAGAAATAGTTTAACTACGAATTTAATTTTTCGAGCAATTTCTGTGATACGACCTGAAGCTTTTTTGAAGACACCCCACATGGTGTAAGAGTGGCGGAGCAAGCAACTTTCTTTATTCTATTATATTGCAGTTATATAGTTGCATTTATAAAAACTGTAATGTCTGTTACGTCACTGATCGTCTTATTCAAAATCTATTTACCTGCTGAAATTGCTCCGAATAAAATTAATGAAAAGAAAATCGTTGTTTTTTTTTCAATTTATTCCACTGACCTAAAGCTGCACAAATCCTTTATAAAGAAAATGTTTTTTAATTTCATATTAAAAACTTTGAGTTAATGCTCTATTGCTGCACAAGTGCGTTATGTGAAGAAATGTGATCATAAATTGTGTGTATTTGGTGGTCTCCGCGTAAATTAATACACTACGGATATGAATGGTAATAATATTTTTTATTGCTTTTTTTTACCTTGTACCAGCACTCAGGAGATGACCCCTACACATGCGATACATTGTGCTGGAACTACACGAAACGGTTAGTAGAAGAAAGGACAGACGGTGAAGCTTCCAACTCAGCGTTTGCACGTTCTTTTCACGCCTCTAGTGTCAAGGACGCGTATTAAATTTCTTTGAAGCTTAATTTGAGTAGCCATTCTTAGTAGTTATTTTCCTTTACTAGTGCTACATAATACCGACGAAGGAGTGCTTTCTGATGTGCCTGTGGATTGGTTAAAGCTGAAGCCGGTAATGTTCAGTGACCAGTGACTATGCCTTCGCCACTGAAACCTTCCGACAACAACTGACACAAAGATACAGAAATGCACATCAGAAAAAATGCGAGATATCTTTAAAGTCTGAAACTGGGGTTGATGGCAGGAAAATTTTCGTTTTGTAGTCAACGTGCAGACTACTTCGACCATCGCCACCCTCATATCATAGATGTGAAATGTACCGTTACGGTTTCCCACCGAAAACATTTTACACGTATGTCCTGATTATGTATGTATAGACTGCAATAACAATTTTGCTTTACATTTTTCTACATTTACATTAAGTGTAATGCCTGCTAGTGATCACATTGGCGGACAAAGGAAGGGCAAGTGGGTGTTCATTCTCCACTTGGGAAGGAAGGAGGGTCGGAGGATGAACAGTAGTTTTAGGGTGTCACTGGTGAACGGACTACTGTTCACTCAGGATCTGAATCTGCAAAGAGATTCGGGGTGAGGGATGTGGTCTATCAGGGGCACAGACAGCGGTGCATAGAAGAATTGCTAATATAATATGAAAAATTAGAACAATAAGAACAGCTATGGGCCAGGAGCAGTATAACTCTTTATACACAATAAACAACAAAATAAGTTTGCTTCAAGTAGAGAACGAGAACAAAAAAACGAAAAACAAAACATGTGGGCACAGTTAATAATGGCGACAAAAAATTAAGTAATGCCAAGTTAGAGATGGTAAATTTACAGCTTCTTTTCGAAGGGTAACAAATTATTTCTCGTATTCTATTTATAGATAATAATAAATATATAAAGAGCTACGAATAATTTACCTCTACTGATAACCACACGCAGTGGACAAAACACGAAAAACGCTGAAGATGAGTGTATTAGCTGCCCTCGAAAACAGCATATTGTTACGTTCTGCTAGTGTTTGTCAGCGTGAGTTACAATTCGTGTCTTTGTTTTAGTTTGTTTCTTAGTATGTAACTATCACATGTAGTTTTTATTGCCTGTAAGGTATCGATTATCAGCATATTTAAAATTGAAAAATTTAAATTAACTAACAAATTAAATCGTTTGCTTTAGTATCGCACTGCTTTCACGCTTTGCTTTACAACTACTGTTGTTTACTAGTCAACGTTGATTTAAATATCAGTCACAGTTGAGTAGTCAAACTTGATGGATATATCGGTCACTGTTGACGGATATGGCAGTTGAAATAAAACACGATTTATATTGATTTTATTATTTCAATATTCTCATGCATATCTAAAGGGTGTCTGGTGGCAAATTTATATTTTTAAATACGGTTATTTCAAAAAGTAGTAAACGGTGCGGGGTGGGGAGGGTGGCGCTGTTGCAATTATCGATTGATTATGCGGATTTGCCAGTCACGATGTCGCTGTGGTCAAGTGGTGATCGCGCGTTCGCTGTGGAGACATATTTTAAGAGTAACGATTCTTACATAATTGCTCGTCGACAATTTTGTTCAAAGTTCGGTATTCGGCGAATAAGTGATGGACCGAGTGTAAATTTAATTTGTTCGTGGGTGCAGAGATTCCGCGCAACTGCAATGTCCCACGGCCAGGGCCCAGTCGATCTTCAAGGACTGCCGAAAACATTGAACTGAAAGCAGTTTACGTGAAAACCCGCGACTTTCAATACGGCAAAGAGAAGCCTCACTGGGACTCCCAAGAGCGATTATTCATGAAATTTTAAAAAAGGATGTGAAGGATCTGGATGACGCACTCTTTAAAAAAATAAATCCGCATATCCATTCTATCGTTCAATGCTCTTAATAAAATTTTTTTTAGTTTGCAAATAAAAATCTGCTACCAGACACCCTGTATATAAAAAGAAAGAAAAGATTTTCATATAAATAAATGTTTTTATCGTTGGACGTAGTTGAACGTAAATAGATATCTTTCCGAGTCATCAAATTTGCGACAAAATGGCATCAATTTGTAACAACAATTTGTTACTGCATATTTTGAAATAAATATATCTTTTTGCATATTTCATTCATTATTTATATTTCATAATTTATGCATATGATTTGACAAAAATAATTTATTAATTTCTTGTGAAAATAAAGTGTTTTTGAGAGCTCCTTTGCGTGTTGCAGCCTTGAAGTAGTAACTTGATTGAAGACTCTCGACTGTCATACTAAATAATTTAGCGCGTTTAAAAATTGTATCGAAGATTTCAATGATACATATAATAATGAGTGATCCATTTCGAAATTCCCTACTTAAAAAAAAAAAAACAGAAAATTCAAATTTAATGGAGAATGTTTATTATCATTTGAAAGAACATTCTTTGGCATTTATTTTTTGAAGATTATGTCTATCAAATGTTGGCCGTTGGCTACGTCGCAGATGGTCCCTCCGCTGAGTCCAATTTTCGATGACTCGTTCGAGCATTTCGACTGGTAACTGGCGAATGACATGCCTGATATTTTCCTCCAAAGCCTGAATCGAAGCGGGTTTGTCCGCATAAACTTTAGACTTTACATATCGCCACAGGAAAAAGTCTAACGGTGTGATATCATACGATCTTGGTGGTCAATCGACCGGCCCAAAACGTGAAATTATGTGCTCACCGAAATGTTCTCTCAATAAATCCATTGATTGATGCGATGTGTGGGAAGTGGCGCCGTCTTGCTGAAACCAAATGTCGCCGAGATCACTAGCTTCAATATCAGGCATCAAATAGACGGTTATCATGGCACGATAACGGTCGCCATTGACGGTTACGTTCGCACCGGCATCATTTTTTAAGAAATATGGACCGATAATTCCACCGGCCCACAAACCACACCAAACCGTTCTTTTTTACTGGATGAAGTGGCAGTTCTTGAATCTCTTGAGGTTGCTCTTCGTCCCAAATGCGGCAATTTTGTTTGTTTACATAACCATCGCTAAACAAAACTTGCCTCGAAAACGTCGGATTTTCTTGGTACTTTTCAAGAGCCCATAGAGCGAAGCGATGTCGCTTGGGAAGGTCGAGCGGCTTCAGTTGTTGCACAAGTTGTATTTTGTACGCTTTCAATTTAAGATCTCGACGTAAAATGCGCCAAGTCCTTCCATACGTCAGTCCGAGTTGCTGCGAACGGCGCCGAATCGACTCTCCACGGTCTTCGTGTACACTCTCAGCTACGGCCGCTATATTTTCTTCAAAGCGTGCTGGACGTGGTCTATTCGGTCGAACATTATCTAATAATGATGAATGCTCGGTCTCAAAATGGCTGATGCTGTTGCGAATAATACGCTCAGTAGGCCGATTATGTTGACCATAAGTTGAGCGAAGTGCATGAAACACATTCCTCACAGAACGTGAATTTTCGTAATAAAGTTGAACGATTTGTAAACGTTGTACAGGCGTAAGTCTTTCCATTCTGAAATGCCAAACAATACTAAAAAAAAATAACATGACAGCATGACACGACTCACACGTGATCTGTCAAAAAAAGGCTATTGAAAAAAGTATCTCTACTTGTATCACCCATTATTTCTATTAACAAATAAATTCAGTTAACATGCAATACTATAAGTGCACTAGACCGTACCACCTTACAGGCAAAAAAAGGAAAGTGCTCGGTACACCCCCTAAATATAACGTATTTTTGGACAGTAATATATATTTATTTATTTTATTTATTTATTTATTTCATTTCATTTCAATTCATAAAAAAAATTTTTTTTTTTGGCAAAGGGGTGGGGGTCTTATTAAACTTATTTTTTTTATCTTTGGCATTTGCAGTCGGATCTTAAAGAATGATATATCAATTTTTTTGTCTAGGGGGAGATGTATTACCCCGAATCGCCCACCATTAAGCGGTCCTTTCCAATGCAGAAAGATTTACCAAAATCAGTCCATCCAGTAAAAAAAAATGCTCCGGTAACACACATAAAAAATAATACAGTCGAATTGAGAACCTCCTTCTTTTTTGAAGTCGGTCAAAAATGGTAACACCCATCCAAGTTGGCAATATAATTGAATAAATTTGAACATTACGTGCCACTTAGGCTTGCCAGATCCCAAAAGCCTAAAAACTGGAAAACGTAAAATTTTCGCCTGGATTTTAGAAAAAAAAAACTGGATCATTTTTAAAATGCACTTAAAATTACTAGTGTTGGTCTAAAATATACAATTAGCAAAAAATTACAGTGATGATACTTTATAAATTGTCAATTAAGGGTGCTTTAGACCATAAGATTTGTCGTACGTAAAATGAGCGAGAAAATGAAATGAAATTGCATCCGTATTTCAAAAAAAGAGAGTAAAAATCGAATGGTTGTTTTCTGGCTTTTACACCATTGGTATGGATAAAATCAAGTAAGATGAAAACATTCTCATTTAATTTCACTACAGCTGTTTGCTTGTTTTCCCCAGGGATGGAGTTCTTGTGCAAATGAATTTTTTTTTAATAACCTTGAAAAATATTTTTATAACTTTGGAATATGTTATTTTCGTGGTCAAAATTTTTAGTGTACTTTTAGAAAATATACGTATATTTTTATAAAATTGTGCTGTCGTGGTCTAAAATGTAAATTTCGATTTTATAATTGGTATAAATTTATGAAACCAGTTTTCCCTCGCTGGCTTTCTCACATTTGTTTACATAAAAATGCATCCCTGATCTAATGGTGTGCGTTGGTTTTTGAAAAATTTTAAAAAATCAAGAGAGCCATACGACTGTCAAATTTTCATCCGTATTTTCTCTCCAAATCTTATAGTTTCATTACATATTACGTTTAGACGATCCGACTTGTGCTCTTCTACACAAAAATTTGACATGTCGTACGACAGATCTTATTGTCTAAAGCACCCTTTATGCACAAAAAATGGTACTAATTGGAGTTAGGAAAAGAAATAAACTAAACATTTGCAAATATAGTTGTAATTTTATTGTGTTTAGAATGCAATTTATCTGTACAAAATATTAATTTCTTTATAGAAGAATATAAAATATGAAAAAAAACCGGACTGGACACTGGACCAGACATAAAAAATTGGAAAATGCAGGCGATTCCAGGCCATCTGGCAAGCCTAGTCCCACTAGATAAAATTTGTTTTTGTATTCACACACACATAAATACAAAACAATTTTCTTTCGTATTTTTATGGGCGCAACTGTTTCGATTAATGGCTGCTCTCATAGAGTAGAGCACAATAATGCAGCACGAAAATAATTCAAGATTGCGAACCTTTTTTTTTTTTTGTCTTTTTTTGCCAAATGAATTATAGAAAAACAACATCTTGTGAAATATTTAACATTCTCATTAAAAAATTTGCAGTATAATTGTTTGTCAGTGTAAGAAAAATTAAAAATTGCAAAAACTAAAATTAAAATTAAATATTTAATAAAAAAAAAACGCAATGTTGCCTTTAAATCTACAACAACAACAAATACACCAAAGCCAACTGCAACAGAAAGCAACTGTCCCGCCGCCCTTGCCGCCACCATTGAGAGAACCACGTCGACCGCGACGAGAAAAAAATCTGCATCTTAGCCAAAAGCAGCAGCAAAAACAACAAGATCCATCGCGCCTCTATCAGATAGACGATTTTATTAAAATATCACCGTTATCGTCGTCATCGTCGGCATCGATTTCGCTGCCATTAAACCGAAATATTGATGTTGATGGCAAAATGTATGAAAATCTAAGGTATTCATCATCACAAATAAATCTCAGTCAAAATAGTCTACTTTTAAATCAGAATGTGCTTGATTGCCTCGCAGCACCGTCTATAGAGAATGAACACACAATCGATGAAGAACCTATAATTAGTGACGATGCGACAGTGCCCTTAACAGCAACTACTGGATCTTCGGCAACATTGACAGGCTCTATTTTGTCTGCTTCAGCGAGAAAATCGCTTACGCCTTCGAAAACAACAAATACAGTACGAAATCAACAACAACAGAAGGAGCAGCAGTTGTACACTCGCTCTCTATCAACTCCACCATTGATACAATCATCGCTATTGAATCTCTTGGACAACAATCAACAACAGTATCAACAAAGTCACCAACAACAGTTGCCAGCACACTCCAGCACTTCGTATCATTCACATGAATTTAAACTTTGCGATTCGTGTCGGCCTTTGCGTTTTAATAGTACGCCCCAAAATTCGATTTTCTCACAAAAATATTCTGGCAGTTCGCGTTATTTAAATTCGAAACGTTACAACGCTACGCCAACATTATCCTCGATTACTACGCCACTAACTGCATTGGTAGGAAATTCGCCTCGTGCTTCTTTGCTAAACACACAGCTTCCGCCAACAATACCGCCAGCAAATCCTTTCAATACTTTACGTTCATTTACACAATTTTCTCGTTTCCAGCCTCGCCGTCACAACAGCAGCAATATGTCACAATCTGGCGAGGACTTGCACTCACCCAGCTACTTGTCGTGGCGTAAATTACAATTAAGTCGTGCCAAACTGAAAGCATCCAGTAAAACATCGGCCCTATTGTCTGGTTTTGCAATGGTGAGTAGAAATATTTTTGAATTAAATTTATTCTTGTAGTTTGAAGCGGTGTACATTTTGTTTTTTAAATTAATTTCTAATGAAGAAAAATGTTAATTTTATTGCTCGAAATTTCATTATTTGTGCTCGTCGTGCGATAAATTGAAATGTTGGTAACTGAAATATTTTTGATAGAAACTTTTGCAATGTACGGCTGGTTGTGTTCTTATTGAATAGAAATCTAATGATGGAGGAGAGCGATTGTGATCAGCAATGCGATCCGGGAGTACACGATTCGAAATATTTTAGACCGTTAGTGCAGTGTTTCACTGGCATCTTGTTAAAATTATACATTGTCCACATCATAACGCGATATCGACAGTGGTACCTTGTGGAGCCTTTGTTTTGCGACAATCTAGGGATGTCACCTACGTATGCAATACATTGTAATGGAACTAGTTGGAAAGGAATAGTTTAGAGAAGAGACAGGTAGTGAAGTGTTGGGAATAGGACTTAATTCCGGCACAACTCTGTGGTGGCGCTTTTTCTTAATTTACAAGGCGCAGTTGCATGCTGTTCTCTGAACCTAAAATGTGGCATTTTAGCCATCAGATAAGATCAACGAAACGATTCAATCGACCAATTCAACGAACTCACTTCTCAATGCATGGTCATTTGCCTGCAGCCTTTTAAAATTTTTAGTTCTTGTTTTTCTCACGAACTGCTTCTCCAACAGATCTAGTCTACTAGATGATTCCGATGACAAACGGTGACGTTGGCTGAAGTAGTCTGTATGTTGACTACAAACCCAAAAAGTCCTGGGATCGACCCCAATTTCAGACTAAGTCCTAAAAATATTTCGAATTTTTCCTGATATGCATTAGCGTGTCTTTGTGTCGGTTGTTGTCGCAAGGTTTCAGTGGCGAAGCCATAGCCACTGGTCACTGAACAGTAACAGCATCAGCTATAACCAATCCACAGGCAAATCAGAGCGTCCTCCTTCGTCGGTATTGTGTAGCACCGGCGAAGTAAAATAATTACTAAAAATAACTACTAAAACGAAGCTTCAAAATTTAATACGTTTCCTTGACATCACTGCTATAAAGAAAAAACGTGCAAAATCAGAGTTGTAAGATACTGGAAGCTTCACCACCTGTTATCTCTCTCACTATTCCTTTCCTCTAGTTCCACAACAAGGCATGGCATGTGTGCGGGTCATCGCCTGAGTGCTCGTCCAAAATATAAAAAAAACACGTGAGAAAAAATTTTACATATTTTCAGTGTTACCAATGCTGAACTACTAATACAAAACCACTAACGATATTTCGGAACCAAATTTTTTTCTTCTTTATTTGTTATTGTGTAATTGTGTGATACAAAAGTTAAGAAAAAAATTATGCAGGGGTTCTCATGCAGCAATTCTATTTTGTTGCAGTCCATAGAGAACGAGAATACGTTTAGTTTTTTTAGGTCACTTCGAAAAGTGATTTTATAACGGTAAATGTAGTGAAAAATTTGTTTTTTTTTTGAGATTTAGAGTTTCTAAAAATACGTGAAAAACCACAAAATTGTGGTTGCTAGAAAAGCACTAAAATGTACTAAAATTAAGCAACTGTAGTAAGTCTGCATTACCTGCATTATCATTTTTAGCAACTGGCAACTGAACAACAGTTCGGTTGCTATCCATAATCGCGCCATAAAATTGAAGCAGTTGAACCGACTTAAAAGCAAATAATTTTTCTGTTGCTTATTTTCTTTGGTTTCAAAACACATCCCTGATAAAATAAAAAGTATAAGGTTTTTGAAATATTGTAAAAAAAAATGGTGAAAGCCATACGACTGTCAAAATCCCATCCGTATTTTTGTCAGATTCATAACATATTGTTTTTACACTATTATACTTTCCCATTTCATTTAAAGTTTTGGACATGTTGTATTGCTCAGTATTACAATTAAAAAAGGTCTATTAATAATTCCCCGCAAATTCTGTCCGCGTCAATAAACACACAGAAACCAATAAATTGAAAACTGTACATGAATCCTCCGCAGTTTTCTTAATGTGTAATTTTACTCGTGTTTAAGTTTGTATGTACAGGGTGTCCGCCGGGAAGGTATACTATACTTTGTTTTGCCAGCATTTTGGTAAACAGTCGTGAAGTAGACACTTGGCAAATTTATTATGGAAAAATATTCGATAAACCAACGTGTTTTAATCGTTAAAACATTTTATCAAAATCAATCATCGATTACTGTGACGATGTGGAAGTTACGTGAAATTTTTGGGAGAAACAACGTGCCAACAAAACGCACTTTTTATCGTGTAGTGAATGATTTCGAAGAAAGAGGGTCTGTAGGTGATAGGCCCAGGCATGGACCACAACGTACTGCAAGATCGACTGAAAATATTACTGCTGCTCAAGAAAGTGTTCAAAACAATCCATCATCAACCTCAATGCGACGTCGTGCTCAGAAGCTTGGTCTTCAAAGAACAACTTTGACCACAATTTTTAATGCCACAACTGCATGCTTTGGGCTTGATTAACATGTGGTATCAGCAAGACGGTGCCACATCGCATACAGCCAGGATTACAATGGAATTATTGCGAGACCTCTTTCCACAAAAAGTTATTTCAAGAAATGGTGATGTTGATTGGCCTCCACGGTCGCCTGATTTGACTGCTCCGGACTTCTTTTTGTGGGGATATCTGAAAAGCAAGGTTTATGCAAACAAACCAGAAACGCTTGAGCAACTCAAACAAAATATTCGTGATGAAATTAATGAAATACCGCGTGAAATGTGTGAGAATGATGATGAAAAATGTGCTCAAAAGGGCTTGCATTTGTGAGTTTAACAGAGGCGGACATTTATCTGATATTGTATTCCATACATAATTGCCGACATTAAATAAAACATTTATCAATATATAAGATCCATTCTCTTTTTATTTAATCAAAAATTATAAACAAACAAAGTGGAATACCTTCCCGGCTGGCACCCTGTATATTTTTCGATAAATATTTAATAACACTCCATTGAAACGTTAAGTTCAATTAAGAAGATTTGTAAAATTTTATACGGTTGGATGGTTTACAATGAATAAGATTTCAATGATTACAAAATCTCATACTACTGCCGTCCTACGCGTACAAAAAAAAAATGTCAAAATTAATGGTTGACTACTTTTCAATTTGTATTTTTGCATAAATATCATCAAATGATTAACATGGTTTTGTACAAAAAAAAAACAAAAAATTATGTCGATATAAACTTCTAACCCAGCAAACGCTGTAGAAGCATTGCAATTACCAACCATCATACCGTTTGCAGTACTGGCCAAAGTAGTCTAGTAATCATTTTCTTTTATGTATGTACTATTGATGTTAAGCCGTGTGTCCACTGGCAAGTCACTTGCGGAAGAACTTCTCCAAGTATTTGCTGAAGTGTTTCCACTCAAACCGAAACTTGCGGAAGTCTGCTTCCAGAAATAGTTTGTAGAAGTTATCACGACGAACTTGCTGCAAGAAATTGCAGACCTGTTTCCACACAATGTGAGTACAGCTTGCAGTAGTTTGCTTTTTTTACGAATGACAGTATAAAAATGTCTTGTGGCAAAATAAGATTGGCAGCTGCCATCGCAGCATATTTAATTAAAAACAAACAAATTAAAAAAAAAAAAAAAAACCAAAAAGGAAGTGTTTGGGTGAGAAATTGGGTGTTGCGGCGCGTAGATTTAAGTTTCCAAAATACATTACTTGAAGAATTGCGGACCGAAGACTCCATGCAGCTGTTTTTTAATTTTATTCTTATAGTCTTTTGAGGACGTGTCCCATATTTCAGGATAACTTTCTTGTTTTTCAATTACCAAATGTGTTTTTTCACTACTCCAAACGAATTTATTTTTGTCCATTTTTATAAATTTCGAAAAGAACTCAGAAAAAAAACACAAAACAAAATTGAAAACCGAAGAGAATACCACAAACCGTTTACTCACGTATACCCGACTTCTTCTGCAAGTCTTCAAAACACTTGTAGTTCACAGCAAGTCGTTCAAGTTACTTCCAGCCAGCAACAAACACGTGTTTCCACATAATTGCTGCAAGTAACTTCTGTAAGCCGTGACTTCTGGAAGTCGACTTCTAATACGTGTTTACACGACAAAAACTTCTGGAAGTCACTTCTGGAAGCAACTTCCGCAAGAAAACTTGGTAGTGGACAAACGGCTTTACGAATATTCGTCTATATCATGATGTTCATATTGGCCAATTTCAAGGGAACATTTAGCGAATACGTTCAAAAACAAAATACAGAAAGTCCAAAAAAAAATACATGATTTTATCTTTTTGCAATTTTAGAATCATCATGTAAATGTGTTGGTTGCATCGTATGGAGTGGTGGTTCGACATAGTTATTAGATGGTATACTATTTATACGAAAATGTATAATTTTTTAATTGTTAGCGTTCATAATTAAGAACTTCAGAGGAGCATGTTGGTATCGTCCTAACGCTATAGATTTTTTCAAGCTGTTGCATAAATGTTTACTGGGAATCGTTAATGCAAAATTCACAAAATGTAATTAGACATCAAATTAAAAGCACAACAAAAAAATTCAAGTATCGAAGAAAAACGAACGACACAGGAAATTAAAAAACACATGTGCTAAATCATATGTACGAGGTCTGTTCAGAAAAGAACGGGAATTTTTAAATTTCGCGGGTTTGGAGAGTCCCATTGTCACAAATTCTTTTTAAATCATTCATATACATCCCCCCAAAGAATGAAAAAAATTTCAGCTGTATTCATTGTGTAGTTTGTCTGTGGCAGCACCTGAGATTAGACGATGTTCATTTGTTAAATAGAAATGGATCAAAGAGTTTGTAGCAAATTTTGCGTAAGAAATTGAATAAAGTAGGAAATGTTAACAAAAGCCTATGGCGATGTGTCTGATGTGAGTGAAACAAGAGTTTACGAGTAGTACGAGTATACGAGCGTTTCCAAGATAGTCGTGACGATGATGCACGCCCCGGACACCCCAACACATCAACAACCGATGAAACTGTGGAAAAATTAAAATAAATGGTTATGAGCGATCGCCGAATGCAATCAGGGAAATCGCTGATGATGTTGGATATCGACTGGCCCTTGCCATGATATTTTTTTCATGTTTTCGATGTGAAACACGTGGCAGCAAAATTTGTTTCAAAATTGTTGAGTTTTTTTTTTGGCAAAAATAATGCCCCACTCTCCATATTCGCCAGACATGGCTACGTGTGACTTTTTCCCATTTCCAAAAATAAAAAGAACCCTAAAGGGCGCTCATTTCACAAGAATAGATGACATTAAAAACGCTTCGGTGAAAGAAGTAAAGGCCACCCCAAAGATGGAGTTTGAGAACGGATTCAATGATTGGAAAAAGCGCAGGCACAAGTAGAGTGTGGTTAAGTTTTAAGGGCCGATGTTGAATGTGAACCACACCTAAACGTCAAGTTCTTTTCTGCATTTCATTTGACATTTCTCAATTTCAGACTAACTCAATTTGAACCATGGAAAATTACATAATCGAGCAACGCGTTCAAGTTATTCAGGGCCTTCAAATCAGAACACCATTCACAGTAACTGCCTGACCGGCCTCATTTTGGAAAAAATACGGCCCGATGCTGCCGCCAGCCCTTAAACTGCACCAAACAGTCACTCTTTGTGGGAGCATCGGTTTTCCGACAATCACTCTTGGATCACTCATTCGCCCAAATGTGGCAATTCTGCTTATTGACGAATCCACTGAGTTGAAAATGTGCCTCATGTGATTTTCACGATATGCATTTTGATTTGAACGCCCATTTTCATAATAAGCCTGAATAACTTTAACGCGTTGCTCGATTGTGTATCTTTCTGAAATTGAGAAATGTCAAATCAAAACGAGCGGTTGTGGCTCGCGCAGTGTGTGCCGTAGCTCCGTCCTGTTGGAACCACATGTCCTCCAGTCCTAATTCGTTCAATTGCGGCAGAAAAAACTCGGTTAACATGGCCCTATAGCGCGCACCGTCCACTGTTGTCGTTTGACCAGCGGCGTCCTCGAAAAAAATGGCCCGATGACTCCTCCAGAGTGAACAGCGCAGCATGCAGTCACTTTGAGCGGGTGTAATGGCTCCTCGTGCATCACTCGTGGATTTTCGGTGCCCCAGAAGCGATAGTTTTGCTTGTTCACGTACCCGCTGATGTGGAAATGAGCCTCATCGCTCATTATGATTTTGGTCGAAAAATCGTCCACTTCCTCCTCGACATTGAGGATGGCTTGGGCGTAGGTTACGCGCTTGTTCACTTGTACATCTACATCTGTCTAGTTCACAAATGTCAAAACAGATTTCACATTGGCCGCCATTTGCAAAAATAAGAGCATCTTCCAATAGGGTGATTTCTTTTGGCCCACCTTGTAAAAAGCTATGTGAAGAATACAAAAAGTTGTGAAGTTTTTTCCATATACTCGTGTGTATCTCTGTGCCATATTTTTGCATTTATTCCGTTCTTGCAACAGGTTGGTGGTTCAATTGCACAAAAGTAAAAAGTTTAATATAGACGTTTCTCGTATACATTTCTTCAACGCTGCAGAGTCAAATAAATGATATTACAACTAGCTCCCTGTTGATAACAAGATCACCAAGGTGATCTGTGTAGTGGCATTGGAAATATACATACGTGCTCTACTCAACCGGTGTTGGAGATTAATTGTTCTTTTTCCTTTATTCTAAATTGAAAAGTAATTTTCACATCATTGTGATAAATTAACTATGAACTGAAACACAACAAACTTTTTTTCATTCATTCGTAATAATTTTAGTTCAAATACAATTCTAAATAATTCTAAATAAATTTATTTTTTTTTATCAGACAAAATTTACTTTTTTTTTTTAAAAAAAATAGGACAACGCGTTCAATTTCTTGCGTTTATTTTATTTTCGAAATCTATCAGGTATGTGATGAAAATCGTTTTCGGCGTTAAAACGTTTTGAAATCGACAAATAGTGTGATGAGTTTGTATGTGACGATTTGTTGTGACGATTTCATATGCCATCTTGTTTCATTGAGAAAAAGAGACGTTTTTAACATGTGACGCATTTCGATAATGCCAGTTTAAATTCATTTTCGAATCGTTTAATTTTACTTGAACAAAATGTAAGGAAATATACAAAAAGAAAGTAAAAAAATAAATAAAAAATGATTATAAATCCGTCCTTATTTAAACGAAAATATTCAATAAATCTAATTAAAATAAATACTAGTTAATAGAAGAAGTGAAATTTAAGAATTTAAATACCCACATTTCATCTGGCAAATTTAAGGGATCCGATTTATTTCTTAAACGTTTTCTTAGAATATTTTCGCTATTCATGCTATTATTTTCTTCTAAGAACCGCAGCACAAAAAAAGCATTTTATAAATAAAAATGATAAAATATGTTGATACAAATTTTATTTTGTTATTTTGTTTAAATATTTTACAAACGTCACTCACACATACACATATGTTTACATACTTTACAGTTGTATTATTAGATTTTATACAGTTTTATTTAGAGAAGATATGTGGAAACGAAACAAATATGGAATATGAAATCGATCGAAATTCATCACACTACTGTCGATTTCAAAAGACGATTTACTTTTCCATCACATACCTGTATGTTAACTAAAAACAATTTTTGAAATTTTGTTTTTATTTTAATAGATATTTTCACTTCTTCGACTTGTTTTTTGGAATAGTCATGAATATTTCCAAAAAAAAATTTAAATTTTTGAACATACCTCGTATATCTATACTTAGTCACGAGGAAATTCAGTTGTAAATTAGATTTTGTGACAAAACAACAGCATATTAATAAAACAATGATAAATTAAAACATAAGAAACAACATCCGCGGATTCATTCTATTTTATTTCACATATAAATTGACAAATAATAATCCATATATACAATGCAACAATAACAACAACAAAATAAATAAATAAGTAAATGTGAAATAAGTAAAATAAAAAACTTTTTCAAATTAAATATATTTTTTTTTATCATATTGAAATCGAGGTAATGTTGCACCAACTCAAATAAATATAAAAAAAATAAATATTAAATTAAAAAAAAATTAAAAAATTAAATAAATTATTTCCTAAAAATATTATACAAAATAATATTCTTATAAATGAAATTCTAGAATATTCTGCTAAAAAAAATTAAAGCAAATCTTCCTCTTCTATATTCATTCAACATTAAATTCTGAAACTAATTCTGATTCACCTTCAGCAAAATGAAAAGGTGTTCGATTAGTTTCAGCTAAAGAAATTCTAAATCAAATTAATGAAACAGGTAATAAAATTATTGAAAATCAAATAAATATCCAATAGATATTTATAAAATATAAATATATATTATAACCATTAATTGAAAAAACTAAAGATAATAAAATTAAAGCTATTCTAATTTCATAAGAAATAGTTTGAGCAATAGCTCGTAAACCACCTAATAATGCATAATTTGAATTTGAAGATCAACCAGCAACTGTTACAACATAAACTCTTACAGCCAGTTTGCAGAACACGACTCGCGAATAATAAACGCTAATAGTTGAGCGTTTTTAATTTTTGGGTTTATAGATCGCGATTATGAAAGTTCATGAAAAAAACGTAACACTTGTCAACATTTTTTGGTTTGTATAACATGACAGCTGTCGCCAAAACGTCAAATCGGGCCGATTGAAAATTTCTAAACGTCAGCAGTGAATTTGTGAAAAAAAGAAAACATATACATACTTATATATATAAAAATCAAATATATAAACTGTTTTTTCAAATGGAAAATTCAGCAAAAAAAGAGGTAAATATATGTACATATGTATAAACATATATATGTATGTATGTATATTAATATATTTTATTAAACGCGAATGAAATATTAATATATGTACATACATATGTAGTTAACACATACATACCATACTTAAAAACATTTTGTCTAGATTAAAATTATAAAAACATTTTATTATACATGCACTTTTATCATAAACTACGGTCAATCAATTGACCGCTTATTACGTACATTTTAATGTATTGAACACAATTCACTGCGCGTAAGAATGTATGTATGGATGTATGTTTTTATTTTTAAACAAATGTTTATTTATCGTACATCACAAAACAAAATTTTTTTGAAACACAAATCACAGCAAAAATTATTAATTGTTTTGTTTACTAAACTCAGCTGTGCTATTTTTTTTTCGTAAAATAGACTTGCCCCATTTTCAACTTGAAAGTAAAATTTTATATGGAAAAAAATAAACAAAAATCATTTTTTAACATGTTGGTAACATTACGACGTTACTAGATTTAGACATTTGCGCGATGCAACGTAAGTGGCACGACAAAATCGCGTCGTGTTCTGTGGACCCAATTTTTTACGTAGTCGCCCACGTATCGCCCATCCGCGATTCAGTTTTGTCGTGTTCTGCAAACATGCTGTTAGTCTTGTGCAACATATAAAAAAAATTAATCCTAAATTAAAAGAAAATAATTTAGTAAATATGTATAGGTATACATACATATTAAGCTGAATTCACCCACTGTTTCGGAACGGAATTTTTGTTCTGAAACATTTTTTTTTTATATTTAGTTTGACGTTTATCTTTTTGAGAGAGAGAGAGAGAGAGAGAGAGCGAAAGAGAGTTAATATGTTTCAGAACCTGAATTGGTTTAATTTTAATTTTTGTTCTGAAACATTTGAACTGTGCTGCCAGCTTCTTAAATTTCTTATGCAAAGTTGAACTGAGCTGCCATATCTTATTAAATCTACATAGTATGTATTTATAATAAAATACAAAGCAAAACAAAACAAAAAACAAACAAATAACAACAAGTACAATAACGGTTATTGTTAAAAAAAAGAAAATAAATTCGGTTTGCAAAAAAGTGGAGAATTTAAAAAAAAACAAATTAAAAAAATTAATAAATAATTTAACAAAAGAAAGAAACCAAATACATTCACACAAAACAAAAAATATGAATGTGATGCCAAAAAAAAAACAAAGCAAATTGCAATTATCTGCTACTGTGCTGCCTAATTGTTAAACTAACACGCCTCGTTTCCAAAAATATTTCATATGGCAGCTTCGTTGTTCCAGAACAATTGTTCGAAGTGGGTGAATCACTTCAGAACAATCTCTCAAAAGAGTAAAAATGTTTCAGAACAAAAATTTCGTTCCGAAACAGTGGGTGAATTCAGCTTTACAAAAATGCTAAGCGAATGGGGCGGGGCATTCACGCTGCACAGTGCCATTCAACATTTAATATTGTAAAATTTATTTTATTCCGTTTTCGCCTTGCGAATACGTCTGTCTGTCATGCGCAGGGTATGATTTAAAACTAAATTTGATTATTTCAGTGATTTTATTTAAAGTTCAAAGTGATTGTATTTATTAATTTTTCCTTTTTTTTTTTTTTTGCTTATTGCACTTTCATTTATAGGTTGCCATGGTAGAAGTGCAGTTGAATAATGATACCAAAGTACCAGCCGGCATGTTAGTGGCCTTTGCCATCTGTACCACACTGTTGGTGGCTGTTCATATGTTGGCACTGATGATCAGCACATGCATACTGCCAAATATAGAGACTGTGTGCAACTTGCACAGCATCTCGTTGGTACATGAATCGCCGCACGAACGTTTGCACTGGTACATAGAAACAGCGTGGGCCTTCTCAACCTTATTGGGACTAATACTTTTTCTGCTCGAAATAGCTATATTGTGTTGGGTGAAATTCTATGATTTGAGCCAGCCTGCGGCATGGTCTGCCTGCATTGTACTTATACCGGTTTTAATAATATTTTTGGCATTTGCCATTCACTTCTATCGCTCACTGATGACACACAAGTATGAGGTGACTGTATCTGGGATACGAGAATTGGAAATATTGAAAGAGCAAATGGAGCATGATCATCAAATAGATCACCACCACCAGGGTCATCGCAATGGCTTAAATTATGGTGCCAGCGGTGATATTGTTTAAAGGCTATTCTTGCTGTCCTCAGGCAATACTAAACAGAACTTATACATTTTTTTTTTAATTTTAGTTAATTAACTAAGAAAAAAAAAATATAAACAATTACTGCCGTATTCGTGAAAAACGAATGTCGAAGACAAATTTCTATAGGAAAATTTTTAATATTTTTATGAATAAAGCAGTTGATTGATTCTTCTTCCTTTAATTTATTTTATTTAAATAATTTTCTATGCTAAATTTAAATTAAAACTCATTATTATTCTGTTAGAAACATGATCATTTTTATAAACAAAAGACATAATTAAGTTAGTGATTTTAAATTAGATTAAAATAAGCAAAAACATTTTTCGAAAAGGAAAACTATTTACTGTACAATTGTGATATTGTCAATATATTTTATACTAAAATTAATAAATTAATAAAATTACATTGTGAAATAATTCTTTAAAACTGTTTAATCATATCGAGCCTTTGGTGCAATACCGTCGTAATTCAAAAAATCGTGAACTGAGAAAAATGCATTTGAAGTTTTCAGCCCCATCTTTTTGATAGAATTTTCGTTTACTGAAGTTATTTTTTTTTTTACAAGTTTTTAAATAAAGAGGCATGTTTTGTAATGGTTTCTGTTTGTAAATTTCTTGTCATAAAGAAAATATTTCATTATTGCAAATAAATATTGTTGGAAATAGCTGGAGGCAATAAAGACATTTGCAGCTGTAGAATCTGAACAGTTAAAGATAGAACCATAATTTTTTTTCCTTTAAGCTGAATTCACCCACTGTTTCGGAACGGAATTTTTGTTCTGAAACATATTTTTTTATATGTAGTTTGACGTTTATCTTTTTGAGAGAGAGAGAGAGCGAAAGAGAGTTAACATGTTTCAGAACCTGAATTGGTTTAATTTTTTCTGGGGATTTTATATATAATAATACTTTCGTTGTTTTTCAATATGTCTACTAACATACTAGATCAGTAACATTTTGCTGTTTCAATAAATGTAAAGAAGGTTCGAAACCTAATGTGTCGTTTTTTAATTTTTTTTGATTAAGAAAAAACTGCTTGTAAAATGGTTGTTGATTTACCAGGTGGTCAGAATCAGCTAAATTGTAGAAAGTTACCAAGAGGTGAACTTTGAATCACACCATATCGTAGGGGTGAACTCACCTATTTTCAATTCACCTTGTAATTGTAATTCATCTTGTAATTGTAAATCATATTAACTCTTTGACAACACATTGATAAGACTTAGTGGTGGCTTGGTGGTAGTGTGTTGGCTTTGCAAACTCGGTGACCGTGGTTCGAATCCCCTCATGTTGAAGACGTTTCTGGGTTTCTTTTCAGTAAGTAAATTTGTACTATAATTAATTTACAAAATTTGTTTCTCCTTTATCATCTCTCTATCACTCTCCCTATAAATTTAATAATAATTTCTTATAGCAGCACTGGCAAACCGCACTTACACACCAACCACTCGCACCCACGCACCCCACACCCAGAGCATATATATTCGGCTTGATTTCCAAATTAACAAAACGACAATATAAAAACGCATTGCGCAGCGACGGCAGAAAAAAACCGCCAGAATTTTTTTCATTCCAGACCGCGGCAGCGTTCTTTTGCTACTCGTTGAGGCACAAATGTCATCCATGCGCAGGAGACGGCATTCCTTGACCTCTGGTCCCCAATAATGCATAAGAAAGAATGAGTTTAAGCCAACAACATTGCTTATTGTGTGCCATTGGCGCAAATATCCATCGGAAGTATATTTCAAGCCTATAATGCTCTGATTTCTACAATTTTTCTAAATTGTGAGGCACAAATGTCTTTCCATACGCAGGAGATGGCATTCCTTGACCTCTGGTCCCCAATAATGCATAAGAAAGAATGAATTTAAGCTAAAAACGTTGCTTATTGTGTGCCATTGGCGCAGAAAGGTCAATCGGAAGTATATTTCAGCCCTATAATGCTCTGCTTTCTGGAATTTTTAAAAAATTTCATTTCCGATAATTAAAACCAAACCTCTGGCCATAAATATCATATTTAGGTTTGACGTAGTCGGTTGCATTGATTGGTGTGCCAGTAAATACATCTGATATGACGGTAAGTATTATTAAAAGCATTTTCTAACTAACATGGGGCGCAGCCAAGTGAGCCAAAGGTAGCCCATCGTGTAGCCAGAGTTTCACTTGATCATATGGTGAAAGTTTCATTGAAATCGGTCCAACGGTTCCCAAAAAAATTGCGTCTCCAACGAGTAGCAAAAGAACGCTGCCGGTGGAATGAAAAAAATTCTGGCGGTTTTTTTCTGCCGTCGCGGCGAATGCGTTTGCGTTTTTACATTGTCGTTTTGTTAATTTGGAAATCAAGCCGAATATATATATTAAAGCTCTGGGTGTGGGGTGCGTGGGTGCGAGTGGGTTGGTGTGTAAGTGCGGTTGCCAGGTGTTGCTATAAGAAATTATTATTAAATTTATAGGGAGATAGAGAGATGATAAAGAGAAACAAATTTTGTAAATTAATTATAGTACAACAAATTTACTTACTGAAAAGAAACCCAGAAACGTCTTCAACATGATGAGGGGATTCGAACCACGGTCACCGAGTTTGCAAAGCCAACACACTACCACTAAGCCACCACTAAGTCTTATCAATGTGTTGTCAAAGAGTTAATATGATTTACAATTACAAGATGAATTACAATTACAAGGTGAATTGAAAATAGGTGAGTTCACCCCTACGATATGGTGTGATTCAAAGTTCACCTCTTGGTAACTTTCTACAATTTAGCTGATTCTGACCACCTGGTAAATCAACAATAATTTTACAAGCAGTTTTTTCTTAATAAAAAGAAAATTAAAAAACGACGCATTAGGTTTCGAACCTTCTTTACATTTATTGAAACAGCAAAATGTTACTGATCTAGTATGTTAGTAGACATATTGAAAAACAACGAAAGTATTATTATATATAAAGTCCTCATAAATACTTACTCAATATTCTTTTATAGTAATTAAAAACAATTTACTTGAATTTTTTATATAATTACTTTATTATAAAATATAAATAAAGATATTTATGAATGTATGTATGTATTTTACTGGTACTGCAATCGGCTCATCAGAAGAAAATTTTAGAGTATCAAACCAAATAATTTCTCGAAAATATAAGTTTTTGAGATTTCATAGATGTGTGCGACAATGAATGCAAGGAATTCTACACCAAAAAGAGAGAAATATCACACTTATAATTTTTATAAAACACAAAAAGACCTTAAGTTTGAAAGTTAGCAATAATTAATATTTTTATTATTACTACATGCTACTACATTTGACATAACTAGGCAAAATTAGTTTTTCTTGTTACTTGAAGGTAGGGAAATGAAATTTTGTAGGTTAGTAGGGTGGGATTTCCTGCGTCTTTTACAAGTTGTTTCAATTTTCCATGTCTACTATGTGCCGAGATATGACGGTAAGTATTATTAAAAGCGATTTCTAACTAACATGGGGCGCCACCCGGCGAGCCCATCGTGTAGCCAGAGTTTCACTCGATCATACGGTGAAAGTTTTATTGAAATCGGTCCAACGGTTACCGAGTTATAACGTTCCCAAAAAAACTTTTTCACGAAATTTACTTACTACCAGCTTCTGTTGACCTGGTGTTTCACAAAAAAAACGGTTTTTATTTTTCATATTTAGAAATTTTTCAGTAAAAAAATGCTTTTGCCGTTTGCTTAATAACTCGCATGTTTTTTAAGATAATTGCACGAAACTTGCCAGGCAGATCGGCGACATCTTTGAGAATAAGTTGAAATTAAAATTTTGCCACGCCCACCTTTCATTTGACCAAAGTGGACGTTACACAAAAAATCACTCGTTACGAATATTTGCAGTTGCTTTTTACTTGCAAAATGCGATGGACCGGTTCCCGAGATATGAACGTTGACTTTCGACTAATCAATTGTGGCACAACGCTTTCCTTTCATTGGTCTCTTCAATTTTGGGAATAGGCAAAAGTCGCAGGGACCCAAATCTGGTGAATAAAGTGGTTGAGGCATGATTAGGGTGTTGTTTTTGATGTGTGAGCTGGTGCATTATCGTGATGCACCATCCATTTTTTTTTTGGCCACAATTCCGACCGTTTGAGCCGTATTGCTTTCAAATATATAATTTTGTAAAATGTTGTTGAGATGAAACTTGCCAGAGATGTTAGAAATCGATCTCCATTTATTGCAAAATAACAAAGTCATTGGATTTTATTTTATGTTCAATTAAAATTTTAATTGTAAGTTTTATTTTACTTTTTAAAATTAAAATTAAAAAAAAATTATAACCGCTGCATGAAAACGATTTGATTTTCTTTCTTTTATTTAATTTAACTTACAATTGTTTTTTGTTTTAACTTAAAATTTTTCTTTTTAAATATTTTTATATGCAGCCTTCTTTGTTTTTCCTTCTTTAAAAAAACTCAATAATTAATTAATTAATTAATTATAGTTAATATAATAATAATCATAATTATCGACTAACACTAAACATGTTTAACATACGTACAATTAGAGTTGATGTGGGTTTATATTTTTTTTTTGTCATTATTTACTTTCATTATTATTTTTATTTAATATTTATAATTAAATTGTAATAGGCTTTTGTTGTTGTTTTTTTTTTAGGTTTACTATAAATATAATTACTATAAATGTAGTTAGTACAATTACATATTATTATTTTTATTTTGAGGTGTTTTCAAATATTTTCTTAAAAACATTTGAAATAAAAACAAAAAATGTATGGTTTGGAGTAGTATTTTTGTAGTTTTCTCTTTTTTTTTTTGCTATTTTTAATAGTTGTTTCGTTTTAAAAGTAAAACATTGATTGAAATCGTTATTATTTTATTTATTATTTATACGTTTTGTTTTTTCTTTAATAAAATCTTAATTTTTACCAATAATAATTAGGGGAGCTAGGGGAGCTAATTTTAATTGTATTTATAATTATGTTTGCTTTTTTTCTTGTGTTGTAATATTTAAATCAATTAATAATATTTGCAAAATAATAAAATTTTAACTGAAAATTTCTTAATTTTTTAAACGAGTTTCCAGAAGACAAGGTACGAGGACGATCCCAAAATTGGTTGACTTGGCATTACAGAGAAAATTCGTTTTTTGGCCAAACAGCACGTATGTGGAATGGACTGCCTGCAGCGAGCGTTGCTGTCACTTTTGACGTGGGAAGATTCAAATCTAATGTCAAAAAAAAAACACACTACTCTCTCTATCCTTTCTCCCAAAACTTTAATTCCTTGTTCCGGCACAGTGCACCGATTGCATAGGGGTCATTCCCCGCTTTCTTTGATGAAAGCAGTTGTGTTATTATTGATTTTATAATTCGAATCGAGAATAAAAATTTCAAATTGCATAATAAATACTCTGCAGGTTTTTAGATGTTCTTTGGGTGAAACCACATTGAAGCTGAAAACTATTATAACTGAAATTCTTAAGCGTTACTGTTAATATAAAACAAAAAAGAGCCGACATTGAAAGACTTTTATTATTATAAAGTTTTAAAAAGGATTTCTAGAAATTTTTTATATTAACGACCAGATGTGGCCAGCGACACCAAATCTGGGCATTTAAAAAACTTCTACATTTTCAGTAAATGTTAATTAAGCTCTTTTAATCTCAATATTGCATACTGATTTTAGAGAGGCTAAGTTTTGGTGGAATAAGGCTGATTAGTTTTCGAATATAAAAGTGTGAAATTCAAGTTTGAATAAGTATGAACATTTTTGATTATTTTAGAAGGTTAGGAAGAATTTCAATTGGTTTTGCTCAAAGTATATTTATGCAGGTCACCTGTGTTTGAAAAATATTTATTTCCATACTGTCAAAAGTTGTTTACATTTTTCGTACAATATTTTGTTTTTTGTTTTCTTATAATTTTGTAACTGAAAAGTTTGACTTAAATTTTTAAAAGAAAAAAGTATTTCAAATTAAAATTTTATATTTTTGTTTTTTATTTGTATAATTTTATATAAATTGTTGCACTCAAATATACAAAAATGTTCTAGTTTTCTTTTCTCTATCCACACGTTTTTTTATTTATTTTGTCGGCAGTCACTTTTTTGACAGTTGGAGATTTTATTACACACGTGGTATTTTGTTTTTGTAGAGTTGCATATATGAACGTTGATTTTGATAATATTAAAAATTACAAAATACAATATGAAATTTTGATTTAATTAACAAAAATATATTTATTCTCTTTACTGCTGTAAGGCGAGTCAAAATGAAGTGCGATTATTAATTTATTATTGTTGTTTGATTTTTGTTAAACAAAAATATTTTCATAAATACACACGGGTAGTAAAAAAATTTAAATAATGAAACACTCTAAATTTACAAGCACTTTGATATGGTCACCTATAATATGATCGCTTTTTCTATTGCAAAGCTATTTTGTGTGTTCGAGGCCCGAAGATACATTTGCGTTTCAAAAAGTTTCAAATACAATATTTTATTTCATAAAATATTAAAACGTGACGGTAATAATCAATAAATTGAAGGAATAATAATTATCCCTAAAAAAGTTCTTAATCAATTTAATGATAAATTAAAAATTCTTGAGTATATACGGCATAAGAAGAATGAATTAGAGCAAACTTTTAATTTCTTACAGTTTAAAGCAACAATTTGGACTATTTGTGGCAGATATTGCTGCTTCGTTTAAAAGAATTTAGAAAATAGTCACACTTTTGTGGCGTTAGCTACTGTGTATGCGTTGGAAATCAGCCTCCGATTTGAGAACAACTGAGACTCGAGTGCAGTAAGAGGTTTCTATAAGTTTTGAGTACAGTAGCTGAAAATAAAAAAAAAATTATCTCTAAATTGGACGAGTTTCGTTGCTGCATTTCGAAATGTTTAATCTGCAGGCATTTAATGCTGCATTCTAAAATTTTGCCTAAAAACTGTCTGAACGCCTACACTGCACTCCTTATTTACGTACAACGGAAATGTTAAATTTAAACAGGAATAAAGGCAGTGTTTTACGATAGTTTGTAAATAAACATTTCTGTAATGTTAACATGGACGCTAGAGGCGATACCTGGCGTCGAATTACGGCATTCGATTCCAATCGAAATTTCATACAAAATGCTATTGAAATGTGTAGAAATTTCGTTCGATATCGTAATTTGAGGCCTGATTGAAGTCGATCTGAGTGATAATTAAGACGGTTCTTTGATTTCCTAAAATATTTTCCCTTTTTTTAATTATATTTATTTTTGAGCGATGGTCTTTTTTATGAAGAGTTTTTTAATTATTTTTTTTCAAAAATGTTCATGTGTGGGATGGCTGCATCAGAAAAAAGAATGTTTTTCTCTATGTCAATTAATCAATCATCTTAGGAAAGCTCTCTCTCGTACGGATAAGTTCTTTGTTTTGAAATGAAAATCTAAAAATTTCGTTATTTAAGAAAAAAAGAAAAAGGAGAAAACCAAATTATTTGTTTGCGTTAACAATTATTTTTCTTACAAGCTTTCGTTTTTATTGTTGTTTTTTTTGTTTTGTATTTTTAATTTAATATTAAAACTGAAAAATTACAAGTTGTGTAGAATAGCAGGGGTAGTATACGAGGGGAGGTGTACAAATTTTACAAGTTTTATTTTATTTTATTATTTTTTCTTAATAAATTAATTAAATTTTAGTTTTTATTTAAATTTATTTATAGTAAATTTTATTTCATTTTGATATCTTTGTTTAATTAATTTAAAATTTAATTCTGTATTTTACATTTTCATTGAAGAGAAAATTCAAGTTTCTTTAAGGAGTTCGTTCAATTATTTTTCATGTGTAAATTTACTTCTTAAAAAAAAAAAAAAAAAAAAAAAAGATTTTTTTTTCGTGGTTGCCTTTTGTGTATGCATATATGTATGTATGTATGTATGTATGTATGTATGTATGTATGTATGTATGTTTTTATGTATATAGATGTTTTTATTGTTATTGTTTTTGTAATTACTAGTTCAAGTGGGTTAGAGTTTTATTTTTTAAGAGGTTTTTTGTTTTGCAATTTAATTGTTTTGGTTTTGTTTTGTTTTGTTTTGTTTTGTTTATCAAAAATACATTTAATTTTTGTTGGTTTCTTCTTAGTTAAATTTTGATGTTGTTTAAAAAAGTTAATTCACTGTTTTACACGATACAATAGAAATTTATTTCTTCTATTTTTACTACGTTTTTATATGAATATGTTAAAATTTTAACAATAATTATTGATTATATTGATTTGCTGACTTTTTTTTTTTGTTAATTTAAAAAAAGTTTTATTTTTTTTTTCTTTTTTTTAATATACTACAAGTATGTGAATATGGGTGTCCCAAAATTAACGTAAGATTTGCGTCTAGTTTTAGTAATAATGATATAGAACAACGTGTTAATTGAAGGTTTTGTGGCCACAGTTGCAGAATTTCATACGAGATATGGTGGGAGAATAGTGGAAATTGTTTTTTTTTTCACTCACATCCTCCGCTAATTTTGGAACATTCTATATATAAATTTTTTTTTTTTTTTTATTGAAGGAAGTAGAAAATTTTGATAAATGAAAAAAAGTGGTCATTAGATTAATTTGATTTTTCTTTCTGACACTCTGGAGGCAAATTACTGCATTCCGTATTGATCGAAATAACAACAGAATGTAAATGGAGAATTAGTTAGATATTCAATGCCCTTATTTGGCTCGTAGTTAATTTTAGTTTTATTAGTATTCATCCGCAGTTGTATTATTTATTTTTAACAATTGTAATTTCAAGAAAAATTTAAGAGAAAAATTAAAACCGTCTACTAATAAAGTCATCATTAAGAATCAAAAAATTTTACAACTCAGTCTGCGCATCACTTTCCTTTCTTTTATTTCCAATTACAGAACAAATAACTTTAAAAGTTTTGCTCTAGCAATAAAATTTAAATTTAGTTTTCATTCTTGCTGCCTTGTGTAACCATTAAAACTAAATTTATTTTTACAATTAAAAAAATTTTTATATTTTTTTTTTAGCCCAAAAAGAGCAACACTTTAGACAATTTAGTGTATGAAAAAAATGTCTTCAAATCTTAAATTTCAAAAACTAAATCAATTTTTATTTCTTTTTTAATAGTTCCGACTCGCGTTTTGCAAAATGAAAAAACATATTTATGCAATTTGAATATATAACAGTCTATGATGGCAACAAAGTGTTCAACTTATCGTGTAGAGATGTTCCTGCGTATTTCACGATCTCACGCGATATCGTTCGGTCGCTTTATTGCAGTCAATACAAACAAATATTTTAATTTTATGTTCGTTCAGAATGTAACTAAGCGGGCGACCGATATCGTGTGACAATTTCTAAATGTCAGCCGAAATATCTAAAATTTTTGATTTGTGTACAAACTTTTTGACAAACACGAAAACGGCGCAATAGACTACACACAAGAGGCTTATACAAACACATATTTCTCCCATGTTTTTTGGCAAGCCGCTTGTGTAGTCTATTTGGCTCTTTAGCCTCTGTTACATCGGCATTAAAATTTCAATTGACATGCAATGAAAGCTAAACCAGTGATGGTCGCCGCACAATTATACAATTGTGCAAAATGAATTTACACGAATGCATCGTTTCAAATAGAACTTGAAATTGTAAAAAATTGTTTCTCTGTACAACGTAAACACAATCACACACATTCCCATTGCATATCATTAAGTCAGCGACGAGTACAACATATTCATAGCGGTTTGTTTATAAATTCTTTTAAAATATAAAATAAACAAATGCTTTTGCTGATGTTCAATGCATTTTACGTTTTATACAGTTGTTTTATTTGGAGCTTTTTATTCACTTCGAATTTCTCATTGGTTTTAATGGTCTATTTAATAAAATTTATAATTATTTGTTTGAAAGTCTAAAATATTGCATAAAAAATTGAAACAAAATTTTTCAAATTTAGACTTTAAGGTTTAATTAGACGTTACTTATACTTTTGTCATTGTCATAAATATAATAATAAAATTTCTTTCTCGTCAATTAGTGCCGCCATAGCCATTAACAGCTTTTGTCTCTCTTTTATTATTTCAAAAGTAAGAAAATATATGAGCAGCAATTCAATTTACTTCTCAGTTCGCTCAATAGCTTATGGTTATGGTTATGGTTATGGTTATGGTTTCTATGGTTGTGGTTACAGCTGTGGCAAAATTGGAATTCATCTATAAGCGAATACATGAGTTGCCATAAGATTGGTTCGCTCAGTTGCTCTCTCTGGTTATGGTTACGGTTACGTCTAATTTAAGCTTTATGTATACTGGGTAGCTCTTTCGTTTTTCTTCCTTTTTGAACGTCACTCATCTGAACACAATTAAGAAGGACGAGATAGAGAGCGAGAGCGGGATAGCTAGAGAGGCACAGAGAGATGGAAGAAAGTCAACCTACAAACCAGGGCGATTATATTTTACAAAATAATCGTTCGATGATAAAATAACCACTATACAAAATGTATACTTTTCAGCTGCTGGATGTAAGCGAAAGCATATTATTTTCCTTTTATGTTCAGTTTTGCTGCTGCTGTCGGTTGTGTACGGCCCACATTATAAAATAATAACAACTGAGATAAATTTCAACAATTGCCTCAGCGGAAAATTTTACGTAACGGAAACGAGAATTATGTTTTAATCGTTTTAAAGCTGTCTTTTAGTAAATTAAATTAAAAACAGGCAAATCCATTTGAAATCTGCATGATTTAAATGATTTCGCATAACAAAAATCCTTAAGTTTATGCTTGTTTGTATGTGTATGAGTATGTAAAAATGATTCAAATTAAAATTAAAGAGAAAAAAAAAACTATTATATATAAGTCCGCTGAATTAAGGTCTATACACTATTTGTTTTCTTTTTATTATTAAATATTAATATTAACAATTAGGAAGAAAAAAATTGTAAATTGTTTTTTCTTATTTTATTTCTTTCTTATGTTCAATGTAACGTTCAAAATAATGATATTTTTTCGCGTTAATCTATTAACGAGAGGGTTTTTATTTACGATTTAGTTAATTCATATTTAAATTAAACTACAGTTAATAATAAAAAATAATAGTGATAATAAAATATTTAAAAATAAGAAGAAAATGGGGTAAACTTACACCTTATAAAAAAAAAAAAAAAAAAAAATAGTAAAAAAATAATAATAAATTCGGCCATCCAACAGAACAGTAACATAACAGCCATCCTTTTCTGGTACATTCATTCTTTATATATCGTTCGCTGGAACCATTAACAAACTGTTTCTTTTTCACGGAGTGATAATAAGCTAAAGATACTAAACTCTCTTTTCGAAATTGTTAAAGAGTTAAGAAATTTACTGTTGCGGTTTACTGACTTTTATCTATCAACTCTCTATTTAAACGGTGCTTTTTGCTTACTTTTCCTTCCAGGGACTGTTTGTATAGCTGTAGCTAATTCAGCGTTTCGTCTTTGAAGTCTTTTTGCGTTTGTTGCTGCTATTGTTAGCAGCAACTGTTGTAACGCTATGATGCTGTAGATGATGTGTTGTTGTTGTTGTTGTATTATTGTGGCTATTGCCACCACTAAGATTTGCTGCTGCGGCAACTGTTGCAACGGCAACAGTAGAGGCAGCTGATACTATTTGCAGTGATTCTCAACTTCTTTCGGGTGTACTGTGATGATGATAGATTTGCTGAATTTGTTGCTGTTGGGAGGCTGCCGCATTAGTGGCATGTTGTTGCTGTTGGACTTGCTGTTGACTTGACGATGTTACAACATCCTGCTGTTGGATATGTTGCGCATGTTGTGTCTGTTGCTGATGATGTTGCTGTATATGTACAACGTGTTGCTGTAGATGCTGTGGCGTTTGACTTTGCTGTGGTGTACTACTGCCGCCATGCTGTTGCTGATGCGGCGATGGACTATATTGGAATTGTTGCTGAAACATAGGCAACTTGATAAATTTATTTGATGACGCAATTGTTGTTGGGTTTTTTTTTTGTTTGATTGTGTGTGGAGTTTTGTTTTTGGTTGGTTGGTTAAAACAGAATGAATGAAATTAAAATGAGAACGATTGTTGGTTAAAATTAAAAAAAAAAAAAAGAAATAAAAAATATTAAATTTAATATATGAAAAAAATTATATCTTGTATATCTATGTATTATATAAAAATAAAAATCATAAAGTGTAATTAATAGCCCCATATTTGATTCACAACTCCAATCAATGTTACAACTGAACTAATATTTTGTATTATGATCAGTGTTACCACATGTGGAGATTTCTCTTATTTGCGAAGTTTTCTGAGATGCCAAAGAGATGAACAGTTTTTTTTTTTTGCTTAAAAAACGATTTTTTCTTTTAAATAAGATATTTAGGGTCTCTTTCACCAAACATATTTAAACATAATTTAATTTAATTAAAGATCTTTATTTAAAGTATGTTTAAAGAAATTTTATTTTCACCAACTGAAATAATGAAACAGAAGAAAGTATGGTAACGCTCTGATATTTAATATGATAGCGGCAACTTACAGCTTTTTAAAAAGCTGTTTAGAAGCTGTTTCATGCTGTTTCAAAATCAATATTTAAATGCAGAGTGCTGGCTACTTAAACAGTATTTAAATATTCAATGAGCATATCTAGATGAAAATGAAAATCGACATTTAAATATGAATTGATATTTAAATAGAATTGGTGAAAAAGACTCTTAGTATTTTTAAACTATTAATTGAAGTTTCGGAACAAATCTAGTTTAAGGACGCTTGACCAAATTGAAAAAAAAAAAAAATTTGATAGGCCAATTGATAATTAAGAAAATATTAAGTAAAAAAAGTCCCGGCAACGCCTAGTTTTCGAGTTATGGACCTGCGAAGTTTTCATATAGAAATGGAATCTCTACTACATTTGGGAACGCATATGGCCAATATTGGTATCATTTGAACGGTTTTAAAGATATCTCGCTATGTGTATGTATGTTATTTAAAAATTCTTAGGAGCTGCGTTGCCGCGCCTATTTCTACTTTTTATTTTATTCTTATTTTTTGTAGGTATACCTAAATTTTATTTTCCATTTGGCGAAGCGTCCGTAAACTAGAGTTAAGCTGAAGTTTCTCTTCATTATACCTGCTGATACAAATATTTCTCAATCAGCAAAATTCTTCCAAATGTCTTTGATCCGAACAATATTCTACAAATTGATGGTGAATGGAAAATATTGAAATATTTTAGCATGTCATTTTGACTGCAAATCGTTTCGTTTGCATCTGAACATTAAAACAATTTTGTAGGAATATGAACAAAATAGGAACTAATTAGATACACCCATACACATTGAGAATGGCCTAATGTGGCATCTTAAGCTCAAAAATCTGATCGTAAATGCTGACAATTTTAACAATAAAAAGAAATGAATAAATAGTTTAATAGACAACTATTTAATATTACTCCGAGTATAAAAAATTTACAAATGTAATGTATGTAAATAAATATTTCAACTGAATGTGATTAAAAAAAACAAAAGATTTTTAATGGAAACATAAGATTTTTTGTGGTCGATATGAAGAGATTTTTCAAAACAAAATTTGGCAACAGTGATTACAACTTCAACTAACTTCAGTTGTATTCGTTAAGTTGTTACTGAGCCAATTTACACAGGCACAATTTTTAAGAAGCTGAATTTCTGTTCTTTCTAAAAACACACTAGACTAATTCCTCTGGCATAAAACGTTTAGCTATGTGAGTGATAGTATTTTATTTATTCATTTGATGTTTGTTTTTCATTATACACACTTCTTAACATAAATTGACGGCTGTATGACGGCATTAAATGTTACAGAATTGGGAATTATTTTAGGAGGTATTTCAAGGGCCTGTTAATTAGAAGCTGTAGCATTACATCTAGAAAATGAGAAAGAAAATAAAAGCAGATCTTGTTGGGTCAAGCCATTAGTTATTCTTCTTCTTCTTCTTTCAAGTTCATGTTAGCACAACAATGGCCATCTGAAGACTAAATACCCTCTGCAAAAAAAGAAACTCAAAAACTGTGTTTTCACATGTGGATATATGTATATTAGTTTTTTGCTGCTAAGGCGTGGTTGTAGCTGGTTGAAAAATTAAACCAAACAAATTTGCCTAGAAGGTGCCATGTTATGCCAGCATAATTGACTCACTGGTATTAAAATTTACATGACAAAACCTTAACGACGACAATTAAATTTTGGTTACGAATCACAATACAAAAAATTAGTGGAGTTGTGAATCATACATAATAGGGGCATAAAATACGAGTTCCAAATATATTCGTTTATGTTGTTTTTCCTTTAGCTAATAGACCCCAGTCGTTAAAACAATTTTTATTGCAGTTTTTCCCGACGTTTCGTAGATCTTTTGTCTACTTTTTCAAGAGATTGTCTATTTAAATAACAAAACAGTTAATGGAAAATTGGGTTTTATAAATTCAATATATGTATTACTCACAATGTTTGTAGTTATTGTACATTTAAGTCAATTATAAATTAAAATTTGATTTAAAATTATAATTATAATTAAATTAACATTCAAAATTATAGTTAATTTAAACACATCTTAATTGGTTTAACATCACACTATAGTTGTTGTTAATATTGTCTGTGTCCCGTTTTAAATTCATGGTTTCGTTAAGTTTTTGTTGTATACGTAAGCTCTCAATTGTGAATCTCTTTTTTTTGAATTATTCTCACGGTCCAGTATTTTAACGTTATCAATGTCAGCTGAGTGTCCAGTGTTTATTATATGGTGTGCGAGTGCCGTAGTCTCTTTTTCTTTTGCGATGTTCATTTTGTGTTCTCTCATTTTTGTTTACATTTGTGGACAAAAGATCATAAGTCGAGATAAGCCAATTTCTTAGTATTTTAATCCCAGACAAAACTTTACACTTTGTTTACACTCATCAGAGCATTTCAATGAATTTTAGTTCCAGAAATATCAAAAAAAAGAAAAAAAAAAACCAATATCTGGACTTGTTGATTTAATTTGTAAGCTTGATTTTAATAGAGATTTTAGTAGAAAATAAAAATATGGAAAAGTTAACTTAGTTATTAGGGTGGGTCAATTTGTTCGGCGGCTGAGAAAAAACGTGACAGGCGTAATGCACAAAATTCTAAGAAAATTATCAGAAGAAAGTATTGGATGTAAAATGTTAACCTAGCTCCCGCCAAAAGACATTAAAGTTAACGTTTGGGTAATTCGAAGCCAATTTAAAATCATGTATTTTCTAGTTTGCCTCCGATGTCAATAAAATTTGGTATTACTTGTCATTCTTACTAAGAAAGCAAAAAATGGAATTTTTTAGTCCGCTAGGTTTAGAGGAGACCACAATTTTCCCTAAAATTTCACTTCATTACACTTTTCAAGTTCTAAAGTCAATATTTTCCGTGCTATTGCAGCTACAGAGGCCAATTTAGTTTTGTTTTAAAGCTCTTAATGTACACTACGAGACTACTGTTACCAATATAACTTTTTGAAAAATTTTAAACCTTAGAATAAGCCAAATTTGAATTTTAAAGTCGCTCGGCGGGATTTAGGTTTAGTGATAGCCTCGCGAGGCAGTCAATAATCGTATTTTTCACACAGACACGGTCGGCAATTTACATGTATACAACAACTTTGTTCATTTCAAAACATCAGTCTATCATCAGTCTCTGCTCAAGCTTTGTGAAAGCAACACCATACACGCTTGTTTGGCATTGTTTACTATTTTTTCCTAATCAACACAAAAGCACACAGAGCAACAATGTTCAATAATTCTTTGGAACTGATGTATTTTTTTTTTTGAAAATCGCGAAAGGAAGCCGCAATGTTATATTTGTTTGAAGCAATTAGCAAAATGCGACAAATTTAATATAAGGCGGCATTACTTGTCATGCCATATTAATTACGAAAAATGTAAAAATAATGAAAGGAAAAAATTGCTTGATGAAATGAAAGCCAAAATTCCCAATAAATTTTTAAAACAGCCAGATCACATTGAAAAAGCAAACATAGGAATAGATTAACAGACACAAAATTAGAAGACTTGCTGAGAATTAAACTTCATAAAACCGAAATAAATATAGATGAAATTTTAAAAACTTCTTAAACTTTCAAGTTCATAACTTATAATTGCAATGTTCATACAATTCCCCCTACTCAATATATTTCGGCATTATATACTTTTATATTATAACAATTCTGTGGACCTTTGGCAAAACAACACAGAATTGTATTTTTTTCGAAAGTTTAAGAAGCAATATTTAATATTGTTGCACAGTGTACAAGTCGGCAGCGACCGCAGCTTCTGTTTGCGACCGCACACAACCACATAATTGGTTTGTGCGCGTGCGTTCGGGGCTTGGTTACCACTGTTTCAGACCCATACTTTCTTCTGGTAATTTTCTTAGAATTTTGTGCAGATTTTGATTTTGATATACGCCTGTTGACTAAAAAAAATGTACCCACCCTATTAGTTATGCTAAAGTTATAAATTTTTTTAAAGTAAACCCCCGTAACGTAAAAGAAGACGAAACAAAAATTACTTTTCAAATTTCACTTGTGATGTTTTGCCAAAAGTTCACATACTACATATATGCATGTTACAAATACGTAATGTTTCAAATATGTCTCTATCATGTCACAATAACGAAATTTTCTCAGTGAAACATCATAAAGTCTTTAAGTATAATTTTGATTTAATAAACAATTTCTTTTTGCAGATTTGTATGACTTATAATGTAGAATATTCATTGGTAGAATAGTGGGACCGATTAAGGCCTATTTCTGAAAAGAATTAATAAATGAAATGAAAATTAAATATTGTAGGAAAAGGGCGTTTTTCGTTAAATTTTGGAATAGTTCTTTAGATATTAAAAAAAGAAAAAAAAAAAGCAAATGGCACAGCCAAGTCAATTTTTCGAAATAAAATACGCTCTCATATTAATTTTTAGTTTTCAATAAGCAAAATCTAATATCACATTACTGAATAAAATAATTTAATTCTTGGGTTTTTTGTTTAGTTATTTCATTTAGAAATAATGAAAATATAATATTAAGACCTCTTTTTCCTGTTCACTTCCTACAAAAATGTTTAATTTGGTGGTGCACAAGAGTTTTTCAATCATTCATTCGAATATGACAATTTTTTTAATTTTTTCCCACCGAAACGAAATTCGGTATATGGCCTCCTCTTTCGAAGGACTGTTTTAGATATGAAAATGTTAAAGGGGTAAAAGCGGGTATAATCGGCAACTTAACATATCCGAAACTAAGACAGAATACAAATGCCAAAAGCATGCACATGTTGCTGAAAAATAAACGGACACGTCTGATACTTTTTCCATATACTGGCAAAAACTGCTAAAGTATTGCACAGAGAACGAAGCTTTTCCCGAAATAATTTCTTCTAGAAGAAATCTCGAATGTCTTTTCTTACACAATTGAATTTCCATACAATGTTTGACAGTTGTTCATTTGCTAGAGTGTAAAAATTACCAGTTTGCGAGACTTTTAAGCGTTTTCATGAGGACCCTTAATGTTTCTGTACCACATGATGCCATTGCTAAAGCCCTTAAGCCCTTACGTCACTTCATTTTGCCTGCATTGTTCAAATTTTCTAGAAAAACGCAAATATATTGTAATGAGAAAACTAATCAGGTGCAAAGAGTACAACCATATGCAGATAAATGCAAAAACGTCAAATCGTCCACTAGTTTTAATCCATAAACAATGAGTAACTGTCAAAAAAAAAAATGTAAAAAATTTCAACTTAAAATTGATGTTTCGAACTTAAAATCTTGACAACTTAGCGATTTATGCACAATGTTTGAGATTTTGAGCTGAGTTTTTGACCGCATATTTTTCTTCAGCTTTTATTTTTAATGAAAATAAGGCGGCAACATTTAAAAAAAAATTAAATATTATTTTGTATTGGCTTCTTTCTGGCTTTTGCTATTAATTTTATATCAATTAATGAAAAATAAATGTAGTGTCATAAACAAACAGTGTTGTGTTTCAAAACTACTCATAATATCATAGTGCTGTCATACTTTTATCGCATTTAAATACATACATTTAATTAGCACTGAAAAACTGAAGTTGTATTTAAATACAACTTAAATTTAAATGAGAATTAACTAAATGCGTCTTTAAATACCAAGTCAAAAACAATAAACTAATTTATTTTTTTTTATTTTTGGAAAAAATTTCCAAATTGCTACGTGAATAAAATCATTTAACAAACGAATATTTTTGCAACTCTTCTTTTGGATGGCAAATTACAAACAGTTGAAAATGATATGGAAACGAATTAATAAATCTTAATTGAAAATATAAAAATTGTCAAAAAATATAGAATACTTACCGAATTCTCTTGACTATGTTCAATAATTTCAATACTACCGGAAGTATTGCCCGATGTATTATTTATGGAAGTACCGCTTGTATTGGCCACATCATATTTACCGCGTTTAAAGCGACCATATAGGGAACTATATGGGAGATTGTAATGGATAGCAGCTTGGTTTATAGACATTTGGCCAATGCTAAATAAACGAAAACGGAGAGTAAAAATCGTAAATATTTCGAATCGCACAAAATAATTAAAAAAAAAAATGAAATTTTTAGAAAATATTAATTGAACTTACCGCACAGAATTTAAAGCTTCATTCATAGCATCTTCAGACCAGGGAGTTGGATTGGATCGGGATAATTCGATGCCCTCACGTTTACAGCGGCCGTATAATGTGCCTTGTTAGAGACGTAGTTGTGGAGAAAAGCAAAATGAAAACAAAATTAATATGAACTGCACACATGAATGGCACACAATTTTAAGCAAAATGATAACTTTCTCCAATGTGTGTCGCATATAGAAAATTTTGTAGGCGAGTGCCACCTACAAATCCGCTTTGTTTTTATTTCTAACTTACCTGTGGGAATACCAAATTCTGCACTTGCCTTCTGTACCGATGTATGACCCGCACGTATTGCCTCCAAAGCTCTTTCCAAATCTTCTGGCGTCCAAGTGGTGGGGGCGGCATTGAACGGCGCTGCCAATCGTATACCTTCACGCCGTGCTATTTTATACAACGTTGACGAAGGTATACCAAAGGCTTTTGATGCCTTGTTGGCCGATATTTGTCCTGAACGCAAGGCCTCCAGTGCGTTATTTAGAGAGTCTTCATTCCAGGATTTCGTGCCTCCTTCCTTCTTCGGTGTTTCGATGCCCATGCGGTGGGCCCTTTGCCATAGTGTAGTTGAGGGGATGCCATAGGTAACGGATGCTTTCGTCAGGCTCATGTTTTGATTCTTCAGTGCATCTAAAGCTGAATTCATATCATCTTGTGTCCAAGTTTTGGGACCATTAAACTGACCTTTCATATCGCCATGCTGTTGATCTAAATTTGTGTAATGGGGTTCATTTTGATCATGTGGTGAACCGTTGGCAATCATCATTGAATCATCGCTCGTATCGGAATTGTACATGTCTGCAAGAACAGTTTATAAGAAAGCGAAAGAAAAATAAATCTCTTGTCTATAAAAGTTGACAACTTTTCTCGAATAATTTTAAGTATAAATTTATGTGTTATCTTTCTTTACATTGGAATGGGTAATACGCTTTCATTCTGGTCATGAATTTAAATGTTACGAGTCGAGTCATATGAAAAAACGTTTTGTAAATTAAATATTGTGGGATTTTATAGTTCGTTTGTAAACTCCTGTATAAAGGGCCAAATAAATCTACTGATTTACAATTTCGATTCGATTTCGACAAAGCGTTCAAAATAGAATGTGAAAAAAAACACTAAATATTTACATATGTATGTATGTATGTACGTATGTCTGTATGTATTTAGCATTGTTGACATACGAGTTATTAAAGAGGAGGAAGTTATCTTGGCATGAAAATCCATTCCATGTTCGATTGAATGATCAAATTTTTCAAGTCCCAAAAGATTTACGAAGAGGTTTATCCGTTCGTTATAATACATATCTATTTATTGCTTTACTGATTAAAAAAGAGCACTGATGATATTTTTTTCGATTTTTGTCGATATACTTCAATTAATTCGATTACAAACATTTTTTTTATCTATTTGTAATGCGTCACTCAAAGTTACCAAAAATAAAATGAATATTGACCATAACGATGATGTCACACAATTTTGTGATGAATAGCAAAACCATTTTGATATGCGTCAGTATTCGTCAGAGCACACAATGACAAATATTGAAGCTGAACATTGATCGTGTAGCATGCGCTTAAGAAATGAGCTGAGTTTTTATTAAAAGTTTTAAATATCTTTTTTATATTTTTCGTAACTTCTCAAATTCAACAATAGTTATTAAAATTTTTTCCATAAAAACCTAATTTTTTCCACACTGTTTTAAAAACAATTTTATATAGAAAAAAAAATAAGACATTCAGGTTGCAAACCGATATTGGTTTGATTTGTTGTCAAGAAAACGTTTCGGTTTTGTTATCTTCGAATGCAAATAAAACCGATATTCGAATCAGCTTTTTTATAATTTCGTTCATTTGTTTACTACTTTTAATGCAATTTTTGTTTGAATTTGTTTGTGAAAATACATGTGCGAAATCCAATTCGGATAAGATTGGTTTCTATGACACCCCTGATTACTTGACAAAATCGGTTTCTATTTGCAAAAGTTATTAAACTTTTTCTAGAGTAAAAATTTTGCAATTGCAGACTTTTATTTTGGTACACCATTTGACTTGCAAACGTTATTAAAAAAATAAAAGAAACGAATATCATTTAATTTTCTTTTGTTTTGTTTTATTTTTAAACATTCTAAATCTTTCTCGGCCGTGTTTTTTCGAACTTAAGATATTCCTTGTGAATTAAAAACTGTACAAATAAATAGCTTCACCGAAGTTAACATGTTATAGTTAGCAAATGATTACTAGCGCACACCAACACCCACTTATCCAGTCGCGACGTATCACAGTTACAGACTATTTTACAGATATTGTGTATTGGGGGTAACCAAAGAATTTGGATATTTTTACTGTTAACACTCTACAGATAGTCAGAATTTATTATTGTACAGTCAGTCGACTCTCGATAATTTGAAATCCAAGGGATCAGAAAAAAAAAGTTCAAATAATCGAAGTTTCAAAGCGCATGGTGCAAAGACATTGCGAGACTAAAACAAACGATTTAGTTTTTTGTTTCCTTCAAAAACTCAAGCGCATTCACATTGCGAGTTCAAATTAAGTTCAAAATAAAGAATGTCGGTGAGCAAGATGACATTTCCATGTATACAGCAATTTATTTAAAAGGAGAAAAAGAACTATTTTGTTTTTATTTTATATTTCGCATAAACGACAGTACAATAAAATAATTGAAATTAGAGAGTGTAGAGCCGAAACAATTCACGCGTCGGCGATCAAGATGCCATTCAAATAATTTCAAATTAGCGAGGCGATCAAATTACATGAATTTTTTTTTTTAAATTTGTTGAATTTTTTTCAAGGGACCTCGAAAAGAATTCTATTACCGCGAGATTCAAATAAACTAGTCGACTGTAGCTACTACGCCCTCTTGTAATATTGACCGATTCAACAGTCCATTGCGTGCTCCGATAGTCTAGTGACTGGTGCGCTAGTCTATCAGTGTGTGGGTTCTAGGCAGAAAGCATACAGAGGTGTAAGTTCGAGCGTAGAACGAGACATCAACGGAACAGGAACTTTTTTGTTTTATCGTTTCTCTCGCAAAGTAACTAATTATTATTGTTTTGTTGTCGGAAGGTTTCAGTGGCGAAGGCATAGTCAGTGGTCACTGAACAATACCGGCTTCAGCTGATAGCAATCCACAATCACATCCGAACGCCCTCCGCGAAGTAAAATAATAAATATGGCTACTAAACCGAAGCTTCAGCACTGCTATAAACAAAGCACGTGCAAAAGCAGAGCTGCAAAAATAATTAATTAAGCTTCACCTCCTGTCGTTTCTCCTACTATCCCTTTCCTATAGTTCCAGCACAATGCTTCGCATGTGTAGGAGTCATCTCCTGAGTGCTGGTCCCAGATAAAAAAAAAATATTATCGGGACACTTTTCGGCCTCTTCATGTCGCAATAGTTACTGGTCCATACAACGCCCATTAGCCGTTGGGATATGCGCCAAACTTAGCATTTGCCAAAAAGTTACTTGCAACAGAATTTTCTAGTAAGTAGACTCGCAAGTTCGAAAAATGTGACTGTGTTGGTGAAAAAGTTTTACTGTAATGAGTTTTTCGGACTTGCACTTGCATGTGTAAATGCCAGGTTAGAGAGGGACAAATATCACGGAAGTTTACGAACAAAAAAAAATGAACAAATCAAAATAAAAAATTAATAAATGTTCATGCGTGTAAAGCATAAAATTTGTAATTTTTGGTGGTTTTTGGTTTTATTTATTTTAATAGTTTAAACCAATAATTGCAAAATTGTTACCATAAAGTAGATCAAGATTTCGTTAAATTTTCACATCCAGAAAATAAAAGTGCAAAAAACAGATATTTTTTTTTTATCTTCGACCAGCACTCAGGAGATGAGCCCTACACATGCGGTGCATTGTGCTGGAACTAGAGGAAAGAGTTAGTAGTAGGAGAAATGACAGGAGGTGAAGCTTCACTGTCTTACAACACTGCTTTTTGCACGTTATTGGTTGCCAGCAAAAAAAAGTGCTTCCAAAGAAGTCAATAAGATCCAGAGTAGTGCAAAATCAGACTAGTTTTACTTCTTTTTACATAGAGGGTTGTCGTTGCCGGAAGTTCTCTCTCTTGATGCCGATGCATTGAATTCGAAGTAACGCTCACGTTGTTAAGTCAATCTACTTTTTTATTGTTTCTTATAGGAATTTCGATTCTCAAAAACTGCACAGCACTTTTCATTTTATTTGTTAGAATTTCTTGTACTACTTTATTTCTCTTTTAAAGTGCATCAAAATGACACAAAATAATGTGCAACTATTTTGAATGAATGGAGAAAAATCAGGCAAAAAATGCAATGCACTTTTGGTTGAAAAGAAATCACCGTTAATCATAGTATTCCATCCAATTTTTTATTACTTCTACGGAGCTATGAAAAGTTGCTTATTGTTTTGCTTTAATGCAGAAGCAGGTTATGCAGATGCAGGTTATAAGTTCCAATTCTATATTGCAATGATTACTCTGGAATTTGCCAAGGTGACAATTTCTGTCTTATTTTCACTCTTGATGTAACAAAGCAATAGCTATAAAGTGTACTTTATTTACATATACATATATACATTTCCATACATACATAATAATGTGTTTAACCAAAAATATGTGTTCTTCAAGAATGAAAAACATGGCGCACAATTAAGAAGTTCTGCTTTTTCGACAGCCCCTCCTGACAACTTGTAAAAGCAAGGAAGTTGCTTCTGCCTTTGTTACTGGTCGAAAGCAGCAGCAAGTCAAACTTCAACTTTTCAAAATCAATATTGCGCTCTAAGTGCTGTAAACATGAAAAAAAAAATTTTAATACATTGCGAGTTTGACTGTGATGGCAAGTAATCAGCGTGTTGGCTCTGCAACCAGATTTTTTCTGAGTTTTCTGTGCTACAGCACGGTATTTGAGCAATAAAACGTCCGCGAAGTAAAATAATAAATAAAATGGCTCCATTAGCTTGAAAATAATGCGTCAAAAAAAAAACATCATAGACGCCGCAAATTCGCGTTATAATTAACACGCAACTGCAGAGTTGTGCAAGAATTAAGCTCTATCTTCCTACCACTTTCACCACCTGTCCATTCTCTACTCTATCCCTCTCTCTATTGTTGCAGTGCAATGCATGGCATATGTAGGGGATAGCCCTTGAGCACTGGTCCAAGATTAAAAAAAAATAAAAAAAAATAAGCACACAAAAACAAACAAAAAAAAATTTACCACTACTGCTCCTTCGACTTAAGTTTTTGAAAACACTGTCCAGAGAGAGGGGGGGAGGGCAAATATTTGACGAAATAAGCTTAACCATTAATATTGGAAGAGATTTACTCACTCTTCCATGAGATACACAAGATAAAGTGAAGTGATATATATATTGAAGGCATATTGGCATTTATTAGCATACTCCATGATTTTTTTTTATAATTAACAGTAAAACTAACAGAACTGCGATTATTTCCTATTACTGCTATCATTTTATTTGTTTTATTTGTTTATTCCCTGGCTTAATCAATTCCTGTTTTTTCTCCAAATAAACTTGAAGAACACTAAACACTAAATCTTTGCCTTAAAATATTGCCAAACTATAGAATTTGTAGTTTATTTCTTATAAAAAACAACGAAAAAAAAAACAATAATAATAATAAATGAAGAAATAAAACGCAACGCAACTCACCCATATGCCCTGTTGTCATCATATTTACAATTTCCGGTGTTATTATCATGCCCGGTTCATGTTTTATTTGGCTCGGATCAATCTCCATTACGGTGGCTCCGGTAATCTCTTGATGATGTTGGTGGGCCTGTTGCTGGTGATGTTGATGTGCCTGCTGCTGCTGATGGGCTGCCTGCTGTTGCTGCTGATGTGTTTGACCTTGCGCTGCTGCTAATTGTTGTGCATGCAACTGCTGTTGTTGAGCCTGATGGTGAGCGACTGCAGCAGCTTGCTGTTGCTGTTGGACCTGTTGCTGTTGCTTGACATCAATAACTTCGCTTTTTATATGCTGAATCAGATTTGAATTTGATTCGTCGCCAGTCTGATGATGTATGGTATGCATGGGAGATTGATCGAGCCGTTGTATCATGTGCTGAGCCAAATGATTATCGATATCGAGCGGTTCCGACGGATCTGTTGGGATAAAATTAAATAATTATTTTTTATATATTTGAAATGAAAATATTTTTTAATCTTGTAATTTTTTTTCCTCTTAAAACTACTCTTACAAGTTAAAAATGAAAAAGATACAAATAAAACAAATAAAACAAAGGCCCGCCCTATTGAACAAAAAAAAAATTAAATCAGTCAAACTACTCTATAGTGAACATCTTTCCCTATTATGAATTTCGATTACAAAAACACTCCTTTTTAGTTCCAATCAATCTTAGTGTATTTTGATCCATGCAGTGACTTTTTCTTTACAATGAATAAATTTGGCAAAAATGTAAATTTGACCCACATGCATTTACATATACATATATATTTTTTTTCTTTTAATTTAATTTGAGGTACCGCTAAATATTTTATACTTTATTGATTATGGAAAAATACTCATGGAGTTCCAAATTGCCTTGTTTCAATATATTGCACACGAAAGTTTCAAATAATTATGTTTATTTCGTCAAAATATTTACCCATATTTACGATGGCAGTAATAAAATAATAATAAAATAATTATAACAATTAAATAATAACCATGCGATTCATGAAATTATCTTGCGCTATGTAACTGTTAGTCGTGGTGCTCATTTTCCCCAGATATAATTTTTATAATATATAATTTACTTCCAAAGAGAATAAAACTGTTATTAAATTCATAAATTTTTTGTTGTTATTGCAAATTTAAGTGTAGACCAGGCCGCCATATTTGCCGATTTTTTTCCTTGAAAATTATGAAAGTGCCGATTTGCCGACTTGTGCTTCAAAAATGTGTATTTTCCGGTCTGCTACGGCATTTTATCAATTTTTAACTCAAACTGATGAAAGTGTCGATTTGTGCTCCAAAAATGTCTATTTTTCGATAAACACTTCTTTTTTATTTTTTTATTTGGGACCAGCACTCAGAGATGGCTCTACACATGCGTAGCATTGTGCTGGAACTATAGGAAAGGGATAGTAGGAGAAACGACAGGAGGTGAAGCTTAATTAATTATTTTTGCAGCTCTTTGTTTGTTTTAGTATAATTTATTTCTGAAAAAGAAATACTATTTTCGACTCTGGATTCAGAGAGCCTAAATTTGTAGTGAAGTATGTTTGCAAAGAAACAAATTTTAGATTTGAAACGTGAGAATTTTAAGTGTTACATTCCACTGCCAACAAAGACTGTACAACAAGTTATTGTCCTTACACATGCCTCATAAATAAAAAAAAATTTCCATGTTTCCTGGAAAATTAATCTTTACAAGGAATTCTATTTTATGAAATTTATGTCAAATTTAATAATTCAAATTGTTTTGAGGATGATTTTAAAAAAGAATTAATAAAAATGCCCATATAATAAATATATACAAAAAAAGTTCAAAAAAAAAACCATGAAGCCGAAAGCAAGAAGAATTGAGTACCAGCTGCCCTTATCCCGACATTAATACAGCAGTATTGTACTGTGCCAAGCAATCTGTCAATATGGTTGGTTGCATGACATTTATGTTAAAAAGTTATGCACCCCTATCGTGAATACTTTTTCCCTCGAAATTTTTCCCTTTCCCATTAATTTACAATCGTGAAAAAATTTGCTGTGAATAATTTCACGTCAAAATAAAATATTTTTTTCACGCGAGTTTTTCACTTTCACATATTCACTTGATTTTTTGCTGGGGAATTGCATACAAAATGCAAGTAAATTTTTCCTTTATTTATATATTTTAATAAATATAATTTTTTTTATGTCAAAATCAGCTATTATAGTGGAAACATACACAAATAAAATTGAAGTCGGCAGACCAATTGATGTGTGTTTTATTACAGTATACAAAGACCTTGCAGCCCAATTTTAGCGTTCTCTTACGGATTAATTTAAACTGCTAGTACATCACAGTGCCAAGTCTAAACATTTTATATCAATTCTTGGAGTACTCTATGTTTATTTATTTTATTTTTAAATTCTTTAATTTTCATTCAGGTACTTTTATTGTTCAAATGCAAATTTTAAATAATAAAAAAATTGTATAGAATTTAGTGGTAAGGTTTTTTTTTTGGCCAAATATTTGCCAAATTTTGCAGCTTAAAAAGGAACGAATTTTTATTTCTGTATGACATTTAAACTGTTCTGCATTTGAATTAATTTGTATGTTTTTGAAATCTTCTTCCCTTTTCGACTTTCACTGAGAATGATAACGTGAAAAATATTCCACGTGAATTCATGATACCAATTTTCACCTGGATGCGAATGAAAATTTTGCGTGAACAAAAAATTTCACTTCTTATTGATGATGAATAATAAAAAAAGTGATGCAAATAAACAAAAAATGCGAAATTTTAACAGAATATTGGGTCGGTTCTATAGATGACGCGCACACATTTGGTGAAAATAAACAAATTTTGACAGATTGGTTTGAAACAGATGATAATCAACTGCGCTAATAAGTACATATGTTACTCAATTCGTATTGACCGAAAGTATAAAATTTCTATTTTTATTAATTTTTTAATTATATTTATTTTTGAGCGATAGTCTTTTTTATGAAAAGTTTTTTAATTATTATTTATTTCTCGTTATTACTAATTAATAATATGACATATATTTTTAAGGGAAAAAGCACAATTTTAAAACTAGAATCATATATAAAGAGATATTCCCAAAATAAATTCAGTTAATATTTTTATTAATTTTTTTAATTTTCACTTGTCACTTAATATGTTTATAAACATTAATTAATCCTGAATTATTTTGTTTTGTTGTTTTTTGTTAATAAATATTTGTTTTATTGTATTTAAAATGGGTGTTTTCAATTGGCCGATTTTTTCCGATTTTCGATTTTTATTTCTTTAAAATTTGCCGTTTTTTCATCAAAATCATCTGGCATCTGTGCTGTAGACGCTATTGCAGAGCAACTTGTGGAACGGTATGAATTAACAGAGCCAATTTAAAAATAAAAATGTGCGCACAGAGACTAATACTCACGAGCAGGACTGCCACAATAAAAGAAAAAAAATTCTACCTCAGCTCTCACCAACCTCTAACAAAATCTGCTAAAAATCTACCACAACTTACCGTATCTAGTTTTATTGGACTAAAAAAATTTCATTATTAGGTAAAAAGTTAATAAATGAGATGTTTATTCAAATAGCAGATCGATTTATAAAAAAAAAAAATAGAAAAGCATATTTATGTACAGTGTTTTTTAATACAATACTAACTCGATAATCCGTACACGCGATTCTTCGTACACATCTACAATCCGGACACTGCTCCAAATCGCTATCTATCTTCCGGACTTTTACTTTTCGAATTTTTGCAATTATGATTTATTTAACATTAAAATAAACAGCCTAAGGGTCCTTACGAAAACGCTTAAAACCCTCGCAAACTGTGCATTTTTACACTCTTGCAAATGAAGTGTAAAAAATTGTATGGAAATTCATTTGCACAAACTTTTTAAACTTGCCAAAAATTTTGACGAGTTTACGAGTTCATTTACGCTGTTCATTTGTGCATTTAATAAAAAAAAAGTATGTCTTCACAATTTTCCCAAAAAAAAATTCTAGTGTTAACTTGTCACGCGAATAGCAATGGCTGCAAATAATCTGAGCCATTGAGTGTTTCGTTTCGCCTATCTTAAGGCATTTTTAAAAGCAAATTTAAATTTTTCGTATTTTATTTAATTATATTTTATATTGACGTTTGCTAAAACTTGTAATGCACATCGACACTGCAGTTGCCTAAATTCCAGTAGATTTTAAGGATTTTCTGATACAAGCGGGTTTGGCTTCATTATACAAGTCTCGCAAATAAGCACAAATGCGCAAATGGCAATTTTAAGCGTTTTCATGAGGACCCCTACTGTGTTTTGAAACCTCGAAACAACTAAAAAGTTTTTCTCATCGCCATATAAAAATAGAAATATGTATGTTTGTGTAAAAAGAAATCTCATGGATTGTTACGGTTTTTGTTTGAATTTTGAACATAACAGCCATACCTAAACAAGCGCGGAAGGCGTTTTCTAGCTGTCAAAAATTCTCATGCCCATACAATTTGTATGTAGCATACCGAAATACCGCGGCGGCAACGCAACGGCAACATTTTGCAATTGGAAAATCCGATTTTGACAGTGCGTTTAATAGTGAAGTAAGTTGCAAATAAAGAAGGTGAAAGAAATAAACATAAAAAAAATATTTTTGTTATTAGAAAATGGAGGTAAGTAAATCCTTTACATCGTCCATATAACTCATTGTTTAAACTTTTTTTTATAAAATGCTTATTAAAAAATCGCAAATACCAATAAACTTTATTTTTAAAATAATCAGGGTTGTTGTATTTTTTTTGATAACCCTGTTTTTATCGTTTTGACCTAGCGTTGCCGCTTTTATTTAGGTATGGCATTTCAGCGTGAAAGCTAAGCGGAAAAAACGTTCCGCTTTCCGCTCTTGTTGAGGTTTGGCTGTCAGAATCCTAATTTTACTGATGAACTAACTACAGGATGCACCGAAAGTAATCACCCGGGACATAAGTAATCACTCGATGTTCTTTTGCTGTAATTTTTTTTGTTAAGACAAATTTTGGCACTGCTTATGATATGGGCTAAGTGACCGCCGCCAGGATTGATGACCATACATGCAGATCCATAGGTTTTTATTAAATAAAATTACAGCAAAAAGACATCGGGTGATTACTTATGGCACGGGTGATTACTTTTGGCCCACCGTGTACTTATGCATTAGCGAATAATAATAATCAATTCTTTTCTGCAAAAAGCACGATTTTGAAAAATGTATTAATTAATTCTGTGCAAAAAATACTCGTTCGACAGCTCGTTATCGAATGCCACGATCTGAAATTTCGATACGTCTATTAAAATTTCGATCAAATTCATTCGATCACGAGTGCGACGATTTGGGCCCAGTATTGTGAAAAGAATGCAATAACATTGCAAATGCAAATTCATACATTTTATTGTTGGATTGGCTTTTTTTTTGCTATGTGCTTACGTTTTCTTAACTCACTCTCATTCTCTAATCCATATGGCCAAGAAAAATGTTCTTTTCCAGCAAGATAATGCACGGGTGCACACGTGTGCAGTCTCAATGTCAAAACTCTATGAATTGGGCTACGAATTGGTACCTCATTCGCCATATTCTCCGCATTTAATTCGTATTTCCAAACCTAAAGAAATGGCTCGGTGGAAAGAGATTTAGCTCCAACGATGAAATTATTGACCAAACAAATCTTATATACATATATATAACGCAAAGTAAATGACGAAACTTGCTCAACATTTGACAGTAGTCTATTAACAGATGGTACTTGATGGGAACAGTGTTGCATTTCCTATAACTATGATCCGCCCTCGTATAAAAAGAGAAAAAGACTACGGAAAAAAATAAAGGTGAGAAAAATTCGTACTATTGCAAAGTTTTTTTTTATGAAAATAGCCTTCACCATCAGTGGCAACACTAAACAGTGAATTGCGATATATGTAGTTTTTATTTACTATACTTTAGCAACACTTATTTGCAATGTGACAGCAAAAAATGAGAAAAGAAAAATTAAATAATAAAATAAAAAATTTATAAAACAAGAAACACCGTACCGAGAACGGCCGGAAGTGGACGCAAGACAACATACGTAGTTTCTTAGCAAATAGTCTGCTACAAGTGCTTCTTTTTATAGAATATAAAATAATTTTCCTTTTTACAAATCCATTGTCAAAGTTTTTGGCAAACGTTGCAAACTAAACCGAAAAAACCGTTCACAATTAGTGAGTTGGGCTATTGTAAAATTTATTGTACCAGTGTTTTTAATAAAAACAAAATCCGTAAATAAAAGTAAAATCCTTTGGGTTTCTATTTATAACGAATATTTATAAAAACAGGTATGTACATTAGTATGTTTATAATAAAAAATAATATGGGCATGTTCACGATTTAGGATATCCGGATTATGGAGTTAGTACTGTCTAATGCTTATATAAATATCTCTAATGGCATTTTTTCTTGAATATTTCATAGCAATGAGCAAAACAAGTGAGGTCGGCGATGGCTGAATTAGTGTGCACGTTGACTACAAAACCAAAAATTTCAACCCCAGTGTCAGACTCAATCATAAAAATATCTCGCATTTATTCTGCTGTTCGTTAGTGTGTCTCTGTGTTATTTGTTGTCGCAAGGTTTCAGTGGCAAAGGCATAGTCATTGGTCACTGAGCAGTACCCTCCTTCAGCTGTAACCAATCCACAGGCACATCAGAACGTCCTCCTTCGTCGGTATTGCGTAGCACCGAAGAGTAAAATAATTACCACAAATGGCTACGAAGCTTGAATAAATTTAATACGTCTCCTTGACATCAATACTGGTATAAAAAAAAAACACAAAGAACGTGCAAAAGCAGTGTCGTAAGATAGTGAAGCTTCACATCCTGTCAGTTCTCTAAGTATACTTTTCCTCTAGTTTCAGTTCAGTATTTTTCACCCTCCTGTCGGCAAACTAGTACAAGGTAAAGGGGCAATATATACCTCTCCAAAATTACGTAGCCGATTGTGATGAAAGCAAATAAAGAACTGACATACGTAGATCTAATAGAAGGACAAGCAGGATATACCATACATATCGAGCCTTTGGTGCAATACCGCAGTAACTCAAAATTTTAATTTATTGAGCTGGGTATGCAGAAATGATCTTTGGGGAAATATCTATCTAAAGGAAAAAAGATTATGGTTCTATCTGTTTCTAACTGTTCAGATTCTACAGCTACAAATGCCTTTATTGCCTCCAGCTATTTCCAACAATATTTATTTGCAATAATGAAATATTTCCTTTATGACAAGAAATTTACAAACAGAAAACATTACAAAACATGCCTCTTTTTTTAAAAACTTGTTAAAAAATAACTTTAGTAAACGAAAATACAATCAAAAAGATGGCTCAAAACTTCAAATGCATTTTTCTCAGTTCACGATTTTTTGAATTACGACGGTATTGCACGCACCAAAGGCTCGATATGTACATACATTCTTTTTTTTTTTTAAGTAAGACCTAGAGGGTAGTTGGGGACTTGAGGCCTCTTCGAAACTATATGACAGTGATGAACGTTAACGAAGTCACACCTAACGGACATAATAACGTTTGCCAGATATGGTAGTATATGTATAAAATGACCTCACATGCATATTAACAGAAAAAAAAAGTAGTCATTGTGGTTCAAAAAATAAAGTGACTATATTTTTATGAAAAAATATTTATTTATTCTTCAATATTTATATTGTCGCCTGCAAAGTAATCTCCCTGAGATACAATGCACTTGTGTCAACGCTTTTTCTAATCTTCAAAGCACCTTTTGGTATATTCTTGAGCTCATCTAGCGATGCAGTTTTTATTCCACCAATTGTTGCAAATCTCCGTCTTTTCATAGATCTTTTAAGTTATGGGAACAGAAAAAAGTCACTGGCTGAGGCACGTCGTCGTGTTTTTTTCTTTTTTTTTCTAAAAAAATCTCTCACAAGTTAATCAAAATTATTAAGTTTCGGAACAAATTTCGCTAGCACACTTCTCATGGCCAAAACATTTACAAACGAATAAATTACATGACACAAGCCAACATCCTGAGCAACTTCTCTTATAGTAATTCGACGATTTTCAAAAACAATTTTCTTCACAGCTTCGACATTCTATTCTCTTTTTGAAGTGCTGGGGCGTCCAGAGCGAGGTTCTTTGCCGGCATCTGCTCGGCCATCTTGGAGGAGTTTGTACCACTGTCAACATTTCATGTGTTTTAGAGCACTTTATTGGATTTTTCACACAAAATTTGATGCAAATTCTTTCCTCCATTTTTTAAAATAATAAAAGAAAATCGCCGAGAACAACAAAACACGTTTGGCCATTTCATCTGTGAAAAAGAAACGAAGTCCACTATGTACTCGAAATTGTAAACATATTGACATTCATAAACTTTAATTTGCTGAGATCTTCGCGAAAAATCTAACTGTTGAAAAACACAAAATGTGTTGGCATCACTTGCAGAAAATACATGCGTGTATTACTACCATTATTATCAACTCTGAGACGCGAGTATATGCACGCCACAATTTGAATATTAACAGTCTTAAAGCAACGCCCTCAGAGAAAACATCAACGAAAACACACACAAGCCAAGTCAAGTCACAAACAAGCCAAGTCAAACCAAGCTAAAGAGAAAAACAGGCCATCGCAGAAGAATAGTGTATTAAAACCTAACAATAAAGCCATTAATAATAAGTTTAGTTATTTACAAATAAGATTGTCGCCTTTTATTTCTCATCTTTGCAAAGCCATTCTTTTACCTCAGCGTCGTTTTTCTCCGCGTTCGAACAAAATGACAAATGGAGCCTTTAGCTACTTTATTAATTTTCCATAAGAAAAGAACAGCTGCCAGCTGCTTGGATTATTTGCAATAACAAAACCGATAACATTGGTTTCTGTGACACCTAAAACCGACATTAATTCTAGTTCGAACATAAAACCGATAACATTCGATTTCATGGCAGTATTTTTTGTCGACTTCAAAACCAATTCCGATAAGATTGGTTTTTCTGACAGCTCTGTATATTATGGTAGAAATTAAAGTACTTCTCTGTATTTTAAAATGGCAAATTTCTACCTCAAATGTGAAAAAAATTTAAATTTAAAAAACTACCAAATATTTCAAACCCTAAAATATTCTACCAACTTTGATCTGATCATACCAAACTGGCAGCACTGCTCACGAGCACAGTAAAAAATTAAATTAACGAGTAGCCTTTGGCGTTCGTAGCCATACCGAGTATTGTCATGTACACTTTATGTGATCTTAACAAAAACAATTGTTTTTAAATCGACACCAATGTCGATGATATCTGTGCTATTGTCCCAAAATATGACAAACAAGTATTTTTTCCGATCACTTTGCCCCACATAATGAACTTGGCTTATCGACCAAACGAGTAATTTTTGTTCTGATCATTATGATCAGATTAAAACGTATGCAAATTTTTTAAGTTTTTATTTAAAAGTGATTACTGAAATTAAAAAAAAATATTTTGATGAGTTGTATACAGTTTTCGAAATTGTTTAGCCGAAGTATGCCGAATTAAATCACCATGTTTTCGAATTGTTCAGCCAAAAAATTGGATGACGAGTGGCGTCAACGCGCTTTTTTAGATTTTAATAAACACAAAATTCATGGCAATTTAGTTGTTGAAAATTTTAATTAAAAAAACCAAAAGCAAATAGATTTAAATCGAATAATAAAATGTTTTTTCAGAATCTATTTAGTTTATTGTTTGTATATTTGGTAATTCTCAAAAAAATTTTTGACAGTTCTTGTATAGGTTAGGTTGGTTGGCGGTGGTTCTCCCCGAGGGAGAAAACCCCATTTCTTGTATAAATATTTGGAATTTCTTAGCTTTTTTTTAGAAATAAAGTGGTTGAAGGTCTAGTGACGATTTCGCTATTAGCACCAAATTAAATGTACATATACAGCCATGTTACAGATTCCGTTCGGATTGTTTTTAAAATTGTAGTTGCCATTCCGAACGAATTCATTTTGGTGCTTCAGATGCCGATAAATTGTTAAAATTCGTTTTCTGTAGGCAATTAAATAAAAACTGGTTTATTTTAAACTAACTATGAATTAATAAATGAAAAACAATGTATACAATGTACAGTACAATTTCCAATTCCGTTCATGCAATTCAAAATGATTTCATGCCGAAAATTTTTTTAATTTTTTCTTTTTCCAAAGAACCAAAACACGTAGTGAATTCTATTTCCTAACGGAATTGCACTCTGTAACATGGCTTATAGACCAGCTATACCATATAATAAACCTAAATAAATAAATAATCGTAGTTAGTTTTGACTAGCGTTCAATAAAAGAGGTGCAATAGAATATGAAATGTGTTGGCAACATTGTACAAAAGGTTATGATTACTTTTTATTTTTTATTTATTTATATTTGCAGCCACATTACATTTACAGCTGAGAACTACAAAAGTAATGCACAAACAACAAACGTTATAAAGAGTTATAAATATAATCACTCAAATGTAAATTAAAATATAAGCCTTCTCTTAGTGGTCCAAAAAAGTGGCCAAGTGGTTTAAAAATTTAAGAACTTTTTCCGTTTATTTTACCAGATTATATAAACAACACCTGGAAAATAAATAATGGAGAGATTCACAACTGAACGAAGAACCACAATAAAAAAAATGATTATTTACATCAGCGATCAATTATTTTAATTCAAAGTTCATAACGTCGACATTTTAACGTACGAATTTTGCCCTCTGAAGCGATGATTCACCGTAAGATATTTGTCTCGAACCGGTAGACCACGTTTAGTTCAGACTGCGAAAAATGTTGAACGTGTAGAGCCTTACTTCTTCGAAAATGAAGATGGAAAGCGCTATCGGTTTATGATAGAATATTTTTTACGTCCTGCTCTGGAAAACTGATGAGATGTGGTTTCAGCAGGATGGAGCCACTGCCCATACTTCCACAACTGGCACAATGTTCAAATTATTGGGGATCCATGTGAAAGTGAGCTGGCGAAACCAGCAACTGAAGTTTCCAAAACAACAGAAATAAGTGGCAAGTTTTGCAAAATATCCCAGCTGCACAAGTGTCAATATCTACTGTCTATTAGAAACCTTTAAGTTTATTGATCTCTGTAGGAAGGACAAGAGAGCAAATAACGCGCGAATTGGCGTCTTTCGTAAATTTCACGTTGTAAACTTTCATTTCAAATAAGAAAAAATGTGAAAACAAAAATTAAATAATTAAATTATTTGTGCAAGGCGAGCTTTTTCACACGCAGGTTTCAGTCTATGCAAAGAAAACAAAAAGCATAAAAGTTACTCTGATTTAAAAAAAATATTGCGTTATGTTCCATGAATAATAAATTTCTGGCGAGTATTTATAATCGGTCTGTATATAAATTAAAGAAAATAAAGTACCAAAAACTCACTTGATAGATCTCGGGTGTCCGTGCTGGGGTTACAGGATAAATCTACATGTTCTGTAACCGTGACAGGTGTTGCTGAGGGTGCCGGTGGTTCAGGGGCAAAATCTAAAAAGCCCATAGGGACTCCTAGAATGCCACCATTCTACAACAAAAAAAATTTATGAAATTAAAATTTATAACGACATTGCTTAGAAGACTTCAGAGACGAAAAAAAAATGAAAAATTCTTTAACAATTTCAACCAAAAGAAGATTCCAACGAAGTGGAATCACTTACCATGCCCATGCCTAAACTAGTCATATTTTTATCTTTTCCGTCTCTTGCTACTACAATTTGTGTTACGATCGCTGTTCCCGATGCTGTGACCGCAGTTACGCCACCAGCATTATTTGTTGCTGGTACCGAAGAAGTGGACGCTGGTGAAGCTGAAGACGCTTCAGTTTTGCAAATCTTTTGCAGCGATGGCTTATCCGAATCCGAATCGTCCGCCGTTACAATGGTGGTCTGTTGCTGTTGTCCACCGGCTACACTGGTGGTTACCGTTTGTACACCTGAAACGGGTATATAGTTCCCAGCCGATGTCTGTTGTAGACTGACAATAGCAGCTTGATTTTGATTTTGTATTAATATTGCCTGTGGGTGCTGTTGATTTTGTTGCTGCTGATGGTGCTGGTGATGCTGCTGTTGCAACTGTAGATCGGGGGATTTTGAACGTTTACGTACTCTGGATTTTCGTTGTTGCAGCTGCTGTTGTTGTTGGCTCGTTGTGGCAGGCGCTGTTGTCACCAATTGTCCGGCAACTGCCAACTGTTGAGCACTTCCGGGACTTAAGACGGCGGTAGTGGTCAATTGCTGTTGCTGGTGCTGGTGTTGATGCTGTTGCTGCTGCTGTTGTTGTGTCTGATGTTGTTGGTGGGGTATATGAGGAGACTGCGGCCCCGGCACTACTGTAGCATTGACAATATTGCCAACGACAGCTTGTTGTATATTCTCTGATACGGTTATTGTTGCTGTGGCCGTATCGTTCAGATCATCGGCATTTTCTGCTGTCTCGCATAGACCTTTGATTTTTAGCTGTTCGGCGGTGCGCAAAAGACCCTAAAAGTAGACAAATAATTTCTCAATTTAATTACTTTTCATATGAAATACCTTTCGCTGTTCTACTTAATTATATTATGGAATATCTAATTTAAATTTGTTCATCGGCCACAGATATTCAACTAATTTTGCAAAGATTTCTTAGCAAAGAAAACAATCTTTTAATGAAAATGAGAAAGAAGTACATATTTTAATTTTAAATGTGAATTTTTTTCCTCTTTTTTCTTTTCAACGGGGGGGGCGGCTGGAGTAAAAAAAAGGTGTGCTTGTACGTATGTATGTGTGAGTATATTACAATATGAAAAATCCGTTTAAAAAAAGTGAGTTTTCCTTTATTAAGAGCGTGTTACGGGATTTTAATGGGGGGTTGGTGCATCAATGATTCGGTTGTATGGTCAGTCGCACCAGCCTGTACATAAACTGGTGTTGTCCTGGTTGTCATAAGAAGCACGAGAATTCATTATTTTGCAGAGTATAAAGAAAAAAAATAAAAGTTTTAAGATTTCCACTTTTCTTCTTTTTTAAGCTGTCAAATGGTGAGTTCAGTTTCTTTTTTCATTCCCTGTTATACACCCTTTGAAAGGATTGTAATTTCTTTACTCGTGCTCGTGCTCTCTTTTTCTTTTTATTTCGTACTATAAGAAATTAATGAGAATTCTCAGATAAATTTGGTGTTTTCTTAATACATTTCTTTTTTTTATAACTACGAGTATATGTATAAAGCATTAAGAAAAAATGGTCTTCATTTATAAAAATCTTAAAAAGTACATAAATTTAAACTCATTAAAAAAAAATTTAAATACAGTGTCTTTTTGGGGATGAGAGCTTAAAGGAAGAAAAGGATGGAGGATTTTTTCCAATTTTTTTTTTCGGTTTTCTGTTTTCTATAATTAAAAAAGTAAATGATGCGAAACTTTTATTATACTTTGATAAAGTTTCTTTAGTATTTTGTTTCTTTTGATTGAACTATTAATTTTCTTCTTTATTAATTCGGATAATTGTGCTGGCTGCTTCTTTTAGGACAGTCCAAGACATTTTTAATTGGAAATTATAAAAATTTAAATTGTAATTCGTAGGAAATCGATATACAAACTTTCATACGGGCGGTTTATAGCCCATGCGGGTGTAGCAACACCGCGGTAAACCCAGTTTATATTATTTGTATTCTATACCAATAAAACTCATATGACTCAAACTCCAATCTCTGGAATCAGAGCAGCGCCAGCGATATTTTATCAAGCCCGGGCTGCTAAAGAATTCCCCTTATGATTCCCAATGAAATATGCCGCAGTGCTTTATTGGGTTGTTATTTTTTGTTTTCTCTTGGATCAGCATTCAGCAGCTGTCCTCTACACATGCCATGCATTGTGCTGCAACTAGAGGAAAAGATTAGTTACAGAAATGACAGGAGTTGAAGCTTCACTGTCTTACAACACCCTCTTTTGCACGTTCTTTGTTTGTTTTTTTTTTATACCAGTGGTAAAGCGCCTCTGATGTCAAGGATACGTATTAAATTTGTTGAAGCTTCGTTTTTAGTAGCCATTTTTAATAATTATTTTACTTTGCCGGTGCTACACAATACCGACGAAGGAGGGTGTTCTGATGTGCCTGTGCAATAGATACAGCTGAAGCCGTTACCTTCGCCACTGAAACCTTCCGGCAACAACTGACACAAAGCCACACAAATTCACATCAGAAAAAATGCGAGATGTTCTTATGAATCTGAAACTGGGGTTGAACCCAGGAAATTTTTTTATTTTGTGGTCAACGTGCAGACTACTTCAGCCATCGCCACCCTCATTAGGAAATATATTTAGACCTTATGGTTACTAAGAAAGATTGAGTGGGTGATGCCTCGCTTTCAACCTCCCTGTGTTTGTAGTTGACAAGGGATGCGACTTTTCGAGATCCCGCCAGTGATCTGATGTCGATTGTTCCAGTGTTGAACTAGTCTTGTTCTACGGGCAACCGGTAGCGCACACAGTTGACTACTTCGTGTTCACGCCGATAGGTTGGAGTTCCAGGACCTGTTATGAGTGTGGCGTGGTGACTGTGATTACTACCTAAAGTCACGCTGAGAGAAAAGTTTTTGGTTTATTCAGGAGATATCGTCATTTTTAAGGCAGACGACTCGATACTAGTCTAGATGCTGTTGCCATTCCACAGTAGTTACTGAAGGGTGCTCTATATCAGGATAGAGAGAGTTATATGGCGAAAGGAAGCATGCATTAAAGGACCATGATGCCATGTGGTGAACGTCATTATTCACCCGATGTTAAGACCCCATTGTGAGGTGAGGTCACTTTGGCAGATATCCAGGCTAATTTTGAACACAATCTGGTACAAAAGAATAAAATAAGAACTGCGTACAGTTAAGGCCATGTCACATAGAACTTTGTCGCTTTGCGTGACGTTTCCAACTTTGACAGAAAAGCGTAAATCAAAAGGTGTATGACACAATAAAAACTTTCGCAACTCTCGCGCACTGGTTGTTTTCCAAAAAAAAGTGGTTCATAATTTTGCTATATATTTTTTTTATTATAAAAAAAAAAGTCAATAATGTTATTCGACGATATATTTTACAATGTTCTTCTGTTTTAAAAGGAAAAGAATAGAAAGAAAGACACGATTAAAAAAAAATTATTCTAGCTTCTTGGCAAAGTATGCAAAAAGTTGAGAGTTGACGAACTTTTCGCTTCGCGTTGCGTTCAAAGTACTTTATATGGCATGTATGTTTCGTATAAATATGTACATTTTATCTTAGATGTCAAAGCGAAGCTGTAACGCAACGCGAAGCAAAAGTTTTATCTGACATGGCCTTTAGAACCAACTTTTCATTTAATGAGCGGCATAGCGTTATCAGAGCGGCGTGCGATAGCTCCCACGTGAAATAAATGCCAAGAAAAAAATTGAAATAAAGTCCCAAAAAATGTTCATAAAAAAAAATGTGAAAAAAAAAAAAAAAATTAAAAAAAAATTAAAAAAAATTTTCATAAAAATTAAATCATAATGAAATAAATTTGCAAAACTTGTAAATCAGTTAAGGGAGTATTATCGCGTAAATGATTAACGCGTCTAATTTGATCATAAACCACGCATATTTTAAAATCGATGAAGCGAAAACTATTGTGCATAATACTTATGCTAATTTTGAAATTGGAACTGAAGCTTTCTTTTTTTACACTGTGTGTGGTGGTACTTTCTCAAAAAGAACCAATTTAATTAAGCTTTATCTGAAATATTCAACGCAATGTTCTAATAAGGAAAATGTGCTTAAATAAGGAAATAAAAAGAAAACATAAAAATATTGCAATAGAGGAGGTCGTCGTCGTTAATTAATTAGCCAATGGAAAAAAAAAATTAAACAAATATATAATTAGTTTCCCTTAAGAAGCTAATTTTTTTAAAGTTGCCTTAACAAACTCAAAGTTAAAGGTATATTTTAAAGGACAAAAAAACAAAACTACATACAAATGTTGAATGCAGATTTGAAATTCTTCTATAATCACAACAAACACCAGCGATTCAAGATGAGAGAAAAAAAATCAATATGGCAACAGCAAGTTATTAACTAAATGCCCTTTAACTCATAAGTGGTGTTGTTATTATTTCTAAAGCACAGCAGAGGAATGAATGGCTTCTTTTTATTGTGAAAAAATATACTGCGAGTATACAAAATAAACTTTTTAATTAAACACTTTCTTATGAGATTAAACCAATTTTCATTATTTCAAGAACGGCGGTAATCTTTCCCTTGAAGACAATCGCTTATGCAGAGCCTTCTGCACGGTAGCCAAATGAATTGTTTCATCCCCAAAAGTTGATGAAAAAAAAAAAAAGTTAACTAACACGTTATTGCTGATTTAATCCAATAATACTACAACTTTTTTTTCGTATAGTGAAATTCTTTGTTATGGATTGCTTTGCAGATAACCCAACTGTGTGTATGTATGTGTTGGTACACTTTCCTAGAACACAACGGAGCAACATACGCAACCAATATTTTCTTATATTGGAGCAAATTCTGTGGCGTCATGGTTCGATTATGGATGGCAACCGAACTTCAGTTGCGTTATCGGGTGGCAACCAAAAGTTTGAAGTTGCCAGAAAAGCAATTGAAATCGACAACTTTCCATTCAACTGAGATTCTGTTACCATCTGTAATCGAGCCATAATAAATCTAATTTGATAGATTTTCAGATGCCCACACTTTTAAAAGGGTTTTGCAAATTCAATTATATTATTCTGAATGAATTTGGGCTGGCCTTCACGTTTACAATGGAAAGCAATACTTGGCAATATTTGGCAGCTCGCTTGAGCTTAGCGGACCAAGTCTTCATGGCTACCCTTCAGGGTTTAAAGCCTGATAACAATATGGCTGGGTCTTCTAGTTGAAAACTTTCTCGGCAGGTACTTCCTGACCACCTCGAACAGGTTGTCGTTGTGTTCCGGTTTTATCGTGGATGACTTCGTGGTGGCTGTAGTTGATACCCCAAGTAACGCGGGGAGCGGAAGTTATTGGTCTGTTCGGGACATATAGTCATTTTTATGACATGTGCCCTTTTACTAATCTAGTTACTGTTGCCACTCAACAGTAGTCACCGGAGAGTTTATCTCTCTGATGTGACACAGGGTTTAGACAGCCCTTAGACACCTCAGAAAGGTGTATATCATAGACTGAAAATAACTATGGTTATTTTTTTTTTTATCTGGGACCAGAACTCAGAAGATGACTCCTACACATGCGAAGCATTGTGCTGGAACTATAGGAAAGGGATAGAGGCGAAACGACAGGAGGTGAAGCTTAATTAATTACTTTGCAGTTCTTTGTTTATACTCGTAGCAGTGCTGAAGCTTCGGTTCAGTAGCCTTTTTTATTATTATTTTACTTCGCCGGTGCTACACAATACCGACGAAGGAGGGCGTTCTGATTCGATTGTGGATTGCTATCAGCTGAAGCCGGTATTGTTCAGTGACCAGTGACTATGCCTTCGCCACTGAAACCTTCCGACAACAACTGACACACACAAAGACACACTAATGCACATCAGAAAAATGCGAGATGTTTATTTTTAATTTAAAATTTTAGTCTGAAACTGGGGTTGGACCCAGGTCTGTTTTTGGATTTTTAGTCAACGTGCAGACTGCCATCCATCGTGCCATCGCCACCCTCTATGCGCTAGTCACAAGTAGTCTTTCCATGTGCCCTTCCGGGCGATGGTGAACGTCTTAATTCACCCGATGTTAAGAGCACCGTGGCGTTGGGTCTTCGGGCAGGTATACCCACGATAATCTTGATCGCATCTGTAGAGAACAGACATGCGGCGAAGGGCGGCATGAACTAAGTCCCCAAATGAAATAGCAAATGATAGTCCCCACACTTTGGGGACATATGTAACTTAAATACCCAAATTTAAAAATGAACTAGGTCCCAACAATTTGTTTACAGGTCTACTGACGATTTTTCTATTACCAGCAAATGACATGTATGTACATATAGACCAGCTAAACCATATAAAAAAACATAGATAAATGGTAAACTTTACCAATTTTTTATATAAAAAAAAAAAAAAAACCGTTCTAATTTATTTAACAAAATATAATTACCAACTGCAGATCTAATTAAAATTAAAAATTGAATTGAATGAAACAAGTATTGATTTGGTTTAACTATATGAGAGCCTGCTTTGTCCAGTGACCGAGGGAAGCAGAAATTTTTTTTTTGTTTAAAACAACTGAAGTTATTTAGTATTGTAACTGTGTGTTTTGTGTTTCGGCGTTATAAAAAGCTAAAACGCCAAAATGTATGCTGGCAAAAATAAGCTTTGTATATTTAAATGACACTAAAGGGTGTTAAAATTATATAGAGATTATTTTCTAACTACCAAAAACACCACACCACACCACCCGCAACTACTATAACGGCAAGAACAATCAGCAAGAAAGAAATCAGCGAAAGAGAAAAAAAAAAATAAAAAATAACAACAATTACCAACAACAAAACAAGAAAAATTACGTAAAATTGAGAAGAAAAAATTATGTAAATGAGTTAAAAAATTTTTCCAACAATTTCCGCATTTCCTCCGCCGTCTTACCTAAAATATAATGAAAAAAAAATAAAAAAAAAAATAAAAAACCAAAAACAAAAAAAGTATAAAATAAAAATCAAACTAGTTAGAAGTGGTTGGTTGGTTGTCTGGTGAATATTACGTTTCGTTATTTTTTATTTTATTTTTTTTTTTTTCATTTTACTTTACATATACACACATACAAATATACATACATTCAAACAGATATGTATATTTATGTACGTATACTGTTTTTAAATTAATTACACACTATGACCAAGTTGAAAAAATGAAAGAAAAATTAAAAAAATATATGCATGTGTGTGTGTACATGCATAAAATTTTAAAAATGTACAATACCTTATAAAAATACACGACGACAACAATGGAAATGAAGACAACAGCGAACACCGAACAGTGTCTTAAAACACCCCCACTCCACTGAAAATAACCCCCACACCCCACCCACTTTGGCCGGTTATGCCTGTGGCCGGCCAGCCCAACACTCATTTACAATACTCATTTACTTAGCACAACCGTTTATCAAAACCCCCAAAACACTGAAACACTGAAACACACACACCCACATATAGACAGCCACGTAAATAACACCCGTTATGCAGTACGAGTGGCTGAGAATGAGAGCGAGTGTAAGTGTTAAAGATGAACAGTCCACTAGGAAACAGAAAAAATAAAATAAAATAAAAAAAAATAAAAAAAAAAAATTAAATGAAACGCTGGGTGGTTTAAATAGTCGCTTGGATTTCTTTTTTACCCAACTGCCCTGTCAATATTATAAATGGTCGTTTTGTAAAGGAATGGATGGGCAGAATTTTGAGCCTGGCACAGAAGGGTGTGGGTGAGGCAATTGATACCAAGTAGGGGTAAGTTGTGTGTATGGAATTGTTCAAGCAAACGGAAATGTAAGCTTGATTGCAACATTATATCATTAATTTTAGAAAAAGAAAAAAATATATGTATGTATGTATGTATGTACGGTTGTGTAAGTATATACAATATAAACTTGCACACACATTCGTATCTATGTACAGAAGTATAAACATACTATTTTAAGAAAAGAAAAAATCAGCTTTTATTTTGTGTAAAAAAATTAAGTACATACGCAGCCAAAAGCAAATGCACATACACACACTATTGTAGCTGTGCATGTGTGTGGTTATATATAGAAAAACAAAAAAGGCTTCTAGAGTATACGAGTATGTACATATGTAAGTATATGGACTTACATACATATACATACAAATACATAGATATCCAATCTAGCAATAATTACTAAAAAATCATTAATTACTTCTTTTTTCCATCAGATTTGATTAGAACTGCTGTACAAAAAAAAATGTGTGCAAATAAATGATGAGAATAAAGAAGAAGAGTTGAAATAAAAATCGAATATCTAAACATCAGCTCCCCACCCACAACTACAAATTATTTTTGCACTATGCGACCATTAAGAATAGTGGTCGTCCAAAAACAACAATTTATTTATGCAAAGTTTACTTAACGTGCTAAAATTGAGTATAAGAACACCTACTTCAGCATTAATTTGTTTAATATTCGTTTTACAAATCGTTCAATTATTAAATGAACGATTTGCAGCGAACCACACCCATTTCAGCAAACAATGTGATTTGAAAATGTGGAATTATACAAAATAATTTCCATATAAAATAAAACTAATAAATTAGAAATAAAATTGGTACGAAGGCATGTTTTGACAACTCGCATTATTTTCTAATCGCATGTGAGTTGCTAAACGTCAAGGCTGAGGATGGCGATGGCTGAAGTAGTCTGCACGTTGACTACAAAACCAAAAAATGTCCTGGGTTCAACCCCAATTTCAGATTCATAACAACATATCACATTTTTTCTGATGTGCATTTCCGTGGCTTTGTGTCAGTTGTTGTCGAAAGGTTTCAGTGGCGAAGGCATAGTCACTGGTCAGCTGTATCCAATCAAAATGGCTACTAAACCGAAGCTTCAAAAAAATTTAATATGTCTCCTTGACACTAGAAGCGCTTCTTCACTGCTATAAAACAAAGAACGTGCAACGCCTCCTGTCATTTCTCTTACTATACCTTTCCCCTAGTTCCAGCACAATGCATTGCATGTGTAGTGGTCATGTTCAGAGTGCTGTGGTACAAGATAAAAAAAGGCGGCGTGCAATAACTCCCAGGTAAAATAAATCTCAAGGAAAAATCGAAATAAGTCCCAAAAAGTTTTCATACAAATTTACTTCATAATCGGGCCTATTCCCGTTGGCGTTCTTATTTGAAAACGAAATAAAAACGACAATTTGGCATCACCGTTGGCGTTATTGACATTTATCGAAAATGTGTATGTATTCCTCAATTTGAAACGAAGATAAAAACGACAAAGAAACTTTAAATTTTTGTCGCCGCCATTATTAGCAGCGAACTTAAAACAAATTCAAATTAAATTTTAAAAAAATTTAAATTACAACAGCAAAGCAATTTGAAACCTTGGTTTCACAAATGGAAAGCCATCCCTCATATGCTAAAGGTTTCCGGAAGGGTATAAAACCTTTAAATTTTTATCATTTTTGGAGTGGTATTGCGGGAAAATTAAATGCGCTTGGACCTCCAGTTCGTGACGCGGACGGCTGGCACAAAGTAAGTAAAACTAAATTAGCAGTATATGTATAATTTTAATTAAAGGTATGAAAAGACATGAAATTTAAAGTTAAAAAGAAGCTAATGACCAACAAAACTGAAGCTAGAGCAACAGGAGGAGGATTTTTCAACCAGGTGCCACTATCACCACTGGAACAAACAGTGGCAAATAAAGGGTGGTTAAATTTCAAGGGCCGATGTTGATTTTGAATAAAACACAAACTATTTAGGAAATTATTGTAATTTTATTTTATTATGATATATTGGTATTACTCAATTATGTATGGAACAAAATATCGGCCAAATGGGCGCCGCGACCACGGCGGCACACCTCCATCCGATGGTCCAAATTTTCGATGAGCCTGAGGCATAATGGAGGTTCTATGCCGTTAATGTGCCGAATTATCTCATCCTTTAGCTCTTGAATTGTTGCTGGCTTATCGTCGTACACCTTTTCTTTCAAATAACCCCAAATAAAAAAGTCCAACGGTGTCAAATCACATGATCTTGGCGGCCAATTGACATCGCCATTACGTGAGATAACACGGCCATTGAATTTGTTGCGCAAAAGAGCCATTGTTTCGTTAGCTGTGTGGCAAGTGGCACCGTCCTGCTGAAACCACATATCGTCCACATCCATATCTTCCAATTCGGGCCATAAAAAGTTCGTTATCATCTCACGATAGCGAACACCATTCACAGTAACTGCCTGACCGGCCTCATTTTGGAAAAAATACGGCCCGATGATGCCGCCAGCCCATAAACCGCACCAAACAGTCACTCTTTGTGGGTGCATTGGTTTTTCGACAATCACTCTTGGATTCTCATTCGCCCAAATGCGGTAATTCTGTTTATTGACGAATCCACTGAGGTGAAAATGTGCCTCATCACTGAAGATGATTTTCTTCGAAAATTGATCATCCACTGTTGCCGTGGTCGCGGCGCCCATTTGGCCGATATTTTGTTCCATACATAATTGAGTAATACCAATATATCATAATAAAATAAAATTACAATAATTTCCTAAATAGTTTGTGTTTTATTCAAAATCAACATCGGCCCTTGAAATTTAACCACCCTTTATAATGCAGTTCGATTCCAGGAAATCCAGTTTGCTCATAAAAAAATTGTTTGCACTCCATCGTCTCTTCTTCCGTCATTTCAAATTTAACCCAATTATTGCAAATTGTTGCATTCATTGCTTCCAAAACTTCGGATAAAATTTTACTAACGGTAGGTTGAGCTAATGACAAATTAAAGTCATTCCCAACGCTTAGCTGATATGATCCGTGCGCAAAAAACCGCCAAACAGTTGCCAGTTTTATATCTGGCATAATTGCAGATTTGCATAGGTTACATTTCAGTTTTGGGCGGATTTGTTCCAGGACGTATTGAAATGCAGATTTATTTACTCTAAATGTATTCACAAATCTTAAACGGGAAAAAATTAATGAAAGTACCAGTATATGCTCATCAAAATATCGTTTCTTACACAGAATCTGGAATGGCAAAGATATTAACATTCTGTCTTAAAATTTTTCAATGTATACTTATGTTCATTATTTCATCATCCTCACTTGAACTAGAAAAATAAAATTCTGTACTCATTTTTTTATTTTTCTTTTAAAATATAAATTTTTTTCCAATTTAAACAAAAATAATGACACAAAATACTGCAGCGCTGCCACACTTCATTCATTCTTATCGCTAATTTCGATAACTTCTCTTTGTCGTTTCAATATATTTCAAGAATACCAATTTAGCAACGAAGCGACGATAATGTCGTTTTTATCGTCGATATAGAAACGATAATTAAAACGAAAACGCCAACGGGAATAGGCCCGAATGAAACTACTCCCAAATGAAATAAGAAGTCCATATGGGAGTTATTTCATTTTAAACTTGTTCTTAGGTCGTATTTCATTTGCCTTGGGAGTTATTTAATTTTTTTTTTTGCGAGGTATTTCATTTTCAATGATTTGCAATTTCCAAAAATTTTTCACTTAAATCTAGTTTATGAATCCGTTCGAAGGCCAGGGGGGTTACTATGTAACTCGATTCGAAAGTATGAACAGCTCGAAAGTTGTATTCGATCCGAATTTAAACTCTTACCATGTAACAGTTTCGGATCGAGCGAAAAGTGCTGCCACTAATTGAAATAATTTTGGCACTACTTTCGAATGTATTATTCAACATTGGCAGCATTTATTACGCAAAATGTCAAAACAATGAAAATAAAAATAAAAAAAAGTAAACAAGAAATATTTGTGCGTTATAAAAATGGATTCGATTGCCCTTTGGATGGAAAATCAAGACGAGCGATTGGAACGTAAAATCCTACGCGATGTTGTAGATTTTATACATTTGACGGATGTAATGTAAGTAACAATTTATTAAATATGTTGTATGTAACTAAATATTTTTATTTGTAGGTTTGTGCGAAATTTCCGGCTTAACATGGGAGCTTTTAAATATGTGTTGGAGAGTATTAGTGCGCAGCTGCCAACAACACTGAGATCGACTGCTGTAACACCATCAATCAAATTAGGTGCTACACTTAAGTTCCTTGGCCAAGGTGGGTACCAACACCAAATCGGCCAAGACCGGTTTGCTGGCTTGGCACAACAAACTGTGTCAAACTGCATCAAAGAAGTGTACAATGCTATAGAGAAGGCGTTGTGTCCCAAGCACATAAATTTCGTCATGAGCGAAGACGAAAAACGAGCTGCCAAAAATTTCTTTTATGCCACGTGTGGAATTCCACCGACCACTTGCCGCATTGGTGGACCGGCCGTATTCAGATCTTCTGCCAATCGTGTCCATAAATTGTTGGTGGCTTGTTTGGCGTCCGGAGCTTTTACATAGTCCTTAGCCAACCGTTGATGCTCTGTCAGAAAGTTGAGCATAATTTCAAGTTGCCTTTGCTTCGTATTAATATTTTTCGTAGCATTTTCCCTATTGAAAAAGACTTGTATTAATTTTTATCTATTAATATACATAAATTTAACAAATACTTACATTTTCAGCGTTTGGTGTCGATGTTTTAATTTATTTAATTTTTTTTAAATTTCATCCGTTAGCTCAACATCAAACGAGTACAAATACCAACTTTCGAGCGACTTTGACATCTACATTCGAAGTACATAGTGATGCACATCCGGAAGTAGAGTACGACTATCCAATAATCGGATACGGCAACCCGAAAGTAGCAAATGTATTTACGAATTAGTTGGTAGGAAAAATCCGTATCCGTAATATTTCACTATCGAATCGAGTTACATAGTAACCCCCCAGCTATGCAGAGAACCTTTCGTCAGTCAACTAGTGCAAATTGGTAAAATCTTGATTTAATTTCATTTTGGGGTTTCTTTCTTTTCGTGCCTTATTTCATTTCTGTTTAGTGCTCCGATTTTGGGAGTTACTTCATTAATTTTATTGCAAGTTATTTCATTTTCGGTTTGGCTACTATTTTATTTTCTTTGGGATTTACTTTAATTTCTTCAGTGTGGGACTAGCTGCATTTATTTTAGGATTTATTTCATTGTTCATTGCACTGGGACTTATTTTACCTGGGAGTTATTTCACAGAGCCATCGTAAAATTGGATTTTATATGTTCTAAAACTCACGCGTTTTGCTTGTAATTTGCGATTTGATGTTTTAACAATTTTTAATATAAAAGTCTGCATTTCTCAAAATTCTAATAATTTTATATGGCACTATTGAAAAATTAACTGGTTGCTTCCTTAAAATTATTCACAGTGCTGTCAACATGCATTTTTCGCAGATCATTCCGATTAGCAATAGAAACATAGAATTAACATAACGGCGTCACCCTCCCTCCGCACCGTTTATTACTTTTTGAAATAATCGTATTTAAAAATATAAATTTGCCACCGAACACGGCTTGTAAATATTTTCGCCTGCTCGACTGAAGAGTTTCAGTGTGTTATTTTGTGACAATACAAAAAATATAGCTCGAAGAAAAGTTTTATTATTTCATGACTTTTTTGTGTGATGCACAACGCCAACTGATTCGACTCTTAAAATTTTAAGACATTATGACAATATGACTTATAAACAGACATTGTGAATCTCCCATATACGAGGTTTGTTCAAAAGAAAAAGTGAATTGTGTTTTCTTCGATTACAATGGCGTGGTGCATTATGAGTTCTTACCAACAGGTCGTACGGTTCATAAGGAATACCACAAGGAAGTTATGCAACGTTTGCGTGAAGCAATACGGCTCAAACGATCCGAATTGTGGAAAAGAAAATTATGGATTCTGCATCACGATAATGCACCAGCTCACACATCAATGCTTCTGCGTGATTTTTGGCCAAAAACAACACCCCAATCATGCCTCAATCACCTTATTCACCACATTTGGCTGCGTGCGACTTTTTTCACTTCCCAAAACTGAAGAAACCAATGAAAGGAAAGCGTTTTGCCACAATTGATGAAATAAAGTCAGAATCGAAGAACGAACTGATGGCCATACCGAAAAGCGCATTTCAGAAGTGTTTCGAGGATTGGAAGAAGCGCTGGCATAAATGCATAATATCTGAGGGTGATTACTTGAAAGGGGACAAAATGCATATCGATGAATAAATAAATATTTTTCGAAAAAATTCACCTTTTCTTTTGAAAATTGTATTTGTCATAGAGAACGCCACAAATGAACAATAGCATACATACGTCATGTCATTTCTCTATGTACTGTACATGCGACACTTTTCATTTAGAGCGGAGCGTGTTCTATTTTCATGTCACAAAGCATCTGTCATTAGCTGTTTTGCAAGTCAATTGTGTTTCTGATTCGGCAAATGTATATTAAAATCTATTTATATATGGATATTCTTTTACAAAATACATAATTTTTAATTAACTTAAATACAATTACAAGTGAAATGAAATATAAATCAGTATTTAATTTCACATCAGTATATTGTTGTGAACTATTATTGGGTTAAGACACACGTAACGTAACAAGTAACATACCAACCTTGTGAATATAAAAATTATAAACCTTTTGGGAAACGCAGTTTTTGACTTACACACCAAATCACTTGATATAGAAACCAATGACATTCCTTGTGACAAGCACATATGTATATGTAAATATGAATACAGCTTAACTTTTATGGTCGAAATGGGTGGTCCAACCATAATCCACAATGATAATTGTGAGTCATAGAAATGCCAGACGACACCTACATTATGGTGGCCTACGCAGATGACATTGCATGTGTCATTATGGCTCGCAACATGGATGAAGCCCAGAGCAAACTGACTCGAGTCATGCTTAGGACAAAGGCATGGTTGGATTCACAATGTCTCAGTCTGGCAACGGAAAAAACGGAATTGCTCATAATCACGAGAAGGCACATTCCTATCGAGCAGGATCGAGCGGGTCTTATCTGAGACAATCAGGACGAGTAGATGCGTTCGATATCTGGGACTAACGTTAGACCCTAGACTAACGTTCAGGGACCAGCTCCAACATGCCGCGACAAAAGCCGCCCGAGCGACTGCTTCTCTTGGCAGACTAATGTCCAATATTGGAGGACCACGCTACAGTAAAAGGAAGCTGATAATGGCAACGACCCAGGCGATTTTATTGTATTGATGTGAAATCTGGGCCGATGCAATACACGCACAATACCGGAGGAGGATGATTGCAGCTGTACAACGCACCGCAGCCTTTAGAGTGACCGCAGCGTAGCGTATGGTATCGGAACCAGCAGTCCTAGTCATAGGGGCGATAATACCAATTGACCTGGAACGAGCGTAGACATACCGGAAGAACAAGCGGAGAGGCAAGGAGATCACCACGAATGCGGATAACGCAGAGGTAGCAGTCCAGATGGAATACGGAAATACGGGGTAGAAGCACAACCTGGATGATAACCGAATTGGACAAGTGGGTGAAAAGAGGACATGGCGAGATAAATTATTACCTCACACAGATGTTGTCAGGCCATGGATACTTTCTGAAATATCTCCGTCGGACACATCTCTCTGCATCTATGGCGACAACTGCATAGACGATGTATGACACACTTTATTCAAATGTAAGAGATGGAGTGCAGAACGGGATGTCGTGGAACGCAACGTTGGTGAAATTACTCCGGAGAACATAATAGCGGCCATGACGCAGAACGAGGATAAATGGGTTCTTGTGGGAAGATATGTGAAGAGTGTGTTGCGAAACAAAAAACGGGACCTAGACGTAGGCACGACGATGGTGGTTTCATAGGAACAGGAGAGAGCCCCACACCGAAGCAATGCGAGAGCGGTACCGGGGTGGTGGACTGGCTCAGGGATAAAGGGGGGGTTTAGTGCTGTGACGACAGCATCTGAGATGCGTTAGGCATTTTTCCTCCCTACCCGAAAAAAAAAATACCTTAACATCAAGTTTTTTGACCAACTTCATTTGACATTTCTTTGTTTCAGTATTTGACAAATCCAACTATGGAAAAGTACATAACTGAGCAGCGCGTGTTAAGATTGCCGAAAACTTTTACGAAAATGGGCGTTCAAATCAAAATGCATTTCGTGATTTTTTTGATCAACATAATCGTCTAAATATGTTCACTATCGGGAGAATTGTGCACAAAAATTTCAGCAAGCAGGGTTTGTAGGAAATGTGAAAAAAAACCACCTGCAAATAATATTGTACTACTTGGTCCATTTTAGCTGAAATGGACTGGTTACAACATGGTCATATATAATGAAGCTGTGGACGATGTCCTTGAAAACAACAGCTGATTGTTATACAACAAGTGTTCGTGATTTTCTTCGTATTTACGATTACTCCATCTCATTAAAATTACTCTCTGAGGTCCTCCATTGAGTGGTTAGACGGAGTAGTTTTTGGGTTAATCCGATGGGTTATGTGGTCCACTTCTAGGACATCGTAATGTTAAATAAACCATGTTTTCGACATACATTTAGGTTAGTCTTGGACTAGTTCTACTCCTCTGTGGACTACATTATACATGCTTGTGCGGACTGGTCACATTATATGCAGAGCCTGTGCATGCTCGCCCAGTTCATTCTGCGGAAAACATTGCTGTTGTTCGTGATAGTGTTGTAGACGAACCGCCAACCTCGACTCGACGTCGCGCCCAACAATCATCACACATCTCACGAACACCACTGATGCGCAATTTGAATAAAGAACTGAATTTACACCCTTACAAGGTATGGTTGGTTGAACAGACAGAACGGAATGGTCACTTTCACTTCAGTGGAATCGTTAACACGCAGAATTGTCTCATTTGGGCAAATAAAAATCCACAATTGATTGTTGAAAAGCCGATACATTCACAAAGAATGACTGTTTGGTGCGGTTTATGGGCTGGCGGCGTCATCAGGCCGTACTTCTACGAAAATGAGGTGGGCCAAGCAGTTACTGTAAATGGCGCTTGCTATCGCGAGATGATAACGAACTTCTTGTGACTAGAAATAGAGAAGATGGACCTGGACGATATGTGGTTCCAACAGCATGATATCACTTGCCACACAGCCAACGAAACAATGGTTCTTTTACGCGATAAATTCAATGGCCTTGTTAGTTCACGTCGTGCCAATGTTAACTACTTTGGGAATACTTTAAAGAAAAAGAGTACGTCACTAAGCCAAGAACAATTCCACAGCAAAAGGATGAGGTAATTCGGTACATTAACGATACAGAACCTCAATTATGCCCCAGAGTCTGTGAAAATATCGAACTTCGGATAGAGCTATGCCACCGAAGCCGTGGCAAGCATTTCACCGATCTTGTGTTTCACACATAATTGTCCATAGATTCTTCTATCATAATAAAAAATATTAAGATAAATTCTATGGAAACTTTTTACTTTTTGTTTACAATTAACATCGCGAGTTTTGGTTGGACCAACCTAAACAATTTCTTTCTAAATAGTTTAACGAACTGCTGTTGGATATAAAAAAAAACAAATCTATAGAATATTATAATTTATTATTCTTGTTGCTACTGATTAGTTACTTTTGTTTTGTGTACTTTACTTGATGTTTTCTGTCTGGGCGGATTGATTTTTGTTTTTGTTCGTTCCACTGTAAAATTAATTTACCTGCAAATAAATTGGAAGAGAAAATTGTGCAAATTAGTGAAACGTAAAATATTTCTATAAATAAAAAATTAATTTAAATAAAGAATAAATTAATAACTTAAATAATTAAGACGACTAAAAGGAAAAAGAGAAACAAAACGATTATTTTCTTTCGTTTTTTAATGAATTACAAATAAATTTTTTGCAGCGTTGGCAAGAAGACATACTTGTTGTACACACAAAAATGAGATCATGGTTTTGCCCGAGGCTTTGAAACCAAATACTGAGATTTCATTAATTTTAAAATGATGTCAAATTGAAGTTAGAAAGCGAAATAAAATGCACGTTCAAGCGATATAATTTTTATTGGTTTTTATAAAAATCTTACAACGAAATAAAAATACTTTTTTCACAGCATTTAAGAAATATAGTTTGGAATACTTTGTTCGCGACTGGCAAATTATCAATATTACGAATGTGACAGAAACGTGAAATGTGAAAAAAACGAGTCTTTTTATAAAAGCAACTCTTTGGAAAACGTACAGAAGATGCTCTTAATAAAATGTATTTTCTACTGATATAAAAAGGATTTTTTTTAAAAATTACTTCTATATAAAATATATTTTATTATGCTAATTAAAAGAACTACACTTTTTCTAAAAGACAGTTTTTATAAGAATAACTTATTTAATGATACTTTTTATAAGATGGTCGCCACGTCACCTTAAGCCAGTGACAGGCAAACCTATACTATTAAGAGCCTATTTCACCAATTCTATTTAAATATCAATTCATATTTAAATGTCGATTTTCATTTTCATCTAGATATACTCATAGAATACTTAAATACTGATTTTGCAACAGCATGAAACAGCTTTAAAACATCTTTTAAACAGCTTTTTAAAAAGCTGTAAGTTGCCGCTATCATATTAAATATCAGAGCGTTACCATACTTTCTTGTGTTTCATTATTTCAGTTGGTGAAAATAAAATTTTTTTAAACATACTTTAAATAAAGATCATTAATGAAATTAAATTGTGTTTAAATATGTTTGGTGAAAGAGACCCTAAGCCTTGACTGCAAATTATTACTGTTCAACTGAATCTTAAAACCAATATGGTGTTATGGCATACAATTATGGAAAAAATTCAAAGACAACAAAATAAAATCCTCCGTACAATTACATGGTACATGGTACATGAAAAATTCTCGGCTCCACGTGGAGCCGTTGGTAAATACCGTATTTTCCAAACTCACCACAACTTATGTTGAAAAACTTGATCTCCACCCAAATCCTTTGGCTAGAAATATATATATAACTGAAATAATGAAACACAAGAAAGTATGGTAACGCTCTGATATTTAATATGATAGCGGCAACTTACAGCTTTTCAAAAAGCTGTTTAGAAGCTGTTTCATGCTGTTTCAAAATCAATATTTAAATGCAGAGTGCTGGGCTACTTAAACAGTATTTAAATATTCAATGAGTATATCTAGATGAAAATGAAAAACGACATTTAAATATGAATTGATATTTAAATAGAATTGGTGAAATAGGCTCTTAGAGTAGAGCTTAGATGAAATTTAAAACATAAATAGGTCTGCGGCTAGAAAGACGACACCTAAGCAAGATATATTTTCTTTCTTTTAAATAAAACTATTATAACAGCTACAGCAACCCGTGGCCACGTCAGCTAGTATTGCTATACATTAGACTATTGTTGGCCATGCACCATACGGCGATTGCAGCTTATATGTAGATAAACACCGCAGCAAACCCCAGGTCATATAGGAAATAATTTAATTGTAATATTTTTCAGCTGAAAATCTCTTGAACAAAAAATGAAATTATTTTTTTTTTTTTTTTTTATTTAACTAAATAATTAACTAGCAGTATTAAATTATGTTAATTAAAGAACATTATTTTTTCTTTGACATAAAAAATAAAAAGAAATGTTGTCTACTCTGCCGCTTTAATGATGTTGTACATGAATGAATATTTTTTAGTTATTGTATCTGATTTAATTAAATTTTTCTTTTTCACTCAAGTCGCATAGCTGTCGGTCGTGGTAGTAAGAAAAATTTAAGTAAAACTAAAAATAAAATATATCTACATTTGAAATTCATATCATGTCGTGGTTATAAATCCCAAAAAATGAAAATGTATGCATTATTCTTGTTGTGAATTATATTCAATACCGGCATGAGAATCGAAAAAAAGAAACTGTCAGACGTAGAATTTTTATTTTAACGAATTGAAAACAGCAAAGGGAATTCATTCATTTATTTAATTTTTTTTTCCATTCATTAGGAGCTTCTTAACTATTTTTAAATATAGTGAAGTGGAATAAATAGATTTCACCATTTTCAATAAACAAAGAATAACTGAAATTTAATTATAAAAATTAATTCGTATAACATAATCTTCTCCTTGCACTGTAAAAATACTTATGCTCTCTGCAAATTACCAAATGCCAATCAAATAGCCTTAAAGTATTTTAAACTTGTTAAGTTATTCATTCCTTAAAAAAAACATTTGTAAATAAATTAGAAAACGTATAAAAGTTTTAATCTAAATAAACAGCTGAAGTATTTCCTCTTAGTTCCAGCTGCCGTCAAACGTGTTTAGTTGTCCGACAACAACAATGTTTTACTTTCGTGCATTCAACTTGAAAAAAAAAACGCATAAATAATGAGAATTTATTTCTTCGAATGTTTTTAAGCAAACATTCTTTTCACTAATCATAAATGCAAAATAGTTTGCAACAGTGACAGTAAAAAAAATTGTTTGTGAAGAAGTCACTGGTTGGTAGTTCAAACTTGAAACAGAGTTGTTATTTTATGCACTGACTACACACCTTTCTCTTTTTCTTTCTGCCAATTAAGGCTTAAAAAAATAAGCAAAACGAATATAGTAATGCCACATTTAATGCTCCTCCGAAACGTCTCGATTCACTTTAATGGAATTTTGTTTTGCACATTTGGTAGGTACGAGTATAAAATGTTAAGTATTTTTCACCCTCCGAACAATTCTCCGATATTCATTGCACTTCGAATAAATGTGCAAAATGATTGCAACTGCTTTTTTTTGTGTAACATTAAGATTTGTGATTATAAGCGATCGGATATAGTGTATATAGAATTGGACATTTGTGTCTGCTTTTCTAAGATTAATATCTTCATATTGGGAAATAATTTAAAAAGAAAAAAATCAGTTTGACGACATCCTTTCTGAACAAAATTGTTGCCCTTTCGATGATTAACTCTTTCTAAAGTTTGGCAATAACTTTTAAAAGTGAAACATTTTTTATTACCACAATGGTACAAAATATTTGAGACAATATTAATGTATACTTAACGTTTTACTGTTTCTATGGTTTTTAGCATAATTTTATCGATAAATAAACAATAATAATAATAATTTATTTTTTATAAATCTTCCGCTTTAGCAAATAAAATCACAAGATTAAAAGTTCTCATTTGTATAAAAAAAGGTACTTTTCAACGATGAAAAAAGGTCAATATCTCACCCCAACGGAAGAGTAGAGGGTCAAATATGTTGCATATTTTGCCAGTTATTGGTGCAACATATTTAGATACAAACGTGATCACTTTTTAGAATGTTCTACTATGCTCAGACAGGCATTCGGTAATCAACTATGCGGATTATGAATGTTTTACTGTATTAGAAGTACTGTGTACGTAAAGAGAAAAATTTATGTATCACATCAATACGGCAACGCAAGTGGCAATGCTAAAGTCAAGTTACAAATATTGGCAACGCCATGATACGAGAGTGAAAATGTTTTTTAAACCGATCTTTAACCAAATTTTAACACGTGTTTAGATGACGTTAAATATGCAGAAAGGACGATGAGCAGAGAAAACATGGCTGATTAAGCGAAATTAACAATTAAAGAAAATAAATTACATATTTGGCCCCAAACTCTGTTACTTATTTAATTTCAATTCCAATATACATACGAGTATTTTCAACTGAGATAATCTGCGATTTCAAACAACTTTTTGTTCATCGAAAACAAATGGCGCAATGAGTGTTTTTGTTTCTTTGAGTTAAAACCAAAATTAATTTCATTTCAAACAATTCATTAAAAATCACACTTAATTTTTTTTCATGTATTAAAACATGCTCACAAATACATTCTCAAAATAACAATAGTTAACAAACAATAAACTAACAATAAAATGTGAAAAAACTCTCTGCAAAAGGTTTATTGAACTTTGAAATTTTTCTTGCTGGTTTTGTTTTCTGCTTTAAGACTTCATTATAATTTCGTTATTTACAGCATAAAATATTAGCAAAAATAAAAACAAAAATAAAAAACAACAACAGCACCAACGACCACAAATTTTTAAACTTCAACTAGCGAATACTAATGAATTTTGAATAGACACATAGACACGAATATGTATGTACATATATCGTCATATGACTTCAATAAAGCCCCAAAATAGAAAAAATTCAAAATCGACTTTTTAATTGTGTTATGATGCGCAGTATAAAAATATATGTTCCTGCAAAATTTTACACGCCTACAATTCGAAATAACGTTCTTCTCAACAAAATTGTAGCAAGGTCCTAAGTGAAATCGTAATTGTTATTTTGAAAGTGTTTCGCTTCCCTTGTAAAATTTTAGCAATGTAAATTAGGGCTTCTATGAAATCATATGACGATATGTACTTGTAGGTATACACATTTTAAAGACTGCATACCCGCTTGAACAAATACTCACAACAGCGAACAAATCTCTCTTATGTCACCAAACTACTCCTATTTACGAATTCTAATTAAATGTTTGTGAAATATACGAATTACGATTTCACCATATCGAAAAAAATTCCATTCGACAAACATCGAAAGAAATTATCTACGCCAATTTTCATCATTCGTGCCTCCGTTGTTGCTCCTGTGAGCGCAGGGTACACATACAGCAATTTAAGTAATGGATTTATATTGTTTTTTTTTCATGAGAACTTGAGCCGATCTAAAACTAGTGCGTTAGGGCAACTTTTCAGTTGCATTAGTTTCATATGCAAGGTGGGCCAGAAGAAGTCATCCGACGTTGTTGGGCTCTCCTTTTTTTTTAAATGAAAAAGTTCGATTCTGTTTTTATTTTCTTATTTTTTTTATTTTATTTTTTTATGTTTATCTGAACCTTTAGAATTTTATTCGTCAAGTCGAGAAGATAATATCGGCCAAATGGGCCACAATTGATTGCTATACGGGCTCCTTTTATGGCATTTTTCATCACTTCGGCGAGAACTTCGGGCGAAAGATTCTCGCACTCATGTCGAAAGTTCTTCTTGAGGGCATCCAGGATTTCAAGCTCGTTTACGTAAACACGGGACTTCAAAAAACCCCACAAAAAAGTCTGGAACGGTTAAATCGGACGATCTTGCGGGCCAGTGCAAAACCCCAAAACGAGAGATGAGGCGATCCGGGAACGCCGCCTTCAGAATATCGGTTGTGGCTGACGCAGTGTGTGCCGTCGCTCGGTCCTGTTAGAACCACATGTCCTCCAGTCCTAATTCCATTCAATTGTTGTACTACTGAACGTGTACGATCGGAATAGAACATCCCAGCCGATTCATTTAATCTCCTGCTCCGATAGTGGAAGAGTCTTCTACGATTGAAAATACTAGCTGAGTAAATACACAACAAAAAATGCATCTGTATATACAATGTGTAAATAAACATGCATTTTTAATATCCCGGAAAAGTTAAAAATCCGAAAAAATTAAGCACCTCCAGAACAAATTAATTAACTTTTTCGATCGTCTACTGTACACTGATACTTTTTAAAACTTGATGCGAGCGAACATGCTTTAAAATTCGCCAGCCAGTTTGTTGTTGAATTGATGAGCAAGAAAACAGCTGACGAATATTCTTATGAACAGCGATGCCATCTTGATAATAAATTAACTGTGATGTTAAATTACTAAAAATGTATGTGCAGCCTACGTCTCATCGATCAGTTCACGTACAATTTTACGTGCTGTATGTGTAAAAAACTTGTGGCTGCAACGTTAGAATGCGTGTAATTCCAAATTGATGCTGTATTTACAAACAAATGGTTGTGTTTGTTGGGTATGTCCATACATATGCATAAGTACAAGGAAATATGCATTAACAAATTTTAGCGGGAAACCTTTCGACATTTTCTTTGGGAAAAAAAAATTATGAAAAAGTGTCAAATAGTTCAGGAAAGTTCCATGAGGCAGTTATCAGTCGAAAATAAATTATATTTGCCTTTTTTTGCCAATATTTAAATTATTTGCTGGACACTTTGGAGCACGGTGGCTGGTATCTTCATAATCAAACGAACCTGAATCTTCTTTTAATATGCATTATTGAGCTTTTTCTAAACATGTATTCGTGTGAAAAACATCACAGTAGACATACGAATAGAAATATATTTTTCAAATAACATTTTATTTATTTGCTTAACATATTAACAAGTCAAGAACTACACACATACATATGTATATACATGTGAAAGAGCTTTGCAAAAAATTAAATTAAAAAAAAAAATATTTACAAATAAAAATTGTTTTCTCTTTTTTCCTAACGAGGAATTAGTCGATCGATGGCCTTAAAATCATTTACAGTCGACTCTCGCTAATAAATGCCAAACTTCCAAATATATGTAGAAGCAAAATGACATTCAATATATCCAATACATATATATACATACAATAAATAAAATAAAATAAAATAAAGTATTTTGTTTTTATTTTATATTTTACATTAAACACAGCAACTTAAAATAATGCAAATTATAGCGCGTCGCCGATCTAGATGTCATTCAAGGGACCCGAAAAAAAAAATTCAAATTATCACGAGATTCAAATTAACGAGGTTCCAATTATCAATATTCGACTGTAAAATTCATTATTGATTTGAAAGAAATGTTGATGATACGTATAATTTCAAAGAAACTATTTAATTTCTAATTAACAATTTCGAAGTTAGTTTTGCATATACAGTGGAGTTTGGTTCTAAGGAACACTGGTTATAGCGAATTTTCGTTTATAACGAACTGTGTCTTAAGTTCAATAAACAAAAATGCATGCAAATTTATACGGTTACAACAAACGGAAAAATTTGCAAATTTTTGGTTGACGTATTTTGAAACTTTAAATTATTTATCACACTTTGGAAACACTATCAGTTGTTCTCTTAAGCGAATGACAGACGATCAATATTAGGCTTCAATATTTGTCATTGTGTGCGTTATTTTATAAGAAATAGTAACACTTATACGTACAGTGTTCGAAAATATAATAGAAATGACATGGCAACATTTTTCTTAAGAGTAACGGTATATTTTTTTCTACTACAATTTGCGTAAGTGTAAATGAAATGCAAAGAATGATAACGGGAATTTGTTTTTGTGTAAAATTTGCAAATTTTTATCCAAAAATATCACTTTTATCGGTCGTTGATCACGTAAACACGGAATTGTGGTTGGAAAAAAAAAATAGAAACGCAATACATATTGCTAGAAAATTTTGAATTTAATATAATAATAATAAAAGGTAATTTAGGTAAGTTTCAATAAATAGAATATATTCTATAAGGAATTATCGGAATATGTGAATTTGCATACTATTTTACTGCGATTTGGAAAAAAAATGGGTCGTGGCTCACATTCTACTAGTCCAGAGAGAAAAACGATTAAAAAGTTTAGGGCAGAAGGAAAGAGCATGTCCAAAATTGCTACAATAATGGAGTGCTCTTAAAAAAAACGTATTTTCTGCTTTGAATTTTGTTCCTAAAAAGGCAACCAGAGGCAGAAACCGTGCAACGAGCGATAGGATAGGTGGGACAAAAGTCTGATACGACTTGCTAAAAAATACCATTTTTCTCATCGACGAAACTGACGAAATGAGATGGAAGCACCAGTGAGTAGCAGAACAGTGCTAAATAGGCTTTTGGAGCAAGGGTTGAAAGCACGCAGTGCGAGAAAAGTACCGCTCTTGAAAAAATATGAAAAAACGGTTAGACTTTGGCCATAAGCATTAATCACGAAAAAAAACTGGGCAAACGTGCTATGGTCAGATGAAACGAAGATAAATTTGTGGAAAAAAATCCAGGAAGAGTGGCTTTCTATTGACCCGGACGTCTGCAAAAAATTAGGCGATTCCATGAGTCGCAGGATGCAATGCAGTTATCAAAAACAATGGTGGTGCAACAAAATACTAAAATAAGATAACTTTTTAACAAAAAATAAAAAGATGTGTGTCCAAGAATTGAATACTTTTATGCGTTTCTATTATTTTTTCCAGTAAAAATACTGACTCTTTACATTGTTAGTCCTATAATGTATTAAAATAGGCAAGAAAAGGAGAATGATTAGGTTTTTTCTTAAGATGTATCTCTTATATAGAAAACTGCATACAAATTTTTTTTATCAAAACTAAACTTGATTAATATACGTTAAAAATTTGAACAAAAAACATTCGTTTCTATTATTTTTTCCAACACTATATATGTGTGACTATTTTTTATAAAATAACGCACACAATGACAAATATTGAAGCTGAACATTGATCGTCTGTCATTCGCTTTAGTTAAAAGATAAATCATAAATTTAAACTCACACCAACAAAAATTTTAAAGCCACACACATAAGTATAAAAGATATTCTTTAATTATACCAAGCAAAAAAAAATTTAATACGTTCGCTATGAATTGATATTTTCATGACTTCTTAAGCACTTCTTTATCTGAATTCATTTTTAATGCCATCTCAACAAGATTAGCACTTTTGATCTCAGTGAAAAGAAATTAAACTCAGGCGTCATTTTTACATACGTAATTAATTAAAATGGGCAATGATCGAAAACAGACAGACAGCCAAAATTACATGTGATAATTGCTAAGAAACAAACAAAGTCAAAGAATAAAATTGAACGTCCCATTGACGAACACTGGCAGAATGGAACAACATGCTGTTTTTCAAAGGCTGCTACACCTTCATCTTCAGCGTTCTTCGCTTTTTTTACACTAAGTGTGATTATCTGTAGATGTAAATTATTAGCTTTATATCTATATTTATTATTTCCTATTAATAGGAGTTAGTTCATTATGAAACAAGTGTCACTATTTTTGGATATAGAACTTATCTTTTGCTTTATGAGTTATTTATTTATTTTGCGCATTTATTTCTTAAATTTTATTGCTATTTATTACTATTTTCATGAACTAAATCATTAGGAGATACTATAATGTTGCTTTTGTTCTGCACATTACTGCATATATTGCTTCATTAAATTAAAAAAACAGCCGATTTGTAGCCGTATATTGTCCTTTTTTTTAACTGTGCAGACGAACGTCAATACACAGGCGGCCACTACAACCCAATCGTATGAGGCAAATAATTTCACACTGTCAGAAATAATTTTTGTCAAAGATTTAATTTTTCTAAGAAAAGAAAAAAGCAAAAAGATTGTTTTCTACATTTAATTTTGTTCTATAAAATAGAAAAACTATGCACACGCAGCGAAAAAAAAAATTAGAAAATTTGTTGCGAATAGAGACTCAAATGTGTGTCAATGTTTAGTTTTATTTTCAGAATTTTTATTTTTTACAATAAAGAAATTAAAATAAAGAAATACAAATTAAAGTACAAACAGAAATTAAGAAAACCAAAAAAATCATTTGAGTGCAAAGAACGGAAAAAAAGATAAGGACCAACAACAAACTTAATTTAATGAAAATATAATAAAAATGACGGTAAATGTAAAGAACAAAACAGAAAAATCTAAAGAAACAATTGATCAAAACAAATTAAAAAAAATATTATAAATATTATATAAAGAAGAGTGTTGAAGGAAAAATGAAAAAATTATTGCATACAAAAGTAAAAAACGTAAACGTGGGCGCTGCTAGAATCGTATTTTTAATTAACAAAATTTTAATACAAAATTTTTATGATACCAGCGACCTTACAATAAATGACTCTACTACCCTGATGCAGCGAATAAGTTAAAAGCAGGAGGAATGATAAGAAGGTGGTGGCATAGTGAAGGCAATGCTATAGCACACGCTTTTAAATATCGAAATTGGCAGGGAATCATTCTCCCTGATGACAGTGTGAGCTCTCACACATCCACACATCTCGTCAAGCAGTTGAATTTTTGAGCCGTCAAAACATCGAATTGGTGACTCATCCTCCGTATAGTCGTGATTTGGCACCCAATTGCTTCTTCTTGTTCCCGAATATCAAAGATAAAATGCGTGGTCAATGATTTACGAGCGCCGAAGAAGCAGTTGAAGTGTTCAAAAATCATCTTTTGAAGGTGTCTCAAGAGGAATGGAAAAACTGGTATGACAAATGGTTTCAACGAATGCAATTTTCAATACACTTTTATTGATCATCAAGGGGAATATTTTTAAAAGCCTTTTTCATTTAGATACGGTTGTTATTATTTGCTATTCCCGAAATATAACTAGTACTCCTCGTACAGCCATGAACAAGGAAATCAATTCCCTTAACATTTTTTTTAAATTATCATTAAGTTTTCAACATTTTTATTCTTTGCGTTGTTCTGGAATTGCGATGAACTTTCAGAAGGTATGCAGGAAGCGTGGAGCTTTATTTCTTTGGAGAAATGCCAAAAGTTATACATATATAGCATTTTCAGTTTAAATTAAACCTTTTTAAAATAAACGAAACCTTTTTCAAATTAAACGAACTCTTTTTCAAAATAAATCAAATTTTTTTTTAAATTAAGAAGAACTTTATTCAAATACAATTGAACATTTTTCAAATTAAATTAAACCATTTAATTTTCAGGGATTATAAAATTGTATAACGAAGGGAATACCATCACAGAAACAGATCGTATAACTTCCGTTAATACAAACACCGCGAAAACCATAATTTCACGTTATAAAAAGAACGGTTGCGAACTTGTGGAACTTAAAAAAAATAGGCCAAAAAACTTGACTACCCAAATTCTGGAAAAAATTGAGACACTTGTGGAAAGTGAACCTGGAATAACCCTTAAAAATATTCTCAATAAATTATTTGAACAATTCAATTTGTCGTTATCTCTATCTACAATTTTCAATGGCCTGAAAGACTTCAAGATTACGCTAAAAATGGCTTCCATCAAAATGGACCGTATGAATAGTGCAACGACTATTGAAAACCGTCGAAAAAATGGTATTTATAGATTAGTGCGGGTTCAATTTACATTTACGGCGTTCACAAGCACGAGCCAAAGTAGGTGAGAGAGCTCATGTTGTAGTGCCAACCGTGAGGGGAAGGGACGTAACTCTAATTGTGGCAATAAATAATGCTGGCTTTGTTTACAGAAAAATTGTTTCCTCTTTCCACCGTGAATTCGGTCCGTTTCCAAGAATTTCTTCGGGAACTCTTGGACAAGATTGTAAGCATCCCAAAATTACAAAATTCATTTTTAATTATGGATAATGCCCGAATCCATAAATCACAAGAAATATGAAATATGATTGACAATAGTGGTTGTTCCTTTAAATTTTTGCCACCCTATTCTCCTATGCTGAACCCGATAGAGAAGGCATTTTCTAAGTTAAAATTCCATGCCCGATCATTATTAAGTGATGTTACCATTGAACGTAGTATTGTAAGTGTAATTGAGAAAAGTATCGCACAGATTAATCAAAATGATTGTGCGAACTATGTTATGGACATGATCATCCAAATTCCTAAAGCGGCGAGTGGGCAACTTCTCCATTAAATGTGACTTAATCGACTTTACTTATTTTTCACTGTTTTTTTTTTTTAAGTTTTATTCAATTTGAAAAATGTTTAATTGTATTTGAATTAAGTTCTTCTTAATTTAAAAAAAGTTTCATTTACTTTGGAAAAAGTTTCGCTTATTTTGAAAAAAATTTTGGTTATATTGAATAAAGTTTCGTTTATATTGAATAAAGTTTCGTTTATTTTGAATAAAATTTCATTTATTGTGAAAAAAGTTTCGTTTAATTTTAATAAGGTTTAATTTAAACTGAAAATGCTCTAGTATAAGTAATAAAGGTTTGATTGTAAGCGTATACGTTTTTTTTGCAGATCATGGTAACTGCGCTATCCAGCTCTAATTATGATAAAACATGATATTATGAAATTCCTACTATTATGGATATTTATTGGTGATCCTTTGCTTTATTATTATTTATTTTTGGCTAGTAACGAAATAAATGAAAATTACACATTTCATTTTAGTGTGCTATTTCTTTGTCCACCTCTGTATGTGTAATTTAATGAAGCCTATTCTGGAAAAAAAACATTAAAATTGAAAAAAAAAAAGATAGGGAACTAAAAATCATGGTATGTGTTCATTTTGGTATGTGTTGATTTTTGGTAGCAACTTCAAAACGGAATTATGAAAAAATTCATAGGAATTGGCCCTTTGAATTCACTACGTTATTCGCAGTAACATAATTGAAGTGCTTAAGACGACTTAGGCTTTTTTTGCATATTTCCAGAGATAAGTACATGTGTACATATGTATATAATTTTTACTTTTCTAAGAAAAGTTTTTTTGCTTTTCCATGGAGTTGTTGTTGCTGACACACACACACACATGCAAACATGCACTGCGTTATTGCGGTTAAATATTCAGGTGTCTTTTATTCAGAGACCTTCAAGTCAACTGAAACTTAAGAACAGTCACCTGAAAAGGAAGGAAGTTCCTATTTCGTATTCATAAAAATCCATACAACTCTTCTATACCCATTTTATATTTTTATTTCCTGGAAAAATAATTAAATACACTTTTTTTTTAAAAGAAAAAAAAATCGTATTATTTGTTTAAGTTGAATAATGTTAATCGGAATTACTTTTTATTCTAAACACAAGAATTGATTGGGTTGTGAAATTTAATATAAAATAATTGTTTTTCTAGAGATATACAGGGTGGGCCAAAAGTAATTACCCGGGGCATAATTAATCACCCCATGTTCGTTTGCTGTAATTTTCTTTTTTTAAGAAAAATTTTGGCACTGATTATGATATGGGCTAAGTGACCGCCGCCAGAGTTGTTGACCATACATGCAGATCCAAAAGGTTTTATTAAATAAAATTACAGCAAAAAGACATCGGGTGAATACTTTTGGCCCACCGTGTAGAACTGCTTGATGGCGGCCATTTTTGACAACTGCACGCCCATAATACTACTCAAAAATGTTAAACTTTTTTATTTTATTTCAGGTAGCATTATGTGATCATGCTTGATAGAATAAGAATACGTGAATACACACTTGCTAGGACATCTCCATTTCCACGTTCACAAATTTATTTATTAATTGCTTTCCTGTTTTAATTGAGACGGTTTAAATTTTTTCGTAGTGAATGATTTTACTCATGTACCCCAGATTCATGGGTATCACTAATAAGCCTCTAACAGTAATCTGCGAGCATAGCATGCTCCCATCTATATTGAGAGCGCTGACAAACTGGTGAAAGAGTTCATAATGTACGTCACTCTAAATGACAAACAATTCAAATGCTAGTAAAAGAAATGCTATTTTTTTCTGGGACCCAAATCTGGTGAATAAGGTGGTTGAGGCATGATTAGGGTGTTGTTTTTGGCCAAAAAAATCACGCAGAAGCATTGATGTGTGAACTGGTGCATTATCGTGATGCGGAATTCTTTGTTTTTTTTTTTAAATTTCGATCTTCTGAGCCGTATTGTTTCACGCAAACGTTGCATAACTTCCTTATAGTATTCCTCATTAACCGTACGACCTGTTGGCAAGAACTCATGATTTACCACCCCGTTATAATTGAAAAAACACAATTCACTTTTTCGTTGGAAGAAACCTCGTATGAGGAAAATATTATTTGATGTTGCCACGTAATGTAAACGATCTTGTAATTTTTCACGACTTCCCTCTGTGCCGTATTAGTAATATTATAGTTTTTTTTTTTTATAAAGTTTTCTATTTCAAAAAAACATGGATAACTATTTAAAGAGAAATGGAATATTTTTAGTTTTTGCTGTTATTAGTTTTAAGCAGCAATGCAAGTGGAGAAAATAGTTTAGAATACGCCACGGACACATCGGAGGTCCAACAAAAGCTAAAAAAAAAAATGGGGATCTGCCTTAAAATCGTAGGAAGAATAAATGTGTTGTTGTTGTTTAACTTTTTTTCTATGCTTTGTTTCTTATTTTGAATAAATTTTTGTTATTGTTTTCATTATTTGGACACTTTTGTGGAAAAAAGTTCTTCGTTGAAAAATTAAGTATGTTTTTACATAAAATGTTTTTCTTAAAAAATATATGGTAACGCTGGTACATAATAAGTTTTTCTCTTACTACTTTGCTGAGTGGCAAAAGAAAGAAAAAGAAACAACACTGGTCTCATTTGGTATAATTGAAACCTTTCACTGGCAAAAAAAAAAAAATTAAAAAATTGAAAAGGAATCAATAAATCCTGTCGGGATTTCAACAAGACCAATAAATTATGTAAATTTTATGCATAAAAATATTCATTCTTAAAGGAAATACGATATTTTTATTTATTTCTAAAGGAGAGAGAGAGAGGGAAACCAATGAGCTTGGGAATGAACAAAAAAAAAAAAAGGTTTCAAAATTGAAAAAAAGCCAAGAGGAGCTCTTAAGAATAATAATAACACATGCACAAACATGTATAACCATGTAAAATAATTCATTTGAATGAAATGAAATTTCATAAACAGACAGAACTTCTTAAATCATACATATGAACATATAAATTGAGATTGGAAAATAAGACACACCAAAAAAGCGCACGGCTTAGCCTTACACACTTTTATTTAAGTATTGTACGAGCGAAAAGGGTCATTGCAAAATATAAACGAAGGACAACACAGCGTGTCAGGTAAATCTATTCCGCAGTCATCAGACGTAATGAACGGGCATTCTAAATATGTAAATACACATGCATACACATACATACATACATATGTATGTAGATTGGTATATGCCTGTTCGTATATTGAAGGTATGAAACCATAAAAATGTTAAATTAACCAAAACCAAATGGAAAGAAACACTTGTAATACCAAATGGAAAATCGTATTAAAAAAAAAAAACCTCTGTGTGCGCACTATAACAAAAACTACATACACAGCGAAAAAAGACGTTAAGAGGAATCAATGGAGATTATAAGACAAGCAAAAAAAAAAAAGAACAAATATTCTGACATAATCTTATAGTAAAACCCCCATCCGTTTGCAAAATATAAACCCTTTTTGCACAACAATTCTCCATTTGCAGGCAATTTGGCTGCACACTGTAGTCAATGTGTTTTTAAAGTTCGCTTGCAATCACAGTTACTCTGCACTGTTACCCTGCTTAATGGACGCATTTAATGTATGGCAAATAATATTGCATTATTCTTGGCTTCAATTTAGCAACTACAGTAGTACTCGATTATAACGAACTAAATGAGGCCAGCTAAAATAGTTCGCTATAAGAAAAGTACAAAATTGTGTAGTGACATGCAAGCGGAAAATCTTCGGTTCAAGATCCCGTCAAAACCAAAAGCTCTTCTCTTGTGTCTTTGCTAACAACGCCCGCCCTCCTTCGTCGGTAAAACGTTAAAACATCGTTGACTTAAAATAATAAGTTAAATGGATCTGCTTTAGCTGAAAAATTATACGTCAAAATAGACGCAGCAAACTAGCTTTACAAATTATTACAAAAAAAAAACTCTCTGAAGTTGCGTAACTCTATTATTTTACCATCTATGTATGTATCTCTTCTGTATGCTATCGGTTTTTAACACTCGTCTGATATTCTTATATAATTCTTATGGGAAAATGTTAAAATATGCATAACATTAATTTAATTTTGTAATTTTAATAAATATAAGTACGCACATTGCAATCATCATTTCTGCGTAATTTCGCAGACTCAATATTTTAATTTAAATTGATATTTGTAAATTTGTTTTCTGTAAAATTAACATTTCTTGAGTTACGGCATTGTTCGGGTAAAAAAGAGACACATGGTTTTGTACGTTCTCAAATGCATTAATTATTAATCCCGAATATGCCAAAAATTTATTTTCAATAATGCCGATATTGGGAATTTATTATTAATCTTTATTATTTGAATTCAATGTTAAAAAAAAAACATGAAATTAATAACAATTGGATGAAAGAAAAAACCAAAACCATAATTAAATACTTTTAAATCTCTGACGGAATACTCTTGAATACATATTTGTTCTCTTATTTGAGATTCTATTTTCCTGCAAACTATTTAATTTAATCATGCATAAAAATATTCACGATTTCAACAGCAACAACATGTTCGTCATCATCAACATTTATAATGAATATGCCAATGAGGACAACTCTAATAAAAGCAGAGACAAAAAAAACGTTCAGGAGTTGTTGTTTAAACTTTAGTGCAAAAAGCTACAGATGTTTTATAAAATTCTACAATTTTATTGTACATATACACACCCATACAAAGTACACATTTCTTTAAAAGAAATGAATGATATTTGTTCACACACGACTATCGAATTATATTTAGTTTGAATATGGGAATTAAAAAAATGCCACTACAAAAGTTGGATTCGACCAGGGTTTCCAGGAGAAAACAGAAAAAAAGTGGTAAATCGCCAAAAAAACAGGTGCTAAAATGTTGAACAGTAATGTTATTTTGTTTTTGTGAACAATAACAATAGAAAATGTAAATTTAACATATTTAGGTTAGGTCGGCATGTTGAAAGATCCCAGTCCACTTGGGTCCAATTTATTATGGTCCCACTGTGATACCTGTTGTGAAAAAACTCTCACGTCTTGTAGTGATACAGACTAAAGTTTCGGCAAGGAATCGAACCCAGAACCCCCAACTGATAAACTAGCACACTACTCACTAAATTACCGGGGCACCCAAGGGCTGGACTAATTGGAGATTATGTTGAAAAATAAAACGCTTATTTAACAAAAAAAAAAAAAAAAAATTGTATTAAAAAAGTCACGAAATTATGAAAAAGCCCACGTATGTTAGACAATCGATATTTTAACATAAAGCTGAGAAATAATGTTAAGAAAAAGGGACCACACCCGCAATTTGTTATTTTTTTTTTTTTTTTTTTTTATCTAGGACCAGCACTCAGGAGATGACTCCTACACATGCGAAGCATTGTGCTGGAACTATAGGAAAGGGATAGTAGAGGAAACGACAGGAGGTGAAGCTTAATTAATTATTTTTGCAGCTCTGCTTTTTGCACGTTCTTTGTTTATACTCGTAGCAGTGCTGAAGCTTCTTTAGTAGCCATTTTTATTATTATTTTACTTCGCCGGTGGTACACAATACCGACGAAGGAGGGCGTTCTGATGTGATTGTGGATTGCTATCAGCTGAAGCCGGTATTGTTCAGTGATCAGTGACTGTGCCTTCGCCACTGAAACCTTCCGACAACAACTGACACACAAAGACACACTAATGCAACATCAGAAAAATGCGAGATGTTTATTTTTATTTTAAAATTTTTGGTCTGAAACTGGGGTTGAACCCAGGTCTGTTTTTGGATTCGTAGTTAACGTGCAGACTACCATCCATTGTGCCATCACCACCCTCACAACTCTGCAACACAGCTATTAAACAAGAAACGTGCAAAAGCAGTATTGTAAAAATAATGAAGCCTTCTTCTATCTATCCCTTCACCCGCAATTTGTTATGCCCAAATACAAGCAATAACGTCACTAGAATTGCGTTGCAAATTGCCAATGGCCAATAGCTGGTGGCGAACATGTATATAAAATTTTAAATGTTGCTGCTAACGAAGGTTGTGTCCTCATTTTCTTGTGCATACAACAAAAATAACTGCCACATAAAATAAGTTGTAACATGAAATTTTTTGTGAGGTCATTCTAACGATATTATTGCTCGTATTAAGATATAACCGTACTGCCCGTCTTTATTGGGTTAATAATTTAAAGAAGTATAAAATATATCAGTTTGGTTGACTTCCAACACGTCAATTGCTTTGTGTTTGAACAAAGCATTACATTTCGTTACGCCGCTATACAATAATTATACAATGTATAGCATTTCAAAACGCCGCCGCCAAGTATTTTTAACACAAGGCATCGGTTTTATAGTTGATGCATTGGCATTTAATTGTTGGCGCGCCATTGCTAAAAAGAATTAAAAAAAAATTAGGAACAATGACCAACTCAAGAATGTAAGTTAATTTTTTTTTTTGTAAATATTAATAAAAACCCCAAATAAATGTTTTTTTAATTATATTTCAGCAAAAATAAATGGAATTATCAACAGGAAAAATTGCTGCTTGTAACAAGATTGAGAAATGAAGCAGATTTCTGTGCAAAACGCAAGTTGAGGACCGTTTTATGGCAAAAAAGTCTTGCGGGAAATTAAGAAAGTTGATGATTCCTTTCCCTTCACCAGAAAAATTTTAAACTTCTGCATGACATACAAACGTATAAAGGCTTTAGCAACATTTTCAATGACTAAAAAACAAAAAATATTTAGAAATAGCATCAATGAAAACACTAAAGTATTGCCTTAAATGTACTAATTTTCATTCTAAAATGGCTGCTAAATATGTACGTCGTCAGGCATTTTTGAAATAACCTTCCAAAAGTCAACAGTTCTTGGTACCTTTCTCTTTTGGAGTTTGTTTTGCTGTATTAATAAAACACTTTTTCTTCTTTTGATACGATGTAGCGCAAAGCTATCGAGGTTTGCACAGAGTTTCCATGAGAAAGCTCTGATAAGTTAAAGTAATTATCGAACAAAATTTTAAATGCTGCATACTGCACTCCCCATTTTTGTTTATTGCTAATACAAAATTTTATTCTCGAATATGATGCATCGTGTCATCTTCATTTCAAAATGTTAAAGTAAACAAAGCACATAGTTGCATTGTTTCGGAACTTTGCATGTGTATGTGATTTAAATACAATAGCAATACTGTATACAAACTTTGTATACGAACGTTTTGGAGGTCAGCCTATTTTACGTGAGCGTATATTTTTATGGAATTGCTAACAAGAAAGCAATACGCCTATTGAGTTGTCTAATTAAAAATTGATAAAGAGAAACTTTTTAAAAAGAAGGTGAACCCTATCTATTCAAGCTAAAACACAGACCAAACTAAAGCTGTATTCACATTATATGTACTTGTCTCAAGGAATGTCATTGTTTTATGACTGTGTTCGTCAAAAAGTGTGTTCTACAAAAGTTTTATAATTTTTATGTTCAGACGTTGGTGTGTTCCTTACATGTGACATAACCCATAATAATAGATCACAAAAAAAATATACTGACGGCCAATTATTATATACTGATTTATATTTCTATTCACTTTTAATTGTATATAATTTAGTTACAATTTTTTTAAGAAAGAATATGTATTATTAAATACATTTTAATGAATATTTGGCAAACCCCAAACACAATTGACTTGCAAAACAGCTGCTGTCAGACTCTCGAATTGAAAACTTTTGCACTATAAAAGCAGGCACATTGTATGCATTGTGCAGTGTGCACATTGTGTTTAAATTTTCTAAAATAACAATAAGGATTAATTTAAAATAATGCGAAACACAGCTTGACCTCACGAAAACATAATTACATTGACACTGGAGCTGTTCTTCAGTCTAAAGCTGCTTTACGATGTCTGATGCATATTTCCTGTTTGATAGTTATTTATGTTTAAACATATAAAAGAAATAACTTGTGTAATTTTTCTTCAAACATATAATTTGGGACAAATTATGTGTAATTGCCGAATTCTATAGGGGCAACACTAACTTTTCACACTAGTTTGACTCACACTAGTGTGTCGCGGCATTATATTAAATTGTCAAGGTATATGAGAACTTTCCGCACATGCTGGTGAATATGTGCCTGTGTGCGTGCTTGTGTGTGTGAGAGTGAGTGATTGAGTGGTATTTCATTATAATGATGGTATTCTTTCCCAGCTGTTTGTTGACCCCAAAAATCAAGTCATAGCTACGGTTAAAAGTTTCTACATACACTAGAGCCGCGATTTGCGCCGTTCCTGGGACTGAAGAAATGCGACGTAAATCGAATCACACTTTTTCTATAAAAATTCTCTGATTTCTCTGTTTCTTCGAGGAATTTGTCCAGCGCCCTGGTCAGGTCTTTGAATATGAGGAAAATTAAGAATATAAACGCTGGTCGTATACGTAGATAACTGATGCCTTCTCCGGAGGCTTTGTACTTCGATGGTGTATTCTGAAATCTACTGACACTCCAACTGAAGAGTATTTGGGAAAAATTCCAAATTTTTCGTGCGCAAAGAGCTTTCCCTGAGCTTTGTATTGTTTGTATGTTTTCTGGAGGAGTTATGTTCCGCTTCTTCATGTGACGTATGGTAACTAGTGCTGCACTCATGGCGATGGCAAGATGGATGGTAGTCTGCACGTTGACTACGAATCCAAAAACAGACCTGGGTTCAACCCCAGTTTCAGACAAAAAAATTTTAAAATAAAAATAAACATCTCGCATTTTTCTGATGTGCATTAGTGTGTCTTTGTGTGTCAGTTGTTGTCGGAAGGTTTCAGTGGCGAAGGCATAGTCACTGGTCACTGAACAATACCGGCTTTAGCTCATAGCAATCAACAATCGCATCAGAACGCCCGCCTTCGTCGGTATTGTGTAGCACCGGCGAAGTAAAACAATAATAAAAATGGCTACTGAACCGAAGCTTCAGCACTGCTACGAGTATAAACAAAGAACGTGCGAAAGCAGAGCTGCAAAAATAATTAATTAAGCTTCACCGCCTACTATCCCTTTCCTATAGTTCCAACACAATGCTTCGCATGTGTAGGAATCATCTCCTGAGGGCTGGCCAAGATAAAATACAAAAAAAAATGGCATTTTGAAGTTCTCAAGAAGTGACCCCAGACCACTATGACAACTCTCGATGAGAGTGCTAATTGTCCCTACTTTTTGATCGGAATGCCAATCAATTCCAAACAGATCTTTCCATAGAGCATTTACGTAGACGTTCTTTGGCAAATAGTGTCCCTGCCAATATACGAATATTTTTGGTGAACTAATTCTGTAATTTTCTGTGTTCGCAAATCGGAATCAAAATTGAACCAAATTTAGAAATGCCACGCAAATCGTGGCTCCAGTGTATTTAAATTTGCTTTTAATGTTTTAAACCAAAAGGAAACAATAAAAAAAAATAATATTAAAATTTATTCACAGTTTGTTTCTTTTTACAAAATTTTTATAGATAAAAATAGCCGCCACATAAAGCCGGGAAAAAATATGCACATAAAGTTTGACAGCAAATTCTTTAGCGAGTAGTGGCCAGAGTCTTATTGCCAACTAGTCGTTTATGTTTGTGGTTCAAATTTATAACTACTCTCTCGCCATCCTTTCTTTTATATATGGATGTATGTATAAACATATACACTGTCATGTGCATGTACTCCTCGCATACATGTGTGCATATGTGTGTACATGTGTAGATATAAATTATACATAAATATATCTATATGTACATATTTTAATTTGGTAAATTTATTACCAGCTTTGTCATTTTAGTAATGAAGAAGTTGAAGTTTTTGCTTAATTTTTTTTTTGTTTTTGTTTTTCTTAAAACTTCATAACACTATCCATCCATCCATCCATCCATCCATCCGTCCAAACATTCAAGCAGCCATCCATACATTTCTATAATTCTAGGAAATTAAAACACGATTTACTTGATCACTCATGTTGAAATAATTAAAAATTAAAAAAAGAAAATTGTATTTTTTTTTTCTTGCCGCAATACAAAGTATATAGTTTCATTATACAGACGCAAACTATAAGAAAAGAAATAAATTTCAATTGAAATTTATATTTTGTTGCTATTGAAATTAACTTGGCCATATTAATTTAATGAAATTGTAATTTCAATACAAAGTAATTATGAAACTGAGAAATACAAATGAAAGACATTTTATATAAAATTGTTGATTAGTTTTCTCTTTTCAGCGACTTTAATTATTTGTTAAAATTTATTTTAATGGTAATAGAAACTACACGAAGGCAAAATTTGTTGGCAATTTTAGTTGGCATTTTTAAGAAGACGTAAAAATAATTTAAAAAGGGTTTCTCATAAGGTCGTATGAAAGATTTATTTGCATGGACTTGATCAAGATAAGATAAGTTCCATCTTACGGTCAGTAAGGGTCGGATTCGATAACCCTCAGCGGTGCTAACAGCTGGACATCAAAGTATAATAGGCAACGAAGAGGGTGACAGGCTTGTCTGGAGGTTTCAAATTTCGATAGCATCACACTGCACTGAATGTCAGACCATTTGAGAGGTTCAAGGCCGCACTCAAGCAAAGGTCGAATGGGGGACATAGGAGCGTTTGGGAAAATGCTACTGTTGATAGAGTGACCGAAATACTTTGGGGCGTACCGAGTTAGAAAAAGTCAAGGGATAAGACCAAAAGCCGACTGGTTGGTATAACAAACGATCACGCGGAGATGAGGTTACATCTGACGCGTATGGGACTGGCAGTGGACACCAGTCCCAGGCATTCTACGAAGAGGATGAAACACTGGAACTCTACCTGTGTCACTGTCCAGCGTTTAGTCGGATTAGGGGACAGATTTTCCCAAGGACCTACATACCGAACCTGGAATGTATAAGGGACTCGCATTGGAGCCACTTAAAGAGAATATATAGAGCAGACAGAATTTTTGGAGTGAGGTGAGAGGTATCACTTTTGCTCTTCGGTAGACAGCACAATATGCCTATTGTGGCCATAACTGCAATCCCGCGAGGGATTGGATCGACGCAGGTCTACCTTCTTTTCAACCTAACCTAACGGAACACTAAGCTGTAGGAACTCATGCTTTGAGGATAACTCTGAGTTTCAAGGATTATTGCGGGAAATGCTTCACATCCTTTGGCATCCGATGTGTTGGACTAAACTGAATGGAGCTGAACACGCTCATAGGATTTGATTGGGATGATCCTGGAGGGATTGTTAGTATGCTATTCGATTCAAAAAGGAAACTCTTCGAATTTGCATGACTTTACAATCCCTTTCGAAAACATTTTCGATACGGGTTACAGATTTACCTCCCTGGTCCGGCCTCGGATGCGCCCAGGCTAAATCAAAAGGACAGAACTCACGAAGCCAAGTGATTCACCTCTCTGGAGAGCTGCCTTTGAAACTTAAGCTAACTTAACTCCCACATTTTTATAGCCATACATTTCGAACGATCGCACGTAACACTTGCATCCAACTGTTATTAAACAAAGGGGCAGTTAAGTCTGGTGAACGTGCTGGTCAATTGAATTCTGAATTTCTTGAGATAATTCGGTCTGCAAAAATTTAATTTGAAAGACTAATTGTAGCACGGGCCGTGTGTGCTGTTGCTCCATCCTGCTAGAACCACTTGTTGGCTGCCACAGGGCGTACAAAATTATTATTCATAGTACGATACCTGTCCCCATTCACCGTCACTGCATTACCAACTTTATTCTCGAAGAAGTAGGACCCTATAACTTTATCTGATGTCACTCCACACCATATCGTACACTTGAGCGAGTGCAATTGGCGCTGGTGAACAACTCTGCGGTTTTCAGTACCCCAAAATCGAATATTTTGTTTATTTACATACCAATTAAGATGGAAATGAGCTTTATCACGATAATTTCGATATGCTCGTTGTGTTAGTGAAATTGCCCAGTGAATGCCCATTGGAAAAGTAAAAAAAAAAACAAAATAAAAATAATAATAAAGAAAAAAGTTATTCAATTTTTACACGCAGGCGTGAGATTTTGCCCACCCTGTATTTATAAAAAATAATAAATATATAAAGCTAGTAATTTACATCTACTGATAACGAACCACTCACGGTGGACAAAACACGAAGAAAGCTGACGATGAAAGAGTAGCAACTTTCGAAAACAGCATGTTGTTCCGTTCTGCTAGTATTCGTCAGTGTGGCTTACAATTTCTGTCTTCGACTTACTTTGCTTCTTAGCAATTATCACATGTAATTTTTGACTGCCTGTATGTTTTCGATCATTGCCCATTTTAATTACGTACATGCATATGTAAAAATGACGTTCGTATTGAAGCACTATCTAACAATATATTATTGTTTTTTTTTTTGCTTTTTTTAAGCAAAGAAAATGTGAACGAAGCGTATCGCCGAGTACCGAACACAAAACAGATGCTCTCTTCACCAACCGTAATGCGCTATCAAACTAAATGCTTCCCTTCTAAAAGTTCGCTCGTCTAAACTCAGATATAAGTATGTAGGTAAATATCACACGCCACACATGTCTTTGAGTAAAACTTTTATAGGCAGCAACTCAATTGAAACGTTTCTATATTTGGCGAATATAAGTTCTGTACTAGGTACTCCATTTGTAGTTCTTACTTCTGCAACACTGATTTAATTAATTGTATTAACTTTCACATTTAAGGAACTGCCAACACACAACAAGTCGAAACTTGAATTAAATAGCTTTAATCAGGTTTTAAATGCCACACTTCCTGAAGCACTTAAATTTGACCTCATTTTCTCAAGTTGAAACAAAAATAAAAATTAAATTCCATACCGGCAAACTAAAGAAAAGTGGTCTCGCCGATTCTTGGCAAGCAGAACGAAAGAGAAATTATTAAAAATAGAAAAAAAAAATCTTAAAAGATTACAATACAAAAACAAAATCCATAAAAGAACACGTGAAAACAGGAACACTTTTGGGGTGCAGGGCAAAAGTAAAACGACAAAGTGAAATAATAAAAAACATACCAAGTAAAAGTCTTATGTACAACATACGTTCCGGTGTACTGGTGTGGATTTTTAGTGTTTTCTCAAACTTATTATTCTTTTTTTTTGTTTTTGTTTTATATTTTTATAGACTGATAATAAAATAAATCTTTCAAGGACGTATGTATAAGCAAGAGCAACAAAAGCAGCAAAAGCATTTCAAGTTGCAAATAAAAACAAGAAATAACAAGGAATTTTTCAAATAAAACACACATCTTAGCAACACATATTCACACATACGCAACAAACAGCAGCGACAGCAGCAGCGGCCTCTGCGACAAGATGTGAGACACTGACGACAAAAGAAGTAGTAAAAAAAAATATATATAAAACTGGATTCCTTCTATACCACCACTAGTCACCGTTTTCTATATGGTTTCCATATTTGTGATATAAAAAGGAGAGGAACAACAATGAGGAACCAAAAACAAGACAAGACGATGCATAAAATATATGTATATTAAACTAGACAGAGAATAAAAGGAGAAAAAGAAAAACCGCCAGTAACGTTTTATAATAAGAAAGAATTTGATGATAATAAAGACGTCGACGAGGTGTACGAGTATAAAAAGGTATTAAAAAAAAAAAGATAAACAAACAGGATATAAAGGGCCCTACTTTAAATGGTAATTTTTTCTAAAGCACTATTTTCAATGAAATTCAATATATCTAATTATTTGAAATCTTATAATACACCAATACCCCGTTTTGCGTCGTTTCGAAGATGCGTCTTTTTAAAATTTCTGTGAATTCGGAGTAAGTTGCTTCGTTTTTGTTTTAGTTTTCTTCGCATGGCTACGAAGTTGCGTCGTTAATATGAAAATGTTTGTACAAAGCTAAAACAGAAAAAGGGCATTCCCCGTTAAAGTCTAATACAAATCTGTATCTGAGAGTTGTCTGCTTCATATATGTACATACATATTAACACATCAAAATATACTTTTCCTTTAATGTGTACTAAGAGAATTTCTTAACTTTAATTGCAATGTTAATATTTTTGTTTGTGTTTTTTTCCGTTTTTCTCATGAATTGTTATATTTTTATTTTATAGTAATAATAAGAACTGGTTAAAAAAAATTGGTATGTATTGAAAAATCAATTTTTTCAGCTACAATTATGAACCTCGGAACCAATGAAATGAAAAATCAATACAAATGTGTGAAAAATTGTGCTTCGGTTCGCGTTGCGTTTCTTTGATCCCAATTTGTGACGCAAAGCGGGGTATCGGTGTACCGAAAAAAATCATTTAAAATTTTATTTTATGCTCGCGAGCTTAAAAGTAAAGCGAGTAAAGATGAAACGAATTTCTGGTGAAATGTATGCCTTTTTGGCTTCAAAGATGTTCAAATTACAAATCTTTTATTCATCTTCAGCGGGTGATTTTTTTTAGCTGCATGAGAACTATGTTTGACAGCTGACAATGTCAAACTGCGGCATCATGAATCGTTTAACGCCAGAACAATGCTTCCACATTGTGGAAATTTACTTTTAAAAAAATATTTTTATCCGCCTAGTTCATAGCACACTTCGTCCATTTTACGGTCAACATAATCGGCTTAGTGAGCACAAGTAATTCGTGCAGTTTTTGATCATTTTAGTAGTAATTTTACTGTTCAAATCCATCAACCAAATAATGAACGAAGAGAAATTGCTGCTGTGGCGCAAATTATTGAAGAAGACGCCCAAGTTTCGACCAGTTGTCGTTCTCAACTTGTTGTCAAATTGTTGCTTTTTTGATGATTGTGCTCATTTTAAATCGATATGCAAAGGTTTCCATTTCAAAGTAGAAGTGTTGAATTTTTTTTAACTTTAATTTAAATTTGAGATGAAACACGTAGCAGATCAAAGTAACATAGTCAAAGTTTTGGTATCGATGCGAAGTTGACAACTGGATATGGGTGATGGTTTTAATTTTTTTCTTACGTATGAAAGCTGAAGAAGCAAAACAAAAACGACACGTAAAGTTTGCGTATTCTGAGACACACTCAGCAATTTATATTTATTGACTTATAACGTTGCTGAAGTAAATGGGCGATATGTTTCATCTTGTAGATGATAGCAATGTTCATGAACGAATTTTGTTTATTTTTATTTTCTGAAATAAATTATGAACTTCTATAATTATAACGTAATTAACCAAAATAGATCATAATCAAACAGAAAGTCGATTGGAAGGTACTACGCCCACTTGTCCAATCTTTCCCAGTTTTTGATTGATTTCTAGTAAATTTAGAAGATTTAGCTTTAACAGTTTTCAAGATATGCAGAAATCAAAATTTATTTTGTATGGGAGGTACCACGTTGCTCCTATTCCGCCCACTTTTTCACTGATGCTTTGTGCACACCATTAATTTACTCAAACCAAATACAGAAACTTTACTTTTAACCTTTGTCAAGATATAATGAAGTCAATATTGAGTACATATGGGAGGTATCACTACCACTTTTTAGACTCATGTTTTAACTACAAAGTTTTTTGGACCATATTCAAAAACTTTCACTTCAACGGTTCGTAAGATATACATAAATAAATATTTACTTTGTATGGGCGTGGCAACGCCCAGTTGGAATTATTGAAATTTATAGAAACTATAGTTCCTCCCAGACATACAGAGATATTGTGAAAATTTGAAGAAAATCGGTTGAGCCCATTAGCTGGCCATAAGGCACAAACACACATACATACAAACATGTCTTTTTCATATATAAGATTTTATTCCTTTCTTTAGTTTATTTTTGAATCACATGTTTTTCTCTTCTTTTTGATTTTACTGACAAAAATTCTTCCAGTCTAAATTTGCAGAATCTCAATAAAAAACCATCAGTTGACCCTCTCAATGGGTGTTCTCTTATAAAAATTTTTGTGTAAACGAACGCATTTCAGTACAAATTTCGCGTGAAACAAATAAACTCAAATTGATTGTGATTGGAGCCGTATGATAAATTTCATCGATGCTACGCAGCAAGTGCTTTGTGTATTACAATTTGAAATGTGTGTCTTTAAATAGAGTTCCAAAAAGGCTAAACAAAAAAAAGATTAATAAATAGCAACTAAAAGGCTTAGACTAGACTAGTCAAGAAAACCAAGTTTCTTTCAAAAATACATACATACATACAGACATGTACGTAACCATACGTATTCTCTTGTTGTTGGTTAATGCAGCAAAATAAAGAATAACAACAAAAATAAACATAACACATTACCGGCAATAACAAAAAAACAAATACACAACAGTAAAATTATTACACATGTGTGTAAAACGGTGCACACACTTTTGTATAAAACACTCATGTGTGTGTGGGTATGTCTGTACGAGAACAGCAAGGAGAAAAAGTAGCAGCAGTAATAAAAATTACGGGAAAATATGTGTATAAAGAGAATTAAAGTCAAGAAAATTACTTGAAAAACAACAACAAAAAGGAGGACAAGACGACCTTTAAACACAGAAACATGTTTCCTACAAACTGATAACAACAATAACTAAAAAAAAGTAAATTAAATAAAACAAAAATGTTAAAAATTTAGGCCAAAAACATCACATGGACGGACAGGAAGAAATAGACGAAAACTAAATATGAAACTAATAAAAGTAATAAAAAAAAAGCGAATCACATACAAAATGAAGGTAAGAAATGAAAATTTGTAGAATAAAAAGAAAATATGCACGTGGATGAATGAAATGTGTGTAAAAGTCTGGACTAGTCCTCGTAAACAGAAATAACTTCAGCAGTGGCCGCTCTGACGCAATGGCGGTCGTTTTTTTTCTCTATTTTACTATTTTTACAGAGTCTTCATTTATCTTTTTGGTTGGTAATTTTCCTTTACTACAATCAACACACAAACATGTGTTGGTTTTGAAAATTATTACGAAACGTCCCTGATGTTGATGATGATGCAATAATAAGATTCTTATTGAAGAATATACTTACTATACAATAAAAAAGAACTAGTAGAATAATAATAATTATAAAAAAAAAAAGTAAAAGTTAATACACACACGCACACTTTTCACACAAACTACGTGAAAAATACAGTATGGCATATTAGAATTTTGTTTTTTTTTCGTACATACATACACACACACATATGTATATACACACAAAAACTATTTGAATAAACAGGTGTAATTTTTCTTGTTACAACAATTTATAGGAACAGGTAGCAACAAATTAAATTTTTATTACTTATCCACTGTTCCCCCTCTTAAAAACTCACAATCTTTCGATCTTTTATCTTTTATTCTCTTTTCCAGAAAAGTTTTCAAGATCATTAATTTATGACATTAAACAAACAATAGAAAGAAAAACCAGCCACAAACTCCTCTAAAAAATGTTTTTATAAAGTCAAGTCACTGTGAGTAAATTCATTTTTAAACTATCCCTAGGTTTTTTACACACTTTTCTTCTTTTCTCACATAATTAATCTTGATTTGTATAAAAATGTTTCTAAGGCGTTAAACAGTGTTGCCATATGTGAAGATTTATCTTATTTTCAAAGTTTTTAAAAGATGTCCAAAAGAAAAGTTTTTTTAAATATGATATTTCATACTTTTTATAAACTATTAATTAATTGAAGTTGCTGTTCATTAAACCTGCTGAGAAAAGTATTTCTCAATCCGCGAAATTCATCCAGATGTCATTGATCCGAATAATATTCAACAAATTGATGACGAATGGCGTCACTTCAAGTTTAAAGAATACAATTTATTGGGTGCAGAAAATATTTAAATGTTTTAGGATATCATTTTGAATGCAAATCGCGTTGATTGCTTCTGAAGTTTTTCATTGTTTCGAAAATAGTTTATGCCGTATTACGAATGCCAATAGCAACAGCTAAAGTTGAAAGAATTTTTTATGAATATAAACAAAATAAGAAACTAATTGTATGCACCAACCAAATATTGATTGTGTGGCATTTTAAGCCCCTTTTTAAAAAAAATCTAAACAATAAAAAGAAATCCAAATGAAAAATTTTTTTATTATTATTATTATTGGACCTGAAGCACCGCGACCAAAAAAGATCTAGTATGCAAAATGGTAAGCCGGGTATAAAAAATTTACAAATATAATGTATGTAAATAAATAAATACAGTCGAATCTTCCTTAACGGACACTTCCCATAAGCGAACACCCATTCTTTATACAGGCACTGGTGGCAGACCTCGGGGAAGCATTGTAACCGGTGCCCCTTGATCAAACATTCTTAAGAGCGAACGCGAATACACGATTGAGAATTCTCTTCGATGGACATTTCGTTAGTTTTTGTCCGATTTTTTCATGTCATATTTTGTAAATAAGCTTGTCAATACTCTTTTAATTTGCTCGTTTTAAAAACAAGGCTCGGTTTAGTATATTTATTACATAAGATTAGTTAAATGAAATATCTGATGATTCAACAGATTAAATTGAATCGTTAGATCCTCTAGGATAAAAAACAACATATTAACCTAAACAGAAGCTTGGCTCAAGAGCAGGATCTTATACCGTTTGTGAAATGCCAAGGTGATACAGAAGCTATGTATATACTTTCTTCGTTTGATTAACATTTTCAAGATGTTACTGCCAAGGCTAAGACACGCCAAACTAGGTATATTTATTGAAATAACTCATAAGTACTCATAAAACAATTTCCTTCATTATATATGCAATGCATATTAATGATGCTTTGTTATTAAACCCAATTAAACTGTTTTTAGATTTATTTATTTTATAAAAATTAAAAAACAAAAAAACTCATAGACAAATTTTACTGATTTAAAATTGTAGTTTTCTTTTCACCGGACACATTTCAATGGTCCCTTCGGTGTCCGTTCAAGGTAGATTACACTGTATTTTAATTTATTTGATGAATTTAATTTTAAAAAATATTTATTTAAAAAAAAAAGGTTTTTATTAGGAAAATAACATTTTTTTGGGTGATATGAAGATTTTTTAAAAAAAAAATTTAGGCAACACTGGCATTAAAGTACAAGTAACAAAACAGAGTTGTTATTTCTACACTTGGAAAAATTACTCTTTACTAAACGCAAATCAAGAAACGCTCTACTGCCTCAATATAATTATGTATACAGTGACATTGGAAAAAAAAATTTAAATATACTTACGTCTAACTGGAAGTAAATACGTGTTAAAAAAATTACGTAAAAATTACCTGAAAGTAGAAAGACAAGAAAATTAATTAGTTAACATTCCATTGGTTTTGATAAAAAAAAAACGAAATATCTATATACTCGTGTACATATCGAGCCTTTGGTGCAATACCTTCGTAATTCAAAAGTCGTGATCTGAGAAAACTGCATTTGAAGTTTTGAGCCATCTTTTTGATAGTATTTTCGTTTACTAAAGTTATTTTTTTTACAAGTTTTTAAATAAAGAAAACATGTTTTGTAATGTTTTCTGTTTGTAAATTTCTTGTCATAAAGGAAATATTTCATTATTGCAAATAAATATTGTTGGAAACAGCTGGAGGCAATAAAGACATTTGTAGCAGTAGAATCTGAACAGTTAGAGATAGAACCATAATCTTTTTTCCTTTAGATATATATTTCCCCAAAGATTATTTCTGCATACCCAGCTAAAAAAAATTCAAATTTTGAGTTTCTGCGGTATTGCACCAAAGGCTCGATATATAATAAGGCGCTATAATAATTTCTGTGTCAATATGCCATAGTAGTTTAAGTCGGCTAAATCGTTTATTTAAAAAATAAACTGATATAATATTCGATCAGCAGTATGTTTAAGAAAAATAATAGCCTTCAGAATAATAAAATTAAATTTTTATAATATTTCCAATTTTCGTTTAAGTATTTTTGCTAGAAGATGCGTATCACTTCATGAGGTTCATAAAGTATTGAATTGTGAAGATTATATATATGCGTGTATATAAATTTTTGAAAAATATTATTGAAATATAGAAAACTTATTATAACAGAATAACGATAACTTTGTATAATTATTATTATTATCAATTATTTTGCCTTTAGCCAATCTCTATTCCAAGCCAAATAAACGCTGAATCAATTTTATGACTCCATTAAGGAAGACAAACGAACTTTTGTTCATTTGCCAGATTTGCGCCGAGGAGTCAAAAGACGACTAAGTCTCTCCGCCAATGATTTTCAACAGCCGCCGCCGCCGAAAACAATTCGGCTAAAATTAGCAGTCGAACATATCGTGCCTTAAACGCCAAAATGACGGAACCAACATATTTTTCAAAACTGAGTTTTAAATTTTTTGTCAGTTATGGTTACAATAATGACCGGCAAACTAACGAAAGTGACAAAAAAAAATTTTAAGAAGATCAAAAACATTTTTGTAAATGAAAAATTAACGATAATACAAATCTAAAATAAGCATAAGAATATTTATACGCTATTATAAAAATTCCGCAAAAAAAATTCAAGTGAATCGGAAGTCGCAAAAAACCTGCTCCACCTTACCAACCATTGAAATCATTTACACACACAGGCACTTGATGATTTATTTACATCCATATGCATAGTGCAATTTCTGTTTTCTGTTCCGTTGTTACCAGAATTAAAAAAAAAAAATATACAGGGTGGCGCAGAATGAGCTAGATGGTTTTAATTCTTTATAACTTTTTTAATTATTATTTTTTTCTTTGATTTTTTTTCAGCATTTTGTGAAGAAGACTTGTTGGGGAATTAATTATGAAACATTCGAAATGTAATCATGGACATTACACCCGAAATTTTGCGAAAAGTTATGGAAAATATGCTAAAAAGAGCACGTATGTATGTGCGAAAGAGAAAATCGACATCACTTACAGGATATCATTTTTCAAAGTTAATTACTGTATTTAAAAAAAAAAATAAAAATTATAATAATCGCATAAATAAAAAAGTTATAAACCATTTAAACCATATAGCACCTTTTGTGCCACCCTGTAAAATATTTTTTTAAATTAATACAGTAAAGATAACTTTAATTTGAAAACTACAAGCCGACGCCACCGACAAAATTGGTCGGCGCAGTTCTCTGTTTGGTTCGATTACTGATTACTGAACTTCTGTGCAGTTGCCAGCTGCTAAAAACGGTAATGCAGATCGTAAATGCATTATCTGCAATTGATAAAATTCCAGTGCAGTTTAGCGCTTTTCTGGCAACTAAAAATTTCTGATTGCCAGCCGGCAACGCAACTGCACTTCGCTTGCCATTCATAAACGTGCCATTAAAATTTAAACCGATTTTTTTTCTCTAAATATAAATATTTGTTATATTTTAATAATAATAATAATCCAGTCTTATTAATATTTGAAATTTAATGTTGTACATTGTTCTTGAACGTTTGTTATTACATTCATTATTAAGTTCAAATTACAATCAGAAGCCCCCATTTAATAAAAACAATTACTAAACACAAAACTATATAAAAAGAAACTCAGCTACAAGTTCAACAAACAATTGAGAAGAACTTCTGTATAACATTTCTAAAAATTTACAAAAAAAATATTATAATTTTCTGCTGGTTGAAATATCAAAGTGTAGTGGAGTAAGAGAGCCAGAACACTGATCATCACTTGAACATTACCTGTCTATACCACATTTAAAAGTATTAAACTCGATATTAAAAAGTACAGCTGAATGTAATTTTCTTTCTAAGCATTCGATACGGAACAGTGGGACGCACAGTTAAAAAAAGGCGAGCAAGAATAAAGCGACAAATTCACAATACATATTGTGCAGAAAATTGACTCTTTTATTAGTTCTGCTCTGTTAGGTCGGTCCGTCTGTCGATTTTATCAGAGTGACACTGAGAGCTTTGCACAATAGATCCTCTTTGGTCGCGATACTTTCTGGCCCTAGTAATAATAACGATATGTACATACATAAAGGGTGGTCTAACCATAATACACGATTTTTTTTATCTCGAACCAGCACTCAGGAGAAGACCCCTACACATGCCGATCATTGTGCTGGTACTGGAGAAAAAGGATAGTAGGAGAAATGATAGGAGGTGAAGCTTCACTATCTTACAACTCTGCTTTTGCACGCTCTTTGTTCTATAGCAGTGTTGTAGCGTCATTGATGTCAAGGAGACGTATTAAATTTTGAAGCTTCGTTTTTAAGTAGCCATTTTGAGAAGCTATTTTTACTTCGCGAACCTTCCGACTAGAACTGACACAAAGCCACACAAATGCACATCGGAAAAAATTCGAGAAGTTTTTATGAGTCCGAAACTGGGGTTGAACCCAGGAAAATTTTCGTTTTGTAGTCAACGTGGAAACTACGTCGACCATCGCCACCTTCACTTTGTGTCGATGTTAATTTGAAGTCATGATCATGTGATTTGACACCGTTGAACTTCTTTCTTTGGGCATATTTAAAGAAAAATATAATTATCGGAAAACTTTTAGTTTTATTTACGATTAACATCGTGCGTGGACCACTCTTTATAAGAATTTTATATAAATTATCACTCCTGCTTGATTTCCCTATTTCTCCTATTTCCCATACAGTTGAATAATTCTGGAATGCCTGGTAGGAAAATGCGATTTCGCTTCAACTACAAAAGTGTCTAACATCGCTCCACTGTACACGATGTTTTGGTCATAATACGCACTTTTATGTAAAACACGAAAAATAAATGTTTATAAATACATACATATGTGCATGTATTTGTATAAAAATTAAACATCATAATCATTATGATTATTTCATTTGAAAACTTACTGACTTCATATTCGTCCATAATTGTCGTCGTACTGTACAAACCAACCTGAGGAAGACAAGTTCAAGGCCTTTTTTGGTTCATTGTAGAAAATGTGTATGATGTGTTTTTCTTTTCTTGTTTTTTTTATCAACACCACACCACAGCTATGTTTGGCTTAAAATGGTTATATCGAATGCCTGAATGGATGAATAAATGGATGGGGCCGCTGGTTGACTGTCTGGTTGGTTGGCTGCTTGGCCGCTTGTAGTTTAATGTGAACAATTATAATTTGAAAATGAGCAAGTGTGCGTAATATTTTAAGAAAACATTTTTTGTCGTAAATAGTGACCAGCCGCATGTGTACATGTTCATCGTCGTACATGAAAACAGCCAGCTAAATCACCAAATATAATGATTTCTATGGAATTATGATTAATTAGTGTTAATTACACGCTTTTATTTCCAACACAGCAACATTTCGAACACCACATAGTAAGACGACGATTAAGAAATATTCACAACAACAATGCAACAATGAATATAACCACCATCTCATCGTCATCATCATTATCAGCTCCGCCACCAGCAACCACCAACTCGGTCGTAACACCAGGTTGCTATTTTCTGTGAAGTTTTTTTTTTTTTTCTTTTAGTTGCGAATTGTTTGTTAACTTTCAAAAATGTTGCTAATTTATTTGTTTTTTTTTCTCCTCTTTTTTTTAATCAATACATATTTTTTTTCTATTGTTGTTATTGAACCAACATCATACATGGGAGGCAGGCAGCACATGTGCTTTTTTCGCAAAATATTTTATACCAATTAATTAGTTAATAAATATTAATATTTTTGCAATAGGAAATAAAAAAAAAAGAAAATTATTTGTATTATTCAATTTAAAATATTTGGTTTTTATAAATATTTCTGTATGTGCAATCGTGGAATTAGTACAAATTAAATTACACGGGAAAAATTACCAGTTGGAACACACACACACACACACACACTATCACTTATGTACATTAGACCGTACCTAAAAAAAAAGTGCTCCGTACACCCCATAATATAACGTATTTTTTGACAGTAATTTCAAAAAAAATATTTTTTTTGACGAAGGTAGGGGTCGTGGAATAATCGAATTACTTACTTTGCAAAAGTATATTAAGGGTCCTCATGAAAACGTGTAAAAGTCCCGTAAACTGCGCAAAGTGTGCAAGTTTACGCTCTCGTAAATAAACTGTCAAAATTTGTTTGAAAATTCATTTACACAAACCTCGTAAATTTGCCCAACGATTTAGTCTCGTAAACTTGCACACCTTAATTGTGCATTGAGTAAGTCAGCTGCTTTTGTTTACTTTGAGATTGAATGTTTAAAATTGCACAACAATTGAAAAAGGGGCTTCATGAAATAGGTCTCGCAAACTTGCCCAATTGCACAAATGGCAATTTTAAGCGTTTTCATGAGTACCCCATTGGTTTTTTGCGAGCTTTAATTTTTTTTTTCATTATTATTATTTTTATTTTATTGGGTAGCATTTCAATACTTGAAAATTTTACATAATAATTTAATTGACATAATTAATAGAAAAATCCTTAAGTGTTCTAAACTAAATTATTTCTTACGAAATTTACAAAATTTTTTCGAAATACAATAATATTCTGTTAAATTTTCTGACGTTTGGGGTGGTAGAAACAGAGATCTGATGGATAATGATAATTACTAGAAACAAGGAGACTTGATGTCAATGGCCATTGATGCAGATGCATGGGGCTCCTCGAGACAAAAACATTGATACAGTGCCAGCTCGCTAATCCGAAGGTGTGTAATCCGAATTGAATTTATAACATATTACATACTCTATAGTCCGCATTGGTTGCAAGCTTGCTAAACCGAATTTTTATGTTTTTTGTATTCTCTGGTTTTTTATTATTGTGTATGTTTTTTTACAACTAACAGGACATCATTGAGATGCAGCGCCTTGTATGATTGACATTGTACATACAATTCATACATTAGTGGCATATTCATTCACAGAGGTGGACATGCCACTATAATTGTTACAACAAGAATTGCCTGAGAATGTGTTGTGTTGAAGAAACAGCAGAATTTCGCACAATAACCAATAGATTTCACCGCAATAATGACGTGCGAATTTCTTAAGATGAAATTCTTAGCTGGATTATTAACTCTGACAATACTTCGTATAATAGTTCAGAATCAGACACAGAAAATGTAGAATCAGAGCCTATAATTATGAAACACGTTAAAAATCGTGCAGTTGTGCAGGCCTTAAATACTTCAATAGATTGGGCAAAGAAACGACGTATTCAAACAGATGCAATATGTAATTGCTGCACTGAAATTGCACTCAAAGAGCAGCAAAACTACATCACAAATTATGTTAAAAAATCATAATATTTAAAGAAAGTGTTAATTTTTTCATTCTTGTTTAATAAAAATAAAATAAATTTGTTTTCAAATCCTGGCTTGTCTTGTATTTGTGAATATAGTGATTAGCGAGCTGGCACTGTATATAATTTTTTAAGATCCGACTGCAAATGTCAAAGATATAAAGAAAAGTTCAAAAAGGCGACCCCTACCTTCGTTAAAAAAACGAATTTCTTTTCTTTTTTTAAATAACTGTCCAAAAATACTTTATATTAAGGGATGTACGTAGCACTTTTTTTTGCCAGTCAAGTGGTACGGTCTAATGTACATACTTTTAGTGATATTTAAAAAATTATCTGTTTAATACTGTCTGACAGACAAATCTATTGTATACGATACCAAAACTTCCAACTACAGGTTTCAGTCACCCTCAACATCAATTAAAAGAACGAACTAAATGCCTTAAAGCCGGTTTGTATGACGTGGTATATAACCGTAGTGGCGTCTCATTAACGGCACTTTTCACAATGTACGATTAAAACTTAACGTGAGCTTTAACGGCATGTTTTGCATGCCAAAGTTGCTGTTAAAGTCCATGCTAACTTTTAATCGGATATCGTGAAAAGGGCCGTAAGTCTATTTGCAGCTTATAGTGTTTTCGCACTGACTGGTTTTAAAGCAAAAGTTGAGTTTACTTTAAAACCAACTAGCGGCTGGGCCAAAAGTCACGCCTGCGTGTAAAAATTTAATCAGGTATGTGATGGAAATCGATCGATTTGAAAAGTAAATCGTCTTTTAAAATCGAAAGTATTGTGATGAATTTCGATCGATTTCATATTCCATATTTGTTTCGTTTCCACATATCTTCTCTAAATACAACTGTATAAAATCCAATAATACAACTATAAAATATGCAAACATATGTGTATGTGAGTGACGTTTGTAAAATATTTAAACAAAATAAAATTTGTATCAACATATTTTATCATTTTTATTTATAAAATGCCTTTTTTTTTTTGGCTGCGTTTTCGCTAATTCTCTTGGAAGAAAATAATAGAATGAATAGCGAAAATATTCTAAGAAAATGTTTTCAGAGATAAATCGGATCCCTTAAATTTCCCAGATGAAATATGGGTATTTAAATTTTTAAATTTCTCTTCTATATTAACTAGTATTTATTTAAAAAAATTTGTTGAATATTTTCGTTTAAATAAGTACGGATTTATAATCATTTTTTATTTATTTTTTTTTTTACTTTTTTTGTATATTAAACGATTTGAAAACGAATTTAAACTGGCATTATCGAAATGCGTCACATGTTAAAAACGTCTTTTTTGTTTCAATGAAACAAGATGGAATATGAAATCGTCACAACAAATCGTCACATTCAAATTCATCACACTATTTGTCGACTTCAAAACGTTTTAACGCCGAAAACGATTTTCATCACCTACCTGATTTTGTTCGTTCTTTTAATTGAAGTTGAGGGTGACTGAAACTTTAACTTTTTTGTTTATTATAATTTTTTATTTTCTTTTTGATGTGTAAACAACATCTATACGCACGCTAGGGGGTAAAAATCTTTTTCACAGTACAATCACAAATTTTGAGTAAGATTGTAATAACGATAACGCGGTGTGAGCTGTGTATGAGTGTATTAGTGTAATCATACGGACAACAAGAAGTACAGAGAAACTTAACAGCTGCATAGAAATACACTAACACCATCTAGTGCGCAATATTAGTAGTAGTAGCAGCTACTAATTTTCACTAATTATCGTACATTATGTTATCGTTGGCAAATAAAAACAAATAAATAAAATGAATACAAAAACATTTAAATTTATAACTTTTAATAAGATTTCATTACTAGATGTTTACACATCTCCCCTGTGATCGGACTCACATTTTTTTTTTCTTCTTTTCACGTTACGTGAGAAAATTTCATTTAAAATATAGTAAAAGCTTGATAATCCGGAGAATTGATTGCAAACCTTAATCCGGTTTATCAAATTATCCGTATTAGCGAATAAAAATTTAAAAACTTTGTTCTTGTTTAAATGTGCTTATGAAACGCATATCGAATGATATATTAGCGGAATTCAAGGTTCGTGTGAAGCACCAAAAATCGTAAAGCTAATTTGTTTGGTAAAATATCCATTCACTTTTGGTTGTCAAGAACAGTGCAAACTTTTTTGTAAAGCACTCGAATTTTTTAATGTCCAGGGAAAAAACCCATGTTTTCGGAATCACAATTACTAGAGATTAACATTGCACAACAACATTGCCTGTAATCCGCATTATAAAGTTATAAAGTTGCAATAAATCTGCATAATAGAGTACGCAATGCAATGAAAAATTTTTTACCGTATTACCGTATAATCCGGATTATCAAGATTTTAATGTTTAAAAAAAATTAAATTTAAACTAGTTTTCATCGGTTAGAGCGCCGAATACTTTCAAAATACCATGTTGAAAAATGGCAACATTTTTCAGGGATATTATTCCCGAGTGAATTACCACAAACAGGAATATAACACAAATGAAATTGCGAAAAATAAAAACATTGCAAGCAAAATTAATGAATAATATACAGGAAAGAAAGGTAGGTGGTTGTGAACGATTTTTTCTAAGAATTTAATGCGGCCTTTTTCATTTCATTGTAAAAATTGTAGCACAAGGCATTTTAAAGAAACCACATTATAAAACGTATTCAATAGCAATAAGTTTAGTCAAATTGCAATACAATATTATTAATCCTCTATTTGCCAGTAGACGACTCAGTGGCTGGCCTCGTCGCCTGGCCTACCTGGCTGCTTCAAACGAATTTAAGCGTTTATATATGTATATTTTTTATTATTAATTAAATTAAAGAAGAGGCTAAAAAGAAACCAAAAATTACTTGTAAAAAAATAAATTATCAATAATGGAAAGAAATAAATAAAGCATAATCGTGTAACTAAGAGCTACCGGCCATTGTCTGGGCCGTTTTCATCTTTGCAATGTTAACAACAAAATAATGGTCTAGAAAATTGCAAATATACATATTTATGCGTATGGTAGGTATGATATACATACATACATACATACATTTTTTTCCAATAATATTGACGTCGTTATGGCACTGCGAAAATTTAAAATAGAAAAAATTAATAAACAACGGCCAATGGAAATGCTGACCTGAGCAGAAAACTAAAACGAATTTTTCAAACATAAAAACACACGTTCATACATACACATATAGATATGTATGTATGTGTATGCAAAAATTATAATTTCGAAAAACTAAACAAAAATATGAATATTATTTGAACTATAACACGGGCACGTAAACGGCAAAGTGTTAATTGCCAATATTGATCGAGGCTGAACAAAGAAATCAACAACTAATTGAAACTTATAACCAAAGCATAAGATTCGCCAAATGGCAAAATAATCGAAAACAAAAATTAAAAGAAGGGGGGTTTGCATTGCTGCTGGTCACATCATCGACAAAATGTTATTGTCTGTCTGCATGATCGATCATGATAATGCAAAAGTTTTGCATTTTCGTTAAGCCAAAGAATTATTGGCCAACAAAGTCCAACGAAACGAAAGAAATAATCCAACTGTACAGCAACAAACGGAGTATATGTAGCGGCTGGCTTGGCTATAATTAACAGTAGCAACAGCTGGAAATGTTTCAATTACCAACATGATCATCATGGCCACAGAATACACACAGAAATTAACTCTCGCAAGAAAACAAAAACAAAAAAAAAACATCTTTATAAATAAATTCTGATAATCGTTCAAGATGAAAATCATGATGATGAGGATGATGATGATGGCACTAAACACTTCCATAATACAAGTACAGATGCTTTCAATGAAAAAATACAAAAAAAAAAAAAAAAAAAAAAAAAAAAACCAAAGACATGGAAACATCTTCTTGCATTTTACTATTGACTGATTCATCATACCCTGTAGGAAGCCTGGCACCAAGTGTCTCCAAATCTACACTTTTGTCGATTGATTTTGTTAACTTTTTGATGACATTGTCAGCGAATCGTCTACATTTTTATTTTGTCATTGATCAGAAAGAAGAGAAGAGAACATATCGCACCCTAAATACAAAAGCGGCACAACTCAAAATTCTCAAATTTTCAGGAGAGGCAAAAAACTGTTTATGCAAAAATGATTGTAATATTTAAAATAAAATTGGTTCCATTATGAAAGAAGTCTATTTCGAAGAAGGTTTTGCTAAAATTTTTTTAATTTTATATTATATTTGTGGAAATAAAGTATAATTTTAAATTATTATATATTTTTAATTAAAAATAGGTCTTTTTAGTCGATCGTGCGTAAGCAATGCAATTAACATAAAAACAGACATAACGGTATTTTTCCAGTTAAAGAAAACAGTGATGAGAAAGAAATTTTTGAAGTAGTTAGAGATGTGTACTGTGAATTATTTTACGGAAAAAAGTACATTTTGGAAAATTTTGAGTTGTGTCACTTTTGTATTTAGGGTGCGATATGTTTTTCTTTACAGCTGTGCAAAACCGATTTTTTATTGTCTCATTTCGTTTTGGCGAAAATATTTGCGGTTGCTTTCAGTTTCCCAACAAGCACTACGTACCCCTCTATTGACTACATACGACGAACGTCAGTAGCAGCTTAATTCAATGCCAAGCACTTGTTACATGTCTTTAGTAAATTGCATTGCTGGGGTGTAACAAGTCTCTAATAGTGATGACTAAAGCTATGTACACACGATTGTCAGTTACTACAATATTGTCTCAGAAAAATTGTCATAAAATGTTTAACAACCGCGTGAACTTACAATTTTTATCTGGCAACATTGTCACAAAAAGCATTGCCAGTTTATAGTACAATAATATCTTTTTTTCTCTAGGGATGACCCCTACACATGCCGAGCATTGTGCTGGTACTAGAGCAAAAGGATAGTAGGAGAAATAATAGAAGGTGTAGCTTCACTATCTAACAACTCTGCTTTTGCACGTTCTTTGTTTTATAGCAGTGTTGTAGCGCCTCTGATATCAGGGAGACGTATTAAATTTTGAAACTTCGATTTTAGTAGCCATTTTTAGTAATTATTTTACTTCTGCGGTGCTACACACTACCGACGAAGGCGGGCGTACTGATGTGCATGTGAATTGGTTACAGCTGAAGCCGTTAGTGTTCAGTGACCAGTGACTATATCTTCGCCACTCAAACCTTCCGACAACAACTGACTACACAAAGGCACATTAACGCACATCAGAAAAATGCGAGATGTTTTTATGAAACTGGGGTTGAACCCCTGAAATTTCTGGTTTTGTAGTAAATTGTGCAGACTACTTCAGCGATCGCCACCCTCATACATTGTCAGGCATCTAACAATCGTGAGAACAACCACCATTTCCATTAACAGGTAATTGCCACATATTGTACGGTCGTTTGTTATTGTCAGATGTGCTTAATTTAGTGCACCTATTCTGTTGCCAATGCTGCCGCTAAATATTAAGAGAAAAAGTTTAACATAGAATCTGGCAACTTTTGCCATACAATAATCTGACAGCCGTGTAAGCTGGCAATTTCTATTGACAAATAAATATACTGTCGGACAACTTTGTGACAATGAAATTGCCAGGTTTTCTTATAATAGTCTCAACTGACAATTTACTTTGTTGGGGAAATTTTTCAATGTCAGTACATTGCAATATCTGACAATCGTGTGTTTTAAGTGAGTGAGTTTAAGTCAGTAGCAAATCAGTACAGTTTTACTGTTGCCATTTCCTGCAGGGTAACTACAATACATGCATGCATACACACATAGATAAGCTCATACGTATGTGTACAAACAGACTCAAATAAACTAACAAATACAAATAATTGTGTACACTTACACATGCACACAAAAGAAAAGCACATACATTTATACTTTGTACTAAAAGTACTGATGATGGTTTCGTTGGAACTAACAATCGACCAACCGGCATAATTTAACCAAAAGAAGCCAAGTAACCGTAAGCCTTATTTAACATTTTTTTTATTTTTTTTTTTATTATTATTATTTAGTCTTTCTCTTTTTGTAGCAGCAAGAAAATAAAATAAAACAGGAAAAAAACACTGTTTTTGCATCATGCAATTGCTGCATTACACTAACCCGGGTGTTATTTATTTTTTTTTTCTTTCTAAAATACACTTGAGAAAAAATTTAGTTCAATTAGTAGGTTCTTATTTACAAGTTATAAACAAAACAAATGCACATAAAGCTGCTAGTTTTTTATAACAAGAAAATATATACCCTTTAATGCAACATAGTGAGAAGTCAAAAAATTGATAATTTTTAAGTAACGTAAGCCAAAGTGCTGCGTCATTGCTTCTGTATATGTAAGAAAAATTCAGCATTATGCATCAAGCAGGACCGAAGTTAGTAGTTGTCGATATGCTCTGCATTAAGATCTATTTACAATGAACAAAAGCCAAAAAACATTTTGTTTGTGTAAATTAACTTTGAGATGTCAAAAACCGAAGACTACTACTCTCGCAAAAGTAAACATACACAGGCTGCAATAGGAAGAAAAACATTAATTTCATTTATGTATGAGTTAATTGCTTTTACAACCCTCTCTCAAAATAATAAAATGAGTAAAATTGTTAATTGCGCGCTCTCTTAAACAAATTTTGACAGTCGAGCATAAAATACTTATAGAACACATGGCAAGTTGCACAGACCTAATAACTAGTTCTTGCTCTGCATTATAAAGCAATTCAACACATTCGCCACAGCTGGCTACAAGCTAAGGCAGAGGCAACAAATGTATGTAGTTGGCTGCATTCGTTGATATGCTACTTAACTACTTAATTATTTTGAAAACGACGGCAGCTACACCGCAACTTGCTGAATACTGCCTGAAATGCAATTCAGTAACTTTTAACGATTCGACAATTGTTAACTTTGTCGACGTTTCAGGTTGTTTGCACTTACGATCGTGCGATTCTGTAACTTGATGTTAACGATAAACATTGAAATCCAGTGGCATCTCTGTGAAAATATAGGAAAAGCAGAAAGAGAACTTTTTTAAATATTTTAATTTATCTTGGACCAGCAGTCACCCAATATGAGCTATATTCGGTCTTATTACGGTTGTCGAATCGACGCGACAGTAAAGAAAAATTGTGTTGTTTCCTTAGTCTATTAAAAGATATCGAGTCGACAACTGTAATCAGGCCGTTTTTTTTTTTTTTTTTTTTTTTTGAAGACAGTACAAACTCTACGAAGATCTTAGGCAGCTTGTCTGTAGAAACACCCAGGCCATAAGCGGGAATCAAACCCGCACCATCCTATTGATAAGACTAATGCCCATGCACTACACTACGTAGGCACCCAAATTCACAACAACCAAAACAATAACCGAACATATTGAACATCATTTTGAAAAAGATTGGATTTGCACAATGTATCAGTGAGGATTGTATGTACAGTAAAAACACTGGTGGTATGATTAATATTATTGCTGTTTATGTTGATGATTTAATAATTGCCAGTACATCATCAAAGACAGATCTCAATAATATAAAAGAGGCTATAGCGAACGAATTTAATGTCATAGACGGTGGTCCACTAAATCATTTTTTAGGTATGGAATTTAATCGTAAAGAAGAAACGGGTGCAGTAGAAATAAGCCAAAAGCAGTATATTAAAAATTTATTGAATGACTTTGGAATGGAAGATTCAAAAGAAGCCGTAACTCCATTGCAGGCAGGGTTTCAGCCATCCTGTGCAAATACTGACTGCCGAAAAGTAGAAGCTGTAGAATATCAGTCTATAATAGGTGCATTAATGTACTTGGCGATTACCACACGACCAGATATTTTACATTCTGTGAGTAAACTTGCTCAACGTAATACTGATCCTCATTCAGAACATTTGTCATCAGTGTAGCATGTGTTGCGATATCTAAAGAAAACAATAGATGATTATAAACTGCATTTCTTTAAAAGTGGAAAACCTACAGTTGGTTATGCAGATGCAGACTGGGGTAGTGATGTTATAAACCGAAAATCTTACTCTGGTTTTGCATTCGTTAAAGCAAATTGCGTGTTCGCTTGGGAAGCTAAAAAACAAAATGTTGTGGCTTTAAGTAGTACGGAAGCAGAGTACATAGCTGTATCCACCGCAGCAATTCCAACATTCGTCAAGTTATCTTAGAGGTAGCGCTCGAAATATGCGAAAAATTGGTTGAAAAATGCCTCAAGAGGATCGAGTGCTGCCACCAATCTGGAGGAGATCACTTAAATGGTATTGTATTTCGTACATAATGGACAAGGTCCCAGCATTATACTGAAATAACAGTTTCGTCGAAAGCTTAGCATCATGTCTGTCTAATAGGGAATTAATAAAGGTGTAGTGCATTTGCTACCAACAATATTTTCACGTGTATAATATTATAATCTAATAAAAAGAAAACGTAAGCATAAGCATAAGCATACGTACATACATACATCCAATCCATATGTATGGATGTCTATGCCACATATATTTTCTACTGTCATATTCTACTTAACACTTAATCAAACATGAAAACCATTTTACAGCTCAAAAAGAAAAAGAAAAAAAAAAAGAAAAGAGGGGGGAAAAAAGTTTGAAGTGAATGATTTTGCGCCCAACTGGTGCTGGACAAGGAAAAATAATCGACTATACAGCCAAGTCAAAGCCGACCAAACGACCATCTATAGCAACTGCGGCAGCAGTTACGCTTTATTTTGTTTGCCAAGTTTCATTTGCAATTGGCATAAATGTGGCTTCAATCAACAGCAAATATCAGTCAGAAAAGCCATATTAACAACTGTATTAAACAATACAGACAAACAGCCAGACACATAGCCACACACACACACACACACACACACACACGCATTTACGGACAGATAGACAGATAGACAAACAGTGGGCATTACAAGTGTCGGCAATTTGTTTGTTGGATTGGCCAGTCCGTCTAACTGAAAGTCTGTTTGCTGTTACTGTTTGCCGTGTATCCGTCCATTTATTTTCCAAGTTTTAGTATGTTGTTTGCATTTTCATGTCCGTCCATCATGTGGAACGGTTACGCTACTGTTTACTTTCTTCAACGTTTTAAAAATTCTTCTCTTTAACATTTTACATCTGCATTTAAAGATTGGGGAAATATTGAATGTTTAACACGGTATTTAGACTGATGAACCAGCCTCTTGATACATATCTAACAAACATAGCAGCAATGAAGACAAATTTAGTTCTTTTGCAAAGTTTCATTTGGACAAAAAAGTATAAAAAAAATTAAAAATAAAGAAATTCAAAAAACACGACTCTTAATTATTTTTATTCAGTGGTGTCCCCTAGCTCCGCAATGCCTAGTGCCGGAACCAGTTGGGATGGTGGTAAAAGGAAAGGCAGTTATTAATTCTTGCACAACTCTGCACTTGCATATTTTTTGCGACTTTGTAAAGCAGAGTTGCTGCGCCTCAAATGTTATATTGACGCCTTAATGTTTAATGTCTAGATGACAGCTATTTTAATCAGTATTTTTCTCCGTCGACATTTTATTAAACAAACACCGTCGAAGGAGCGTGTTTAAATAAAGCGGACACATTTTTCGTCTAACGGCGATCTCAAACTCAGCCTACAGCAACCCCCAACAGTTCCCTTTCAAGATTCCTCTTTCCAACAATTTTTTTTTTATAACAGAAGGCTTTCCCCACAATGTACTTGGTACTTATTTGACGGGATACTAGTTTCAAAGGAACTTTTTTAAACGGTTCTTCAGATCGTATTTTTCCAAAACTACTTTTTTGCCGTCAGAAAATTCGTTATTCAAACAGTACGTGTTACAAAAAAAAAATTTGATGGATATTTTTCTTAACAAATACTTTTGTGATGTTGCCTTTTCATAGGAATTTTAAATGAAAACTTTTTTCGATTGGATCTAAAATTTGAGTTTCTTTAAAGAAGTACTTTTTATAGAGCACTAGAGCAACCCGGTGCGCTTCGCTACCCCACAACAATTTATCTACTCTCGCCGACTTTTGCATAGATATTGTTATGGTAACTAAGTCGTTTACCCGCAATTTTAATACTTTTATTACCAGTTCCTTTGCACAAAAAAAAAAAAAAAATAATAAAAAACAAAATAAGATAAAAAAAGACCTCAGGCTTAATAAATATATATCAAAAATTATAATAAAAAAGGTCAATTAATAATATAATTAAAAAAAAAAAAAATTTATCTTTTTCACAACGCAGTTTTGCCGAAAAGTACCAATTCCACTTTATTCTTCTCAAATATTACTTTCATTTAATACCGATATCATGTAAGTTCGCCATATTGTGCTTGCAGAGATTTCAATATATTTTATGCTGCCTTCAAAAATGCCTTTAACTTGATACATACATAAATATACAAAGGTAAAATTTTATCCGATAAAATATTTTCGAAGTAAGAAAAGGCATTCGAGATTTTTTCTAGAACAAAAATTACTGAAAAAAGCTTTGTTCCATGTGCAATACACAAGTACAAATATACATATGGTACAAGCAGCGGCGTTACCATTTCTCAAGCTTTCCCTTATTTTTCAAGGTTTTTGAAATGCATGAAAAATGTGCGCTGTGGTCTACCTCAATCTACTTGGGCATAAAATAATTCCATTTGCTAAGAAGAATATGCCGCTTTATTTATTTATTGTTGAATTCCATTCTTTTCTAATAAACTCCGCAAAGCTGAGAAACTTATCTGCAAAAAAGTGGAAATGGATGCAGTAGAGCATTCATCCATCCAAGCTAGTAAAACCTTGGGTTCAGCAAAAAAAAAAAAAAAAAAAAAAAAAAAAAAAAAATCTGTTTATGAGACTGGCCCTATCAATATCAACTCTGTTTTTTTAAGCCTCGTTTGCCGTAGACATTCTAGGGCGATAATGACACCTTGTTAAAATATACATATAAACAATGTCTTACCAGCATTGCAATAATGCTACTTATAATTGGACGAGAATGAAGCACCGTTTCCGATAAAGTGGGAGACTTCATATTCGTAACATCTGAAAAATAAGTTTGTTTGAATAAATCAAATAATAAATACTGGATCAGATAACCGAGTTAAGGTAACAATTGATTTATTTCAATATTGGAAACGATACTGTAAGCGGCAATAGCCATATTTTTCTTTAAAAATTTTCACAAATTTCTTTACTCGCTTTTTTCATAAACATGTAAACAAAAAAACCAAGTGCCAGATTGCTGATTTATCATATCCCAGTTTAAACGATTTTCTTTAAATGAACTCTTTCCTTGAGAACAATTTTCTAACACGGACTATATTTAAATTTTATATCACTGACAAATGAACATTAACAATCCAATATTTTCTTACGTTTATTGCATAAAAAATAGGAAAATAAGGGTATTTTTGTCGTATTATATAATTCAATTTTCTCACTCCAGCTATGTTAAACGATTTTTTAAACTTTGTCTGGTAGCCCCATTATCTTTCTCTGTTAGCGCCAAGGCGAATTCATAACAGGTGGGTGCATTAGCTAAAATACTCATCAGCTGAGTTCTGTTCAGTTGTCAAAGTCGTGTTCAACTCAAAGCATGTTAATACGTAAACTCTTTTGATAACTTGAATAAAATTGTTGTATTTTTAAACAAAAAATGCTGTTGTTGTAGGGACGAGATCACCTGGTATGAATTCACCTTGGGTAGCGCTGTGTCTAAACAAAAACATATTTTTTTACATAGCGTTCTCTACTCGATTCTAGATTTATATGGGGTGTAAAGTGTGTCTCATTTCACCACTACTGCGTGTGATTTTTTTGAATAAACTTTAACTTAACTTTAGGTTAACTTAGGCGGCGGATCTTCCCACTTAGGCTCATTGTGATACCACAAGCCGTTCACACCAGGGGATATTCGCCACACGAAATCACCCCGATTCCAACATAAATCCCGCTATTGCGGAAATTCTTATCCGGGAGGGTTCAGTCGATGATGACATGAAATGTGAGGCGAAGAACCTCCGCCGTTTCATGGCAAGAGCTGAGCACTAGCACATGAGGTGACCCATCGGTGTCCTCTTCTTCCACAGACCCACAAATCCTGCAAGAATCCCGAGAGGAAATGCCGAGTCTATCGGCATGCCTTCCAATGAGGCAATGACCCGTGAGAACGGCGACAGTACGATTGAATGCCATGCGATAAAAGGAAAGAAGACCCTTAAGTCTCTTCTTATCCAGGTTGGTCCAGCAGAGTCCAGCAGGGTGGCGATGGCTGAAGTAGTCTGCACGTTGACCAAAAAACCAAAAACAGACCAGGTTTCAACCCCAGTTTCAGACTAAAATTTTAAAATAAAAATAAACATCTCGCATTTTTCTGATGTGCATTAGTGTGTCTTTGTGTGTCAGTTGTTGTCGGAAGGTTTCAGTGGCGAAGGCATAGTCACTGGTCACTGAACAATACCGGCTTCAGCTGATAGCAATCCACAATCACATCAGAACGCCCTCCTTCGTCGGTATTGTGTAGTAGCGGCGAAATAAAATAATAATAAAAAAAATGGTTACTAAACCGAAGCTTCAGCACTGCTACGAGTATAAATAAAGAACGTGCAAAAGCAGAGCTGCAAAATAATTAATTAAGCTTCACCTCCTGTCGTTTCTCTAACTATCCGTTTCCTACAGTTCCAGCACAATGCATTGCATGTGTTGGGGTAATCTCCTGAGTGCTGGTCCCATATAAAAAAAAAAAATACTGCCCGTCGCTTCATGCTCCCAACAAAACTGGACGTCCGCATACCTATCCAACCCTTTCTGAGAGCAAAACATTTTCAAGAAACAAACACCAAACTGCACATTTTTTATATAATAACGCATTTTGTGGTTAAAAAGAACACACCATTAGAATTTTACACGATTCTTTTCGGAGCATCGTAAACGATTCATTCAATAGAGTCGCCATCAGAACACAGTTTCTCCCATTGTAGTGAACGTTAACAATCGAAATACGACATCGATCGTGGAAGAGTCTTCTACGATTGAAAATGCTAGCTGAGTAAATACATATTAAAAAAGTATACATGTGTATATACGAGTAGAATGTGTAAATAAATATTAATTTGTCATATCACGGAAAAGTTTATAATTCGAAAAAGTTACGCACAACCAGAAAAAAACAACTTAACTTTTGCGAGCATCTACTGTATAGCAGAATGGTAAGAATCTTTAAAAAAAGAAAACTGGATGAGAACTGTTTAGAAATAATTTGTGAAGAAAATTACATTTTGAAAAAAAAAAAAAAATTAAGTAAAAAAAATACATAAATTTTTTCAAGAATAAAGGAACTTTTCAATAAAATTAATGGAACAAAATCGTTATTGAAAAATTAAGGTGTCTTCCTGGCAAGCACTTTTAATTAGACATCCTTCCCTCATTTGAAAAAAACTGTTTTCCATCAGACACGGAGGCCTACAAAATGATTTTTATAAAATCAAACCAAGTAAACTCAACATTCCGACCCCTGTGCGCGAAATTATCGTATGTTACAAAAACTAAATTTCACAGGAGAGCGTTTTATTCGTCTTTTTTTTATTTGCCTGACAGCAGTAACTGTCACATACGAGAAAATGTACATAGTGATATCTCCATAACTATAACAATCATCGCTATAATACTTTATCTGCAGATGAATTAATGGATTTAGAACCATTTTGCATAAAAAAGTCGATTTCGAAAAAAAGTGTAACATACGATAATTTCGCGCACAGGGGTCGATATGTATATATGTATGTATGTATGCACGAGTATAAAACATTTTAGGAACGCGTCAGCAATAATTAATCAATATTAATTATAAAAAAAAAACAAAAACAACAGCATGAATAAGAAAGAAATATCATCAGGTATTCAATAAAAATCCGCAGCCAATGAACCAACAGACAAACCAAACCATATTGGAAACGTAAATGATGGTTTCAAGAATAATTTTCGATTTACAGAAAAAAGAAATATGCAGGCGATTCTGGTATAAATTTGAAACAACATCCGGTTTATAAAAATAAAAAGATAAATATGTAAATAATAATTGCAAGAAGTTAATAAAGATAAAATCTTACCTTCTCGCTAAGTGAAAATGAATTAATCCAACAAATTTGAAGCTACAAAAAAATCTTTAATAAAGATATTTTATATAAAATGTGTTTTTGTTAAAAATAAAAATTTTTATTTAGAATTTTAGGCTCAAAACAAAACGAGCGAATAGAAAAACTATTTTGGAAAATAGTTCACAAAAACCACACTAGACATCTATCTTTTTCTTTTCTATTTCTTTTTTCTTTGAAGGCTTTGAATTGAAGTAAAAGACACCAATGAATAGGAATAAACACCAAAAATAAATGCAGATAAAAAATCAAACAACCGTAGAATATATTTATTTATGTTTCTTCTGAATGAAGGAAATTCCGAAACAGTAGAAATGTAAAACCGGAAAATGCACTTGATTTTTATTTTTATATTGTATTATTTGATTTATTTATTTATTTAATTTTATTCTTTAACTTCTTTTAACCAAAGAAAAACACTTATTTCTCACAAATATATTATTTTTTTTTTTAATTTAAAATTTTATTTCAACTGAACAAAGAAAAACATGGAATTCTTTTGCAATAAAAATTTTATTAAGAAACCACCGTGTCTCCCGTACCTTTTTTATGTGAAAGAAACGTGTTGTATGTAAAAAATTATACTGAAGCCAAAAAAAAGCAGCAGCAAAGAGAAAAAAAAACCCAACTACATATACTTATTCCATAATCTAAATTGTGTATTGGTTCGGTTGGTTTCTTTTATTTTTTATATTTTTATATTATTGTTGTTGCTGTATTTCTTTCTTATTCTTCGTATATTCGCTCCTCGACTGTGAACCACGTATACAGGCACAATTTAAGCGGCATTTATACAACATTTACCAAATAATTATGTACTCAAAACAACAACAACACAGCACACAGATACTTTTTGTATTCTCTTCAAAGCTCTTGTCTGTATGAGTGAGAGAATGATGATTGTTAACTTTTTGTTAATGTGTTGCATGGTCGTTGTTGTTGTTGCTTAAGTAAGACTTTAATTGTTAAAAGACACGGTTTAAGGTTTCCGCTGCTAATAAGCCAACTCAACAGTACAAAACGATGTTGCCATATTACCTACAGATGAGTGGTGAATAAAATGATTAAACCAACCAAGCCAAGCAATGCATATAATTAAAAGTGCAGGCAAATCTCGCTATAACGAATCTTGCTCTAACGAAAATCCGATTTAACGATTTTTAATGGTAATAAATTAAATGACCTAAACTATTTTTCATTTCTTTCTGCTCTTTTTGTTACCAAATAATTAACCGAAAATTTCTTATATCAACTGAGTTTTACTTGGTTTTTTTTACACTTCAACTGTGGAATAAAGAAATCAAATATAAATGCAAGAATATACGTTTTTTTTTTCATTTATTACTTTGTCTTCAAAAATTTTTTTTCAAAAAGCTAAAAAATGTTAGAATTATGGCGATATTTTTATTTGAACTAAATTATTACGAATATTACGAATGAAATTTTTGCTTAAAAAAATTACTTTTAATTTTTAGAATAAACGAAAAAAAAACAAATAATCTCCAACGCCAGTTGAGTAGAACACACGCATACAGATTTTCTATGGCACTACATACGCCATCAGTACTCTTTGCGTCAACAGAGAGGAAAGATCGTTGTAAAATCTTAATATCATCTAAAAAATTTCACATGTTTATATAAAAATTTCCCTAAACTATAATATTTTACCGTACCAAAACCAAGCCGAAAGTTCCGTAAAAAGAAATGATTAAATCCTTTTTTTTGTAATTTTTTCTCTTGTATTTTATTTACTTTACTGTGGCATAAACCTATAACAACATAACATAAACAGATGACAATTTTGAAAGCAACCGAAAAACCGATTTAATGTGTACTTAGTTGGTATTTTAAATTAATGTCAGCATCAGTTAAAAATAAATTGCTTAGAATTTTTAAGGCGTTTTTCATTTAAAAATTACTGAATGGAAATGTTCTTCAATAAACTACAGTCCGTTACTGTAATAATCATTTTATTATTATTTTTTGGTAAAGCACAAATATCGCCAGCGTTCTTGTTACTAGTTTGCCAAAAATTTGTACTTAAAAAACGACAACTGTACGTAAAGCGAGTGCCGCCCATGGCCGCTTTGTTATTCTCTTATTTACCCGTAGTTAAATACACATATTGTAGCGAATTAAACAATATTACTCATTCTGGCTTGAGCATTCAAATAAGCAGGCTGTGTTATCGCTTGTTGCTTAAAATCAGTGTTGCCACAAAAAAAATTTCTCTGCAAAAATTTTTGTTCTGTTATGTAAATAAACTTCAAGAAAATATGTTTAATGGGCAACATGAACTAAACTTATTTTCAGATAATTATTTTGCAATCTAAAATATTTGGTTTCCTAACACGTATGAAAATTCTTTCAATTTCTTTTATTTAATTTTAAAAAAATATAAAATTTTATCGAAATGCATAAGAATCAAAAAAAATCTAAATCACAAAGCTAAAGCAAAATTAATGAGGGAAGGTCTACTTTGACCTGCAGATTATGCAAACAAATTACATTTTCAAATTATATTAAATATTTATATTGATTTATTTATATTTGTGTGTCAACATTTTCTTTATTGAAACAGAAGTCGAATTCTTTTGCCAGATAAACAATTTGAGAACTTATAATGCATAAAAAGTAGCCCATACGATATAAATATTGAAGATGAAATGCATACCAAGACTGATTTTGTAATTTTTTTCCATTTCCATATCAAAATTAATTTTCTTCTTAAATTTGGTATATGAGACACAATTCTACTCTGGCAACACCGACTCTTGTTCAGAAAGAGAATATATGTAAAGCGAATGCTACACGATCAGTGTTCAGCTTCAATATTTGTCATTGTGTGCGTTATTTTATAAAATATAGTCACACATGTACGTATAAGTGTGACATATACGTACAAGTGTGACAATTTTTTATAAAATAACGCACACAATGACAAATACTAAAGCTGAACATTGATCGTGTAGCTTTCGCTTAACACATTCAACCGAAAAACGTAATAGGATAGGTTTGCCTGCCACTGTTATAAATTCAATTAAAAGTGTAGTCACGGCTTTTTGGTTTATATACTTGTTGGCATTGTAATTGCGCCTTTTGAATTTCAGCAATAATATCGGTATTTTTTTAATATATCTCGTATTAGTTCCTCGTAATTTTTAAATTTTCACTTTTGATAGAAAACCATATACAGTGGTCATATCTCTCTATTGTGAAAATCTTACATAATTTTCTCTACTCTTTCGGTAAAAATAAAATACAGTTGTATCCCCTTTCTGATATAAGAAAAGCTCCTTTAGAGTCAATTCATGTCAGTTTTGTTTCAACTAAAAGGAAATGTTTCAAGTTGTGCATGTGTATTTAAGTTATAACGATTGTTAAAAGTAAGTTTGTTTAGTTGTTATTTCCTTTTTTTTCTGTATTTATGAAATTAAATTAACAAATTTCACAATAAAGGGGAAGGCACTCAAAAAAATATGTAATTTTTCGATAATTTACTGAAAAAATTGTAAAAATAACTGCGTTTGTATAATTATTCTGTCGCTTTAATTACAATGACTCAAATTGTTTTTAATTTTTATTGTGAATAATATTTATTATTTTATTTTATATTAAATTTTGAGTGGACTCCCTGTTAGAGGAACCTGTGCGATATGTGAGTAAAATTTTAAGAAACGGCGTATTTTGATTAATTACATCATAATAAATCTAAAATTCTGTTCTGCAAACCACTTTTTGTCAAAGTGATTTGAAATCACCAAAATGGTGTTCTGCACACAAAAATTTTAAAAATCTCGTGGTTTGAAATCGTCAGCTAAATGACTGACGCTTTGAAATCAATTGCTTATTTTTTATATGTATTACGTTTAGAATTTAATAAACATGCTATAATATATTTCATGTGATTTGTTTTCTATTTATTTTTGTTATAAAATTGGGTTTGCTACATATAGAAACTTAAATATGAGCAAATTTGTAAGAACACTGCTGTTTTTGTAAATAATTATTGTGCTCTGTTTGGCAATGTCGTGGTGTTTACATTTACTCTTTAGCAGTCAGCTGGTTAATTTTTTCGAACATGTTTTTGAGGTTGCCAAAGTAACACAGTCTTTAAAAGTCATGTAAATATATAGATATTTTACCAGCATGTTCTTTATTTAAGACAAATTTTTATATATTGTTGTATAAAAAATCAATATGGCCAATAATTAAATAATTTTTGTGCAAATTTGTAAATAATTAAATGCAAATTTAAGCAAATTTTGTTAATGAAAACACTGGCAACTTGGCAATTATACATACATACATATGTAGGTATTTTGTTGCGCTAATAAAAAATTTATGGTTTGTAAAGCTTCACGGTCTTTATTAAATGATGCTTTCTTAAAGCAATTATTGACAATAAACTAGCTTGTGACATTTTTATATTCTTTATTTCATCTAATTTTTTAATTCACAATGCAAAAATATAAGCAAATATAAAACATTAGATGTTTTCTCGTGTTTTCGAAAAATTAAAACCACGCCGAAAAATGTAAAATCGCGTGATTTACAGAACAGCTTCAAATCGTCGGCGTGGTTTCAAAACGGTTCGTAGTTTGCATAACAGGCCTGTATGATTTATTTTGTTATTACGGTCTTTTGGATTTTCAGTGACGATACGTTCATTTACCACATATGAATGTACCAATGTTACCATTTCTCAAGTTTTCCCTTATTTATCAAGGTTTTTGAAATGCAAAGAAGTTTTTAAGTTTTTAGCTACAAAACTAAGATTTTTCTGGAATTCATTCAAATTTTCAAGTTTTGTTTATAAATTTTTGACGAAAATATTATTTGAAGTTGCCATCTAATGTAAACGATTTTAGAATTTTTCAGTATTAAATGTGTCTATTCCCTCTTTAATGGAACTGTGCTGTAATTAATAATATTATAGTTTTATATGGCTGTTTTTTTTCAAGTTTTCTATTTCAAAAAAGCATGGATAAATATTTAAAGAGAACCACTAAAGATAATGGAATATTTTCAGTTTTTGGTGTTATTTGTTTTAAGTAGCAATGAAAGTGGAGAAAAAGCTTAGAATACGACACATTGGAAGGTCCAACGAAAGTTAAAAAAATGGGGATCTGCTCAAAATTGTGGGAAAATTAAGTTGGTTTTATTTTGAATAAAAATGTATTAAAAATATATATCTTTGTGCATTTTTTCATTATTTGGACACTTTTTTGTGGAAAAAAGTTTTTTGTAGAAAAATTTAAATTAATTTTTTAAATGACAAGTTTTTCTTAAAAAATATTTGGTAACGCTGATACGAGTGCATACATACATATGTCAATGATTATTAGATGCCAATTCATTTAAACGCACACATAAGCACAAATGTGTGTTATTCACTCAAAGTGTAGAAATTATGTACCAAAAGAATAGTTGGACAAACAAATGTTTATAGAGTTTCTTCTTGTTGTTTGACATTTCATGACAAACATTTTTTAACCCAAAATCGAACACATAAATTATTTGTTTGATTGTACTAAGCTCATACATACATACATATGCACACATACATAAACATACATCCTGACTCAAGCATGAAACACATTCGCCACAGCAGGCTACGAGCTACAGAGACTACAAATGTAGTTGGCTGCATTCGTTGCCTTGTAGTCGGCTACTTAATTATTAAGAAGACAGCAACTGCACCATAACTGCTGATTGAAATTCTTCTATTCTGGGTATCTCAGATCATACAACATTTTGTTGTTGCGCACTTCTTTATTTAGAACTTCATTCATTTTACCTCAAAGATATATATTTATGCCTTTTACAAGCAAAAATAATAGTTTAAGGACTTACCAATTAAACCAAATAAAAAGGAAACAATTGAAAAATATGAACAGCTGTTTATTGTTGAGAAAGTGATCCCACTTTGAACTATACATATGTAAAAAAAGCGCCAAAAAACTCAATGCGATTAAAATTACTATTTAATGCAACATGATAAACTGTAAATTCTTCAATAAATCTATACATTATATTAAAGAAACTTGACCTGATTTGTTTAATAACTCTTATAGTGCAGATATGCACTTTTATATGAAAATTTCAGAGGTCCATAATTCAGAAAGCATGGGTCGTGCCAAGTTTTTCTATTTAATTTTTTTTCGTATTTTCAAGTTTTATATCACGTACGGAAATTTTGTTCCATTTGGATCAGATTCACTAAAATAGAGTTGTTCCGTCTTTTAAGTTGTTATTTTAGTCACTTTTCGTTTTATATTTTTTATATTTTGTAGCGAACAAAAATAGAAATTAGTTTATTTTGACTACAACGACAAAAACCTGCAGCCGTGTTCTCTTGTTGTCGTCAAAATAATCGTTCTAATATAAGCGTGTGTATTTTAATTTTGAAATCTTGAAGTCGGTAGCTTGCTGTGGCGAATGTGTTTAAAGCATCAGGTACGTAATGAAGGCAAATAATTGTTTGAGTCTGTCGCTGATGTATTTTTTTTTAACAGTGTTGTCGATTTTACAAAGTATTTTTGTTTATTAAAATCATTCGCAGTAACATGAATAATTTTAGGTTCAGTTGAACAGACGAAGAAGATATAATAGAAACGACTATAATGCGACTTGCAATGACGATTACGAGACGACATTGTTGTCGGTAGAAACGAAATTATACCACACTATTAAGTTTTATATTTAAGGCAGCGCACAGTAGTAGGGCCAAAAGCCCTTTTTGAGCGCATTAATTCATATCTCCACAACTGCAGTAGTGAAGCCTACTAAATGTTATGTGAGTAGCTCTTAAAATCTTAAAACAAACGGAAAGTTCCAACGAAATCTTGGCAGTATAGGAGGAAGCGTGCAGGTATTGTGCTAAAACTAGGAGATTAGGTTATGGGAAGGAGACACTTGATTTCTGTCCGACGCCTCCTTGGACTTGTCTATTTATAAAAGTAAAAAAGTTTTCAAATTAGCAGGATAAATATTTGATAGTGTGTGGTAAACATCGCAGTTTCTAAATTTTTCGAAGATACACAATCAATTTTGCAGGGCCTATCAGAATACGAGGTGTGTCGCATATAAATGTGCGTAATTGCGCCAAGTTTTGATGAATTAAATCGAAAGCAGTATTTTGTAGAAATATTTATAATGAAATATATAAACTTTTAATAAGTAGGTCTACATAAAAATAAATATTTAATTACTGCAATTTATTTTCACTTACTTTAACGTTTAGATTTACAAATTTACATCCAAAATTCTTACCTGCAAATAAAAAGAAAGTGATTTTAATAATTAATTAAAAATATTTTTCAAAATTTAATCAAGATATTCTCTCAATTTGTTACTTAAAGACGCAGCAAATAATGAAAAACATATATTAAAAATTTATGAAAAAAAATTATTAAATTATAAACTATTAAAAAAGGCAAATTGCAGCATCCGCTATCGAGTGGAACTTCATTACAATTCAGTAAATTAAACTTAAATTAAATTATTTTTGAGTGCAAAAATGTGAAGAAGATATTTTAAGGGGATGCCCAAATCGACCATAAAATCATACGCCACATTTGCATTTGCTTTCGAAACCTTGCAAAAAATTTATAAAGTTTATATCTTGAGAAAAATAATTGTATTACTAAGTATAGGGTAGGTTTTTGAGCTGCATGAGAACTATCGATTGACATTTCTGTCAATTAATCATGAATCGTTTAACGTTAGAATAAACGCTTCCAAATTGTCGAAATTATTGACTAGTGCTCAGGGTATATTCCCTACTGAAAGTGGTAGGAAGATAAAGCTTACACAGTTGCTTACTGCAGTTGCCTGTTAACCCATTTGGGCCAGCTGTGCCAATTTGGAAACACTTGAATATGAGGACCATTAAAAAAAAACCTGTTCATCTTATTAAAAATATCTTTGCGTTATTGCTTAGCTAAAAGCTCAAATATTATATTTTTGATGTAAAAAAAATTGATTTCGTTGCATGATTTTGTGGAAAAAAATCTTTTAAATTTAACTCTATAGCAGTGGCAGGCAAACCACGTTTACGTTTTTCGATTGTATGTGTTACATACATATATTCTTTTTCTGAACAAGAGTCGGTGTTGCCAGAGTAGAATTATGTCTCATATACCCAATTTAAAAGGCAAATTAATTTAGTTATGGAAATGGAAAAAGAGTTAGAAAATCAGTCTTGGTATGCATTGCATCTTCAATATTTATATCGTATGGGCTACTTTTTATGCATAATAAGTTTTCAAATTGTTTATCTATCAAAAGAATTCGACTTTTGTTTCAATAAAGAAAATGTTGACACGCAAATATAAATAAATCTATACAAATATTAAATATAATTTGAAAATGTAATTTGTTTGCATAATCTGCAAAAATATGTCTCCAGAACCCTATTTCACTAGCAAGGGGTAAAGGTATTGAGAACTTATGGCAACACTCTTACAATATGTACGTTGTACTCTCTCTCACATTTTGGCATTCATTGCAAACAGACAAACTTCCTTTACATACATATATTATTGTTTAATAAATTAACAAATCATTTTAAGCACTGAGTTTTATTTAAACCCGTGACATTTATCAAAAGGTAGACCTTCCCTCATTTTAATTAATTTTGCTTTAACTTTGTGATTTTGATGCGCAATGTCACGTCACAAGGATTTTTATGCATTTCGATAAAATTTCATAATTTTTTACAGTCACAAAAACGACAGTTGTAATTAAATAATAGAAATTGACTGTGGGTGGAATGACTTTTCATACGTGTTAAGAAACCAAATATTTTAGTTTGCCAAATAATTATATGGAAATAAGTTTAGTTCATATTGCCCATTAAACATATTTTCTTCCAGTTTCTTTATATAAGAGAACAAAAATTTTTGCTGAGGAGAAATTTCTTTTGTGGCAACACTGATTTGAAGCAACAAGCGATAACACAGCCTGCTTATTTGAATGCTCACGCCAGAATGAGTAATATTGTTTAATTCTCTACAATACGTGTGTTTAACTACGGGTAAATAAGTGAATAACAAAGCACCCATGGGCAGCATTTTGCCTGACTCCGCTCTAAAGCCATCTGTGGAGGCAGGTATAGTATAGATTCCTGATTATTATTTTTTGTGCAAAGTGTAAATATTTATAATTACCCTTCACTTTAATTGGAACGGGTATATATAACTTTGCCTTTCCATGTGAAATTTCCTTAATATTCAGTTCTGAAATAAAATTTATATATTTGCAGAAATGTGATGAACCATGCCTGTCTGTCCGTCTGTCTGCGTGTCCGTTGAAATCAACTTTTCGGCCAAACTAAACATTACACAGAATTCGTTGTAGTGTCAATCGGTCAGAAGTAGACCTGAATCAGTTGCTATTTAAATTTAGCTGAGTCAGTTTAATAGTTTCCGAGCTACAACCGAAGAAACACTACCATCTCGTTTTTTTAGTTGAGATTTCAGTACAAAAACTTGCATAACTTGGATCGCATATTTTGTCCGCGTATGTAACTAGGTGGACTTCTTACTCTGAGTACCAATTTGATCCGCTAGGTGGCGCTTCAGTCATTTTATAAGCTAAATATATTATTTTTAAAAGGGCTTAACAGATTTCTATGAAATTTACTACGTTTGTTCAATTAAACATATATCTCCATACATACATGGTTTGTGTAACTAGTTCCGAAAAATATTGCGAATTTCGGTCCACCTAAATGTTGAACTAATTCGATGAAAGTTGGTAAAAATGTTCAGATAGGCAAGCAGACAAATATGTGTGACAAAAAAAGTTGGTCTAGAGTGCTGGGCTTAATAATAGGTCAAAATCCGATCCGCCTAAACGGTTGAACCGATTTCGGTGAAATTGTATTTGCAAGTGGAGTTGGCTATTTCAAGTCATATAGTGGTCTGAATGACTACATCCAAAAATTAGGTAAAAATCTGGTACTATTAAACGACTCGGCGTAAATTCAGACGAATTTGGGATATTAAGTGTAGCGAAGGGTATCTAAGATTCGGCACAGTCGTTCTAGTTCAGTCCTAGTTTAGTTGTAGTTCAGTTCCAGTTCAGTTCTATTTCAGATCTAGTTCATTTATAGTTGCGTAAAAGTAAAATGGAAATTTCTTTTTCATAATCGATGCGTAAATTTTTATGTCATACTGAACGTTGAATGAGATACAGCATGATTGTATACTTTTAAAGCTCTTCCTACAGTCATCAAGAGTTAATATTTTCCCTTTTTTTCTATTTGCCTTTTTCCTCTAGTACGTGTTTCTTATGGATTCATTTAAACATTTTTTTCGCTCCCTTGTACAATTCCTCACGGAGAAGATTTTTTCTACTCCACATGATGATGAATATATACGAGATGTTTCTTTTTATATACTACATGCATTTTTTATTTATTTTTTTTTTTTGCTTTTAGTTGCAATGTTTCTCAGATTTAATTACAATTCGGTAGATAATCGAATTTTCTATATTTTTTCTGTAATTCTTTTCCAACTGTATTTCGATTTCCTTGCAGTAAAAGAATTGTCATCCACAGCATCAGCAGTAGTAGTTGTAGTTTTTTAGCGTTATCGACATTCTTCTTGCCTCCTACTTTTTCTTGCTTGGATAGCCAGCCAGGGCCATTTGTGCATCTTGGTTGCATATCATATGAATTTGTGAATGTAAACGGGAGTATAATTTCCATACTTGCTGAGCGATTTTGATTTGTTTTTTATTTGTGCAGAGTTCTTGATTTTGTTTTCTTCTTATTTTCACTTTGATGATATATTGTATTTGTTTCTTCTCATAAGCATATGAAGTAAAAAAAGAAAAAAAGAGGAGAACAAAAAAAATTGTTTAATCCCCCAACCACCCATCATCATTTTCTTATTGTGTTATTGTCATACGGCAGGCGCATCTTTGGCTGCTGCTACTCCATTTCATTGTGTTAACAATTCAAATGTCGTTTTGGATTGCTGTTTTTCCACAGTGGTGCAAAATATCGGAGAAAAAAAAATGAAGAGGATTGTGAACTGGAAAAAAAGTCGGAATATATGCAGAAATTTTTCTCGTTTCATTTCGTTTCCTTCCTTCCTGTGCAATTAAGTTTTGAATTTCAATCATTTACATACATGCATGTCTATATGCACATTCTTTTTTAATTTTTTTCTCGTCTTCTATTAAACTGCTTGTTTTTTGGAACACTTTTAATGTCGCCCACCATCTCTTTACCCATTCCTTGGAGAGATTTTTGGTAATTTTTTTTTGCCACTTTTTAAATGAAATTTTCCGCAAGATTTAAATTTTTTTACAAACTAAGATTTTTGTTGATTGGTTTATGGCAAAGCCTACGAAAATAGACAGAGAGAGAGATGGAAATGGAGATGTACAGAAGTCCCACATTTTTTTGTATGGCCACAAAACCAAGATTCTCTACTCGTTAGTGGAATATCAATAGTGAAGGATTGATAAACAACTTTTGTCAGACATTTATTGCACTTAACTATGGCACTGCAGTGTAATTACTTCTAGAAATCAACGTAATAGCATTCGAAAGCAACGCCTACAAATCATGAATTCTATTAGGTTCATCTAGTTCGGTCTAAAAAAAAATTACATTTTTCACCAAAAGTGTACGATTATCGTACTGGGTGTGCCAATTAAGCACACCCAAAAAGAGCACAGGAAATGGACTATTGAGACTTTGCAAGTGTTTACAGTTCCCTACAACTGCTTAGGTAAGGTTAGCAGGGCGCCAATTCCAAAGAATCAGTTTCTTTGCTTCTCGTTTTGTTGTCTGGGAGGAACCGATTGTCGTCCCATCTAATCGATGGTAACCATGCCGAATCCGGAATAAACATATTCTTCCCCCTCACACCGCATCAAGTACAAACAGAAATTTGAGGGCTTTTGCAGATGGCGAGAGCCTGATAGCGACAGAGAAAGTATTCAACTGTCGCCTACTCCTACTCACGGCGACAGCTCCTGCAGAAGTTGTTGTACGGAAGATTCAACCTTTTAGCGTGCTAACCCATGTAACAATCCCCCATTAAAACCGCCACTGTCATGCGGAGCCTCCTCCCGCAGTAAGGCGGTTCACGCGGAGTAATTCCGTCGTCAAGTCAACCTGGAGATGTAGCATGTGGTCCTTTTCTACTACAGAGCCGGCGCAATATTGAAGAGTCACTGCTTAATTCTCGCCCTGCAATATCCCAATCGGTCGCTTCCGCAGTCCGGCAGCCAAACCCCAGTCTTGGGCAGTTCGTTCGCTACCTCGTTCACGAGTACAGCCCGTTTCCCGGTACCCAGAATAGTTCCACGTTGGAATGTCTAGCCATCTCGTTCAGAAACACCCGGCATTCATGAACCGGAATCGATGTCGCATATTTTTCATCCCAATTTCTTCTCTACACCGCTCACTATCAAACAAAAAGTTGCATGCAAGAGTTGCGGCGTTTATTGCAAGGTGTTGATGGCACGATGGATGGTAGTCTGCACGTTGACTACAAAACCAAAAACAGACCTGCTTTCAACCCCAGTTTCCGAGTAAAATTTTAAAATAAAAATAAACATCTCCCATTTTTCTGATGTGCATTAGTGTGTCTTTGTGTGTCAGTTGTTGTCGGAAGGTTTCAGTGGCGAAGGCATAGTCACTGGTCACTGAACAATACCGGCTTCAGCTGATAGCAACCCACAATCGCATCAGAACGCTCTCCTCGTCGGTATTGTGTGGCACCGGCGAAGTAAAATAATAATAAAAATAGCTACCGAAGACTAGACTTGGTGAAGTATACTCGCCTTAGACTCGGCCATACCAGAATTTCCCACGGACACCTGATTAATATTGACACACCATGTTACTGTGACTGTAATATACCTCAGGGGAACCCACTCCACTTCCTTGTGGAGTAGTGTCCGAAATTCAATAGAATACGCAATCAAGTTTTCCACAATTCCTGCCGAAAATCCTACCTGTCGAATCCATCTCCAAATAATATATCGCTAATCTCACAATATCTCAGGAAAATAACCCTATATGGAAATATTTGATGGTGTATCTTTATGTATTTTATTTAAGTAAATCTATATCAATATATACCTAAATGAATGTACTATCCGATTTCAATATTTTACCCCAATCATTATTATTAAATTATTACACTATTATCGAGCTGTAGGCCTACGATGTCATTGCTCGTTAAATATTAACATATAATTTGTAATTATTTTGTTAATAATAATAATAATAATAATATATTTTTATTAATTTTTTCACAAATAATTAATTTGTTCACAGCTAAATACAAACTATTTGTGATCATATGGCTTTTATTTACATTTACATAAAAATGTGGTATACTTAAATAAAATAAAAGCGTAAAATTCATTGAAATCGCTAGGTGCCACATTGTAAATGCCAAAGTTTTCATGTGAAATAATTGATGTTACTAAACATTTTCCACAAATACGAACAGAGTACTAGCCTTAACGTTGAATAATTGAAGGAATAGTTTTATATATTTTTTATATTTTCTGATAGTTTAGAAAACCAATTACCAATTATTTTCTAACTAAAAAATAACTTTTACTACCACTACTAAAGTATAATTTTAATTTCCTGAAATTTTATTACGTTTTAAAGTAAATAAATAAATTAAAAAGAGTTCGGCTGAAAAAGTGCGTTCGGTCGGGCACTATTATTTCATTTAATATTGGAAAATAAAATTATAATTTATATTTTATTTGTTCTTGAAATTTAAGACCCAACGCCAACTCCCAACATATAGACTCTTCACTCCCATTAGGATCTTTTAAAAACGGAAAAATTAAGGATAAAAAAAAAATCTATTTAAAACAGCAAACAACAACATGCAATGTATCTCTTAGGAACAAACAGCAGCAGTAGAAAGAAAAATAAATGAAAAGACGAAACAACCTACAAACTGAAAGATTTCACTTGAATACAAAATCACGTAAGTAAACTAATAGCACACCAAGTCAGTGGAAAAAAATTAATATGAACAAGAGAAATGAAGTCGAAAAACAAATAGAAAAAAAACAAAAAAAAAAAAATAAAAAATGAAGGAAGAAAAAAATATACTTTTCATTAGAAGGGAAAATAAAAATCCGGAAAGTCGTGATGGGAGAGACGAAGCACATAAACGAAAGGAGCTAAACAAATGGGCGAAGGGAGTTGTTAGAGGCTACAAAAGCAAGGCGCCCGGTCGATCCAAGAGTATTAGGAAAAAAAAAATAATTGTGGAGGAATCCAGTTGTTCATGTATCTGAAGTATGGAAAAAGAAGAAGTTGAAGAGCAGTATGCAGGGGAGGCTGTCTGAGTGGGTGGGTGTTTGGTGCTGCCATATTAGGATTTGGACAAGAAAGTGTTTTAGTGTTGCTGGGTATTGTATCAAGTGACAGGAAATGTAGCTGTAGTTAGTGTTGGGTGAAAGGACAACGAAAAAAAATGCACCCAAAACACAGGGCGGGATTAGCATACGAATGAAGAGAATTCTCTGTGTAAAGAAAAAGCAAAACAAAAAAAAAAAGAATAGTTTTTTTATATCGAAGAAAAACAAACGGACAACACCAGCCAGCAGTTTTATAACAAAATAAATGTAAAAATACTAATAAATTATAGGAAAAAAAGCAACGTAAAGCATACCCTGGTTATGAAAAAAAAAGAAACAACAAAAAAAAACGTATAGCAAAATCCAGAAAGGCTTCATTAGTTCGAAAAATAAAAAGTATAGAAGAAAAAAATATTTAAAAAACAAAACTTATAATAAAAATCAGAGAAAAAGTTTCAGAAAAAAACTGTTTCCATTTTTTAAATCTCAATTTATGTTTTTTTATATATACAACGATTATCATTGTAGTTGTTAATGAAACTCCTAGAGAAGCATGTAGTAGGTATACTAAACACCAATACTAAAATAACTAAGAACTTCAAACGTTTCCTCACCGTTAGAGAAGTCGGAGGGAAGGGTGTTTGTGTGCAGCGTTGTCAACTTTCCAATTTCCAAATGCAGCGGAAACATGAAAAGCGCCACATTTGAAATTTTATTTCATTTTAAGCAAAGTAAGGCTTGGCAATTAAGATCCCAGCGGTTTGTGAGCCGGCGCCATCTTTGGACCGTAATTCTTCAAAAACGATGAAAATCCGAAATTACCGAATATTTTTTGGCCACTATGGCAGAATATGACTTGGTGACATTTGGTTTTAATGAGACAATGTCACATGCCACACAACACGCGATACCTTGAAAAATATTGAGAGGCGAGTTTGGTGAACGATTAATGTCATGTTTTTAAGTAGTTCATTGGGTGCCAAGATCATTCCATTTGACCCCACAGACTATTTTTTATGGGGATACGTACTGTCTCTCGTGTCAGCCACAATTCCAGCCTTGGAACACTATATTAAACCGCATTGTTGAGATACCGGACAAAATGCTAGAAAAAGTATGCCAAAATGTATGTACAACCTCATTTACATGAAATAATCTTTAAAAAGTAAATGGCAGGCATTCATTTATCGGCCCAAATAAATATTGCTTTCACTTTTACAAATTTTCTGTTTTTGTTTTCAATTTTCAAAACCCAAACGGTTAAAAAATCATCCCGTATAAACAATTAATTACAGTGCACGCATTTCGTTGTCGTGACGAAAATGGTGAAATGTGGCAACACGTGCCATATGTCATTAAAGTATACATACATACATATACATATGTATATAATTGAATACAAAGGACAAGTCGATGTTGTAAAATTTTTTAGAATACCACAAATTACTTCAATTTGCCATCCCATAATCGTAACCATTGAAACAGCTGTTCGAACCAATCTTATGGGCAACACTGTTTTCGATTAAGTGTGACTTTACAACATTGCCATAGTCGTAACCGTATCCATAGATATGAATTGAATATTGGGTTTTAGTCGTAACCGTAAGAAGCTGACTCAGCTGATTATGGCCTTGGCAGCACTAATCGATGACAGAAAATATTCAGGCTTATTATGAACAGCAACTATCAACTAGTTGAAAAGTGATAAAATTTTTCAACTAAAGTTGAAATACAGGGTGGCACAAAAGGAGCTATATGATTTGAATTCTTCATTCTTTTTTAATTAATTTTTTTTCTTTGTTTTTTTTTCAGCATTTTGTGAAGAAGACTTGGGGAATTAATTATGAAACATTCGAAATGAAATCATGGCCATTAAAACCGCAATTTTGCGAAAAGTTATGGAAAATATGCTAAAAAGAGCACGATATGCGAAGCAGAAAATGGACATCACTTACAGGATATAATTTTTCAAAGCTAATTGCAAAAAATTCCCCAATAATATACTGTATTTAAAAAAGAAAAAAATTATAATAATCGCATAAATAAAAAAGTTATAAACCATTTAAACCATATAGCTCGTTTTGTGCCACCCTGTAGTTATTGCGAAAACCACTTGATAAATTTGTGAATGAGTAAGTACGTATTCGCAATTGTGAATATGCATTTGAAGGAAACAAAAAATAACAGCTTACAAATGACAAAAACAAGATGCACTGAATGTTCGGAATTCGTATAAAAATTAGTAGAAAGTTTCATTTCACCAACCGCTTTTCAGCAGAGTTCCTTTGCGATGTCCGGGCTTGCTTACAAGTCTTGCAATTTGCTTTTTGTTGCTCATAATACGCGTCCCTTGCATAAAATCAAATATTTATTTATGTAATAATATTAATTAGCAATGTATGTAGGTCTTTTTTATAAAAGTTCTTTTAATTTATTAATTTTTTCAATATTTCGCTAACCCATGGTTAGCATCTTCAGGAAAAATTAAATTTTTTTTAGAATAAAATTATTTAACAAACATAAAATCAAAATATTTTATATTATTTACGACCATTTTCACAATGTCTAATTATTTTACTTTTAACAGGAAATTAACTAACTGGCGGTTTGCTTAACAGGCACTATTTAATCAACGGTTAATGATTTCAGTTTCACCATCCTTCAGTTACTTAACAAAAGAATTCGCTAAAAAGTATGGCAATATTTTTTGGGTTTGTTTACGAAAAATACTATAATGACAGAATATTCATAAGCAACAAATTGTTCCAGCTTGGGACATTCAAAAAAACAAGTGAGAATGGTAAAATATTGGTCTATAAAAATATTAAGATCGCAGCAAGATTACATTGAAAAAATCTAAGTGTAGCTTTCCCATTTTTTACATGTGTACATTTTTTCTATTTATCAATTAAAATTAGCTATGCATAGGTGTCAATTATATTGTCAACCGCCACATTTTGTTCGGTTAAATTTAACAGACACTTTTTCGTTAAATGGTGTTAATCATACATTGTGAAATATATTTTTAGTTAACCGACTGTTAAAGTTCCAATTAAGTTTTAATCAGACATTGTGAAAATGGCCGTTAAAAAGAACAATTTTTTGTCAATTAAATTAAATAATATAAAATATTTTGATTTTATGTTTGTTAAATAATTTTATTCTAAAAAAATTTAATTTTTCCTGGATTAGCGAAATATCGAAAAAATAAATAAATTAAAAAAACTTTTTTTTGCTAATTAATATTATTACATACAATAAAATAATATTATTACAAAAAATAGAAGGTCAAATAAAAAGAAGAATTGATATTTATTTATATATTTCTATTATTTACCACTTACAGAGTGAATATTTTTCTGCTACTATTTTGCAGTTGCAAAAAAGAGCACTCAATTTCTCTCAATAGCTATTCACAATAGTGATTTTGTAGTTGCTCGTTGAAATGTTAGGGTTGCTACTTCTTTTCAATTTCGTTAAACTGTTTTATCAACTGTGTTGTAAAAATTTCTTTTATCAACCTCATTATGATGCATATCGCAACGGTTACGGCTCTGGTAATATTAACTTATAATTGAACCTTTACTTCTCAGTTATTAAAACAACATTATTACGGCTTAAAAACGCAATTTTGGGTTAATAACATCTCCTATTATCTTGCGTAAAAACTTCAAGCAATAGGCTTCTAAACTCACTACGTGGCAGCAGAATTCACAACAACAACAAAAAAAAAACTGCTAATCTTCGTTATTCTTCAATCCATGTCGAAAAGTTCAAAAAGCTCTAAAGCAGCCCGAAAAGCACTGCGTTACAACATGGTGTGTCTGCACATAATCGTATATGCTAAAACACCAACAACAACAACTACTAACAATCGAAATGTAACTGATTGCAGTTGCTGCAAATGAGATTGTCCAATGAATGTTAAAAGAAAGCTAAAATAAAAATTATGAACCACTAAAAAACACAATACATATACTACATACATACATACATATATACTACTAGTTCATAGATACATAAATATTGTGTTAAATACAAAGAAAAAAACCTACACCTACTCACATAATCATAACGTCAATGTTGGAATGAATGTGCATATAGAAAACAAACTCGTTCATCATATTGATGTAGCTGTTCCAAAGATACCCTATTACGACTATAAAAAATTATTTTCTCCACTAAAATAAAAATTAAATGAGAAAAAAAGAAAAATTAAAAAGTTACAACATCAAAAGATAAATTGCAGTAAAATTAGGATTCTCAAACAGTGCCAATACAAATTTGCTTAAACAAGTATTAAAAAATAATGGAAAAAATTTATTATAAAAGAAATTAATTGGCTCCTTAAAGTATGCCGCATAATTTCCCGTATCATGCTTGCAATACATTGCTGCCAGTAGTGCGATTCAGTAACATTTAACGATTCGACAATTGTTAAATTTGTCGACGTTTCAGGTTGCTGACACCAACGATCGTGCGATTCTCTAACTTGATGTTAACGATAGTAGATAAAGATTGAAATCAAGTGGCATCTCTGTGATAATATTGGAAAAGCACAGAAGAGGAACCTCCAAAAAAATAAACTAATGCTTCGTATTTACAAAAAACAAAATAAACAGCAAATAAATTATTGTCGCAAACTTAATAGATAGATAGATAACAGCTGATTTGAAGCGATAGAGAATATCGTTAACAATTTTACTGAATTTTAAATTCGATAAAATTTTCATACACAGTGTAACGTAACCCTCGATAATCGCTACACTCAAATTTTTAACATTAGGGACTCTGTTAACGCAACTTTACAAAAAAAAAAAAGCTAAGTTTTATTTATTAAATTAGTTTAAAAAAAAAAAAAATTTTGTCAACTCAAAAAACTCAATAGAAAATTGCACCTTTGTCCGTTAAAAATATGAATCTTGAAACTTTTTAACGACCATCAGCACAAATTTGCTTAGAATGTGTATTTTTTATTTATTCTAAACATATTTTTGTTTTTATTCTTTATTTTAATGAAATAAATGCATTTGATAAAAAAAAAGGGTTGCGATGGCTGAAGTAGTCTGCACATTGACTACAAAACAAAATAGACCCCAGTTTCAGACTAAAATTATATATAATAAAAAAAAAAAAAAAAAAAAAAACATCTCGCATTTTCCTGATGAGCAGTAGTGGGTATTTGTGTGTCAGTTGTTGTCGGAAGGTTTCAGTGGCGAAGGCATAGTCACTGGGCATTGAACAATACCGGCTTCAGCTGATAGCAATGCACAATCACATCAGAACGCCCTCCATCGTCGGTGTTGTGTAGCATCGGCGAAGTAAAATAATTCCTAAAAATGGCTACTAAAAACGAACAACATCAAAGACGTTACAACACTGCTATAGAACAGATAACGTGGAAAAAAGCAGTGGTGTAAAATAGTGAAGCTTCACCTCGTATCATTTCTCCTACAATCTACTTCCTCTAGTTCCAGCACAATGCACCGCATGTGCAGGGACCATCTCCTGCGTGCTAGTCCAAGATAAAAAAACGGAATAATTCCATATTCCATAAATTCACAATACAAAAAAAAAATGTTTTTTTCATTATAAACAAAAACCAATTTTCCAGAAGAAGCTGCACAAAGGAGTAGCGAAATATCGAATAAAAATAAATATTACATACATAAAAAGGACCTGCAGCTTAAATAATTAGTGTAATTAATATAATAAAAAGAGGTCAAAAAACTAATAAAAAAAATAAAACAAAAATAAGAATTAATTCCATATAAAGGGTGTCCGAACAAGAACGCAAGATTTAAATTTGGCGCCATTCAAAGTGTCATTGTTTGACATGTGAACAATTGTTATTGTTTGCTAGTAGAAGGTACGAGGTTAGTAAAAATGGAGCGCATTCTCATTGTGAAAATGTTTTACCAAAATGGTGAAAGTTTTGCGGCTACAGTTCGCAAATTGCGATCAATTTGGGGTCACAATAATGCTCCAAAAGAGTCAACTGTAAAGAGATTAATGGATAAATTTGCCGAAACTGGGTCTGTTAGTGATGTAAAGACAACAACGCGCCTTCGACCATGTCGATCGACCGAAAATGTCGCAGCTGTACGTGATGATGTCGCTCAAACTCCATCCACCTCAATTCGACACCGAGCTCAGCAAATTGGTGTGTCCAAATCCACTATGCAGCGAATTTTGACGAAAGATTTGCATCTTTATTCTTCAATTGACTCAGGAACTGAAGCCAACTGACCATGGACAGCGAAGGGAGTTCGTTAATTGGGTATTGGAGAGACAACATGAAAATGCTTGCGTTCCTGTTGGGACACCCTTTATAATAATAATAATAATAATAATAATAACAATAATAATAATAAAAATAACATATAATAATTCTTATAAAATTATTGCGCGTGTTGATGGCGGAATAGTTAGCTTAGCGTGTTGCCTCTGCAACATGCCCGCTTCACGGCATGAGCCAGACAGTGACAGAGCAAGTGTTCAACTGTCTCCTCCTCATCCTGACAAATCACGTTTTACGATAATTAATTTCTAAAATGCGAATGGCATTCTGGTCCATAGGCTGAATAAATGCCATACAGGTCGGTGGAAGAAACATAACACGTAACAAGTTTACTAACGGTTTTTGGATGAAAGGTTACCTTATCTCGGAATAAAATTGCTTTGTACGAAACGTTTTACTGGTGTAACCCTTTGGCCACTGACGGGGTGCATGTTCGTACCAACAATTTTTAACAAAGTGAGTTTTTGTGCAAAGACATTGAAAAAAGATCGATGTCCCGATTATTGAGGCACAAAATAATTACAATATCCGGATTAGCGAGTCTATAATGGTGAGAAATTAAGTGTCCGAACTTGCAAGTGTCTCAAATATCGATCTGAAACTGTATTTGGTTTTTAAGCACCATTAGCATTTTAAAAATGTTCGTCAATTTAGCGAATGCCTGTTTCCGAGTAATTGTTTTTTAAATTTTTTTTTGAAATTTCCGACTATTTAGCGAATATTTATATTGATAGTTCTTCTTCTTCGTTTAAAAGCTGCTCTCTGGTCAAGCGGTTTAGAATACATTAGTTTCTGATTGGTATTTCCATACAATTATCTTATACCACTATCACGAAAGGTATACCGTGAGTCAATCTTGGAAATAACAGAGCAACGATGGTCGTTCATGAAGCTAAAGAAAGTTTCTAATAAACATGTCAGAAATATGTGTTGTATGGCCTGTAACCTCTCTGCGTTCAAAGCTGACAGAAGGTAAGTTCTTGTAACTGAACTTTAAAGTTCGACCAGAGACCTAAACTCGGTACCACGGGAACCGGTAGCCTTCCAAGTAAGGTAGCTGCCGCACGACTTTATTTTAGCCTAGCGGATCAGGACTTCGCGACCACCACACAAGCAACGAATGCTTCAAAATTCCCTCGTTATTAAGATCATCACGGCCATCAAGGTCCACGATAATCTTGAAAAGGCATAAATGGAAAATTGTGGGTGCCGTTGACTTAAGTGTTACATTGCCCGAGCCAAGTGGTAAAAGGTAGAACCAGCATGTTCAATGAAGCCATCATACAAAAAGAAATTATGTATAATTGTTTTGTTTTTTTAATAAATGTAATCGATTGATGCATTCGGAATTACTCACCGCATACGATACCGATACAAGTTGCTTCACAAGATTTTAGCGAGCAGATGAATTGTAATTTAATTGAAAGTTTTTTTACAGAAAGCAAATTTAATGCCGAAATTTACATAATTTCAGTTAACAAGAAAAGAACGTAGTCTCATTTTTAAAAAACGGAAATAAGGCGCTAAAAGAGTAGCAATACAATGCCAAAAATGTTACCCTACCTGAAGAAGCAGACTCCAGCCAGCCAGCCAGCCAGCCAGCAAAAATGCTATTTTTAGTTGCAAAAGTTTTTCGAAAATAATAAAAAAAAAAAAAAAAAATTAACTAGCAAGTAGATAAAGAAGCGAGAGAATAAGAAGAGCAGAAAAGAAACAAACCAACGGAAACAAACCACTAACAGGAAGCTGTGTTAAATACTTTGCTACTCTATACTACCGTAACGAGCTTCTCGTATTTAGACGATGTTATTGTTGTTGCACAAGTATATCGTTTTCCAATTGCACAATAAAGAGTAGTTTAGGAATCAAAGTTGTCTACAATTATTTCAGCATTTGTTTATATACATACACACACACACACACACATCCATACAAGCACACATACGTATGTAATACAGTTTTTTTTTTGAATGTTTTTTACATTGAAACTTACGACAAAGTATGGGTGCCACAGTCGAGATAGTGAGTGCTATTGCGAGTACATATAATTTTTCTCATTTTTGCAAATGTATTGTTTTGTAAAAGAAAGAATACATTTACAATTTTTTCATGTATTTATATGCATAATTTTTCTTTTGTATGAAGAAGTATTCGTAAGCAAATTATAGATTTTTTCTGGTAGTGCCGACGACCCCGTAGTTCTAAAATATGCCCTTAAAAGTTTTTGCATTAAACAGAGTTTTGAAGTTATTACTAAAATTTCAGTATATTTTGAGTCTAGCGCGCGATTAAAAAATTAGAATATGCGCTCTTTTTCTGCTCATAAGAGATACTTATGCGAGGGAGAAAAAGGTACCCTACCGGCGGCTCTGCTTGATGAAACCTTTCAGGATCCTTTTTTTTTTTTTTTTTTTTTTTTTTGTGTTAGTTTAGAGACAAATTTCAGCTCTTTTTTCAATGGTATTTAAAATATTTTTCTTTTGGACCGACACTCAGGGGATGAGCACGAAGCGATGCATTGTGCCAAAACTAGGAAATAAGGTTTTGAGAGAGAGGGTAGAGGGAGTAGTGTTTATTGACATTCGATTTGAATTTTCCCAAGTCAAAAGTGACAGAAAAGTCCACCGCGGGTTGTTCTTGCAACATACGTGCTGTTCGGCCGAAAAACGAATTTTCTCTGTAATGCGTAATGGGATTCGCTGCCAACTCGACAAAGAATGGATGTGTTCTTAATGATGAACGCGTTGTGCGCATGAATAAACGGTTTTCGGTAAAGTTCTCTGATTTGAACACCGAAACGCACCCCACGTTGCGACGATGCTCAAGTGAGTAAAAATTGGCTACCCCAATGCCTCCAAGAAGTTTCTTCGCTCTTCCCTATACACGATTGAGTAACTTCAAAATAGTCTGAAACATACATCATGAGAGTAGTATTCTATTTTCGGTCAGATGTATGCGGTATAAATAGCAAGTAGATCGGATGGGGTGCAGTATGTCTTACACCGTCTTAAAAAGCAGAGCCACTTGTTTGCTTCGTTTGAGACTTAAAAAATGTACTCAGTTACATTACTCATTACGTCACACTGAATTTTCATGCCAAGAACATTAAGATCTTTTGATTCCTCAATCTTTATGCTGCCCATAATTAAAGCTGAAGCAGCGTGATCGGGTATTCCTTTATTTATTTTTAAATACTAACTACGAGTATAAACTTGAAGTATATTTTTAAGCTTATATTCATATGATGTTAAATTTGTTTTTATGAGCTGTTTTACATATTAATGTACGTACATATGTTAAAATTGATATTGTGTTAACGTAATAAAACTAATTTAAAATATTTTTAAGTATTGTATATACATACATATTTATCGCTACTTGCAAAAAGTATTACCTATACTCTGTAAATAATGCAAATATATTAACCACAATGTAAGTATATGATAGAAAGTTAAATACACTAAAGCCCCGATTTGCGTCATTAATGGGACGGGAGGAATGCGACGCAAATTGAAACGACGCATATCGAATTATTTCTTTCTATACAAATGTTGTGATTTTGAATTCATTGGGTGAAAAACTAAAAAATTTCGAAAAAAATATATACATATTTAGATAAAAAAAAAGTCATATGAATACGTTTTTATTTGTTTAATTTCATTCAATAAACGTTTTTAAAGTTAGAAATAAAAAAAAATAATAAATTAAATTATTAAAATTCATTTTCATATACATAAATACATACATACGTATATACGATTCACATAAACATTAAAGTAAAAAATAGTTTTATAAATGTTATTCAGCAGATAAATCTAAATTAACAACAGTTGTTTCCATTTGGTTAGGTGGTCTCACTGTTTTGTTAACAAAACTGTCTAAGGTTTGCTGAATTGTTAAAGATTTCTTTTGCGCATATATTTCCTTGTAGCAACTGATGGCGTGCTCAACAGATGATGCTACGCTTAAGCATCGATTTTCATCGGGATCATTTTCAGTAAATATATCCATTGCCTGTGAAATTAATTGCAAAGCTTTGGAAATATTGGAAGTTGTTAACTTTTTTTCTTCTAAAGTAACATCATTCATTACAACATCTTCTTCTAATGCACGCTGAACATTAATGGCTAATAAACTTTCATTGTCAAGCTCCTCTTCGTGAGATAATAAGATTTCATTAATCAAAGTGACGCAAATAGAATCGACGCAAATCGATATCACAACGACGCAAGTCGGATTATACTAATTTTTAAAAAGCGACGCAAATCGAAAAAACGCAAATCGGGGCATTACGGGCCAACTCGTTGATTTTATCTCCATTATTTTATTTTATTGCATGAAAAAAAAGAACTAATTTCAGAAATTAGGAAAATCCACTGATGAGCTAAGTAAGCGTTAGCGAAATAGTACTATATGGATATGCTTTCCTCCTCAATTATTGAGTTGCTTTTGTAATAAAATGCTTTATGATATTTTTCATACTGTATGAGAATATCGTAAGGTATGTAATAATAAATTTCACATATAGTTTATAAGGGAAAAAGCACAAATAGAATCATATATATAAATGAATATTCCCAAAATAAATTCAGTTAATATATTCTGAATAGTCAAAACGCAAGTGTGCGCGCGACAAATGTTAGTTAGCTTTTCAGGAGACAAGAACGAAGAAGAAAACAAGAAAGGACAAAATAACTATCAAATGGTTTCTCAGTGCCATCCGATGGAGGGCTAATAAACCCAAAAAAAAAAATTTAATAAGGAAAGACATTTAAAAAGTTGTATAAAAACTAATTTCGTTCTCACCTGTACTCCAAACAGAGGCTTCGGCCCTTTGGTAATATATGAAGTATGACATTTACTAAAAACATAAAAACAACAAAGCTGGCAACCTTTATTAATAGTATGTAGAGAGTAAATTTTATTCTCGTATGCATTTTCCTAAGCTCTGACGGGTTAAATAGATGATATTAATGACTCTACAACTACACCTCCCTGTTAACACAAAGAGTACTGATGACGTGGCATAGTGGCATAGAAAATTACTTAACAATTTTTTTGAGGATAGATATTTTTTCATTGAATTGAATCGAATACGCTCACCGCAATCACAGGTTTTAGTGGAGTGCCAATGGAGGCTCCATTCTAGATGCAACACTTTATAATATCTTTGCTTATGATTTTCCTCATTTTTTTTTTTAAATTCTAACAGCATTCCTTATGCACATGATACAGGGTGTCTGGTAGCAGTTTTATATATTCAAACTTAAAAAACGTAATAATTGACACAAAGTTTTATTAAGAGCATTGATTAGATTAGAGGCGAAAATATATATGGATTACCATTACTGAATACTATTTGTTGACAAAAAATTTTTGCTATTTATGATTTGCTATGAAACATTTATTTTTAAACCCACTTTACGCTAATTCATTAATTCTCTTCAGAATTTGTAGCGTAGCTTAAAATAAAAAAGAAATCTAATATTCATAGAAATTTTAAACGTTTTGAAATTGAAAATAATAGTCGGCGTACAGCTGTTAAGCCGCCGCCGCCGACTTGAATTTTTGTTCGGCTTGCTGCTCTGACTGTCAGTTACTCAAAAACCTGCTGGGTGGAGCAGCAACTTGTACACACGGTGTATGTGTATGTGTGTGTTTGTGTTCAAGCTTATATATTCTAATTCTTATTTCTCTATATAAAAATAATTGTTCAGTTAAAAATTTTCTACATTTACAAAGTACTTAAACATTTTTATATCATTCTTTGTTTTTTTTTCTTTTTTTTTTGCAATTAAGAACTGTTTCTTTCCAGAGTTCTTCTCTTTCATTATTTATTATTCACTGTTCACTAGTTGTTGTTGTTGTTGTTTTTTGAAAAGTCGTTAGTTTCCGGTTTAGTGTAACTGATTTCTTCAATTCGCTTGCGTGTGGGCATGTGTGGGTGGTGTATATTTTCTTTATGTTGTTACAAACACATATAATAAAGCATACTTTCAGGTACGCTAATAAACACACATTTTTTATGTAGATGGCCTACACTGTTGCCAACGTTTTTTTTTCAGCAAATTGCCGTTACCGGCAACATTTTTAAACAATAAAAAAAGACCGCTTATATCTTGCGAAATTTATAAAAATTATGTGAATAGGGACGGAACTACATATACCTGCATATAAAAAGACAGTACCCAGCGAGGAAAATAGTGCGACGTCTGTCAGATATCTGAGGGGGAAAACCAGATTTCTGAAAGAATATCGGACGCAATTCGAATCGATAAATCATATAGATTTCTTAAAAGAGGCTGGCGATGGCACGATGGATGGTAGTCTGCACGTTGACTACGAATCCAAAAATAGACCTGGGTTCAGCCCCAGTTTCAGACTAAAATGTTAAAATAAAAAAAATAAACATCTCGCATTTTTCTGATGTGTATTAGTGTGTCAGTTGTTGTCGGGAGGTTTCAGTGGCGAAGGCATAGTCACTGGTCACGGAACAATACCGTCTTCAGCTGATAGCAATCCACAATCGCATCAGAACGCCCTCCTTCGTCGGTAGTGTAGCAAAAAAAAAAATAGCTACTGGACCGAAGCTTCAGCACTGCTACGAGTATAAACAAAGAACGTGGAGAAAGCAGATCTGCAAAAATATTTAATTAAGCTTCACCTCCTGTCGTTCCTCCTACTATGCCTTTCCTATAGTTCCAGCACAATGCTTCACATGCGTAGGAGTCATCTCCTGAGTGCTGGTCCCAGATAAAAAAAAAATCTGTGATATTGTAAAGTGAAATTTACCGACAGCTAACAAATTATGTTGTAGTTTTTTATTTCTGATCTATATTATAAAACAAATTATGCATATTTTACATATTTTATATTTCCTTTACATCTATTTAAAGTTTCTGAATTGCGTTTTCCAAGAGACCGTCCAAGGCGCAGCTGCTTGTTCTTTAAATATTCTCCAACTCATTATTGAGTAAAACTTATTTGTTCATGTCATTATGTATAATATTATTTTGATATATTTTTTACTTCGCCGACGAGGGAGGGCCTTCTGATGTGCCTGTGTATTGCTTACAGCTGAAGGAGGTACTCTTCCGTGGCGTTCGCCACCGAAACCTTTCGACAATTGAAACAAAGACACACTAATGCACATCGCAAAAAAATCGAAATGTTTTTATGAGTTAGTCTGAAACTGGAGTCGAACCCAAGATTTTTTGGTTTTGTAGTCAACGTGCATACTACTCAGCCATCGCCACCCTCGCCCTTATTTTACGTCGTGAACGTTTTATTTCACATAAAGCGCAGACATAATTTAACAATTTTTAATCTAAACGGGGCTGGAATCGTAGATCTCCTAGTAGCCGAGTCAACACGCAAACTACTCAGCAATAAAATTCGGAATATAATTACTTTGATGTGATGTGAAAAAAAATCGAAAATATGTTTTCAAAGACGTCAAAAACTGCAATTTTTATTGCGGTATTGGACGTAATTACCAATGTCGCATTTCGTATTGGACTGGACTATAAAGTTTTGGTACTATAGAACGTGTCAACAATTTTTCTTTCGAAATACGACACTCGTAATTAGACCTATTGAGTCATTGCCAGATGTCGGTGTGAGTGGAAAGCTTCGATATTGGCTGGAAGTATTAAATTTAGATGGGCGTACACATTCCTTATAGCCTGATTGCGAGAAACCTATAGCGCTCGTTGAATGTAGATGAAATTAATGTTTTTTCTTTTTTTTTTACTTTTGACCAGTCACTGCTCATGGAATGACCGCTACGTATGACGTGCATTCCCCCGCAACTAGGAAAATATGAAAAAATACAGAGGAGTATAGCGGGAGTAGTAGTACTATTTGTAGACATTCGACTTGAATTTTTCAACATGGCAATTGACAGAGTAGACTTCTGTATGAAGTTTATTGCACCATACAACGGTTCTCTCGCCACTTATCTTATCAAAAGCCTGATTTAATGCTGGAACTTAATGTGTGTGCACGAAATTATATGGGAATAGTACCTAAATATTTTATGAAATGTTTATGGGCGTGTCACAACCCACTTTTTATCAACAAGGAAAAATGCCACAACAAAAATAATTTTACACATGCACTAATGAATGCTGAATATAAAGCAAACAACAAATTGAATCAATGCATTTATGAACTTAATTTTTTATTTATAGACTTCCCCTACTTTTCTTAAGCTGTTTAAAAACAACACAACTACAATCTGTATACAATATGCAATTTCTACTCCCCACAAAGCAATACCACCAGCTTAGATAGTTCAAGAATAAGCGCCCGAGAGCAAAATATTACCTGTAACATGTGTAATTAAGTCGAAAGCCTTGCAGATATTAGAAAAAAATGTTTGCATTGCCAACAACGTGCATACACACATACATACATACATACATTCATATGTGGGTGTCAATGCAAAGGAAACTCTTTGACGTGTCTACCTTTCAAGCAAATCTTTTTGTTTTTGACTTATCTCGCTGCATCTTGACATCCGCTTTCAAACAACAATTTCCAATTAGTCAATCTGTGCAGTGAGTGCACATATGCTGCCCTGCACACATAGAAAATTCCAAATACCGTTTGTAGCAATTTCAATGGCTTTGGGATAAAAAAAAAAAAAAAAAAAAACCAAAATCGTTATGGCCTTGTAAGGCGTGGTATTAGAAGTTTTTCATTCCAGCTCTTAGTTTCAGGTAAAATGAAATCCATTCCTGTTGGAAATTTCTTTTAATTTCTCTTCACTTTGATTTAATTTTCCTAGATTGCTTCTTCACTTACTTTTCTTACATCTCAATTTTTTTTTTAATCTAAGAAAAGCATTTCAAACGAAGTACAAAAAATCATCTGGAATTGTAATTAAATCTTGACCATGTTCGTTATGCGTGTATGTGAACAAAAAAAATACAATATTTCTGTTCATGACCAAATTAGAAAAAATAAAAAAAAAATAGTTGCTTATTTCTTGCAGTTGTAGTCGTAGTCGTCATAGAAATCAATATTTTTTTGCTACCGACTTTCTAGTTGGTTGGTTGGAATTAAAAAACATTCTTTTTCGTTTCATAACTCAAAGTTATTCGTTCTTGTTTCTTTCGAACTTTGATAAAAGTTTTTTATGCTTTTATTGTAGCATTTGGTTTACGTTCTAGAAAAAAAAAACACAATGTCTACTTTTAGGCAAGATTTTGTCTTAGAAATAACGAACATAAAACCTAAAAGAGTTATTGGGAAATTCTCTCTTTTACTACTACTTTTCACACGCTCTGCTCTTTGTTTAATTAATTAATTATTTCATTGATTATATTTGCACCAAATTGCAGCCGATTGGGTGGGCATCTGCTACGATGGAGGCAAATTAAACTTTAAAATTAAATAAGAATTTGTAATTATAGATCTTCTTCTTAGAGCAAATATTGAGCAGACACCCTGTATTATATTGTGCAGTGTGGGCCAAAAGTAATCACCCGGGGCATAAGTAATCACCCGATGTTCTTTTGCTGTAAATTTTTTTTTTGAGACAAATTTTGGCACTGCTTATGATATGGGCTAAGGGACCGCCGCCAAAGTTGATGACCAAAAATTACCAAAGGTTTTAATTAAATAAAATTACAGCAAAAAGACATCGGGTGATTACTTTTGCTCACCGTTTATATCAGATTTTCCTATAGAAATGCTCAAGCCAGTTCTGTTAAAGTATTGATTACCGAATTCTTATTTTTTTTGTATAAAATGATGTACTATTTTTTACTTACGCATAGAATTTTCTATTCTTACCTGAAAAGAAAATAAAAAAAAGAAATTAAACGATTTAATATTTTAAACAGTCTTTACGAAAACATAAAATATTAATTAATGCCCCCATTATGATTCACAACAAAATTTCCGGGGAATTGTGCTCTTTCCCCGGGATTTTTTGTCGCGAATTCCGAAAATTTCAAAGTACCAAAAGTTGCAACCGTGTGTTTTTCAATGATGAATTGAAAAAACGACTGGTTTTTTTTTTCTTGGACCGGCACTCAGGGGATGACCCCTACACACATGCGATGCATTGTGCTGGAACTAGGAAATTAGGTTATGGGAAGGAGGATAGAGGGCGTAGTGTTTATTGACATTTGATTTAAATCTTCCCAAGCTAAAAGTGACAGGAAACACCTCTGCGGGTAGTCTATTCCACATACATATGTGCCGTTCGGCCAAAAAACGAATTTTCCCTGTAATGCGTAGTGCGAGTCGCCGCCAAATCGACCACAAATGGATGCGCTCTTAATGATGATTGCGTCGTGCGCGCGAATGACCGGGTTTCGGGAACAAGTTCCCTGATTTCATTAGAACACCTCCCATTATAGTATCGATAGAACAAAGAAACGCGCCCCACGTTGCGATGATGCTCAAGAGAGTCAATAGAGTTGGCTACTCTACTGTCTCCTATGAGTCGATTCGCCCTTTCTTGTACACGGTCGAGTAACTTCAAAATAGTCTGAAACATACATGAGAGTTGTATTCCATTTTCGGTCGGATGTAGGCGGCGTAAATAGTAAGGAGATCAGATGGCGTGAAGTATGTCTTACACCGCCTTAAAAAACTCAGGCACTTGAATGCTTCCATTGAGACCTGAAAAATGTGCTCAGTCCATCGGACATCACACTGAATTTTCATGTCAAGAACATTAAGAGCTTCTGATTTCTCAATATTTATACCGCCCATAATTACAGATGAATTGCACGTTTATTCACCAACCCTCATTGTTTTTATTGTTTCTTTGACCAACTTCTGATCTGCAGTCTTTTAAAGTTACTCAAATTTGAAACATCATCACCTGTATGCGTTTGGCTCAGCGCCTCGTGCAAACCAAATCCGATAAACATGTCGCAAGGCCAATCTCGTACTAATCTTTGGACTGAGGACACTATAGGGAATCCATAAACGACACGATCTGACTATTCGTTACGAATAAATAAACTCCCTGCAGAGGTCTTTCCAGTCACTTTTGATGTGGGAAAATTCCAATCAAATGTCCATAAACACTACTCCCTCTATCTTCCCATAACCCAATTTCATAGTTCCAGTGCTGAGTTCAAGATAAAAAAAAAAATGTTTTTTAACACTTTCGCGCCAAACGGCGAACTATAAATCTTTCAAACATTCAGAAATAATCCCGCGTAAGAAAACAAATAAATGACAATTCCAACAACAACAGATTTGTACTGACATTTAAACGTTTCAAATAAACGAATCCAACGCAAATCACCATCAAACAAGTGCATGAATGGATCGTAAAAAAATACAGCCACAAGGTGTCTCTATAAAATGCAAACTAAAGTCTGCCACATGACCGAATTACATTAAAAAAAAAAACAAAAAACAAAACAAAAAGATGTAAAACGAAATGCATATTCCTGAAACTAAACAAATAGTTACAAAACGAGTTGAATGAAAAACGCAGTCAGTCATTCAGCACAAACTTTCAATATCAACATGAAAAAAACAAATAGTTGCAGCAACAGTGCACTGCATTGAGTGCTGCAACAAAACATTAACAGCAGCAACATATGAGGAAACAATCACTAACACACATTTGTGGAGGATAAAGCAAAAATGATGATAATAAATCAGACCGAAGTTACTTTTACAAAAGCGGCGGCAGAACCACGATGGCAGACGGTTTGAAATTATTCTATCTGTTGTATTGGCCTACAGTACTTTAAAAAGGCAAACAATTAAACAATAATAAAACCCAGCCAACATTTTCCAGTTTGGACGAGTCTGCTGAGAAGCTGATAAACGACTGTTTTTGATTTTAATCCAGTGATGTTCAAAACCGAATAAAAATAGTAGTAGTAGTAGCTAATAATTTATATATACAATGAAAATAATACAAAATGTCAGTTTACGTTAGATTTTTTGACAGTCCCAATAAATGTATTTAGATTTCTGTATCGTAAAATGTGATGAAAGTCTTAATACTTGTATAATAGTCTGAACGGCCCTTAATCGGACAGTAGTTTTAATTGTAAAAATTAATTCGCTTTGCACCTTGTCACAAATTCAAAATATCAGTCGAAATATGTAAAGTTTTTTAGATTACACGACAGGCATGCACAGACACATATTTCTACCATATGTTTGACAAGCCGCTTTGAAATTTGAAATTCTCCTGTTATGGCTCGTGTCGTCAGCTTTAGAGTCACAAAATGCATATAAAAATATTTTGTCAATTAAAGAAAAAATGTAAATTACATGTCCTTCATTCATAAATATGTATGTATTGTGGATTGCTATCAGCTGAAGCCTGTATTGTTCAGTGACCAGTGACTATGCCTTCGCCACTGAAACCTTCCGACAACAACTGACACACAAAGACACACTAATGCACATCAGAAAAATGCGAGATGTTTATTTTTATTTTAAAATTTTAGTCTGAAACTGGGGTTGGATTCGTAGTCAACGTGCAGACTACCATTCAACGTGCCATCAGCCTCATTGTCAACCAAAGTGTTAACTACTAATTGTAAGAAAGGCTTAGAAAAATTAAATAGATTTAAAATCAAATAATAAAATGTTTTTTTGTATAAGGAAAATTTTTAAAAAAGCTATTTAGTTTGTTTTGTTTGTATATTCGGTAATTCTCCAATATTTTTTGGGACTTCTTGTATAAACATGTGAAATTTCTTAGCTTAAAGCTCTACTGAAGATTTTGATTTTTGCACTAAATGAAATGCTGCTGAACCATATAACAAACGTAGATAAATAATTTATATTAATGTACAAAAAAATCATGTTAGTTCAGTAGGATTGTTATTTTGTAAGAGTTCGAATTTATTTTGAAGAAAGATTTTGAAATTAGAGACCTCGTAAATAATGACAACAAATATTAAGATGAATCTAAAAGCAAAAAGAAAGCGAAACCAATAGAAATTTCACTCACTACACTCGTACTTGGGTGAATTTGCAATTTTTCTTGGCCACAATAAAGACAAATTTATAATTGGGGAGTTGATTAAGTATTTTGTACATATTTTGTTCCAGTATCGAGTTTATTTCCAGTTTCTATTGCTTTTTTTTATACGAACTTTTGAAGTTTGTTTTGGCCGCGAATTCTTTTCTTTTTTTCATTATTTTTTTCTTCATCCATTTCAAAATCTACTTACTCTCCCCATATGATGTTCTATTACTTGTTGTTGCTTTTGGTGTTTATTCCTGTTCATTTTGTTGTGGCTGTTTTTATTTTTATTTTAATAAAAAAAAAAATTTATAACCAAATACGGATTTCTTTAAGACTTTTCTTTTTCCTTCATTTTTTTCTCGTTACTGGTTAAGAAAATAGAAGAAAAAAAAAAAAGCACGAAACAAGCAGAACGACCAAAACATGTTACAAGACTTTTACTTTCTTTATTATTTTTATTACTTCCTTTCTCGGGGAATCCTCTTTTATTCACGTTTTTTTTTATTTTTATTACAAGTTACGGCGGCTCTCAACAATATTCTCATCATAAAATTTAAACTCATGTGTGTAAGAAACAGTTACATATATGTTTATGCATATGTATGAAAGTGTGTGTGTGTGTGTGTGTGTGTTTATTTTCAAATCTTTTTTTTTACAATTTCGCCCACTTTTCACTAAAGTCCTTGTTAGAATTTGACATTATTTTGTTGTTTTCTTTTTTGTTTTGGTAAATTTTTATTTGCGGCATCCTCTCCACTTCTTTCGCTATTTAAAATCTTGTTGTACAATTATTTCTCCAATTCACATGTGTTTCTATTTCCCAGAGGTTAATGACTTCTTAAGTTACTCATTGCCATGTTTTTTTCATTATTTTCCTTCCATTATTAGATTTATTTTTGTTAAATCAGCTGATACATGGAAAGAAATATTGCTGCAGCAATAGTTGAAAATGTCACAGTTTAACTGGACGATTTCCGGAGGTTTGTACACTTAGAGCCTATTTCACCAATTCTATTTAAATATCAATTCATATTTAAATGTTGATTTTCATTTTCATCTAGATATACTCATTGAATATTTAAATACTGTTTAAGTAGCCAGCACTCTGCATTTCATTTTGCAACAGCATGAAACAGCTTTAAAACAGCTTTTAAACAGCTTTTTAAAAAGCTGTAAGTTGACGCTATCATATTAAATATCAGAGCGTTACCATACTTTCTTGTGTTTCATTATTTCATTTGGTGAAAATAAAATTTTTTTAAATATACTTTAAATAAAAATCATTAATTAAATTAAATTGTGTTTAAATATGTTTGGTGAAAGAGACCCTTAGTCACCAAAACTCTACATACAATTTCGAAAAAATCCACATCGCAGCAACAAAACTGCTGTCCAATTATTAATTAAATTTTTTTTATTGTCATGGAAACTGGTATGGGTGGGTGTCTTTCTTTTTTTGGTGTTTAAATAGGAAGAAAGGAAATTGTACTCATTGGGAAGTGAAAATTTCAGAGTACCGAACATTTGAAGTGAGTTTCGGTATTTTCTGCTCGACTTGGTGACCCACTTTCTGTCCATGATGTGGACAGTCTGGAGGCGGTGGGACAAATGATGAACACTATCGTGAATTTCCCGGCCTAGTGTAGGAGGAGGATGTTCAATGAGGCCAAGTTGACGAATGATTGGGTTGGTTGCAAACTGAGGTTGCCTGAGTTTAAGCATGTGACACAGAAGGGAAAGAGGAGCTCTTCGAGTTCTTTCTGCTAGGAACTGTAGCCGACCAATGATTCTAGTAGACTTCAGGTTTCTTGCGAGAACAGATAAGTGTGTGGGGTCTATTAGCTCGGATGTTGGCTTCTGGACTGCCTCGAATGAAGAGATTCAGCGTAACTGTGAACATAGTGGCGACTCCCCTTGTTATCTATTGCGCCATCGCCTCCTTTCATCGCTTTAAATCGCCTGGTACAGACGGCTTCATACCTGCTAACTTACAAAAGACTTGCTTGGGTTAAATTTGGTATCCTTCGGTCAATGTACGCGGAGGCCCAGTCTCGTTGGCCTTATAAGGGGACGTGCAGTATTTCTAAACTCTTACAATCAAATACAGAATATAAAGAAAAATATTTACATTCGATTTACGATGGATTTGAATACATATTGGGAGCAGAGTGATTAATTGACTCATATTTTAACATGACTCAAAATTTGTTGTATCATTTATCTTAAAGCATACTTTTAGGATGGTGCCACAAAAAATATTACTTAAATTACTTAAAAACTTACTTAAATTTTTAACACCAGAAACAACACTAACAAAGCCAAAAGAAAAAAAAAAAAAGGAACTAAATACAATAACTCAAAGTTAATGCTAAAATATTCGAAACGAAACAAAAAAACCCGTAATTAAAAAATTATTTCCATTCCGAAACAGAAAAAATGCACTAAATAATGGACAGAAAAAATTAAAAACAAAGAAAAAATTCTCTCAACCGCAACAAAAACTCAACCATTAAAAATGGAGCGTTGCAAGAATAAAGGAATAATAATAAAGAAAACATGGAAGAAAAATGCAAATTTGGCAAAAAGTTCAGATAAAAAAAAAAAAAATCAAAAGAAACAACACAGGAAGGGATAAAAAAAAATGCATTTTACTGACCAAAAAGGAGCAAAGGAATGCGCAGCTATGCGTTTCAATAGATACAAATTTGCAATAAAAACATTCTTATAGGAGTATGTAATTTATTTTATGTAATGACAAGTAAGATTTAAAATTTCACAAGGAAACTTTTATATGAGGATTGGCTTTTCTTTAACTCGTGACTTTAATCCTTTTTGCTCTGCAAGCCAAAAAACCAAAGAAACCAAACACAGCAGTCCCCGTCCAAATTATGCAACATTTGCTGCAGAAACTTTTCTGCATTCCCTTTTGAAACTGAACTCGCGTCCATACGTTCATACTTCCCAGTTTAAGTTTCATGTACTACATGCAACATATACCCTCTTCCAGTCCTCTTATCTCTCTTATCAGCAAGCTCATGTACAAAGCAAATGCTTCATATACTCTGTCTGACGACTTATTCGAGAATAAGATATCCAAAAATTTTCTTAAGTTGAGTTGCAGTTACAGCACATCAGTAGCAATAAAAATTAATGAAAACTTCACGTGTGGTCTCTTTACTCATTTGAGTTGATAAAATATTTATTTATAAATATATTTATGCCATTTTCGAAAAACCTGGTGTACAGTAAGTATTCTAATGAACCTTTATTTCATCTTTTTTTTTTCTTTTTTAAATATACAAAATATTTAGGGGTTCGCGATGGCTGAAGTAGTCTGCATGTTGACTACAAAACCAAAAAAGTCCTGCCTTCAGGCCCAGTTTTAACTGATGTGTAATATCTTCGGCTTTGTGTCAATTATTGTCGGAAGCTTTTTCGGTGGCGAAGGCACAGTCACTGGGCACTGAACAGTAACGGCTTCAGCTGTAGCCAATCCACAGACACATCAGAGCGCCTTCTTTTGTCTGCATTGTGTAGCTCCAGCGAAGTAAAATAATTACTAAAAATGGCTACTAAAAAGAAGCTTCTAAATTTAATACGTCTCCTTGACATCACAGGCGCTACAACACTGCTATAAAAACAAATACAGTAAAAATTCGATAATCCGGATAATTGATTGCAGACCCCAATCCGGACTAGCGAATTATCCGGATTATTACGCATGTATGTATTTATTAAAAATTATAATAATTCATACCAAAATTAAAGATAAAAACATAAATATTAATTTGTACAGTTCAGTTAAAATAAAAAAAAATACATATTTATATACATGCATACTTAACAATAAATAATATTAATTTCGTTTGACAAAGTAATCTAATACGGTTGTTTGTCGCGAACTTGTTAAACTTCTTTCTAAGGCTTGATCACGTAATTCATGAAGAATTAAGAGTTTTTCTACTCCTACATCATTTTCTTCGGCTCATTGAGACATCCAAACTTTGTACAGCTACCTTGGCTTTTACGACTTGTAAAAGCGGTAAATTTTCATCCTCTTCATCTTCTGAGGATATCTGAATATCTGATACCGTTGCGTCATTATCGTTAATCCATTCTTCTACTTCTTCGGTATTGAAATTTATTTGAAAAGAATTTTGAAGCATGTCTGATAAAAATGTAATATTATTTTCATCGTCATCTAGCCTTTCCTGCAAAACGGACAAAGGCAAATCATCTTTAGAGTCCCATTTATCCGGAACAATTTATTCCAGCTGGATCTAAACACTCTATCATTGACTTTTCGCCAAGAGTTTCTCAGCATATTACAGCATTATTGAATTGTAAAGAATTTTAAAAACACTTGTAATCTTCTGCTTCAGAGTTCACCATTTCCCACAAGAGCGATTTTTTATAATACATTTTGGCAAGTCTAATTCGATTTTTATTCATGGGTTGAACGGGTGTTAATCAATCCGAACTATAGAGTTGCAATCAATCCGGATTATAGAATACGCAATGAGCTGCAAAATTCTGACGGATTACCGAATATTCCGGATTAGTGGCGTCCGGATTATCGAATTTACATTGTAACGTACAAAAAGCAGTGTTGTAAGATAGTGAAGCCTCACCGTCTGTCATTTCTCTGACAATCCCTATCCTCTAGTTCCAGCACACGGCATCGCAACTGTAGGAGTCATCTCCTGATTGCTGAACCCAGATAAAAAAATAAATACAGTAAAAGATTGATAAACCGGATAATTAATGGCAGACCTTAATCCGGATTATCAATTATCACTCTGCCTTGTTTGTCTAGAACTGTTGAAACTTTTTGCCAAAGCTAAATCACACAATTCGTGAAGCAATAAAATTTTTCTAATGTCGACATGATTTTCGTCTGACCAAACAAAAAACATGGAATTATGTAGCAAAATAAATTTATTTTGCAGGAAAAAAAAAAAGAAAAACTTGGTTCTTGGAGTATTTATAGTTAATTAACTGAGATTAATTGTCTACATGCAATCCGGATTATAGAGAAAGCAACGTAATGAAAACTGCTGCATAATACGGATTAGCGTGTTCCGGATTATCGAGGTTTTACTGTAATATAAACGAATATCCTGTCAAATGTAATCAGCGATAGATATTTTCCATAAGCAACTAATAAAAAAAACAAAATAGTTCAAATGTAAAAAAAATGTATTTCCAAAATTAACACTTGATTTCTTATATTGAATTTTGTTTTCCACTCCCTAAAATATGCCACAAATGTGAATTTCTTAATTTATAACAAAATTATCTAGGATTTTGTTAAAAGTTTATTTTGTAGGCATATAAAATTTGTATATTCTATTGTTAAACAAAAAAGAAAAAAAATACTTCTTAACCCTAAAAAAAAAACTCCGCCCATTACATTTCATGATTGTTGGAATAAATGTCTTCTTTGTTTTAACTCATAAATGAATACACAGTTCTGTTCTATATATGCACACACACACACACACACACACACACACACACACACACATATACACAGAGCCAAATGAAAATTGTCATACACTTACACATTCGCTGATACAAAGACGGAAGTGGACTTCCTTCGTATGTTATCCTTTCGTAGTTGTTTCGAGTGATGTTGTGCAATTTATGAAGCGTCCTGCTGTATGTGTGAGTTACATAACACTGTTATTTATGTGTGTAGGTTTCTTTTGTTCCTCAAGCAAAAATGGCCTAGCCTCAAAATTTTTTTTTTTTAGCAATTAGCAATAATTGCTGGGTGTTGACTAATTTGACAGAGAACGAGAGCGAATTACATATTTTCTATAATTCTGATACTGATATTGCAAAGGAAATTATCTGACTTTTTAACCGTTTGGTTTTTGAAAAATACATAAAAAAAAAAAAAGAGCAATTTGCAAAAGTGAACGAAGTACAGTGAAACCTCTCATAACCGGACACTCATTGTCGCAGTATTTTTGCCCGGTGTTAAGAGAGGTGTCCGCTTATCAGAGCTTCACATTTATTATTTTAAATATTTTCTTTATTTTCTAATGCTACACTAGTGATTTGCGGTTGAAAAAATTTATTCAGAATAATAATTTGCTTTAACTTAAATCGGTTCAATTTGAGCCTTTGAGTTTCACAATGATTTTAATTGCGCGATTACGGATAGCAACCGAGCTACAGTTGCGTTGTCAAGCGGCAGCCACAATTTTGTGGTTGCTAGAAAAGCACTAAAATGTACTGAAATTAGGCAACTGTAGTAAATTTGCATTACCTGCATTAACAATTTTTAGCAACTGGCAAACTGAACAACAGTTTGGTTGCTATCCACAATCGAGCCATAAATGTTTTTAAATGCGACGAATTCTTTTCTAGAAAAATACTTGAAACCGTCAATTTAGTTTCGAGTATTTAAGGAATCCAGTACAAGTAATTTCCATTTTTTTTCCCTTAATAGATATGCGGGTATGTTCTGTAAACCGCATTCGCAAAAATTGTTCGTTTTTACAGATACTGCACATACTTCGGTATTGAGAAATCACTCGTTTTTAAATCGACTCGGTTTATAGAACAGGGGGAAATTTTGAGAGGCTTTTTGCACAGAATTTTTTTTTTTTTAATTCAGTGTCCGCGCCCGGTTAATAGAATGTCCGGTTATGAGAATACATTTTGCACAAAAAAAACTGATGAAAATCTCGGTTCTACAAAAATTGCTCGGTTATGGGAGGTGTCCGTTAGAAGAGGTTTCACTGTATTTATTTGAACTGATATTCACTTATCAACATTTACTTTTTAAAGATTATTTCACGTAAATGTTGCCCACAGCTACGCCGTAATCGTTTCATTCGTGAGCTCCAATTTCGGCATATTTTAGACGGCATCTCACCAATGGCATCTGTAGTGTTATCCTCCACGGCTGCAATTGCGACTGCTTGCCGAAACTGCAGTTTGGTTGCCATCCATAATCGAGCTATAAAGCTTTCCATCAAAAAATTTAATTGTCTGGTGGGTGTCTGGTGGCAAATTTATATTTTTACTACAATTATTTCAAAAAGTAATAAACGGTGCGGAGGGAGGGTGACGCCGTTGGAATTATCGATTTTGCGCATTTGTCAGTCACCATGTCGCAGTGGTCGAGTGAGCTTCGCGCATTCGCTGTGGCGTCATTTTTTAAGAGTAATGATTCTTACGTAATTGCTCGTCGATAATTTTATTCAAAGTTCGGTATTCGGCGAAGAAGTGATGGACCCAGTGTAAATTTAATTCGTTCCGCGCAACTGCCCCACGGACTGAGCCAAGTCGATCCCGAAAACATTGCCCTGGTTGAAAGTAGTTTACGTGAAAGTCCGCGACTTCCAATACGGAAAAGAGCAGCCTCACTGGGACTTCCAAGAGCGATTATTCATGAAATTTTAAAAAAGCATCTGATAGATCTGGATGACATACTCTTTAAAAAATAAAATCCGCATTTCCATTACATCGTTCAATGCTCTTAATAAAACTTTGTGTCAATTATTACGTTTTTTAGTTAAGTTTGAAAATATAAATCTGCTACCGGACACCCTGTACCGTAATTATTTTGCCTCGTACTGCGTTTATACGTACGAATTAATTACAAATAGAAATATATTGTTGCAACTTATCGTTTATACAGCTGATTATAAATGAAATTTAATTGATTTTTTTGTATTATCTGCTGTGTATCTGGTAGCACTGGGATGAAAAATATGCGCAAAATGCAAAAAGCTTTGAAACAATTGGCAACTTGTTGCGTTTTATTTGCAAATAGTTAAATTAATCGTGAATAACTTTCGTGAGTTAATAAGTCGCTTAAAAAAATATACGGCAATATTTTACATTCTTATTTGAAACTAAGGGGTGTTGTCTCTAAACGTAGTATCTGTTGATTAAGTTGTTTTATACCTGCGCATATCATTCATCTCTTTTTCATTAATACTCCATAGGCGTGAGTTTCCATGAACGTGACCAAATTTTTCCAACTCACGTGAGCATGCACATAATCGTGATGCAAGAAAAAAGTATCGCACATGAGTAAGTTTTTGTTTGGCGCACGAGCGGAAGCGTGCATGATCGAGCACGCTCGCTTCTCCAATACTGCATGAGCATTAGTCTTATCAATATGGTGGTGCGGGTTCGATTCCCGCTTAGACCCTGGGTGTTTCTAAAGACAAGTTTAAGAGCTTCGTAGAGTTTGTATTGTCTTGCAAAAAAAAAAAAAAAAAAAAAAAAAAAAATTGTATAAAAATTAAAATTTAGTGTCCTATGCCGGTGGCACAAAGTGTATGTAGGCTTTTTTTGTCGCATACAGTTTTTTCCAAGACAGCTGAGAAAGAATGCAATTTACTGCTCTTCGTTTCCACAAAAGTTTAAAAGGAAAATGTTCTTTTAATGCCAGCAGTTTCACCGTTCACCAAAAAACGAAATAAGCGAAGAAAAAACACTGTTTATCGTTATTTAGCATGTGAAGATGAGTGAATGGTGCACAAAAATGTGTTTGTGTGACATATAAATATGCAATATTCATCTCGAAAACAAACAAATTTACATACTCCTTGTGCTTTATAACGATTGCATTTATAATTTCATCTTGGAAAAAATAAAGAACGACCGACGTCAAACTTGCACACACAGGCACATCTTAATACGCACACACGAGCATGGCTTTTTGTATGGCTGTGCATAAGAATGACAAAAAAAAAAAAAAAAATTAATGAATAAAAAAAAAACCAACAACGATATACAAAAAAAAAAAAAAAAAAAAAAAAAAAAAAAAACGAACGAAAACAAAGTAATTAATGCAACCTCATACAAAAGCTCTGGCAGAATCATTACGCGTGTATAAAAATTTTTAATCTGCATTCACACATAAAAGCAACCCCCCTCTCACATACTCGTGCATACACAAGCACGCATCCACTTTAGCCGTAAAGTATGCTATGCATATGAGCATCTAGCGTGTCTGTGTAGGTTCATCAAAAGGTAGAAAAAAAAAATAAAGGCGAAACGAAAAAGCAACATCGCATACCAACACCAAAAGAACCGACAGCGGCCGACCACTACAAAAGCATGCAAATAATAATAATAATAATAATAACAAGGAATATAAAATGTCACATTATGTCTTGTGTTATGTATGCACGAGTATGTACCAGTATCCGCTATATTTAACGCATACATCGTGTACGTCCTTTTTCTGGCATGTCTCTGCATGTGTACGTGTATACAAAACAAGCATAAAGAGGTACATCAACCAAAGATATATTAAAAAAAAAATCGTGCCTTATAGTGCGTATGGCTGGAGTTCTTTATCGGGAATTAAAAAGCATCTCAACTATGAAAATGTCTACTGAATTTCCATTTTTGCCTGCTTTCATCATTTAAAAACTTTAATTCAGAAATATAAACAGGTGGATTAATTTATTTCGCCCACAAAGTTGCAGCATATATTTAGGCGCACTATGACACAATTTTGAAATGCAATTATTCAAATCGCATACTGTTGTTTTAATTTATGACTGGATTAAGCCAGAGCAATCAAAGTTCAAATAAGCCCAAACAATAATCTACCAAAAGCAAAACGATAACATCGTAATGCAAACAAGACACAAATAAAGCCACAATAAAACAAAGCGGAAGAAACGTTTTGTAGAGACTTTTGTAAAATTAAACCATACGCACAGCGCTTGCCGTTTTGGAACAAAAAATTAAGTTATTCGAAATAATTTCAAAAATATTTTAAATAATGGAAAAGCAAAAGAAAACTATAAACAAATTATAATAAATCACCGTTCTTGCAGTTGCCAATGTCGACATCGATAAGCGATTTCTATCTTTAAATTTAAATGAAATACTGGTCACTGAACAATACCGGCTTCAGCTGATAGCAATCCACAATCACATCAGAACTCCCTCCTTCGTCGGTATTGTGTAGCATCGGCGAAGTAAAATAATAATAAAAAAAATGGCTACTAACCGAAGCTTCAGCACTGCTACGAGTAAAAAACGAAACAAAGAACGTGCAAAAGCAGAGCTGCAAAATAATTAATTAAGCTTCACATCCTGTCGTTTCTCCTACTATCCCTATCCTATAGTTCCAGCCCAATACCTCGCATGTGTAGGAGTCATCTCCTGAGTGCTGGTCCCAGATAAAAAAAAAAAAGTGTGTGCGAGATATCAATCGTTTAAATCACCTATTGATGCCATCATATGTGAAATATAACATCGTGCAAATGTCCGCTACGGCAACTCTGGCAGGAGCGCATCCGCAACGTCTAATTTTCCATGACTCTGGCGCATAAATCAGACTGAATTTGACCAATGGCATGGGTTATGTTGGATTTGAGGACCGCTGTGGTGTGCGGCTTATTCGCATACAAGTGCAACTTAAGAAAACGGCACAAGAAAAAGTCTAACGGGGTCAAAACACGTGATCTCGGTAGGCAGTTCACATCACCTTCACAAGAGATGACCATGCCCTAAAATCGCTCCTGCAGAATATTCAATGTGGCATGAGCTGTGTGGAACGTAGCGCCGTCCTGTTGAAACCACATGTTGTTGGTGTCCTAATCATCAGGCCAAAAGGAGTCGGTTTTCACTGACTTATAGCGCTCGCCGTTGACACTGATGGCCTGCCCAACGTCGTTATCAAAGAAATATGAACCGATGACGCCGTCAGCCCAAAAGTTCAAACCAAACAGTGACTTTTTGTGATGTATTGGACGTTCTTGGATCTCATGTGGATTTGTATCGTCCCTAATTCCAGAATTTTGTTTGTTCACGTACCCATTCATTCAGAAATGAACCTTAACGCTGAAGATGATTTTTCACGCAGTGCGTTTAACAAACAAAACGTGCATTTTGATACATCAATTTCATTATTTGTACGTCTTGTTGAATGCTGTACGTGCCCATGGTGATCTGGCAAAACAGACTGAATAAATAACAAGTAATTTGACAGCTATAGCTTCGACAAGATGGCCATTATCAACTGTCAAAGTTCGGAGTCCCTATTGGAGACCATTTAGATATGCAAAAGCTTTCATTTCAAAGCTCAACTCTTATTAACTAGAAGTGTGGAGTATTTTTGTTGTTCACGTAAGTAGAATCCCGAGTTTCCGTACGAGGCGTAATCCATGTAAGAGATCCACGGCTGGATCCATAGAAGAGATGTACTAAGTCCACCTTGTTGTACTGAGGCATCGCATAAGGCCTCATATACCGACATCAGACACCTCCGATTGGTCGTCTAGGGCATGTTTACCCAAAAATCAGTGCGGCACTACGTTAAGCATCGGCTACTCGCAGAGCAGGTGGAAAACTATCTCCTTCTAATCCCGTTCCTCACAACTGCGAGAGAATGTGTTGTGAGGGAGACCCATGTGAGATGCTTGTCGGGTCTGTATTCATCTGCTCTGTGCGTTAATCGCTGGAACGTAGCCACAACTTCCTTGCCACTCCACATGTGCTGAGTCCATTCTCCGCCTTCCGAAGAATTTGTTCTATGATCGGCATCAGCATATGCAGATTCTGCTGCGAGGAAGAGGAGTTCTTGGAGCACTTGACATCAACTAGCGAAACACTGGTACATATGAGAAACAGGCTGTTAAATGCAAAAATACTAAAGCAAATGGACAAGGAATTCTCAATGCTCAAACCGATGGAGCTGCTCCCCTTCCTTGATCTACGATATCAATGAAAAACAAACAGGAAAGCTCTATTGATCAAACTGTTCGCGGTTCATAAAGCCATGTCTTACCCAATATACTGTTACCATTATCATCTTAATTTTACACAACTCTGCAATTGTTTGTTATTGAGAATTTGTAAAGCAAAGTTGCTGCGCCTCTCGTATTATTTTCACGCACTAACTTCTAAGCTAAGGGAGAGCGGAGGTTTTATTGCTCATATACCGACGGCGGGGAGCACTATGAGCGCAGACACAATTGAAATTGATATTCCATCCTTGGGTCTTATGATCGACATGCTAACTAGGCGACGTCAATATTAGATTAGATTGCCTCATGAACAAAAATCAAAATAAATCAAAACAAAAATCCCGACAAAAATAAATTCCTCTACACATCGTTCAAAATTAAGCGTTTGCTTTAGAAATTATATTTGAGTATTAAAAACTTACGTCTGCAGTTACTTTTACTGCTTAAAAATCGCCAAGTTGGCACGCAATTCTTACCTAAAAAGAAAAGAGAAAAATTATTAAATTAAAATACTTTCCATTTGATTTTTTTTTTAATATTTAGACAGCAATGAAATTATTCTGTAAAAGTTTCATTAGGAACCCATATGCATATTAGACTGACTCAAAATGCAATCTCGGAGTCATGAGCAGACGCGGACACACGCTTCACAAAAAAAAATTCTCTTGGATGGACATTTCATTTCATTTGTTTTTTTTCCATTTTTTTCATCACATCATAATTGGCTTAAATAAAGATTAGGGCCCCCTCCCGGATCCAAAAAAAAGTATGGCCACCCTATAGAAAATAAGAAAGAAATAAAAAGAAAAAATAAAATAAAAAAGTGAACGGAAAATACACCCTTTATTCACAAATTTATAATGGAACTTCGGAGGCGCATAACTCGGAACTAAAATGTTCCGCTCACTTTTTTATTTTTTTTCTTCCTGTTTTTTAATTTTCTATAGGGTGGCCATACTTTTTTTTTTGGATCCGAGAGGGAGCCCTAAACTTTATTTGTTCCTCATAATTTAGAAATAAGCTTGTCAAGACTATTTAACACAATAAGGCTCGGTTGGTCATATTTACTACATCGCATAATAGGTTTGTTTCTTTACTGTTGCGGTGTAAAGTTCGATAAAATTAAGTACATGAGTAGAATAGTGGGACCGATTACGGCCTATTAGGGCTAAGTCTTTTTGAAAAGAATTAATAAATCAAATTAAATTAAAAATGAGAATAAACTATAATTTATCTCAATAAGAGAAAAAAATGTACAAAAGTACGGGAGCCCTAAAACCATAATATGGAAACGCCAATTTATACAGGACACTCGCGATAACGTGAACACAGCATTATGTGAATACAGCTGAATGTGAAGAAAATAATATTTTACTTAACAACAAAGTTTGAAAGCTCTATAATCATTGCGCTTAAGCTAAAAGAAATTCAAAATGTTAAAAATCTGGGTTCGTTAGTTGCGCGAATACCATTTTTCTGTATATTTTTTTTTTATAATTGACAATCCCAAAAAATTAACAAACTTAGAAATAAAGCTCTATAATTTGAACAATAAGTTACAAGGTGAAAATTTAAATATTCTGCTTTTCTTAGTTCTGGAAAGTCCACGTGCATCATAAAAATGCATGCGTGGGTGAGCATTTGTATATTTTTACTATCGAAAAGAATAATCCATTTTTTTTTTACATTAATTAATTTTTGTCAAGCTGTAACAATATATATTTCATATTTTATTTTCTATTTTCTTTTCACGGTACTAAGGGTATACCCTGTAAACGGCTAATATGCCAGAAGTGACAACCCTATAGCCGTATTTGCGCCACTTCTATATATCGAAAACCGTTTTCCTTTTTTTGACACCACAAAGTTTACAGATTTTATTCACCCAACATACTTTGTAAACGTTAACTTAACATTGTTGTTTTAGGACGTGTTTTGAAGCAATGTAAAAGAAATTAATTCAATAGGCCTGTAGTGCATGCGAATATTAAACATTTTGTAATACTTTTAATTAAAACGTATATAATTTTCATTCATGAAATCGTTAATATAAAATTTTCATATTTTTCATGTTTGAATTTTCTTTTAATTTTTATTGTGCACAACAATATGTCTATGTTGCCTTTCAAGTGGAACGACATGGAAAAGTACTAAAATATGTAAACAAAACTGTTAAATGGTTGCATAAATTTGTATTTTAATACTTTTTTCGGATTTTAATGCCTTTTTCTTCGTAGTACTTTTTTTTTTCAACTGTGCGAAAAAGTATGTTAGCTGTAGTGTAATCACGGTATGATTTCTTCACACAGGTATAAAAACACGCATTCAGTGAGTTCGTGTTTTTATTTTTGCGTTTGCAACAAAGCAAAGACAATTTTGATAATTCTTCTAGTTTTTTTTACCTCTTTTTATATTAATTACACTAATTATTTATATAACTGCAGGTCCTTTTTATGTATGTAATATTTATTTTCATTCGATATTTCGCTACTCCTTTGTGTAGCTTCTTCAGGAAAATTGGTTTAAAAAAAAACAGAATTATCTTCTCACTGTTATAAATTAAATCACTATCCAAACTTTGGAAATGTATCAGTATTGAACAGAGAAAATAATTATAAACGTAGATATATTCCTGTACCTCGATAGTCAGGGTTTTATTCAAAACGAAATTGATAAAATATAGGAATGCCACATTTATAGAAGAGGCAACATAAAAAATGTAAATAGTGAAGAACTAACAATGCAAAAAAGCAACTTTAATACTAGCGTTTACGCAGGGTATAAAAATACGAATCCAAAAACGGATATTAAAAAAATTCTAAAAGAATCTTTTAATCTTGTTCTTTTATTTCAATTAAAAAATACAACGTTGTCAGGAATTCAAAACCAAATAAATTTAAAATTTTATAATCAAAAGTATTTTACACTTTTTATATCTATTTAAATTAATTGATTGAAAATTTATGACATGAAAAATATTACAACTCATTTTTCTTCTTTTTTTTATAAGTAGTGAAAATATAGCAAGTTGTAAATATAGTATCCAACATTCGGCTATCCTATATTTAAAGCGACCTCGCTTTGACAGCTAAGGGATTCTTCTTCAGAAGTATATATGTATATCATTAAAATCAGCATCTTCATCATCATCAAATAAAGGTTTTAATCTGTCAGAAGCATAAACTGATGAATATTGTGGTGATTTTCTTTTTGAATTAGGAATGTCCTCGATCATATATCGATCATTACCAATAACTTTAGTAATAACAAATGGACCTTTATAACGTGGATCCACTTTTCGTGAAATACCAGTACTTAAAGGTTCATTTGCAGCTAGCACAAGTTCAGCAACTTTATATATATGTGGTTTCGCATGACAATCATCAAATTTTTTTTTAACAATTTTTTTCTGTTTATTTTTTACGTTGAGATGCTTGCTCTCTTATCTTTTGCAACTCTTCTTCTGTCAGAATATTGTCATTATGTACAGCAAATAATATTTTGTTATGTAAAATAATGGCCATTATTCTTTGTTTTATTTTCTGACTTTAGTTTTTATTCTCCAAAATATATAAGTAAGGTTTTTTCAAATTTTTATTTGCATCAAGTCAGATAGAAATACATATGTATGTATGTATGTATATCGTATCATTAAGAATTAATATATATTATCAAAAAAAAAAATTTTAATATTATAGAGAAAATACTTGAGAGCTCATCTATGAGACAGTGTATAATAATTAATTTATATTTCTACTATTTGTTTATTTCTAGTTAATTATATTTTTCTGTATAAATAAACATTATAAAAAAAAAAAAAAAAAAAAAAATTGCACAAACACTAAAAATTGAAACCTCTAAATTTTAAATTTATTGCTTTTTAGTGCAAGTTAAATTAATTAAATTAAAAACCGTTAAAAATTCCTCGAAGTATTTTATTATCAAAGTGTTAGCGAAACGGCAACACTGATCACTATGTTAAAGCTGATGGCAAACCTATTCAAAGACAGCATCATTCAGTGTCTGGTGAGTGGTATTCATCACTGATATTGCTGTGACTGCACATTTAACATACAATAATAAACTGAATGCGCAGAACATTGAATGGACGAATACATGAAGACGCTTAAAAGCCTCGCAAACTGTGAATTTTTTACACTCTCGCTAATAATAGACTGTCAAAAACTGTATGGAAATTCATTTGCTCGAACTTCTTTAAACTTGCAGAACAATTTGGGCTGTTCAATTGTGCATTTAGTAAAACAACATGTCGTGTTAACTTATCACGAATAGCAACTTCTGCAAATAATCTGAGCAAATGAGTTTTTCGTTTATCTTGACGTTTGCCAAAAATGGTGTAACGTATGTAGATCGAACCTGCATTAGATCCAGTTGCCTAAACTCCTAAACGTTTTACTGCTTTTCTGGCAAGTTTAAAAAGGGGCTTCATGATACAAGTGTTGCAACTATGCACAATTGCGCAAATGCCAATTTTAAGTTTTCAGGACGGCACTTAATGACTTTTATATTGAGAGATACATACACAGTAATTGAAAAATGCTATTGAGTCAACAATGACAATTCATACAAAGAAGTATGAATGCTCAATTTTACGGATTTTTACCATTCTTGCAGCTCTCTAGTATGTACAGTCGGCGTTGTATTGTAGCCAAATAGTTGGTCACATCTAGAACCAATAATCTTAAAATTTACTTACAGAAAGAAAAAAAAAGAAAAAAATAATGTTCGTGTGAATGGGTATTAATATTGATTGGTTTTCGTTTACGATGTGTATTTTTCGTAACTTTTTATTTAATTTTTTATTATTTATTTTTTTTTTGTGCAGCAAAATACTTTTTGCCAAGAAGTATTTATAGGAATTCAAGGTGCACACATACTCGTTCAGAAATAAATACATTGAAATACTTTGTTGTTTTATATCTACAGTGAAGAGCAGAGGAATAGCATGCATCTTGTAAAATTAACTTCCAGAGTACAAAACCAAAAATTCTTAACATTTGTGGAGCGATATTCAGTGATTGTTAAAAAAAAATTAAAATTATTAATATAATAATACTGGGTTATGACACGGTCAAAAGTTCAAGAATTATGAAATCGTGTGATGGTGCAAAAGCAATATTTTTCCGCCTTTGCACCAGTGCTAAGGGGATGTCCTTGCAATGGAAGTAGTTGGAAAAAGGCTAATGTAGAGAAGATGCAGGTGGTGGAGCAACTCTGCAGTTAAGCGTTTTGTTAATTTGTAAAGTAGAGTTGCAGCATATCTGCGGTTAGTAGGAGAGCTATTTTTTATTTTAGTTTACTTGGGCGACGTTTTTGTTCCCAAATACAGACCAAGGATGGCAGTAATGCACACCGGGAAAAATTAGGCTGGAAAGGGCTTGAATCCACCCCTCCCAACAAAGCCACCTCATATCAAATACAATGACATATCTTATAAGCGGATAACAGCTAGGTAGAGTTGAGAAGAAAAAGAAAACTTTTTTGTTCTTTTCCTTTTTTTAATAAGCAACATATAATCGGCTTAGCTCTTAATAACAGTTCGACTGCAGAGACACGCAGTGTCTGGGTCGAGGCGGCAGTGGAACCCGCAACCTCCAAATTGATGAGACTAATGCTCATTCAGTAGACTGCGGAGGCATAAAAGATGAAAAATTCCATTCCCTATTTCTGCTGGTGCGAGTTCTTCGTACACTTCCCAAAAGCCTGAATCTGGCCTATAATGAGTAGTGGCGTAGTTGTAGTGAATGATGAAGAGGAGATGGTGCCTGGCCTCATTAGCCTCTGTCATGCACTGGAGGAACATCGCTGCACTAGCCTATCTGAATTCGCAGTTAACGAAGTACAGAGAAAAACGAACCATTTTAGTATGTTTACAATTTCTTGGCGATTTTCTCTTCTCACTTTCTTTCTTTTCTATCCTCTAATCACTTTCATTAATTTCCATCGTTTTCTTGCTTTTTACGTATTTTATTGTACCCAAAGCGAATTCATTTCAGATGAACTTAGAAGCCCAGCTGATAACTATTTATCTTGGTTGGATGTCAAAATTGTATAAATTATTGTTGACAACATAGAATGATTTTTTGTTATTGCTGTACTAGTGAGTTTACTTGGTATGAATTTGCCTTGATTGTACGTTTCCAGATAACACAAGGAGCTATTTTACCCAAGTTGCCAAGAAACTATTTTCCCGAAATCGTCTCGAAGTTCGGACACAATTTTAGATGCACTGAGTTGTGTGTTCCCTACGATTTTTGTAACAAGGAGAGCTCTCCTCGTTGTATATTACTCTTTTTATAGCTCACCAATTTGTTCTTTAGCATATAAAGAATTTTCGTTTTTATATTAGGTTAAGGTTAGTTAGGTTAAGTACAAATGAGTGGTGTTCCATTACAACTGGGACATCTCCACTCGGAGGCTTTCCGACGAAAGAAGAAATATACGAAATAAGAAAGAATAGAATAGAGTTGAAAGGAAGAAGACAGATGCCGCAAGCAGACAACATCACCTATTCTAGTCAACCTATCCCCCCAATGAAGACGCAGTTATTCTCTACACTACGCTTCGCCACGTTTTCCTTAGAAGGAAATATTTTTTCTCCCGCAACTTTGTGCCTCATACAGATGAAAAAATAACGTTAAGGACACGCATCTTGCAATGATTGCTACTAGGCATTACTTTCTATGGGAAAGGGATAGTGAAAGAGATGGCAAGTGATAAAGGGATAGACAGAGGAAAGCTTCACTATCTTACAACTCTACTATCGCAAGTTGCATTTTACTTCGCCGATGTTACTGACGAAAAATAGCGCTCTGATGTGCTTGTGGAGTGGTGGTATCAGCTGAACCGGTACTGTTCAGTGACCAGTGATAGTGCCGACAAACCTTATGACATAGTCCGAAACTGGGTTCGAACCCAGACCCTCGTAGTTTTGTAGCCAACGTGCTAACTACTTAAGCCAACGCAATTCGTGTATTATTTTATTCTAGCTTCTCAATTCGATTGAACTTATCAATAAATAATTTCAGTCAAAGTATACTCGTATGTATGTATGTAGCAATAAATTATTATAGGTACAAAATAGTTATTAATTGTTATGACGGTCACTATATGCAGAAAAGGGCGCTATTTCTGTCAGCACAGTTGTGAATAAATAACAGCGTTTTTTTACATTCTAAAAGTTTTCATATTTTTAGTTTTATTTGTTGGCTGCTTGAATTTTTATTTATTTCTTATACATAGCACATACATTCAAATGTATGTATGTATGTATGTATGTATGTTGGATATGAATGCATGTATGTACATAAAGGGTGTGTCATAAAATATTACTACAGTTTTAATACAAAATTTAGTGGGTATACAAATATCTATTAAGAAATTAGAGCATTTAAAATATCGAATGCTTAAATTATTAATAAAATCGGAAAGACCTACCTTTGGAACAATTATCCCGTTACGATAACGTATTACAGACACACCAAATAGGTTAGTGAGATGTTTGTTAACTTGGTTGAAACTGCATGAGAATGTTGCCTCTTAAGTGACTGAGCAGAACACAAATTGTAGTAGCTTGTAATTGATGTTGTTGTTATTTATGAAAATGTTTTTTTTTTACAGATTTTAAAAAGCACTAAAAATATTTGTGGACTTTTTTTTTTAATTTTTATTTATTTTTTTTAGGACACTAAATTTTAAAAGATTTAAACAAATATTAAACAATTTAAAGCAGCCCGCATAAAAATTGAAATATTTTATCAGAAATTCTTCGAAAGCAGGCAATTTTCTTTTTTAAGAAAAAAAAGTAGCAACGAGAAAAAAGAATACCTTTTTACGAATTCAAAACAGGTTTTTTTTTATTTTCTATAGAAGTTCTCATCAACAACACATGTGTGACGTTTGATGAGAAACGTTGCAATAATAATGATGATGTTGTGTTGATGATTATATGAAGACGACGACGACAACAACAAATACTCTCAAATACTTACATACCAAACATACCTACCTACCGACATTACAGGGAAAATATACCAACAGCCTCAAAAAATTCACCATAAGGAATAAGCAAAGACACGACACCATCAACAACAACAACAACAACAACAAACGCAACGAAATATTATAAATAAAATAAATTGAGAAGAAATAAAAAAACAAACCACAAAAATAAAATAAATGTAAAAACAAGCAAGTTGAGAAAAAAAAATCCCTTTGTACTCTCAGCAAACTCAGCGAAAAATTACATGTGAGAGCAACATTAAAAAAAATCCTTGAGCAAAGAAAAAACCGAGCAAAATAAATTTAAGATACGAGTATGTAATAAAAATCCATATGCATACATATGTATATGTATGTACATGTGCATATACATATGCACATGTAAATTTATGTGTGAATTAAAAACACACTCACGGTTGAAAGCAAAAAAAAAAAAGAAAAAAAAAAACAAATGAGAAGGAAGCCCCATCATATGCTGACACAGAGATGATTGTGGTGTAAGAGATTTTTGCACACAACATATTCACACAAACATATGGGTGGGTGAGTGAAGTGAGTTACAACATAAAAATGCAATGGATGTTGGCATTTAGTATGTGTTTAGTGTGCAATAAAGAGTGATGGTGGGGCTACCCAACCACCGGTATTAATGGAAGGGGTTACAAGTACAAATGATAGACGATTTTAAAAAAAAGGTTGTATGTCAGCCACGCACTTAACGCGGTGGGTAAAAGTAGCAGAAGAAAAAAAAGCTTTTTTTAAACAACATCTACAGTAGCAAACAGTAAACGTCGTCACAGACTGTCAAAGAGACAAACAGCCAACTGCTAGACATTTTAAAAATTAATTTCAAATCGAAAACTCAACAATTAAGCAACAGAAGGATAAATAACAAGAGCAGAAAATAGCACTAAGGGCAAAGACAAAACACAAAGTATTACCAAAAGACTTGTGATAATTTGGCGCTTTTTTAAGCAGTTTCCAACATTGACTAATTTCGATTAGTAAGACAGCATACATCAGTAAATATGAATGTTCACATGTATGTTAACATACCGTGTTACATTGGCCATCTGTAGTTCCCCTAAGAAATTTAAAATTGTGATGGTATTCATTATGTGAATGTGCTTTAGTTTTTCCCAATAACACTAAGTCATTGTTGATAATAAACGAGAGCGCTCATTTCACCAATATTAATGAAATTATGACAACTCGGCAATATAAATGAACAAAACGCGCAACATCAAAGCTGTATAAGAATTAAGCCCTACTTTCGCACTTCACGACCAGTTTCTTCTGTACCCTATCTGAAAAAGTTGGCAACTCACCATGGCACCATTGTTGTTGTAGGCATCTTAATTGCCGGAGTCAAGGTATATTTATTAGGTCTGTGCACTTCGCCATGTGTTTTACCAGTATTTAATACTCGACTGTCAAAATTTGTTTACATTTTACATAAATAGACCTTGGCCGGAGTATTACCTCTCTTTATACGCAATTAGAAGTACAGTTGAAGAGCTGCTTTCAATCGAAGTTTTGAGAAGTCAAAAAGGAAAAAAAAATTATTAGATCAAGGTTTTTGTATCTTGGACCAGTGCTCGTTGAAAATTCCCTAAAAATATGCAATGCATTGCACTGGAACTATATATATATATATATATATAGAGAGAGAGAGAGAGTATATAGAGAATAGACAGGTGGTGAAAGTGGTGCGAAGATGAAGTTTAATTCTTGCACAACTCTGAAATTGCGTGTTAATTCTGAAGCAAAGAGGCGCCGTCTCGGATGTTAATTTTTACGCTTTATTTTTAATATAAGGGAAGTCTTTTTATTTATTAATTTACTTCGCCGACGTTTTATTGCTCAAATAGGGAGGAAGGTGTGCGCCGTTAGGGTAGAGCCAATTTAAAAATTTTAGGTGTGTCCGGGTCTTGAACCGAGGGATTTCTGGTTGCAGAATCGATGCCCTAATTACCAAGGCCGCTTTGCAAGAAAGTCATTACGAATGTGGGCTTTTCTAGCAACGTCACAAAGTTTGCAATTTTCTGTGATTTAGAACACATAAATATACGCTGACTGCATCAATCATCTGTATCAAATCTAAATTCCTTAACTCTGTACAATAACACAGAAATCTGCTACTTGTTAAAGAAATAAATAAATAAAAAACTAGATCATCAGTAGGCATTGAGTGGTCCGTTTCGCGTTCACTCATATGGTAGGTCATACACCATATCATGAATAGAAGTAAAAGTTTTTCCAACTGTTGCAGCTAAAAGAGCGACTGCGGGCATCAAATTTCTGCGTCATATTGTTATGTAAAAGTTACGGACATACATATATCAAATTGTGGATATACAGTATATATGTTATGAATATAGCGTTTACAGTTCTGCGGACACAACATCTCTATCACATTGATATGGTTCAAATCAAAGACAAGAAATCTGTTACAATCTCCATACTCAACGATGTTCTCAATAATACGAAAGTATCAATGATCACATATCCGTGATTATGAATTCACTATAAAGATCCTCATGAAAACGCTCAGAATTGCCATTTGTGCAATTGTGCATATTTGCAAGACTTGTGTCATGAAGCCCCTTTTAAATTTGCCAGAAAAGCAATTTCTCTTTTGAAATGTGTGTCGGCATGCTGTTTTACTAAATGCACAATTGAGCAGCCGAAGTTTACGAGTGAAAAGTGTTGTGCAAGTTTACAAAGTTTGTGCAAATGAATTTCCATACAATTTTTGACACTTCATTTGCGTGAGTGTAAAAAATGCACAGTTTGCGAGGCTTTTAAGCGTTTTCACGGCGACTCTTAATATCAAAACATGGATTTTGTAGGAGTCAAACAAATCACAGCGTTTAGTAATAAATTTGTTTATGTGGCTGCTGTGGAATTTGTTGCCTAAACCGGTTCATTCGTACGCACAACGCATGCATCAGTAACAACGCATCCAATTGTGGTCTATTTGGCAGCCAATCGCACTACGCATTACATAGAAAACTGGTTTTTTGACCGAGCAGTACGAGCAGGTATGTGGCACAAACTACAGGCAGAGGTCTCTGCTGTCACTTTTGACGTGGGAAAATTTAAATCGAATATCCATAAACACTACTCGCTCTACCTCCCAACCCCGTCCAAAAACTTTATTTCCTTGTTCCAGCATGTGTAAAGGTGATCCCCTGAGTGCCACTCCGAGACAAAAAAAAAATTTTGAGTTTGGCATCACTTACATTACAAGAGAAAATTAACTCTATTTGCCTGTTCATAGAAGCCGATATTGAAAACAAAAAAAAGGATTTTATGAGTTTTTTTATTGTTGTTTTCAATATACTAAATGCCGAACGATTATTTTCTTTCGGCTCTATGAACAGGCCATAAGTCTCATAAGTGCATCCATGTACACGAGTCGTATGCTCAAACACACGCATACGAACAGAAATATGATTTTCTCAGCTAGAGATTGAGATTATTGAGGCCGCAATGTCAGTGAAGAAATGAAAATGATCACATTAAAACGCGAACTTGAATTTTGTTGTAATATTATGTGGACAAATAATAAAATCTTCCCACTAGTAGCGGTAAAAAACAACAAAAACAAATACAAATAAGTAAAATATTTATAAAAAAAAAAAAAAAAACAAAAAACAAAAAAAAAAAAAAAAGAAATTGACAGATTTGTTAAAAGCAGACTATGAGGGAGAGATTACTTTGTTATTGTGCCGCAAACGATGTTTCCACTACACAACTTCTTTTTGGCGACGTTCAACGGCAATAAATTCAAATTTAGAATGAGAGTAGCAAGTTGGTTAGCGGAAGTACAAATGCAAGAATAATAATCAGCAGGCAGCAACAACAACAACAAGAAGTCATGAACGTCAAATCTGTTATGACGAAGACGTTTCGATGTTTTAAGCCATAAAAGTCGAGACCAAAAAAGAAAAAAAAATCTCTTTTGAGTGTAAAGAGAAAAATAAGTACAGCAGCATACAGACATGCTATACCACATACAAACACACATACACACATACATACATACATACATACATGCATCCTTCATTTTGTCCAAAAAAGAAAAAAGTATCTCAATTGAAATAAAAATTTCTAGGTACAAATGTAGAAAAACCGGTAGAAAAATACCAAAAATAAAGTAGAGACATAAAAATAAGAATTGATTGCAAAGAAGTAGAAGAAGAAGAATCAGGAAAAATAGGAACCTCTTTTTATTATTATTATTTTTTTATTACTTCCCCTACTGCAACAGAGCACACATTCGCACGCACACACACACACACACACACACACACACACACACACACACACTCGACTTTGGATTCCCATATTCTTTCTACGTTCGCTATTGCTATTATTATTATTATTATTATTTTGCTTTTGACTGACTGGCTGAGCGAGAGCAAACAAAAAAAAAAAAAAAAAAAAAAAAACAGGCGAAGAAGTAAAATCAACGAAAGCGAAATTTTTATTTAAGAATTTTGTTGTTTGTTATTCCTTTTTATTTTTTTTATTAAAATATAAATAAAATAAAAATAAAAAAAAAACTGAAAAATAAAAGAATTCCCCCATATAAAAATATTTTTCTACACATGTTTATGTTTAGAAGAAGTAACAAGAAAACAACATAACAACGACCAAAGTCAAAGATACTTTTTTCTTTTTAGCAAACGTATGTACATAAAAAGAAGTCTTGATAGAGATTGACTAAATATGCTTTTCTTTTTCATTTTCGGAAAAATCTCAAAGAAATTCATCAAGGAAAACACCTGCCCAATAAAAATACGTTTGCAGTATTTTGATTTATTTCTCTTTTCAGGCGATTAATTTCTTTTTCTTCGTTTTTTTTCTTCTTATTATTGAGAAGAAGATCATAAACCATTTACTTATTATTGTATTGCTAGCAAATGTTGTTTGCATCTTAGTGAAGTATACTTTTAGGCCTCATTATGTAAAGCATAAATTTAGGCTTTCACAAACCAATTAAACCGCTTGAAGACATATCTAAGACTATTTATGCATTATTTACTGCATTAAAAATATCTCAAGATACGAAAAATTGCACACATGGCTCTGTATATCTATAAAAATCACACAAAACTTTCGAGTGCCACACCTAAAAGTGTGATCGTAACCATGTTTTTTTTTTTTAAGAAATGTACTTTGATTTAGCCTCAATTAGAAACTTTTTGTATTGATAAACAAAACTGATTGTAAAGAATTCCATATCAATTATAATTCGCCCCTTGTATGACATTCATCTTTATTGCAGTTGTCGACGTCGTCATCGACAACAAATCTTAGCGCCTATAACGTCGAAATGCTGCGGCTTTTGTACGAAATTTAAATTGGCATTAAAAACAATTCTACATTTATGGTATTTATATTCCATTATTTTTAAAACTAATTAAGCATATTTAATAAAATTTAATGAGCTTGGACATGAATAAAAGAAAAATTAATTCCATACACTGAAAAAAACTTATTTGAGTTTCTTGATGTAGCAATATTCATCAGCCACCCTGTACATAAAATACTTGCAAAATTTTGTTATGGCATGAATATGTCTTTATGTATGTACGTAACAATACTACTCAAAATTGTTACTCGATTAACCTGGAAAATTGATCATCCAGAATGTTTACGGTCCTGACCATTCCGTATAATCGAGGTCCAACTGTATGTGTATTAGGGTGGGGCCATTTGAAAATCTTAATGGGCGCTTCGCGTTTCTGATTCTTGGGATTGTACTAAGCAAAAAAGTCCACTAGACCATACGTCTACGGTGAAAATCGAGCTGGCGCATTTTGACTTAATCAGACTTTTGTTACGTTTTTTTTTGGATATTTTTGCCTATAACAGCCAAACCATTGAGATTTTCGATCCAATACTCAGACAAAAATTGTAGCCAAGACAATAGTTAAGAACTCTCTAGTACATCGCAAAAGCATTGGAACGCTCCTTCATGCAGTTTTGGCCTTGTGAAAGTGCAAATTTTTCGTGAAAATATTGCTAAATTACCATTTTCAGTTGTTCATAGCGCAAAATCATAAAAATGTTCTATTTCTTACTTTTTATTCTATTTTTTTATTTATTCTATTTATTTTATTTCTTATTTTTTATTCTTCTATTGTTTTCAGTTCATTTGATGCATTTTTGTTAGTTTACTGTAAAAAAACATTATATTTTTGGATAAAAAAGTGGAAAAATTCTCCTAAGTGCTGGTCCAAGATAAAAAAAAAAAGTTTTTGGCATAAAGACGCAAATTTTTCTAATTAATTGCGCAATTTTATCGTTTTTCAAGAAAAATCTGTTATCGAACAAACTTGTTTTAAGTTTAATTTGGGGGAATAATGGAATAAAATTTTTTATTTATCACCAGTATCCAGCTATGGAATGAATAATAACAGGGCGTGTGTTCAACATTTTCTGTTAAGATATTGAACGTTTAAAATTAACGATATGAAAAATCCATTGATTTTAGATCTGGGAAATATTCTGGCGATTGTAAATTGTATCTAAAAATCGTTAGATTCCAAGATAATGTGGCTCTTTTCAAAACATCAACGTATGTAGTACATGCCCTAAGGTAACAAAGCAAACTACTTGCTTGTTACTTATTTATAGCGCTGTCATTGTCCCTTTGGATGGTACAGAGCGCGAAGTTTCTAATCTTATGCTCGCAATAGTGAAAGCGAAATGTTTAAAAATTTCAACACAGCCGTTCACATTACGTTTCAGATGTTTAAGTTGACATTTCATCAGCTGACGTATTGTGAGGCAAAGAAAAACTAATTTGAATGTGTTAAAATCATATTTTTAAAAGTCAATAAAAATTTATAGAAACTCATTAAATAAAATGTCAGCTATTTATTTATTTTTTTCTGCATCTGGCGGCTTTATCTGTCAATTATTCAATGGACGGTACTACACAATTATTTTTATGGGGCATGTGTTCAATCAAATCTACGTGTTTAAGGGTGCTTTAGACGATAAGATTTGTCGTACGTACGAGAGAGAAAATAAAATGAAATTCCATCCGTATTTCAAAAAAAGAGAGTAAAAATCGAATGGTTGCTTTCTGGCGTTTACACCATTGGTATGGATAAAATCAAGATGAAAACATTTTCATTTACTTTAACTACAGCTGTTTGCTTGTTTAAGCAGGGATGGAGTTCTTGTGCAATTGAATTTTTTTTTAATAACCTTGAAAAATATTTTTATAACTTTCGAATATGTTATTTTCGTGGTCAAAATTTTTAGTGTACTTTTAGAAAATATACGTATATTTTTATAAAATTGTGCTGTCGTGGTCTAAAATGTACATTTTGATTTTATAATTGGTATAAATTTATGAAAGCAGTTTTCCCTCCCTGGCTTTCTCACATTTGTTTACATAAAAATGCATCCCTGATCTAATGGTGTGTGTTGGTTTTTGAAAAATTTTCAAAAATCAAGAGAGCATACGACTGTCAAATTTTCTTCCGTATTTTCTCTCAAAATCTTATAGTTTCATTACATATTACGTTTAGACGATCCGACTTGTGCTCTTCTACACAAAAATTTGGCATGTCGTACGACTTGTGTGACAATGTAAACCACCCTTTAGCGAGATGCTTAAAAATGAATCATGTCGATTTGAAGTGTTTAACAAAACAAGTTAACGTATGGTAAACATCAAACCATCGATTTGTTTAGACCTTGTCTATAATGTGAAACGTTTGCTGCAGAAACTTTCGTACATTTTCTTCTGAAACTGCGCTTCGCAGTTTTGTAGCTTTTACGCATTACTTCATTCTTCTTCTCGTTTTTTTTATGTTTCAGTTTGATTTTGTTTAAACATTATACCCTTTTACATTCCTCTTCTCTCTGTCGTCAATAAACTCAAAAGTTTCGCAGAAAATATTGCCCAGTCTGAACGGAGTGTTAACCGTAACACACGTTTGTTAAACACGATAATGGTGTTTTCGACCAAAAGTGCATCGCGTAATTTTCCCCTATTAATTTAAAATATTTGCAATTTTAAAGACAAGAATAATTATAATTGAATTGAAAGCGTAATGCGGTTTTAGCGTTTCGAAATCACTAAAGAAGTTAAAACGTCCAACAGAAAAGATAATTTCGGTAAATATTTCTTTAGCGACAGCCGATTAATGTTGTATCAGCTGGTTGTTTTTTTTTTCACTGCCTTTAATTTTTATATCTATCATGTATTTATATTTAAAACTAATTTTTAAAAAATTGTTTTTCCCAAATTTCCAATCCTCATGTGAAAAAAATATATTCTCTATCGGCAAGAACAACAGCTGCTTTTGAGTAGGTGGTTACAGATAATACAGTCGTTTGTGGTGCGCCGCCTTCAATGTATTTCGACGTTTTGACTGATCCGCAGACTACTCCAGTTAAAAGTATGGAATTATTTCAATCGTTACTGACTCAATCCGAAACAGCTCTGCGCATTTTGTTTAAATTTCGCTGGAAAAACACATCCACTTTGAAATTGGAAATTTGTCAAATATTCTGTCAACGTAATGATCTTTCTGAGACCGCTATTAAAAATTTGGTTGGTAAATTGAATCCGCCTGTGTAGCTACAAAGCGTCTGTGACCGCTTTGCTCAAAGATTTCCCACTATCCACAACGACCACATGGCATATTTTGCATCAGATTTGGCTGTTAGACATGGCAACGTGCAAATGCTGTATTGCAGGCGATCGATAATTTACTTCACCGTATTTATTTAAGAGCAATCCGATAGTTTTTCTTCGAAAATACGTCAACAAACAAAATAGCTGCATTTGCGCTTCTGAAAAGCGAAAAGTAATTGGGGAGAACTCTTTGCATGCTACTCTATGGTGCGCTATGTGGTATGGCAGCAAGGTAGCAACATTGTTTTATTTCTTTACTTTTGTTGAAAAGCTTTAGGGTGGAATAAAAAATAACTAAATCATAAATTCCACTCCAATGCAATCGATTACAGCCTTAAAATTCGAGACATGATTAAAGAAATTGATACCAAAAACTGATTGAGAATTTTAATAAAAGAATCGACATCTGTATGTCATGTGTAGTGCAATAACAGTTGAGTGACTTTATTTTTTTATATAAAATTAACAAAATGTACGCAGTACGTTGTCGGAAAACGTTGTATTCATAACAGGATGTTCTTTGACGATAACCAGGGTTTAGGTGAGCCTGGACTTTGTATGATTTTTTTTTTTTAAATTAGAAGACAATTATCATACTCGTATGTATATGGAGCGGTATTAACAAATCGTGTTCGCCCATAGCAGCCTTTGAGTTATCAGATGATTTCGGTCTGCAAAGCAGGTGACTAAGCGAGAGTTTAATACTCGCAAGCTTAAAAGACGCTTATGAAGTACATAAATTTTGTTCGAAATGTTCCACTTGTGACAGTCTTCTTTTTGCTGTAGAATTTCTTTCTTAAAATTGTGCTGATATAAATACATGAAAGACAATATTAAATTCAATAAAAAATTGTTATGGTGTCGCGTTAGAACGATCTAGTCGAAAAAACATTTTTAATAACAAAATAATTGGAACAAGTTTACAACTTCTGTTTATGCATTCTCTGACGTGCTAAACAAGAGCGTATTTGGAAAGCATTCTGGGTTTCAGAACCATTTTTTATAGATTTTTAAGGCATTACCGCCAACGAAATGCAGCAATAGAAATTAATAACTGAATAAGAATTTCTGTACTTTTATTGGATTTATTAAAGGGTTGTCCATTTCGTGGCTTCAAAACCGCCGGTCTGGCAAGTCTTTGCGCTGTTAAAATCTGTAATGTCAAGTGTCATTCATTTACCATTTGCCATTTACGAAAATGGATCGTTTAACAACGGCAAGAACGTTTAAAAATTGTGAAAAGTTACTGTACAAAAGTGGCTGTTCAAACGTGGCCACTTTACGAGTATTACGGGCGTTTATGGCCGGTATAATCGGAATACTTGGCAGTGATTCGTAGAGATTAAATTTGAAATTTTAAGAGACTGGAAGCGTTACAGGCCAGTGTAACATCAGAATGTGCGCACTGCCGAATATGTCGCTTCTGTTAGTGAAAGTGTGGCGGATAATCCAAACAACCGTTACCGTCAATTCAGAGCTCTATGGCCGTATGATAACCGACTTCTTTTGCCCTGCAATTGAAGATTATGAACTCTTCGATATGTGAGATGGTTTCAACAAGACCATACCACGAGTCATACAAAACGACCGATTTTTGCTTTATTGCAGGAGACATTTCCAGAAGGCTTATTTCAGGTTTTGGCAACGTCAATTGGCCACCAAGATCATTCAATTTCACGCCGTTGGACATTTTTTGTGGGGCTATGTCTAAAACGGTATCTACGCGGATTATCCTCTAACTTTGGAGCATTTAAAAATCAACATTCGTCAAGTTATCGCCGAGATACCGCCCGAAATATGCGTAAAAGTGGACGAAAACTACATGAAAAGAATCGAGTGCTGCATACAATCTTAAGGCGGTTATTTAAATGCCATTTCGTACATAATGACAAGGTCTAAGGGCCAAGTTTCATCGAAATCATAGCGTTATGTGTGCCTTATAGTGTTTTCACACTGACTGCTTTTAAAGCAAAAGTTGGTTTTACCTTAAAACCAACTATTAAAACCTGGTTTGACCATAGAAAAATATTTTCCTAAAACAATCTTAAAACCTTTCTTGATTTGGTTTTAAGTTGATTTAATGCCTGGATCACGATGTCACTCGAATTCGTTCGTTCGCATAAGAACATTCAAAACAAAAACATTTGAAATTTTGTTTTTGTTTTAAAAGGCAATTTAAATGGCGCTCAATGAAATAATAAACAAAAAATAAGGTAAATTTTGGTAAATAAAGCCACTACAATAATTTAAAACAATGGACGGCAGCACCAACAACAGCAATAAAATAGTGCAAAAGAAAAATAATGTATTGGGTAGAGCATAATGAAAATGCTTTCTTCGAGTTGTGGAAAGAGAAAATATATGAAATTTTATTACACAAACTGTGCGTCAAAACCTGATTTAATTAAACTTATAGTGGGAACGCAAAATCAGCTGTTTGTGGTTTGAACGTTAAAATCAGGTTTTAACTTTTAGTGTGAAAACACTATTATTTAACTTTGCTTTCGAATTCGAAAAACGCATAGAACTTTATATTGATTTCATAGATTTCATAGAAATATTCCAAAAAAAATTAGTTGTGTTTGTGGAACTGGGGGTTGATTAGCAGAAGTAAAAGTTAAGATCTTTAATTAAATTGCAAGTTTTAATAAACAACTCTTTTACGGTTTTAATTTATTTAATTTTTTTACCATTAAAAATTAAATGCAATTTTCGTTACAATTTAAATGAAAAGTAAGTAGACAGTTTTTCAACTGAAGTTTCATTTATTTCAAATTGCAATTTCAGTTAATTTTACGTACAGAATATTTTGAGTGTATTAACGATCTCCATTAACTTCTCAATAGAGTTCAGAACTGAAGATTGAGCTGTTGTGTGGAGAATTTAAAATTCCTTACAACAGTTTACGAAACGAAATATTTCTACAAACAGCCTGTTTCCAGAAAACGAAGAATAAATTTCATTAGTGATTTTATATTGAAAATAAAAACAAATTTTTGCTTTTTATTGTTGTTTTCAATATAAAATTCCAAGTGAAATGTATTATTCGCGTTGTGGAAACAGATAGTAAATATTCAAAAAGGCAGCCGAATAACTATAAAAAACCAATCACCTTTATTCCAGTTGTCGAAATCGTCATCGATAACAAATCTTAGCCCTTATAACGTCGAAATGCTGCCGCTTTTGTATGAAATTTAAATTGGCATTTAAAAAAAATGCTACATTATCAGTAAATGTCCAATAAGTTTTTAAATGAAAGATATTGCATATCAATTTGAGAGAGGCGACGTTGCCAACTGGAATAAGGCTGATTACTTAAAGGATTGAAATATTTGAAATATTGAATATTGAAATATTTGACATAATTACAGACTGGTTTTCTTATGTAGCATACTTTTGAAATCAACTACCTGCATATGTAGAGCCAATTTTTTAAGTTTTCCACAATCTGCAAAGATACATACGTTTAAATAAAAGCAAAAACTACTCTCAAAAAATATAAATATTTGAAAACAAAAATTTATGTAAAATTGTCAGGCTTTTAATTATTTTATGAGGTTTAGTAGTAGCCCCAGGTAGATGGAGAAGTACCCTCATCAAGATGTTGCAAAATTTTTTTCTAAGAAGATCATACTGCTGCTCCCTGAGGAAACAAGCATTAATTTTCAATAATTTCTGTAAAGGAAAATATAAATTTTAAAGTTAGAATTCCAATAGAGAATTCAACAGCAAAGAATGACGTCTGACGCTTAAAAATTGAGTATAAAACTAAGGAAACTTTTTAAAGTTGAGTTTTTTTTTATAAAATTGCAAGCAAGCAAGCATATGGCAAGAGTTACAACAGTTGAAAAAGTGCGAACGTAGTGTGTTGGTATTTTGTAACAACAGCAAAATTGTGTACGGCAGCAACAACAAACAAAAAAAGTTATTCAAACTTTTTTTTTTTTCTATTTTTTTTTTCTTATGCAAAATTGATAAGAACCAGCAGAGACTTCTTGAAGAAGCCACCAAGGAACGAAGATTTATTTATTTATTTTATCTTCTTTTTTTTAACTTAATTTTATATATTTTTATTAAACAACAATTTTTTGGATTTTTAAATATATTGCAAATATTTTATTTATGTTTTAAAAAAAATATGAGAAATTTACATTTTGAGAAAAAAACTTTTCTTAAATTAAACTTTTAAGCACTCGCGCACGCACACACGCATACACAAAAACATACGCGATTGGGTACAAAGACCGTTCTGTGCAACTGGACACGACTTTTTAGTTTTTCGATTTGTTTTTCAAATACAACAAATTTTGGACGTTTTAAAAGAGGACGCGTTTACTTCAGACGTTTATTATAAAAGGAATTATTTTCTTAAAGGAATCTTGGTGCAAGTATGTTGAGTATATTGAATTCTTTCTATTTCTCTATATTATTTATTTATTTATAATATGTATTTGTTATTCATATTATAGATTGGCATGCAGTATGTTAGTATTATATGAGAAGTTTTTTTTCTCATTTAAAAAGAATTCTAGCGAGCGAGAGAGGAGCTGGTATATTTATTATTGAGACACGGCCGTAACGACAACGACTAACGATGAACGATGATGATGAACAGAATTACAAATAAAAGATGATGCAAAAAGGCGACCAGGCAATGACTACAATGACGACGATTAGCAAAAAAATAAAAAATAAAAAAACAACACGAAAAAAAGAAATAGCAGAAAAAATTATAAATAAAGAAGAAAAAAATTCAACTACAACAACATCAGTCAGTCAGTAAGCAAGCAAGCAAGCAAGCAAAACCATCCAACAAGGCAAGCCAGCCAGCCAGCCAGCTAGCAAAGCCAGCAGTTAGAGTCAAGGAGCAGTCAAAAGCAATATCTCTTTGCCACACACACACACACACGCAACCAAGCATACACATAGATACATATAACCACACTCATGCTCAAATTTATCATGCATGTGTTTGTGTTCATGTGCAAGTGGAATTGTAAAAAAAAATGAGGAGCGGCGTTAAGAAACGTAAGAAAAAAATCCGAGAAAATATAAAAATACAACAACAAATGTGGAAAAAAATCCAAGCGAAAAATGTACAAGAGAACATACAGCAACAATAACAACAGCAGCGAGACCAACAACGATGGCGATGATGACGACTTGGGTTGAAAAAAATGTAGTGGAAATAATGTTTTTTTTTTCCTTCTGTACAACTGCAACAACCACAAAGGAGAAATAGCAGCAAAAGTTGTAGTAGTATAACAAGAAGAAGAAGAAGCAGCAGCAGAAAAAGAAGGAAGAAAAAAAATCAAAGTAAAAGTCGTTAAACAGAAAAAATTCACATTGGGGACATACAGTGGGCCATCAACGACAAAGAATAAAGTAAAAAAAAAATAGCAAAGAAAAAATTTTAAAGAAAACAGGAACAAAACAAATCAAACAGGGCATAAAGCAATCCAGAACATTAAAAGAATGAAAACATAAAGAAATAGAAACGGCAATTATTTTTATTTTCTTGTACCAGCACTCAGGAGAAGACCGCTACGTATGCAATGCATACACCGAAAGGAAAAGATAATATATAGATAATTTGTGATCACTGGACAGGGATTGCGATAGAGTGGGAAGATCGACTATCCAGTGAATTCGGTGGTGTCAACGCGACAGCCAGCCGCTGCCACCGATGAATGCGCTCAGCTCGCTGAGCCCAAGCAGGTATTCTTCTGAATCTTATTTCAAGGAAATCTTGTTTCAACACTCTAAACAGGCAACTTAGATCGTATCAATACCTACATCTATAATTTTGTAGAGCAATTTTCCTAAATTACGACCCATTCCGTAGAGTTTATTCGGACTTCAACGTGTTCGGTATAAAACGGGAACACTCCACGTTTTCTTTTTTGATTGGTTTGTAAAGAACAAAAGTTAAAACCCTTCGATAAATTGGGATGGTGTTGGCCGAATAGAGCGCGTTGGTTCTGCAAACAGGATATTTTCGATTAAATATCCCGTTACGACTAATCTTTCTGATATGTCCGTGATAACAGCACAGAGTACAGGATCGGGTGAGAACCAAAATCGTTTTCTAAAGTAATCGCAGAAACGAAGAAGAATTACTAGTGACACGTTCTCGAGAACAAAGGAACATTAAAATAACAAAACAAAAAAAAAATGTTATGCATAAAAAAATGTTAATGATTGCACTCTTTAAAAATCTGCCACTAAAGAGGGGGCGCTATAACGTAAGAGAGTGCAAGATATTTCAAGAAACTTTAATCCTAAGACAAGGCGGAAAGAAAGAGGGTGGCAAATAAAAAAAAAGAAATGAAAACGGTAAAATGGGAAAAAATTTCTTAAGGAAAAAAAAATTACAACAAAATATATAAAAATCTGAGAATACAACAACAACATATACGGCGTATCAGGAGAACATCCCTTAAATACAACAATACAATAATAAATACAACCATTTCGTTAAGAAAAAATATGTGGAAATGGACTAAACTCACACAGAAATTGGATAGAATGTAAAAAAAAGTGGAAAAATTCATATGAAACTGCTGCAAAAAAAGGTGGAATTGGTGGTGGTGTCGGCGATACCACATCGTAGCATTTGTATCATTCATTACACTCGCTCGCTCGCAGGTTCTTTCATGGATTTCTGCTAAAGAAAGAAAAGAAGAAATAGAAAGGACACTGCCATTGTCCAGCAGTCCTTATGTACATAACGAATAGTTCCACATACTCACATACATACATTCATACACTTAAGCAGAGCATGTAAACCATTTGCCGAGCAGCTTTATTATAACCTACAAACGCAGAATATATGAGAACTGTATGAGAAATCTACCAACAACAAGATGGCAAGAGTTACTCAAGATTATTTTGATTTTCGTATTGAAAAAAAAATTTTCAGATTCAGTTTCGCTTAGTTTCAAAGAAATGAAGTAAGAAATACTACTCGCTTGTGTTGAAAAAAAAATAAATAAAAAATAAAAAGACGAATAGAAATACAGCCTGTTGTCAAAACCTAAAGTGACAAAAAGTCCATGCCTGAGAAAAATTGCAGTCAAATGTTTTAGTCTCAGCTTCATTGTAGTCATTATGGCAGCATGTACTGATGCTTGTTGCAAAAGAGGTCGGTCCATTATATAAGATTGACCAGAAGAAACGACACCAAAGTTTATGTGCTGGTCATAGGTACGACAAGGTTGAGAGTGCAAAAATGAACTCATTTAAGAACTTAAAAAACAAGCGGCGAAAAAAAAGCAAATGTTCACTTGGCCGCACTTTATTAATGACCATTTGGAAGCGAGTGTGGAAGTGTATTGGTGCAATAAGTCTGTATTCCTTTTTCCAATTGGAAATCATTTACATACGAAGTCTATGTATGTATATTGGGTGTGAGATAGATTTTTTTACATTTGAAGAATTTTTTTTCGTTTTTTGTAATCATAGGAATACCCTCCTAATGTCTATGTAATTAACAGCTACAGTGGGCTGGGTTGGTGAGCAATATGTACGACAACTCGTTTCATTTCATAAATAAATGTCATATATATTTGTAAAATGTACTTACTTTTTGTTTGACAACGATTATAATAAGCAAAACCATAAAATTTGGGTTGGTGAGCAATATGTACGACAACTCGTTTCATTTCATAAATAAATGTCATATATATTTGTAAAATGTACTTACTTTTTGTTTGACAACGATTATAATAAGCAAAACCATAAAATTCTAAAGTAAAATTTTACCTAAAATGAGAGAAGAAAAAAAATTATTTAAAACCTTTGTTTGCAGTGTATTTAGGAGAAGAATATAATTTTTAATTTGAAAATAAAAAGTGAAATGCACTTAACAGTTCATATACTATTGTCAACGCCTACACATTTGCAATATAATTGTACAATTTTTCGTAGTGTTCAAAAACATCGCCAATGTGTACATACTGGAACATATGTCATATTTGAAGGTGACACTATATATTAGTAAAAATTAAAATACTTATGATTTTTATTGTACTTCGAAAAGAAGTGCCGGATTATCCATTTAGAGAACGCGTAAAAATAGTTAAAACTTAATGTACAAATGTGGTGGTTCAATGGTGGCCCCTTGCGGACGATAACTTGATGAATGTTAGTTTTCAAATGATGCAGCCGGGGGGAATTACACGCTTAGACATGACCACTAATGTACCCCCTGAAAAATATCTAACGGCGTCAAATCGCATGATATTGGTGGTCAATTGACGTCGGCCAAACGTGAAATTACACGTTCTGGGAACTTCCCATACGCTGGCTAACGTCGTTCTGAAAGAAATATGCATCGATGACGTCGCCAGCCCCCACATTCCACACGAAACAGTGACATTTTCTGGATGCATTAGACGCATATTGGATCTTATATGGCTTGGTGTCGAAAATTCGACAATTTTGTACCGTACCCATTCACCCATTTTGATAAAACAATTTTATTCTAATTTGGCAATACAGGCCGAATAACTGACTAATTTGACCGATGTAGCTTCAAGATGTCCATTATGAACTGTCTAAGTTCCGAAGTTCCTGTTCGAAGACCCTTTAAATCATTAAAAAGTTACACGTCTGGAGTGGCGTGTTTTTAAGAATTTGTAAAGCAGAGTTGCTGCGCCTCTGGTTATAATTTTACGCAATAATTTTCTAGCTGAAGAATAGCTATTTTACTTATTATTTTAAATAGTCTAAATACCGGTATGAACTATTAATTGTGGTATGTATTTATGTTAAGAAAACATCAGCTGATAGACCCACTGTAAGGAAGAAGAAAAGTGAAGAAAAAATTATAAGAAAAAAACTATGGCGATTAAACAACGAAAAAAACTGCGCCCTTTTTTGCATGTCATGCACAATAACAACAAACACTATATCAATTTGTATGTAGAAGATATGAATATAAAATGAAACAACAACTATAACAGCAGCAGCAGCAGCAACAACGACAACAATGGCAATAACATAAAGTTAAAGATGAAGAAGAAATAACAGTGTTGTATTATTGTAAAGTAAGTTTGGAAAAAAATTAATATCAAGAGCCTGAGAGTTGAAATAATGGAAAAAAAAACGAAATAAAAATGTATGTATGATGATAAAATGATATAAAAGTGGACAACAATATAAACAACAACATATCAACCCAGCAACACGCAAACAAATATGCATATCCACACACACACACATACGTTTGGGTCGTAGCTGGAAGTAGTTGTATAAGAATTCAACCACGGCAAAAAGAATTGGATCAATCGTTTTGTATACAAGGCGGCTAACGACACAACGGCAGCAGCAACGACAACAGCTTTCAACATACGAGCAACATACATAAACCTCTACTACTACGGCGACAACATTGCTCCATAAAAGCAAATGGTCATACATAACATTAACAACAAAAACAACATTTACTACATACATTATGTTGCTGCTGAATGTTCTGTTGTATGTAGCACTACTATACCGTATAGCCAGCCAGCCAGCCACTTCTTTTTGGCTTGATTCACTAGAGAGAAGAAAAAGTATTTACAAGCCAAGGAAAAAATGAAATAAAAATTATACAGCAAAGAAAAAAACAATCGAATCGAATCGAGTTTCTTTCGGTCGGTCATGAAAAATAATAAATAAAAAAATTGAAAAAGTTTTTCGAAAATCTTTTGTACACTTTTTTTTTTTTTTTTAATAAAACCAATAACTCAGGCTTTCTTGGTCTAACATAAACGTAAAAATCCTTAAGAGTAAAAGAATAAGAATCATGACAGCAGCTGAATTAAAAAAAATGCACAAACACAAATACCAATGAAAAAAAAATTGGAAAAAATGTACGGAGAACATGAATTTTTTTTTTTCGTTTTGTTCTGTTGCCTCATTTTTATTTTCTGCACAGAAAATAAAAATTCTCAAACAAATCAAGAAAAAAAAACGAACTTTAAGAAGACCCTTTTATTTTTTTTTTATTTTCTGTGTTTTTTTGCTACTTTTAAGCACACAATAATAAGGGTAAGAGATAAAATTTTGTAAGGTTGAGAGAAAAAGAAAACGGAAAAAAATACAAAGTAGTGCTTGATGGTGAAATGAGAGGGCGGCAGTGAGGTGAGTGGGTGAATATACATGTGTACTTGTGTTGTGTGTGTGTGTTTGTGTGTGTGTGTTTGTGTGTGTGTGTTTGTGTGCGAGAGTATGCATGTTGGAGTTTGGTGAATTGTTTTCACCGATATCGCTGCTGATGACGATGACAATCAACTTCGTTCGTTCTGTAAGACAATATACCGGCTTGCAATCGCTCCACGCTCCCTTTTGCAATTTTTACAAAAACTTAAGCTTTGCACAGTGTTGGTTGGAAATATGGCACAACCCTAATTACGTCTTGATTGGCCTCCATCTTTTCTTTAACAAAGTATTCATGATTCGATTCGAAATTTCAAACAAAATTTTTTAAAAGGTTGAGGAATTTTGCTCGATATCGAATACTGCAATTTGAGCACTGTTCATTTTCAGTAAACGTTCATGGCACAATTGTTCGAACAATGAAATGAATATGTCATTATCAAATTTTGGTGGTGCTGTTCGCTGAGCAATTAGCCCGTTGACTCTGCAACCGGAAAATACTCGGTTCCAAACCTGGGCCCAAATTACGGCATTCGATATCGAACGAAACTCCTATACTTTAAAAAAAAAAATTGTGTTTGAAATGTGGATTCGAATCGTATGCCGTAATTTGGGACCCCGGTCAGACCAGCAATTTGTGTATTCTGTTGTTGTCGGAAGGTTTCAGTGACGAAGGCATAGTCACTGGTCACTGAACAATACCGACTTCAGCTGATAGCAATCCACAATCACATCAGAACGCCCTCCTTCGTCGGTATTGCGTAGCAACGGCGAAGTAAAATGATAATAAAAATGGCTACAAAACCGAAATTTCAGCACAGCTATAACAACAAAGAACGTGCAAAAGCAGAGCTGTAAAATAATTAATTAGGCTTCACCTCCTGTCGTTTCTCTAACTATCCCTTTCCTATAGTTCCAGCATGTGTAGGGGTCATCTCCTGAGTGCCGGTCACAGATAAAAAAAAATAAAAAAAACACTCACAGAGGTCAAACCATTATAGCACTTATTGATTTATTTTAAATTCGTTTAATATAATTTGTAGTGACAAAGGCCGGATGCCGCCATACTGTTTTTATAAACATGCTACTTATGTAAGCAGGACTGTAAATTTGTGTATGTATGCATGTCAAAGCTTTAAAACATGCCATGCAACAACATCTTACCATCAGAATAAAAAATTATTTAAAAAAAAAAGGAAAAGTTGAGGTAAAAACGATGGCAATATCATGCCAACATAAAACAGCGGTAGAAAGAGCACTGCTCAGCTCAGCACTGCACTCAGTCACTCATTCATTTACTCAACTTTTCAAACAGGCAACGAGCCATTTGGTATTAAATGTGGTTATATTTGGTTATTTAAACCCCAGCTGTACGCTTACGGGCAGACTGGCATGGTTTAGTTTGGTAGAAAATATTTTTTATTTTCTCTAAGCAAAAATTGCAAAAAAAAAAAAAAAATAAAAACAGAATCGCACAAAAACCCCTTTTTAAATATGAAAAAAAAATATGTAAAGGAAACCTTATAACAACAATTTAAAACAGTTTAAAAAAAAATTGTTGGGAGGAAAAAGCAGTCAACTTGCAGAAAGCAAATTTCTCCATGTTGGTCAGCAAAATTGCGAGAAAAAAATGGTTTAAATTACAAGAAACTCATGTACAATCTAATAAAAAAAAAACAACAACAATAAGTGGCACCACAGCTAGTTAAGCCCTTCTACAAGTTACAGCAGGCAGCAAACTTATTGTCTCGCCGTGGCATTAAAATAATGTTGTTGTTCACGTCGCCGCTCTCATTTCTTTTAAATTGTTCTTTAAAAAAGAATGTCAAGTAAATTAAATTAATTCTAAAACATATATGCATGTATGTAAATATCAGGTATATACAAATGTTTATTTCATAAATAAAAATAAAGTTTAAAAAACAAGTGTGTGCGGGTAATGCATTTTTGGCAATCGAAGCAGCTGGCAGCATTGTGTTACGAAGAGTAGAGACTAAAAAACGAGTGCTAATAGATGGAAAAGGCAAAGGAGGAATTGTCAGTGATGCCAAGGTTTTCTCTTTCATTTTTTTCAAATCTATAGAAACTTTTAAAATTATCCAAATTTATATTCGATAGGCAAGGAAAACGGATTGGATTTTCGATCACTTTGTAGCCCGTGAATTTACACCTTCCAATAAACGCCGCGTTTTTTTTTTCTCCATTTTCTTTTAAAGTTGCTTTCAAACTCTTGTCGCTTTTACGTTTGAATTTTTTCAAAGCATTTAACAGAAAAATATAATATTAAAATGGAATACCAACAATAAGGAAAATTAGAGTTATTTTTTACAGCTTGATAGTGACATTTTTTTTTTTTGTTCGGGATGACTCTTACACATGCGAAGCATTGTGCTGGAACTATAGGAAAGGGATAGTAGGAGAAACGACAGGAGGTAAAGCTTAATTAATTATTTTTGCAGCTCGGCTTCGCACGTTCTTTGTTTTTATACTCGTATCAGTGCTGAAGCTTCGGTTTAGTAGCCATTTTTATTATTATTTTACTTCGCCGGTGCTACAATACCGACGAAGAAGGTTGTTCTGATGTCATTATGGATTGCTATCCGCTGAAGCCGGTATTGTTCAGTGACCAGTGACTATGTCTTCGCCACTGAAACCTTCCGACAACAACTGACACACAAAGACACACTAATGCACATCAGAAAAATGCGAGATGTCTATTTTTATTTTAAAATTTTAGTCTGAAACTGGGGTTGAACCCACAGTTGTTTTTGGTTTAATAGTCAACGTGCAGACTACCATCCATCGTGCCATCGCCACCCTCAATAAGGAATACAAGAATTTTAAAACGTTTTACTAAAAGTATTGATCTAAAAGGTGATTAAGTTTAACAATAAAACGATTCTTAGACGAAAAGAAAAACAAACTTCTGAAGATATCAGACTCGTAGCAATACCAAAAACATCTTTCTCTTAATTATAACTTTTTTTACACAATTTCTCAGAGAACAATCAGATCCCGGACCAGGACTCTGCTACGATTGAAAAATGCGGTCGTGGACGACAAAAATACTCTGCATAAGATTCCCAGGAGACTATTTCACGAGTGAAATGTTGGCACACAAATAGACTCCTTCATAAATGTAAAAAATCTAATAGTGAAAAGTATACGAGCTTTGTTCCCAAGAAAATGTGAATTTTGTTTTCTTCGATTACAATGGCGTGGTGCATCATGAGTTCCTGCCAACAGGTCGTACAGTTAATAAGGAATACTACAAGGAAGTTATGCAACGCTTGCGTGAAGCAATACGGTTCAAACGATCGGAATTGTGAAAAACAAAATCATCGATTCTCCATCACGATAATGGACCAGCTTCGTGATTTTTTGGCCAAAAACAACACCGTAATCATGCCTCAACCGCCTTATTCTCCAGATTTGCACAAGCATCGCTGCCTTATTAAACTATTCAGATTCAGCTCCATCGCTCGCTGTTCATCCAACTCATTGAATCTATAAGAGCATCGGACAGTGCAGGACATAGGCAAAGGATATGAAGCACAGTCTCCTTCTCCTCAGTATCATCACAGCTCCTGCAATAATTATTGACACTCGGACCCATCCTTTAGCTTCGCCACCAGTAATCGAATACACGAGCTGTGCTGTATCCCACGACTTCTCCCTCCATAAGGTCCTTGCCGTAAGCCTCAGTAAGTCAAGACTTCTCCGGCCATAAGATGCTTGTCAGAAGACAAGTTAGCTCGTTCTCCCATCGTGAAGAGTGCTTAGTGAATCTAAGTGCGATAAATTTAAATTAATAAATTTAAAAAAAAGCTCTTTGCAGCCAGTAATCAATTTTTTGCACACGATTAAGGAACCTTTTAAACTTTATAAAGCTTTATAAAGCACACGGTTGTAAAAATGTAAAACCAAATAAACGTAGTTTATATGACCAATTTTGCCTGTTTAAAGATGGTTTAAATGTTTACTGATTTACGGCCCTTTTGACAAAGTCCGCTTAAAAGTTAACCTAGACTTTTAACGACAACTTTGGCATACAAAACTTGCTGTTAAAGCTCTCGTTAAGTTTTAATCGTACATTATGAAAATGGTCGTTACTTTTTTATTAGTTTAAACATACTCAAGCTAAAAAAACGAGATGAACTCGCACTGATTTATTAGCCCTAATTGTAAAAGGTTTTAGCAAACTTAAATAGATTTAAATCGAATAATAAAATGTTTGTGATATAATAAAAATTTTTTGAAGAAGCTGTTTATTTTATTTATTTGCATGCATTCCGGCTTCTAAACATAAAAAGTTGCAATCAATCCGGATTATAGAGTACTCAATGTAATGAAATCTGCAGTCCGGATTACCAAATAAGGCGGATAAGCGAGGTCTGGTTTTTGTTTGGTAAACAAGGCACAACTCTGCAGTTGCGAGGTAATTATAAAGCAAAGTTGCGCCATCTCTGATGGTAATTTTAATACATGATTTTTAAGCTAACGGCAGCCATTTTCTTTATTAGGAGTGTTGTAGCTTCATAAAAAGGGAAAAAATTCTGATTGCAGAGCCAACACGCTAACTACTCGGCACACCAAATTTAACACAAACGCAAATCTTTAAATATCTCGAAAGAAAAGAAAATGGACTTATACCACTTTAAAATGTAACAGCTCATATAAATAAAGTAGGTACGTACCTACTCCAACAAACGAAAATCAATTTCGAAATTAAACCATCAAATTTAGATTCACATGACTTTTGATGTGAACCACAATAAAATCTCTAACAGTCCGTATGACACAACAAAAAAAGTGCAAAGAACAGCAAAATCAAAGCAAAACATTTAAAATAAAATAAAATCAAAATAACAAAACTAAAGAAAATGTAGTACCAACACAACAACCAACAGATGCAGCTGTTGCAAAACACAGCAAAAAAAAAAAAAGAAATAAAAAGCTCACACACACACACACACACACACACACAGAAAGAGAAATGTAAGAATACCACAAATTGAAGCATCAAACAAACTCCTTCACCAAAAACGCTGCATAAATAAATAAAAAGAACAAAAACAAAAAGGCAAAATAGTCTCTGGCACACACACACACACACAGTGCATCAAACAATCAAATATAATAAACATTTGCCGTTTTAAACAAACTGCGAAGAAACAACAAACACCAACTGTTTCATATTTAAAACGTCTAAAATAAAATGCAAAAACAACAATAACGCTAAAATTGACTGACTGGCTGACTGATTGTGAAGCGAAAGAAACCATTTATGTACAAGGGAACTTCTCAAAAGGAAAATCATAAATAAATAAACAAAATCAAAAAACAACAATAAACACCATTCGCATGTATGAAATAATTAAAAAAAAAAAAAAATAAAAAAAAAAACAATTAAATACTCTTGCAAGGCGTATCAAAGAAAGTGGGGTTGTTAAAACAGGCGGCAATTTTTTTTTGCTGTACTTACGTTTGTGCAACAAACGTCAAACACACATTGTTTTTGTAATATTTGCATTAGTTCTTTTTGACATATCTCGAACAAACAACGTGTGCGGTAGTACAAAAACTCCATTCAACACCACCTTGTTAAAGACGCCTTGTACTCTTCATTACTTCATTGACCTTCTCACACTACCACTACCGCCTACACAATAAACATTTATGCTCGCTCCTCTCTATTCCCTCCTCCATACACAACGACATTACAATAATACGGTAATCCATCTCACTACAAACTGTAAGTACAGAGACTGGTTGATTGGTCTCTGACTTAAAATTAGAACTCTTTATGAAAATCACAAGTACACAATAACAAAATTACACACATCACACGCCATTGTGGTTGGCAATTCGCGTTTCAATTTTTGTATTTTGTTTTTTTTTTTTTTCTACATGTGTGAGACAACTGTGCATGTGGAAATATTTGTTGTTTTTTAAACCTGCAAATACAGCTGTGTTCAGAATGGTAGAAATGGTCTCATCATACATTTTGAAATGTTTGAATGCTTTGTTCCCTTTAACAACTTGGAGATCATGCGATATAACTAGAGGCCCTTTTACATTGTAATACTGAGTAATACGGCATGTCAAAAACTTAAATCGAATGGAAAAGTATACTAGTGTGAAAACAAAATGTTATGAATTTGAACAAAATACGCATGGGATTTTGACAGACTTATGTATGGCTCTCACCATTTTTTAAAAATTTTCAAAAACTTTATACTTTTCATTTTATGTGTTTTTGTGTAAGCAACCAAAGAAAATAACAAAACAACAAAAAAAAGTCATTTGCTTCTAAACCGGTTTTCTTACCACTTATACTTTTATTTTTATTATACAAAACATGCCTCTTTATTTAAAAACTTAACTTAACTTAAAAAAATAACTTTAGTAAACGAAAATACTATCAAAAAGATGGCTCAAAACTTCAAATGCATTTTTCTCAGTTCACGATTTTTTCAATTACTACGGTATTGCATTGCACCAAAGGCTCGATATGTAGAAAAGATGAAACACTTGTATATTTATAAAAGGGTTTTAATTCAAAAATTAAAGTTTATTTCAAGTTTAATTTACAAATTTAATTATTGTATAAAAATAAAAGATTATCTGTAATTATGTCCATCCGACTTCGAACAACTTTTTAGTCAACTCTTTTACAACTTTTTTTTGGCTACTTGATCTTAAACGACTGACTCTTTACTTTACCTTTGTCCGTAAGCGTTGTACAACTTAGTATATAAGTCATGTCCTTTATCCAACATGTATATGTATTATGTTTGTATGTATGTCTAGCGGTAAAATAACGTCAAACTATTGTCAATAAAAAACGCTTGTCCGGACTACAGAGGTAAAAATTAGAAACTGTCCGAAATATTGATTGGTCCGGATTAGAGGGCTTGTACTGTACTTATATAATTTGTGGTGGCTTTTATAAAAAATTTTTCTGTGTGTAACGGAGGTAGAATTTAATTATTGTATCGTTTAGTGCTATTTTTAAGAACACAGCTATTTATGTCTATATGTATGCATCTATATTTATGTGCACATTACATACATATGTGTGTAGATAAGTACACAATACGTACATAAGAATTACAATAAATAAATAAATGCATTCCAAATTCTCACAATTGTTGTTTCGTGCGTTACAAACGGGAACACAAACGCCAGCAAAAAAAAAAAAAAAGATATTGGCGGGGAAAAAAATTTTATAAAGTAAACTCTTCAACAGATTTGAGGAAAACACTAAAAAATAATCTCAACGATACGAAAATATTTTTTTTCATAACATAAAATCTTAGTTTTCTTCTGTGAAACAGCAAATATTCAGATAAAAAAAGAATTCTTAAAATGTATTCTATTGAAAACCGAATAAAGAAATACAGCCACAATGATTAGTCCTGTGAGGAACCGGCGTCACGGATTAACCAACGTCGATACAAGCTTTTCTTAAAAACTTCGTAATCTCGGTAACATACAAACACTTGTTCATTCTAATTTATATTACGGAACGCTTCGGAACTGATCGAATATTTGCAGAGAAAAGAACCAATTAATTTGAAACATATAAAGGCTCTACATTTCGGAATGTACGAAACGTAACCCTCTTCTAAGACGAAGAAGAAGTTTGAATTCGTTGCGATTATTGGATTTTAAGCCAACTATTGGATAAGAAAATGAGTTACCACACAATTATCATCTATTTTTTTTTTTTTGACCAGTAGACCGACTAGGGGATGTACCCTACGTATGCAATGCATGCAGTGGAATTATTTGTAAAGGGATAGTGGTGAGAAGAGATAGAAGTATAGAGAACTTAATTCTAGCTCAATTCTGCAGTTACGTGTTTTTACAAGAATTTGTAAAGCAGACTTCCTACGTCGCAGGTATTATATTGGCGCCACTTTATTTATTATTTTACTTCGGCGACGTTTTAGTGCTCAAATACGGAGTGTTGTTAGCGCAGGCACAATTGAAAAAAAATTTTTGTCTGATCAGCGATTTGAACAGCACTGCAGTCACTAATGTCTCATTGCTGATGGGTTGGTATTCACTGCCAGCACATATTTTGACATCATATGACAAAGCCGTAAAAGTAAAAAAATTCTAGAAAAGACAACGTTTCGATGCGCGCTATGGCACTGTCAGTTTGAAGCAATTTCGATTTAGTATATAGAAGAATCAAGTCGTGTCGTCAAAACATTGCCGATGACCTATTATTGAATTAGGGAAGTACTTTCTCATAATTATAGAAATCGAAAAAACCTATTGACTATTATATTAATTACCTTTTGGCACGGAACTAGTTTCTTATTATGTTCCTACTATGATTAGAAACTCAACTGACTTTCAATCAGTCGTTAAGTTGGTTACTATATAGTTTTTAAGCGTCTACAATTGACTAACACATCCCACTAAGATTTTGAAAAACTTTAATTGAATATAAAGAAAAATTTGTTGAAAATTTACTATATAAAATTTTAATTAAAAATACAATTTTTGAAATGTATTATTATAATTTATGTGATGAGTTCACTGTAATAACAAGTTGTTTTTATATTATGAACGTGGCAACTCTATTATGTAAAAAATCTAAAATGGCAGCAAAGTTGAGAAACGAAAATATTTTTCAAATCTATAACTATGTACCGTTTCCACCCACTTTTGTGGTATATGAACAGTAAATTATACGGGCGGTATTATTTAAAAAAGAATGTGTAGGAATCTATTGAAAAAGAGACGGTTAAAAAATTTGCAATTTATGTTCACGCATCGACATTTTTAAAATGAACTTGCAAGTGTAAACGTCAAAGATTGGCAAGAGCTTCCACTATTCCGAAGAATTTTTCGATGATAATTAATTTGTATTTGCTTGTGGCAGTGGTTGTGAATCATAATACAACAAAAAAAATAGTTGAGGTGACTTGAGAACTCAACTAAGTTGACTTGTAATATTGACAACACGACTTAGCTGAGTTGTGAATCATAATAGGGGAATTAATTTGCCATAAAATCCCTTTCAATATACTCTTCCTTTCTCTTCCTGTATTCAACTGTTTATGACATTTCATATGTAGTATGTACATATGAATGAAAAATAGATCGTAATGCGCCCAAGTAAACAGACTGTAGTACCTCCTTTTGCTTTACTGTGTTATAAAAATTATCATAATAAATTAACGACTAACTTAGAAATGCATACATGCATACGTACCAACTTTAGTGCCATCTTTCAAATGTGACATTCAAAACAACAGTGCTACAGTTTCACATACCACTTGCATAACAATTCAGACAATTGTAAGTCAGTCAACAGTAGTAGCAGAAGTTGTAAAAGTAGCAAATGAAAACAAAGAAGAAAAATTAAAACCATGTAAATTGAGAACGAAACTATTTCTGCAGACATACTTGCAACCCAAACAAAACCACCGACAACTACACAATGCATCAACATTCATACAGCCAGCCATTCCGCCACACGCACACACAAACATGCACACTCTACACACTGGTGTTATTAGCAAATCATGTACTGCACTCTAAAACCGACATCACCATCAGCACTACCTGCAAACAAACATTCGTATAACACGGTAACAAAACTAGGACGGACATTGTCGTCTTCGCCTACAGCACTCAATAACTTGAGTTGGTAGTCAGTCACTGAGTCAACATTATGCCACCAACAACCCACCCCCACTCACTGTCGTCATCTAAACCTTCTATACACACATAAAATTTGTACCATTTTTTATTTCTTCTTCTCCAGACATTTGTCGGTGGAGGTCAAGGAGGTGGATAATTGAAAAATAAATAGAAAAAACAATTTTCGCTGCAAAAATTTTAAAAATGGAGCGCGCTGCCACTGAACTGCGCGTCATGAATGAAATGGAAAGAAGAAGAAGAAAAAATGAGCGAAACTGAGAGAAAAAGAAAAGTTTTATGGCCATGTCACTACATGTGTGCATCAGTGTGTACTGCATGCATTTGTGTAGATGTGTGAAGAAGAATGTAGGGAAAAAAAATTTTTAATAAAAAAATGGGGTAAAACTTTTTATGCAACAACAACAACAACAATAATAACAACAACAACAACAACAACTCTAAGGATGTCTCTACAATTAACAACGGCATTGTTATATTGTTTTTGTTGTTATCATCTTGGCTTTAAAATACACAGAATGTTATAGAGCAAAAATAGACACAACACTGTTCAAACTACATTTATGAACATACTCACGCATTCTCGCATAGTTTGGTCACTACGCGTGGCTGCGGTAAAATGGGGAAAAGTTCACGAAATAAAATAAATTTCTTTTTCCAGTTGTTTTTGGGGAAACATTCTCAGATCGAATTTAAATTTAAAAAAAAAATTCTATATAGTTCTTAGAAACTCGGTTTACAACTGAAGTATGCAATCCAAAGCGTGGTGAAAAATACGTTTTAAGAATTTAAAAACGGGCATATTTTGGGAATTTTTCAAGGTATTAACACACATTAGATTTGTAATGCATTAGCTGTAGTATCAACCAGTAAAATTGTACTGGAGTTAATTTTTTTACCGCAGTAAAATTTTAATGCAGTTAATTTTTTACTGCAGAAGATTTTTTTAAAAGTAAATTCAATTGCGGCAAATTTTTTGCTGCAGTCAATATTTTTTTTCCAGAAAAAATCAGCTTTCTATAAATTTTTATTGATTACAAAAAGAAAATATAACAAAATTGGTTGAAAATTTACTGCTAATGTAACCAAATTTTGTTGGCAATAAGAATTTTTCATTTTTGATTAAAATTTCCAACAAATAGAAAAAACATAATAAAATTGAGAACTTTACGGATAATATTAAGAAATTTCCAAATTAAATTGAAAATTTCAAGTTGAACTTGGGAAATTTCCAAATAGAATTAAGAAATTCAATATTAAATTGAGAAAATTCGAAATGAAATTGAGAATTTCAAGTTGAAATTGGGAAAATTCCAAATGGAATTGAAAAAAACTCTGAATGAAATTGAGAAAATTTTAATTAAGTAGCGTGTACAGACACCAGATTATGGGTGCTGATGGCGAGTAGTTAGCGTGTTGGCTCTGCAACCAAAAGGACCCGTGTTCGAATCCCAGCCCGGTGCAGTAAAAAAAAATCTTTTCTGAGTTTTCTGTGCTACAGAAAATTTTCTCAATTCCATTATGAATTTTCGCAATTTCAACTTGAAAATCTCACTCTCATTTGGAATTTTCTAAATTTCAACGAAAAATGATATATTTCTTTCACTGCCGAGACATATTTTTTTTTGGCTTGATGTTAAAACTAATCCAAAACATTTTTAGCGTGTAATATTTAAATACAGTACACACTGTTACAGCTAAATAAATGTCATTATTATTAAAAATTTTCAGAAAAATTTATTGAATGCTAAATTCTTTTACGTAAGCAGTAAAACTACAGGGTGGCCAAAAGGGGAGAAAGTGTTTCAATTCCTTATAGCTTTTTTATTATATTTTTTTTTTGTTTTCAGTATTTTGTAAAGAAAACTTCGGGAATTTAAAATGGAACAGTACACAATTAAATAACGTGCCAAAATCGTTGAACTTCATTGCAAAAGAAAATCATGATTTTATTCATAATTTAATTATGAGCGACGAAGTCCATTTCAAATTGAATGCGTTCGTTATTAATAGGCAAAAAGGGCTACGGAAAATTCAAGAGTAGTAAATCTGTAGACCGTTTGCGTACCGTTTGGTGCGGTCTTTCGTCGGAAACGATAATTGGCATTTTTTTTTTTTTTGAAAATGAACACCGTGTCGCCGATTCCATCACTGGTGTTACATATCGGACAATGTTGGAAAATTGTTTAAGGCCAGCTGTGGAAACCACCCGCATATATGTTTCCAACATGGATTGAGGGACACAATGGCTCTTTGAACTCAAACCCTTTTTTTTTAATTCTCAATATATATCAATTCATATTTAAATGTCGATTTTCATTTTCATCTAGATATACTCATTGAATATTTAAATACTGTTTAAGTAGCCAGCACTCTGCATTTAAATATTGATTTTGCAACAGCATGAACAGCTTTTAAACAGCTGTAAGTTGCCGCTATCATATTAAATATCAGAGCGTTGCCATACTTTCTTGTGCTTCATTATTTCAGTTGGTGACAATAAAATTTTTTTAAACATACTTTAAATAAAGATCATTAATTAAATTAAATTGTGTTTAAATATGTTTGGTGAAAGAGACCCTAAGGAATAGCGGATTAAATTTTTAATTTAAATTAATTTTTTTAAATAAAGTTAATACTAGCATTTTTTTTAATATTTTCAGTATATCGCAAACAGTGCGAATTTAAGGGTTAACGTAGTCAATTTTTTGTTCACCACCAAAATTCCACCTCATAACTTTGATGTTAGCAAAGACAACAATCTATTGGGAAATATTTCTAAACATTCCTCGCACTAGTATTTTATGGTTACGAATTATGATAATTTGAATTAAGGAAGAATTATTAGGGGAAATTAATTTCATTTCGACAATTTTTGGTGAAAGAACTTGATAAATTAAAATTTCTTGGAAAATTAGTTGAAAAACGTACTTTTGACTTTTAAATTATTTGTTATACATAATTAACTTGACAGATAATGGAGGTCAGTAGCCATAAAATTTAATACCTGCCCACGATGTCACACGATATCGTTCAACTGTTTATTTGCATTCAAAACAAAAACAAAATTTAAAATGTTTTTGTTTGCAATGTAATTAAGCGAACGAACGATATCGAGTGACATCGTGAGCCAGGCAGTTAGTTTTCATATATGTAGTTCCAAGTAAAAATTGCAAATTTCGATATAAATGCAAGTCGAAATTGTTGAATAAAATTAATTTCGATCAAATTCCCCAATTTTTGTTGTTTATTTGTTCTTTTCGAATAAGGGCAACCATTTAAAAATACAAAAATTTTGCTAGTGATGATCGGATGATCGATCAGAAAGTGGTCCGTCGTTTAAACTAATGGTGTTTTCTTTTCTGAGGAATATTCTGAATTTATTCTGCCTTTTAGCTTTCTTTATGTTCTGTTCCGAAAAATATTTGATATTTTAAAAGGGAAGTGCGTTCTCCCCTCATGATATTCCCCTTGAAAAGAAAAAAAATGCATTTTAACTAAATAGTGCAGCACTATATTAAAAGCTGGTTTTCTGTTTTCTTTTTGTAAAAATAAGATTAGTTTTTAGTAGCTATTTTTAATAATTACACAATACCAACGAAGGAGGGCGTTCTGATGTGCTGAAGCCATTACTTTTCAGTGACCAGTGACTATGCCTTCGCCACTGAAACCTTCCGGCAACAACTGACACAAAGCCACACAAATGTGCAACAGAAAAATGCGAGATGTTTTTGTTTTCATGAGTCTGAAACTGGTGTTGAACCCAGGAAAAATTTTTCGTTTTGTAGTCAACGTGCACACTACTTCGACCATCGCCACACTCAATTATTATATTAATATTACGGAATAGTTGTACTTTATTGTTTTAAGCCGAAACATTTGTTCTTTTGTAGACATAAAATGTGCAACACTTCTTAAAAAACGGGACGCAAATTACGGCACTCAATATCGAACGAAATTTCAATACATGTTAATAAAATTTTGTTAGAAATTTCTATTCGAATCGAATGCCGTAATTTGCAGAAAGAAATGCTCAAATAATTTGTAATAGCGAAGACCGCATGCAATGCAAAGTATAAATTTTAACATTTAGGAAATCCTAATAAATTGTATGCTGAAAATAATCAGAATATATTAATCCTTGTGATCCCAAATTAAACATCATTCTATATCGAAAAAGAGTATTTTAACATTAAAGTAAAATATTCGGGTATGTTATGTAAACCGAATTCGCATAATTTTACTCGGTTTAAAATCGCGTAGATAAGTCCGCTCGAAATTAAATCGAATGTACTATTTTCCTAATAAATAACTGATAAAACATAAAAAAACAATTACCAATTTTCACTTGAAGTCTTTCTTTTATGAAATTAAGCCAAATTATATACTCTGTAATAGATTTTAATACAAAATAATTTAAGTTAAAAAACACCCCATGTTCTTGTTAAAAAAATGCAGATAAAGTAGATGGATGAATAAAAGCACATTTTCACAAAATTCATTAGATATATCATTAAAAAATCACTTTTAAATAAGAATAACCATTATTTTAAAAAAATGTTCAGTAGCTTTATTGACGTTTAAAAAATCTTATTCGAAAGCAAGTTCGAATGTTGGAAATCGTGTGATTTTTAGAACACCAAATTAGCATTTATTCGGTTTAAGAGAAATCACTCGTTTTTAAATCGACTCAGTTTAGAGAACAGGGCAGAGTATTTGAATCGAATCGAAAAAGTCTTATTTAATATTCCTGACGACAAAAAAAAAATTTTTTTTTTAAATTAATTTTCCATTTCTGTATTACGGAGAAACATTTTATTCTCTACATTCAAAATTAAGTGACAATTGTAAATATAAACAATACGCGTGCATACACTACATGCATATTCTCAGCCAGCCTTTTGCAATTATTGCAATTTTATTTCCATTTCTGAAACGAATTTATGTCATAGACAAAAAAAAAAAACAGCAACGGAATTCAAAACTGATCTCATCATCAATCAATTGTAAAACAAGAACAACAAATATGACAAGTGATTACAACGAAAATAATATGCAAATTGTACGTGTGAGAGTCGAAGTAGATGAGAGAGGGGAGACAAAGGAAATCTAAATGTAGATTTCGGTCAAATTTAAATACTAAAAAATATTTCAGCACTTTTTGTGCAAAATTTCTTATGAAGAAACGCACATTGGTTATAATAGTTCTTGAGATATTTTGCAGCAGAGCTGTAAAAGAATGACTTTTTTTTTTTTTTTTTTTTTTTTGTTTAAAGAATCATGATACAGAGCAGAGTCTCTGCTAGGAATCGAACGTAGAACACCCAACTGATAAAATAGCACACTACTCACTAAACTACCGGGGCACACCTAACAGTTTGCTAACATCATATAAATGACATAACATAAAATAAATGTTATAAAATGTAAAATTTAAAATATTTTCAATTGTACAAAAAAAATATTCTCTAATTATTTTGAATTAGAAATGATATACGAATCATTCTTTTACATTCTGCTTTTTAATATCAATTAAGAATTTGCTTCTTTTTTTTCAATTACAATTGCAATCAATAAAAACGCGAGCAAAAAGAAAAGTCGAAACTACTGACTGCATAAAAAGAACAATTATGAATCTCTTTAAAATCCAGTGAAAAATATGAAGAGTAATTACTTTCGAAGTATCAATAATATAAATGATTTTTTATATAAAAAACGATTATTTAAACATTTTTAATTATCAAATTATTTTTATAATTTTCAAGGGCACACTGCAACACCAGACAGAGAACTGTTTAATTGCTCCAGTTTAGAATAAGGCAGGGGACAATATTACGAGTCATTATTTAGGAACTATCCTATCAACTATTTCCGAAATATCAATAACTTTATATTTTCGACTTCTCAGGAATTTATTAAGAACAAAATCCACTTAATTAATATGAAAATAATTTCATTAAAATAAAATTCGTTTATTTATATATTTCGATGATAACAAGTAGAGAGGCCCTAACTCAAATTATTGTTCTGCAGTAACGGAATCTTTAACAGAGTGGTAGTAGAGGTAGTTTTTCACAATTTTTTTGCACTTGAAATTTTGAAAAATTTTTACTCTCTGAAGTGAAGTAGTGAAATTTTTTTTCATGTTATCATTCTCAGTGTATGTAGCATTGGAAAGAAGATTTCAAAAACATACAAATTAATTCAAAAGCAAAACAATTTAAATTTAATAAAGAAATAAAAATTCGTTCGTTTAAGTTCTATTTTTAAATATTCGGGGGCCAGTTAATTAGTCATCCGCATAAAAAGTATTGTTGCATTTGAACAATAAAAGTACGTTTATTCAAGAATTAACAAAAGTGTGAAAATGTAACCTTGTCAGCCCCAATGTTGCCTATAGGCAACATTGCAAACATGTGCTTATAACTGCCTTATTTTATTCTTATTTTATTTTATAACGGCTTTCTTTGCCAGACAACTAAACACCGTAGCACCGTACACGCACAATTTTAACCCCACTAAGCTTGATGTATAATATTCAGTTGCGATCTGTTTGTTTAACTGTACACACTAGAGTTGTGTCGTTCAGCTCTGAGCTAGCTCAATTGAACGATTCAGTAAACTGAACGAAGTGAGCGCTCACTTTTTTTTGATGATTATAGTTCAGTGAAGAGCGCTTGCCATGTTTTTTTTTCGTTCATTTTATTGGTTCATCAGTGCTACCAGAACCAAAAATTTTTTTTAAATTTAATATGTATGATGCCAGATGCGAATATTTCACGTCATTGGCGATTTAGAGCAAACACTAATTTTTCTTAAATAAATTTCTGTCTTGTAGTTTGTATTTATTTGATTTAAGTTTCGATACTTGAGTAATAATAATCTACATTTCATTAAAACTTTTTATATATTTATATTAGCCTATGTAAAACATTTCACAAATTTCCCTAAAATTAAAAATTTCAGCACAAAAAACATATTTTCTCTTTCTACTACTGATTAAAGCTGCCTTGGTGCTGTATTTGATTGAATCAAAAGAGCTAAAAAATCAGTTCAGAAACAAAATCAACTGAGCTAAAAGTCAACTGATACTACTGAGCTACTGAACGAACTGAATGAACCAGCTCACCAAAAAGAGCTGAACTGAAAAGAGCGCTCACTTCAAAGAGGGCTCACTTCAAAGAGCTCATGAACCCAACTCTAGTACTCGCGCTGTGACATAAAAGTGAAATAAAAAAGTGAATAAAAAAAAGACAAAAATTTCATTAAAAAGAATGTTTTTTTTTTTTTTTTTTCAAAAAAAAAAAGTACAATTCAGTTTTAGAACAGGTAAGTTCATAATATAAAATAAAAGTGAAAAAAAATGTAGAAACATTTTGCGTAGAATATTTTTTCTATAATGTTGCCTATTATATATATATACATATATATATGTATATATATGTACATATATCCTTTACCAGGATAGGTAGAACTTCAAAATTTTTTTTATTTCATATTTAAGCATGTGCAAATTAAGAAAAAATTTTTTCCCTTCTCAAAAAAATTCGGGGCTGAAAGGGTTAAGAATTTAAAAATAAAATAAATAAAAATAGAATATTTTAATTATATTATTAATTGACCTTTTTTATTATATTTTTTGATATATATTTATTAAGCCTGAAAAACAAAATAAAATAAAAAAGACCTCAGGCTTAATAAATATATATCAAAAAAAAAAATAAAAATAGAATACTTCAACAATTTAAATAAAATATTTAGACTTGCAACTATGATGTACTAGCAGTTTATGTTAACCCGTAAATAGAACTCTAAAAATTGGGCTGCGATACCTTTGCAAACTGTACCAACACAAACACACTCAATTGGTCTGCTGGTTTGCATTTTATTTATTTATTATTTATGTATGTTTCCACTACAATTAGCTGATGTTGATATAAAAAAATTATATCTATCAAAATATATAAATAAAGGAAGAATTTACTTACATTTTGTAGACAATTCCCCAGCAAAAAAATCAAGTGAATAAATTAAAGTGAAAAACTCACGTGAAAAATATCATTCACGATAGGGGGAATTTTATTTTGACGTGAAATTATTCACGGGGAATTTTTTCACGATTGCAAATTTAGGAAAAGGCAAAATACATATTTCGAGTGAAAGAATATTCACCCCAAGGGGTGCTAATAAATTTTAATTGTGCTCGTTTAGTTTGCTATTTAAAGCAGTGGCAGACAAACCTATACTATTACGTTTTTCGGTTGTATGTGTTACATATATTCTTTTTCTGAACAAGAGTTGGTGTTGCCAGAGTAGAATTGTATCTCATATACCCCTATTTATAAGGCAACTTAATTTAGATATAGAAATTGAAAAAAAAAATTACAAAATCAGTATTGGTATGCATTGCATCTCCAATATTTATCTCGTTTGTGCTACTTTTTGTGCATAATAAGTTTTCAAAGTGTTTATCCGGCAAAAGAATTCTACTTTTGTTTCAATAAAGAAAATGTTGACACACACAAATATAAATAAATCAATACAAATATTAAATATAATTTGCAAATATAATTTGTTTGCATAATCTGCAGAAATATGGCTCCAGAACCCTATTCCACTAGCAAGGGCTAAAGTTAGACCTTCCCGCATTTTAATTAAATTTGCTTTAACTTAACGTGATTTTGATGCGCAATGTCACGTTACAAGGATTCACTCCCATTAAAAGTGTAGTTTAAATAAAATCGTCCAAATCGCTTCAGTATACACTAACGTTTTCGTTTGTCAGAACAGCTTTTTTAGCGTTTTGACTCATTACTACTCTTTAAAAAGTAAACGGCAGCCCAAATAAATTTGCAAATTTTCCATTCCTTTTATTTTTCATTTCACAAAACCCAAACGGTTAAAAAATCACCCTTTATTTGTATATTAAAAAATCAACTCAGATCAGATAATCAAAAATAAATAAAACTGTGCAATAGCTTCTTAATTTATTAGTTTTTTTTTTGCAATATCTGAAATACAGGGTGCCTCCAAAAGGAGCGAAAGTGTTTGAATTCCTTGTAACTTTTTTATTATAATTTTATTTTGTAAAGAATACTTGGGTAATTTAAAATTGAACAGTACCCAATTGAATAACGTGCCAAAATCGTTACACTTCATTTCAGTAGAACAATCATGATTTTATTCATAATTTAATTATTGAATGGGTTCGTTAATAGTAAAAAAAAAAGGCTACGGAAAATCCAAGAGTAGTTCAACAGCGAGAATTACACACACTTAAGTGTTTCGTCGAAAAGTATAAGTGGCCCATATTTTTTGGAAAATAAACATGGGTGTCGCCGTTTCCATCACTGGTTTTAGATATCGGACAAGAACAGCCGTGGAAAACCATCTGCAAGTATGCTGCCAACGGAATGGAGCCACAGCGCCGCACACTGCGATGGACACAATGGCTCTTTGAACTCAAACCCCTTCGGCCATTATAGGTCACCCAGTATAAAAAATGCAAAAAAAAAAGCATTTATTTCGTTACTCACCTGTAATTCAGATTCAGTTACGTCTATTTCACCGCGATACACAAAATCTATGATTGTTTTTAAGTCTGTAAATATAATATCGCCCGGCAATATAATTGTAGGGTGTTTACAGGGATTTTCCAATAACAATTTTTGAAAATATGACGAACAGGCCGAAAGCACCACCTTTGAAGCACAACCGATGAAAACGGGAAAAAAGCACAAACCGAAAAAGAGAACAAACAAAAAAAAACAATATTTATAAAATTTCTTTTTCATTTCTTAATAAAATAAATTTACTACGTTACCTTGTGGGCTTTAAGGGAACCATGTTCACATGACAGGGTAACATCAACAAACGATAAATCTTCACGCAGTTGCTGAAACACCGAAGTCATGGTATTTTGATAGTTATTCCATCGCAAACTAAAATATTGATGACTTCGTTGAGCCATTTTGTAGCCGTAATTTTATTTATTTTGTTCGAATGAATTTTTGAAACGGTTTTTATTGCCTGCAGCAAACACTTTACCGAGAAATTTTAACAATTTGGCTGTTGTTATGTCGTTGACTATTTTTTGTTGTTACTACGCAGCAGTAGTTTGGATATAATATTTGTTGCGTTGAGTTGTTAGTTGGCTCTTCTTGCTGCTCATAAGGGCGATATTGTGAAATAAATCTTTGCCGGAAATTCCTTCGCTGCAATCTGATTAAAAAATGAAACAAAATGAAAGGGTTAGGCGTTTTATTGTCAAATATTTCTGTTAAAACAGAAAGTATAGAAATTTTTTAAAGTAGAATTGCATTGCGCGCCAAATTCTATAGAAAATTAACGTCACGTTTTATATGTCATAAAAGGTCTTTTATTTTTGGAGCGGTTCTTATTTTCAAAACGCAGTTAAGTGTGCCCTACCTACCCATTTATTAGCATTAGAATTACCAAGTGTGTGTGAAATGCCGTTAACCAAGGAATATAATGAATCGATTATGTGTTGCAACCGAAAGGAGTGGAATTTTGGCAACTCGAGTTAATGCAGTTTCGATCTGCCTTACCATTTTTAGCAACTGGCAACTGAGCAACAGTTCGGTTGCAATCCATAATCGAGCCGTAAATGTCATAATTTCCTTGTTAGCGTGTTGACTCTGTAACCATAAGATCCGCGAAAAAAATTTTTTCAATGGAAATACAACAAATTTTTTATTACAATTTGTCGCCGACGTTTTTTTGTTTTTATTGGAGGTGGTTTTTTATGGCTCTATTATGAATGGCAAGCGAACTTCAGTTGCGTTGCCAACTGGCAAACAGAAATTTTTAGTTGCCAGAAAAGCACTAAAATGTACTGCGATTTAGACAACCGGAGATAATTCGCATTACCATTTTTAGCAAATGAACAAAAGTTCGGTTGCTTTCCATAATCGAGCTGCCAGGTCACCACCTTGGTGCGAGAGGGACAACAAATATTTGTAAAAAAAATGTTATTTCTTTGTCCTACGAACTTTGTGCAATTTTGTTTTGGTTGACATCAGCGTTGCCAGAAGCTTTGAGAAGAGAATCATCAAATGTCGAAAAAAAAATCATATTTTATGGAAAAAAAATCATAATTTTCACGGCATTTGTTATTTCCATCAAAAAGTAAAACTAAATAAATGGACAATTAAATTGACATTTGAAATATTCAGGTATGTGATGGAAATCGATCGATTTGAAAAGTAAATCGTCTTTTAAAATCGAAAGTATTGTGATGAATTTCGATCGAATTCATATTCCATATTTGTTTCGTTTCCCCATATCTTCTCTAAATACAACTGTATAAAATCCAATAATACAACTGTAAAATATGTAACCATATGTGTATGTGAGTGACGTTTGGAAAATATTTAAACAATTTAAAATTTGTATCAATATATTTTATCATTTTTATTTATAAAATGCTTTTTTTTTGCTGCGGTTTTGCTAATTGAATTTGTTGAATATTTTCGTTTAAATAAGTACGGATTATAATCATTTTTCATTTATTTTTTTACTTTTTTTGTATATTTCCTTACATTTTGTTCAAGTAAAATTAAACGATTTGAAAACGGATTTAAACTGGCATTATCGAAATGCGTCACATGTTAAAAACGTCTTTTTTTCAATGAAACAAGATGGAATATAAAATCGTCACATACAAATTCATCACACTATTTGTCGATTTCAAAACGTTTTAACGCCGAAAACGATTTGCATCACATACCTGATTAATTTTACCTTTTCGTAATAAATACTTGTACATGACTTTTTAATTTTTTGCTTAAGAAAGTTTATGCTTTTCATTTGTACACCAGAAAATAACATGTACTTCCCAAGAAAATAATCGCTATGCAGAGATACTCTCTAAGGTCTGTATTTCTCAAACAATGATGCATTATATAAACAGAGCAACCTAAATTACGACGCAAAGCGCCGTCTAACTGTCAAAATTTCTCATGCCCCTACAAAATGTATGAAACCAACCGAAATAACGCGGCATCAGCGCTTTGCAATTGGAAAATCCAATTTTGACATCGCGTAAAGAAGTGAAGTTTGGTGAAAAAAAAAATTAAATTGTTGAAAAGTAAAGACAATTGAGTTGTTTTCAGGTAAATTTAGTGATTGATCTCTATTTCTTATTTCTATTTAAATTTTTGTATTAATCAAAGTGAGTAAACAGTACCGGTTCTAGTGCAACATTAACAAGCTAATTCAGATTAAACATTTCAGCGTAAAAGCTAAGCGCTGAATAACGTTGCGATTTGCGACGTAATTTAGCTTGGAGTGGAACATACATATATATATGTGTTTGTTACAGGGTAGCACGCGTAAAGTAAATAAAAGCAACCAACAACAAGCTGGCTCAAAATTTAACTTCACTTTGTTTTTTTTTAACTGGGACCAGCAATCAGGAGATGACTCCTACACATGCGAAGCATTGTGCTGGAACTATAGGAAAGGGATAGTAGGAGAAACGACAGGAGGTGAAGTTTAATTAATTATTTTTGCAGCTCTGCTTTTCGCACGTTCTTTGTTTATACTCGTAGCAGTGCTTAAGCTTCGGTTTAGTAGCCATTTTTATTATTATTTTTACCTCGCCGGTGCTACACAATAGTATAATTACAATGAAAGTTGTACGCACTTGAAATAACAAATCATAATTTCTATAAATTCAGAAATCATAATTTGAGAAAAAAAAAATCATCAAATCATATTTAGGTTAAAATATCATCAAAAAATATGATAAAATCATCATTCTGGCAACGCTGGTTGACATAAATGTTATAATAATCAAAACATATTTAGAAAACAAATTGTTAATTTTGTAAAAAATAATCATTGTTAGAGCTTAAAGAGAACTTTTATTGCAATACAGTTTATAATTTAATAAGATTTATAAAAGTATTTTTAATACTCTCTTGACCTGACATATCGTTCCTATCTACGCTTGTCGCTTTTTTATTTTTTTGTCTTCTACTTAGCTTTTTCGCTGACCTATATCTTATTTACTTATTTCCCTAATCGGACCTAATACTATCCTATACAATATATTGTTTTTTCTTACTTATTAGTTGGATGTGATATGCTTTGGGGCTAATTGGATAATTGGAAAATTGGGGAGTGACAAAAAATCATTTATTATTATTATCTATTATTATTTTTTTTGATTAAACTTGTCGCGTATCTATAAACTTACGTCTATAGCATACAGATACATGAATTATTCTTATTATTATTATTATTTTTGTTAGATTATTACCAAATTTTATAACACTATGTAATATATTTCATTGGCCAATATTGGCTTTGTATTACAAGACTGAATGAATAAATAAATAAAATAAATAAATAAATAAATACTAATAAAGAATTTAATAAAAAAAAAAAAATAAATTAATTGAAAGATATTGCATATCGATTTCAGAGTTAGCCTCTCTTTGGTGTCGACGTCGTCATTGACAACTGGAATTAGGCGGATTGTTTCTTGGGGAAATTTTCATAGAATTTTGCACAGATTACGAGTACATTTTTGCTATACGTTTGTTGACCAAACAAAATTAACCCACTCTGATATTGGCCTTATATTAGGAAGTCCTACTTGCAGAAGAACAGCGTTGACATTGTCACCAAAAAAAATCGGCCAATATGGTGATTTGGAGACGAGTGTGAACAAACGTTTCCCTCAGAGTGCATCGTTAGGAGGATGCAAAATTTATTTGCAATTCAACTGACCTAAGACAATAAAGTGCAACTCACAAACATTACACATTATTCCACAAATAAAGGAAAACAATTCGTAGCAATTTAGAATTAAAACAAAGTTAAAATTTTGTACTTCGAGTCATTTAAACTGAATGGGTCGGTTCCTTTTATGGTACTGAAAGCGACTGGTTTAGGGGAGTTTTTTTTCGTTTTTGTTTTTTCTACTTTAAAATTGCAAAAAAAAAAATTAAAATGAAATAAAATTTCGCATTGTTTATTTATAGACAGAAAAAACAAAAACCTTTTAAAATTGGGATTTAACAAAAACAAAAAAAAAACAATGTTTTTTTTTTAAAGAATTTCTTTTATTTTTGTGCACGAGTGCTGGGAGACAATCAGTGAGTGCGCTTGTAAAGTAAAATACAAATGAAATACTACAGTATGTGGATGGCTACAACAAGTTGCACAAACGTTTCTATTTCAGTTGCCAGCTTTTAATACAAATTCATAAAATACAAAATACAGAAAAATAAAATAAAAATAAAAATACGAACTGATGATGATGCTTTAACTGCTGCTGCTACACAATATGTGTGGCAACTATACCAACTAAAAATTAAAAAAAAAAATAATACATAATAAATTTTTTCTTTTCCAAAACCAACTGCAACCAGCCAACATATAAGCAGTGAGTTATGTCGTGTGCACCCAGCAAACAGATACCTGTGTTGGTTATTGCATACGAATTTACAGCAGCTTTATAAAAAGTTAATAAACCTGTCATAACGCTTCATCCAATGTAATCAAGTTCCAATAATCTAAGCACAACTCGGGAATAACAGTACAACATATTGAGAAGAGAAAGTCGACGAAATCGAAGCAAAAAAGAGTTCACAACGCCGAATAAAGCCCACTTGGACTTGGAAGAGTAAATTGCGACATGAAAGAAAATTTTTCTCAATATTTCGACTGCTAAGTTGTGGTTGAGCCATTTTAAAGGGTTCGGGAGCTAAACAGAATAAGACAGAACGCATAGATTTACGCCGAAGGGCTTTTCAACCATCCATGTAGACACATGGTTAGGAACGACCATATCGTAGGGAATTTCGATGAAGTGAAAGTTGTGTTCACTAAAAATAAACAGAGTTCAGTGACACGAGGATAAATAATTTTGATAAACTTTTCTTCTAGTTGCGGTATAAACAGTGTACAGTACAGTGTAGTAGAAGCTGGCAAAAGTTAGGAATACGGACATCAGTCATCACAAGGGAATCTACTTCTAGAACCATTTCGACTTCTTACATGTCGAATCGCACAGCCGGCATTTGAAAGATTGGTTGACGAGCGCGATCATCTCACGATTAATTTTTTTTTTTTAAATCTGGGACCAGCATTCCTTTGATGACTCCTACACATGCGAAGCATTGTGCTGGAACTATAGGAAAGGGGTAGTAGGAGAAACGTCAGGAGGTGAAGCTTAAGTAATTATTTTACAGCTTTGCTTTTGCACGTTCTTTGTTTATACTCGCAGCAGTGCTGAAGCTATAGGAAAGGGATAGTTAGAGAAACGACTCTGCTTTTTGCACGTTCTTTGTTTACAGCAGTGCTGAATCTTCGGTTTAGTAGCCATTTTTATTATTATTTTACTTCGTCGGTGCTACACAATACCGACGAAGGAGGGCGTTCTGATGTGATTGTGGATTGCTATCAGCGAGCATTGAAAGATTATTTGTAGTCAACAATCAATCGTGTTATACTCTTCAAAGTGCAATTTTTGAAAGTCATTTTGATGATTGTTCTATGGGTTTTTCTTTTATTTCTCCTTTTGGGGGAAAGCACCTGGCAATTACAATGTGTTCAACTGTTTCCAGGTTAAGGGACTGGATATCCGCATCGCGCGATTGCAGTGGCGTACGGGATTGCGAATAATCTGGCGAAGGGGGCGCCTGCCTCGGAAACGGGCACGTAGCTGGATTTTGCGGGCTTCCTACGCGATGGCCGGAGACGCTGGCTGCGGTGTCTTACCGCCACGATGACTGGACACTGGCCTTTGGAATTCTTGCAAGACGCATGGGTCTGCAGTACAACGACTTCTGCTCAGGGTGCAACGATGATCAGGAGGAAGCGAGTGTGGCTCACGTCCTCTGCCGCATCGTTCGGCAGCCTATCGCAGCTGTCGGAGATGGTGCTCAGCAAGCTGAGCGCATTCATTGCGGGCAAAGGCTTGTTGTCGCGTTGACACCGCCGCATTCACTGGACCGTCGGTCTCTCGGTTCTTACTGCGTCTTTCCAATCGCATGCCTGTCCAGTGATACCATCTCTTTTCCGACCGATTTTATCCTACTCTATCCCCTCTCTTTTTCTTCACAAGTATCACAACGAGACCATAATGAATAGGTCCCAAGTGGACTGGGCTCTTTATTTTCACCGAAGACCTTCCTAACATACCCTAACCTAGCCTAGACGATTCATATGAAAGAGTCGCTATCGTGACACAGTTTCTCCCGTTGTACTGAACGTGCACGATCGTCATACGACATCGTCGATGATTAATTTAAGTGCCTGCTCCGATCGTGTAAGAGTCTTCTACGATTGAAAATGATAGCTGGGTAAATACACATTAAAATATATGTATATTTCTAAATACATTCATATGTAAATATGTATGCAATGTGTAAACAAACATGAATTTTCCATGTCACGGAAAGTTAGGAATTCTAAAGAGTTAACCACGCCCAAAACAAACTACATAACTTTTTCAGCTTCTGCTGTATTACTTTCAGGCCGCATGTGAAAATTAGTTTAAGAAAACTATGCCTGTCTTATTAATTTTGTTTGCTGGGATATACTGCCAGCCATTATTTCACTTACGTACATACATTCAATTCGCTTATTTTATTATGAAATATTTGCAAAATATTTCAATGTAATTGAAGGGCTTTAAAAAAGTGCACACAAACATAGAAAAACTTGTAGAAAACACATTGAAAATCAATTTACGTATTTTTATTTCTTCATTTCTGTGCACCCAAGAAAACAATAAAATAATTTAAAAAAAAAAAAAAAAAAAGCCGGAATGCAGAATTCATACGCACAAATAAATGTTTATTAAGAAATTGAAGCATTTCATATCGAATTCGAAGTTTTTTTGTTTAACAATCGTTTGTTACTAAAAAAATTTTTTACGCTAAAAATGCAGTTTTACTCGCGTTATAGTTGTCCAAAAGTGGACTTTTAACAAAAGTACAGTTTATATTTATTAAAATACACTTTATTGTTGACTATGGTTAAGGTTCATTGAATTTATTTCAAATGTTCTTTTGCTTTCGTCAATACTTTGTGTCTATTGCTGATATATGTAAATGATTTTCGAAAAACGTATGTATGTTACCAGTGCTGTAAATAATTTAAAGGAAGTAGTCGATTTTTTTCCCTATAATACAATATAAGAAGTTTCAGAACATGAAAAATCAAAGTTGTCGATTTGCAAGGGATGCTCATGATCCCAATGAAAATATAGGAGACATTTTCATGAGTAAAAGCCGATAATTTCGCTCTCTTCGAATCTATTCAACCGATTGCGATGAAATGTTCGCCAAATATTTTTCCGAAAATTTAAAATATTCGGCCTTATTGCGGTTGTCAACGACGACGTTCGATGAGCGCGCGCTTGTTTTATCCATTTTTAAGAAATAATATTACAAATGTAAACAAAAACCATATGCTATAACAGTGCTACCAATATTGAAAATTCAAAGACCGTTAGGGTTACCATTCTTTGGTTATACTAAGAATGTTAGTTAAACAACATCTAGTGAATTATTCGTTATGTACCATAAATAAAAAAAATTCAAAATTAAATAATCTATTATTGATTTTGATAAATAAAGAAAAATAAACAATAAAGAAAGATATTAAGCCTGAGGTCTTTTTTTTATTTTATTTTGTTTTTATTATTATTTTATTATATATAGGAAAAAATTCTTTCCTATTATTCCTGATGATGTTAACAAGCTGTTAACGAAATATCGAATAAAAACAAAATAAAATAAAAAAAAGACCTCAGGCTTAATAAATATATATCAAAAAATATAATAAAAAAGGTCAATTAATAATATAATTAAAATAAAGAAAGATATATAAATGTTTGAATATATATATATGTATGTAAGTAAAGCTGAAGTTCATAATTTGCATAAAAAATTATTTGACCACTATTAATGCGCACAGTGTATAAATTCGTATTAAAGTTACGAAAAATTGGATCAAAAATAAAAAATTAAAATGTACCTTCATAATAAAAGTAGAAAGTTGTCAGAGCACAAAAAATGGTGCAACTTTTAATTTAATTTCGACTATTTGCGGACTCCTCTTTCAATGTTTAGATCTAGTAAGATGGGGTTTTTGGTAAAAACGGGTAAAATAGATAACCTTCTCAGAAACTAAGCCAGATAAAAATTACAAAACCACAATATTCTGGCTGTAGAGTCACCACAAATTTGCCAACAGCAAATGTCTGTACATACTACCTACCTAGATTCAAGATACATGATGCAAAAAAAGGCCTTTTTTGTATTTTATTTAATGTAGACAACAAACAAACTTAAACATTTAAACATGTATACCTGTAAGTATGTTTAAGGTAAATAAACATTCTTCTACAAAAGAATAAGGTGAAACAATCTTTTTGGAAATGGCTGAAGAACCATTGTATTCTTTTCTTTTCAAAAAAAAGTCTATTTTTGCTGTTTAGCTGCCGAAGAAAAAAACTGGTTTAATGATGCTACTACTTGCAAAAGTGTACAAAAAAATAATCATGGCATTTGATTACTGCGCTTGTTAACGAAAAAGGTATTACTACAATATTTCCTCAGACAGGTACTAGGTATGTACATACATACAGACATTTATACATATGTAATGGAGCCTGTATTTTATAATAGAAAATAAACTTTTGCTTTATATTTACAGGGCTGTGGTTGAGTTAGCGACTGGTAATGGCGTGCCCAAGTCCGTTATTGGAGACTGTAATGGTTTTAACATAATCTCAGTGTATTTCGAAATTTTGTTTAGGTCATTATTAAATACATTTTTATAAAGTTCTTCGTGCAAACCAAGTGATTTGAAAACGTTACGCAGCCTACAGACGAACGGAGGAACATTGATTGGAACATGGGCAAGGTGAAGACAAATGGGGTGAACTACTTTTTTTCTTAATTTTTTTATTGGGCTGAGAAGTGGATTTTTTTTTATCAGCATGGAGGGAGGGATTAGTATAATGTGGCGAATTTCACCATTGCCCATATAATTTTTTTCGTCAACTGAAGTTATATTTTTAATTATATATATATATATATATATGGAATCACTAGAATTTCGGAGTAGTGCTACCTAAAATTTAAAATCTATTGTGACGTATAACATATGCGTATACATTAAGGGAAACTAATGAACCACACCCAACGACGAGCGCGGCCGGAATAATAGGTAGCCCATTTTATTTTTTTTATATCATCTTAAATGTATAAATCGTTACAGAGATTTTATAGTTCGTTATAAACGTAAATTCTCTACAACCGGAGTTACCTATAACCGTACTAATTTGTATGAAATATTAATGCAAAACTGGAGGGACTTGAGAATTTGTTCGTTGTAAGGGAAAATTCGTTATAACCGAGTTCCACTGTCCTTCAATATCATTTAATTCCAATATCATTCTTAAAATATGATAGAAAAAATTAATCGCAAATTGTTTGTTTTGTGCTAAGATGTATTTATACAATGTAGGTTCGTCGCAATTCGCTGTAAAAAATGTCTAGTTACTTTGCCTAAATCAGTCGGTGCAAAGGTTGTCGCAAGGCAAATTCGTCAATTCGCTTTGCGGCCGAACGTCAATTTTTTTGAACACATGTGTTTTGTTAAATATAACATAACCTAAAAAATAAGTGTTAAATTAGTGTAAAAAAAAATTAAATTGAAATCAATTATTACAAAAAGCAATTTATTTTGCATTCTTATTATTATAATACTAAATTATTTACAACCAACTTTCTTAAATTTTTCACAAAAGTAAACAAACTTTGACGTTCGGCATTAAAATACATACGTTACAAATTTTGAATCAGCTGATAGGCGAATTAGCTACTGTTTAAATACATACATATTTGATATGAAATAGTATGTACATACATATTTAGAAGGTGATTTCTCTTTGTTACTTAATTTTTCGCCTCATATAAGGCGTATTCCTACAACACTTGCCTTTTGAAACGTAACTACCATGTTGCAAAACGGCTAGCTGTAATTGAGTGTGTGCAAATATCTAAAAATTAAAACTGGATAGTAAATAGACCTACACATTTTAATTTAAACCCAAGTAGCTCTAGTGTCCATCTAAAACATATTTTGAATTTCGCGGTTTAACAGAAAAGCCTGATATTATATCATTCGTTATACCGAGTCTCGATTGTATTTTTTGGTTTTACTTACGCAAATTCATCAATTTCTGCAACAAAACTTTATTTGTTGACGTGCTGTCAAAATCGGATTTCCAAACCGAAAAAACCAAAAACAAATATAAAAAAAGCGAAAAAAAAATAAAACAAAAATAAGCGTGTGGCTTCCTCCGGTCGTAAATAATTTTTACTGAAAAGTCTAATATTACGATCAGGAGTACAATAACGCAATTCCACTAGTTCAGTGGCAGTTAAATTGCCATTTTCATGTTCGCTAATAACGGCCGTTTTTAATCAACATTTAAAAGTAGACAATCAATTTTTTGTACCTAAAAAAAAAATAGACAACACTACTCCCCATTTCTCTTGTCTGAATAAAAAATAAATAAAAAAAAAATCCATAAGACAAAAGTGGACGAAAAACTGTAATCAAAACAAAAATTTGTGCAAAACAATATTCCTTCTTCTTCTTGTCAATATTTTTTTCCTTTGCTGGTTCATTCTTCATTTACAACTTTTTCTTTCTTGATTATATGCTGCTTTCAGCATGTTTGTTGTTCTTGCTGTATAACACCACATCGTCCCATCAACATCATTAACATCATCAGCATTTTCATCATTATATTTCTTCTGTGCTGTTTCATGGCAGAAAAAAAACCAAGGAGAATATTAAGCTTTGAATGGGTGAGGGAGCAGTAGTGATGTTTGTTTTTATACTGTTGTTGTTTGCCTGGTAATATCAACACCACTTTTTCTTATTTCATGAAACGTAATAGAAAAAAATTAAAAAAAAAAAAGAAATTTAATAATAATGAATGAAGGAAAGAAGACAACAGACTACAGGGAGACAAAATGACTGATTGTTAAAGTTAAGCATAACATGTGCCGGACAGTGATGACAACTTTTTCGACGAAAAAAACACTATGCTGTGCAATACGAAAGTAAAATTAATTGAATTTCTTCAAATCGACTTTGTTAAAAATTTGCAAATATAACTTACCGCCGCATGTGTGTCGCCACAATGCCAGCAATTTCTATAAGCAGTGAAATTCTTTAATTTTTCTAAAATTTTTTAATGAACACGATTATTTATTTCATTTCATTTATCGATTCTTTTGCAACATACAAAGCATTTTGGCCAATATAACATATTACCAGTATAAATTCAGTACAAGCTAATTAAAATATTTGCAAAATTTATGTTCATGTATTAATTGGTGGTTATTGGTTATTCATTCGTTTAAACTGATTTCTTGAGGATTTAAATTGATATAAGCTGACAGTTCAGCCTTAAATTTCGCTACTGATAAGGCAAATAATAATATTAATATTAAAAACATAAATTTAATACATAAGTGCAATATCGTTCCGCTTTTATCTATTTATTTCGCTTATTAATGGTTTTTATCGTAGTACGCGGTCATGTCATCCGCTTTTTGGCAAAACACTTTCACGCCTGCTGTTTTAGGAATAACAACGCTTTTTTTAAAAATCGCTGGAACTCGAGTGGAAATTATGGATGGACGTCCAGTTTTTGGTTTGCTTGCTAGGGATTGACTCAGAAAAATTTTTTATTACAGTCTGCACCACTGTAGACTTGGGACGCCCAATGATTTTAATAATTGAACTCCTAAAATTTCTTTCTCTTTTTCTCAGTTTTAAAATATGTTCACGCATTTCGATACAAATGCCCTTTGTTTTCTTACCCATTTCAATAAAAAAATTTTTTAAAATTACTGCAGTCTTTAGAAATTTGCTTACAAATAATTAACCTTTTAATACTTTCCGAAAATGTTTTTTTTTTAAATCTACTTAATTTCAAAAAGTATCGCTTCTATTTGGCGTAGTACGTATAATTATTCATGCTGCTAAATTTAGTTTTAATGATGAAACAGAACTGGGGCTGACGTCTGTTTTCCATACAGTGTGACATAAAATTTTGCCAAAGAAAGCGGTCGTGAAATAGAATCGATTTTATTTTGACAGCGCTTTTTCTTATGCTCTCACTTTAAAACACAAATGCTTTCAACAATATTACCATACTTTTAATAAATTTTATACATTTTGTTTTTGTTTTTGAAGGTTTGGGGCGAAGAAAAATAAGAACAAAAGAAAATCAAAAGAAACATTTAAATGTGCTATTGAAATAATTTTGTTAATAAAAAAAAAAAAAAAAAAAGGCTGATTTTGTGGAAAAATTAATTGCAGAAATACATAGGCATGATTGCATATATAATTTACAGTCGCCATTGTACAAAAACTTTTATTTAAAGAAAGATTTCTGAAGTTCGTGAAGCTGCAGCCGTCGTTTCAATTATGGGTCTGTTTTCTCTAAGGTCCGTTTTTGCATGAAGTTTCGGACGTGTTATATCTCATCATTTAAGTATCAAGCGCATGCTACACGCATCAGTATTCAGCTTCAATATTTGCCTTTGTGTTAGTACGAGTATATGTATTGAACCCTCTGACACACTACGTCAACATTTCTCATCAATATTCATTTTTTTGGTTTTTTTTAGTGTAAACATATATAGAACTTACCGTCGGCAAATTATCAAAACCATTTTGATATTCATCAATATTGCACAGAGCGTATATGTGTGACTATTTTTCGCACACAATGACAAATATTGAAGCTGAACATTGATCGTGTAGCATCTGCTTAAAAGTACAATAAGGGGTAAATTACCCGAACTTTTTGTAGTTTGTTTTTGACAGTGTCTCTATGGCTTGCAAATGCAAGAAAAAATATCGATCAGAAATCCATGGTTATTCTTAAACTGCAATGTTGCGGGGAGTACGTCCTATTAGCTCTGTGACTGTATATATTTTCACAATTGTACACACAAACACTGAAACGTAAACATTTTGGTATTTAGCAGTCGTTTATTCTTGCAAAAGTTGGTATTTTCTCCTCCCTCCAATCAAGCGCTTTAATAATATTATATTCATTTCTTTAAGTGCTCCCAATACCTTGTTTGGAGTCTATTTCTATTAGAAACATTAAAAACATTTTATAATTGTTTGCTTTGTAGTCATTCCGTTTTGTTTGCTGTGTTTTGAGAAAACAAAAAAATAACATTTGAGCAAATACAAGAAAATATGAAGAGAATAAAATGTTATTGGCAAAAAGCAGCCGTGTTGTCAACGCAGTGCTTTTAGAACCCTTTTAGTGCTTTTTAGAATTCTGCGACTTTTGAAAAAATAACTCAAGTATAATTTTAAAATTTTCAGTAGAGCAAACAAAAGTGCTTTTAAAATGCTGAATGAAATTTTTTGTTAATACATTTCAAGAAAAGTAAAATTCAAATGCAAATCAGCTAAAAAGCGAGATAATTTGATTTTTCATATAAAGGGTGGTTAAATTTCAAGGGCCGATGTTGATTTTGAATAAAACACGAACTATTTAGGAAATTATTGTAATTTTATTTTATTATGATATATTGGTATTACTCAATTATGTATGGAACAAAATATCGGCCAAATGGGCGCCGCGACCACGGCGGCACACCTCCATCCGATGGTCCAAATTTTCGATGACCCTGAGGCATAATGGAGGTTCTATGCCTTTAATGTGCCGAATTATCTCATCCTTTAGCTCTTGAATTGTTGCTGGCTTATCGACGTACACCTTTTCTTTCAAATAACCCCAAAGAAAAAAGTCCAACGGTGTCAAATCACATGATCTTGGCGGCCAATTGACATCGCCATTACGTGAGATAACACGGCCATTGAATTTGTTGCGCAAAAGAGCCATTGTTTCGTTAGCTGTGTGGCAAGTGGCACCGTCCTGCTGAAACCACATATCGTCCACATCCATATCTTCCAATTCGGGCCATAAAAAGTTCGTTATCATCTCACGATAGCGAACACCATTCACAGTAACTGCCTGACCGGCCTCATTTTGGAAAAAATACGGCCCGATGATGCCGCCAGCCCATAAACCGCATCAAACAGTCACTCTTTGTGGGTGCATTGGTTTTTCGACAATCACTCTTGGATTCTCATTCGCCCAAATGCGGCAATTCTGTTTATTGACGAATCCACTGAGGTGAAAATGTGCCTCATCACTGAAGATGATTTTCTTCGAAAATTGATCATCCACTGTTGCCGTGGTCGCGGAAACAACCTACTTCCTACGAGGCCCCAATAAGGTTACATAATGGTGAATTTGCACAGAGTACAGAGGAGAAAATTGAGGAATTCGCCAACCACCTGGAAAACGTATTTACACCAAATGTAACCGCTTCCCGTATTGCGCCGATTGTCATAAACGAAAGAGTACAACGTCCACTGAAATTCCGATTTGCTGAAGTCGAATCTGCTATAAAAACGTTAAAAGCCAGAAAAGCTCCAGGCAGTGACAAAATCACAGGAGCAATGATAACTAATCTGCCACAATCAGCATTGAGGCTGATTCTCTTTATTTTCAATTCTATGTTGAGGTTGGGTACGTTTCCGAAAGCATGGAAACACTCAGAAATCGTAATGATTCCTAAGCCAGGTAAAGATGTTACGCAAGTATCTTCTTATCGTCCAATAAGCTTATTGCCGATACTGTCCAAACTTTTTGAAAAATTGATTCTCGAGAAACTACGGCACCACGTTGACACTAATTCTGTTATCCCACATCACCAATTTGGATTCCGGAAAATGCATAGCACTGTGGCACAAGTACACAGAATAACAAACCTTGTCCGATCGGCTTTCGAGAATAAAGAATACTGTTCGGCACTTTTTATTGATATATCTCAAGCGTTCGACAAAGTCTGGCACGACGGTCTGATGCACAAAATTGTAAACTTGCTACCGGAAAACGTTCACAAATTGTTCAAAAATTACATAACTAATAGATCTTTTCATATAAGGTCGAAATCGGTGATATCTTCCATTAAAAATATCCATGCTGGTGTACCACAGGGAAGTATCCTTGGTCCTTTTCTGTACATTTTATTTACTGCGGATATGCCTACAAGTCAATTGACGCATACATCAACTTTCGCGGATGATACTGCTTTTCTAAGCATACACAAGAATGCAGCAGTAGCAAGCCAACATCTTCAAGCGCATTTGAACCGATTGGAAAAATGGTTATCAAAGTGGAAGATAAAAGTAAATGCTTCAAAGTGCGTCCACATTACGTTTACTCTGAGAAGGGACAATTGTCCTCCCATCACGATAAACGGTGTTACAATACCTGAGGGCAACCACGTAAAATATCTTGGTATTCATCTCGATAGACGTCTTACGTGGACTAGTCACATAGCGGCCAAAATCACTCAACTGAAGTTGAAAACTGCGCAGCTTTACTGGCTTATAGGACGACACTCTGCACTAGGCCTAGATATGAAGGTGCTGTTGTATAAGGCGATTTTAAAGCCCATATGGCTATATGGCGTTCAGCTGTGGGGAACTGCTTCCGCATCAAATGTTGCAAAATTACAAAGAAGACAGTCAAAAATTTTACGAATAATCACAGGTGCTCCATGGTACATGAAAAATGTAAATATCCACAGGGATCTAAAAATTCCATCAATTAATGATGAAATTAAAAAAGTCTGTACGAAGTATAGGACGAAGATCACGGTGCATCCCAATCCACTTGCTAGAGAATTGCTGGTCTTTGAGGGTCACAGAAGACTCAAAAGGACCCAAACGTTTGATCTGATTGGATGAAAATTCTGTGTAACCATTGGGTTGAAATTGCAGTGGCAATGGAAACTATTTTTTTTTTTTTATAGTATATTTTTAGATTAAGATTTGAACACATTTTGTTAATTCATATTGAAAGATCCAAAATTCAAAAATAACATGGGAAAAAAAAAAAAAAAAAAATTTCCTAAATAGTTTGTGTTTTATTCAAAATCAACATCGGCCCTTGAAATTTAACCACCCTTTATGTATGTACATATATTATTTCTAGAACTATATGTCGTAAAAACATACTGATTAGACAAAAAGTCGTCGCTTAAAAATGTATCTTTATTATAAAGAATCTGAAAGATTTTCTTACGTCGGCTGACGTTCCTTTCTTAAACGTCCACAGAATTAATTAATTAATAAATAGAGAATAGAATAATCCGCGCTAGGTGAATTTTTTTTCCTTCTAATAATTTTTCTCTTTCCTTAAAAAATTTAATTTAAACAAATATTTTATTAGCGCAAAATGGCTCATGCCTTATTTTCACTTTTTTTTGTGCAGACACACATTCACAGTAATGGACACCTGAAGTTTTACCAGCTTTATGGTACTGCATTCAACTTGAAGGTAACGCTGATACTCTTTGTTACTATATCAGCCTACGTTTTACGTTACAATCGCAATGTTTTTTTTTTAATATAAAAATTAGGTAAAACATCACCTTCGTCATATTGTGTTTACAACGATTCTATTTTCTTGCGAATTCCTTTAATTATGTTAATGATAACATTGATTACAATTTAATGGTATCTCTGTTAAGCACCAATGAGAAGAGAAGATACAGTTCCTGAATTCGCATAGAGTTGTACTTATGCACAATATTTAATGATCTCATGCACAAACTAAAATAAATTCATTAACACAATTAAAAAAAAAAAGTGGAATGTGGAGTGGAAAAATAAGCTTTTATTTTGTTTAAATTTTTTTAATTAAAAAGCAATCAAAATATTTAAAAAAGTATTTTCTTTCAGTGCATTTGCACCAATTCATTAATTCATTCATTTAAAAAAATATTTTCTTTCAGTGCATTTGCACCAATTCATTCCCATTTTGATTTTAAATCACCAATACATTGTCATTTCTCTTTGTGGGGACCACTGCTTTAAACTGATTCGCTTCACCTCCTGTCGTTTCTCCTACTATCCCTCCCTTCCTATAGTTCCAGCACAATGCTTCGCATGTGTAGGAGTCATCTCCTGAGTGCTGGTCCCAGATAAAAAAAAATATACATACATATATATTGTTTCCAAAAATAAATAAAATGTTCTTTAAAATATTAATTCGTAAACGTGGCTTCCGCAGTTAGTATAGCTGGCAATCTCTGTTGCAGATTATAGAATATATGTACGGCTGACTTCCAAAACGTATCTATACAAAGTTTGTATACAGTCCTGCTGGGCTATTTAGACAACGTAGATATACAAAGTTGCGAGACATTGCAAAATGGGTTTTCTTTTTAACAATATTATTTTCTTTATTATATTTTTTTATACATAAATATAACAAAAATTAACAAACGCCAGGAATAAAATGTCGAGGCATCAACTTTGAAACTGATACGCTAAATGCTTTATTGCTGCGTTTCTAGTACTTGTGTGTGACGTTTTGAAAATGTATGCTTTGTAAATTTTTTGTACTAAGATATTATGAAACACTATACTTTGTTCGAATACAAAGCAATTGACATTTTGGAAGTCAGCCTACCTTTCCCCTACAACAACGATATTCACGTTTTGTTTAATATGGAACGTAATTCTGCGCATTTATTGAAACTCTATGCTAATTTCTGTCTCGACAGAGCGAGCAGGACATCTAAAAATTCTATAGTTATAAATACTTCCTATATTGTTTGGCTCTAACGAGCGATATGCTTCCCATATTAATATTTTCATATCCAGTTGTAGAATTAAATTTGTCCACCAACTCAAAATGTCTAGGTACAGGTATTAAGAATAGTCTTAATTTTGGGAATCGCATATCAGATCCATACAATCTGATTCGGAATGAGAGGATATTTTGTAAGATTGTACGTTATGTATAAAATGTTAGAATCACCGAACATTATCAACATTTCCCAAATTGTTTGCAATGGCTTGGGATGTACCTTCACGAGGTATGTAGAATTTCGCACACCCTACATTTTTACAAGATTTTGAAATTAAGACAACCGGAAAGTCTTGTTACCGAAATTCCCTTTCATCGGTTCTACGCGTAATGTACAAATATCTATACCCCGCCGACACCTTTCAATTTCTGATGACTCGTTTATTGTACGAGTATATCGTGTTTGGAATTGTCTGCCAAATTGTCGCAAACTATTTTCATACTCGTATTCACATTTTAGAGTAAAACTCCTGCTATATATCAATTCACTGAATTGATCTGGTTATAGGAAACCCTTAAAATCTTATTAGCTATATTATTGTTTTAAAATTTTTTATATGCTGTTTATATGACTGGTGTGTCATTAACATTTTTGATTATTAAATCACATATTTTTTTATATTGTTACTATTACTAATATAAAGTCAATTATAATTAATCGATTATTATATATGTATGTACATAGATAATAACCCTACAATACATACTACATATATAATTGGCCATGAAGGCTTTTTTTGTATTGATAGTAAATTCAATGAATAAATAAAGTGTTCTTTACCCTACGTAGGATATATTCGACTAATATTTGCTTGCCTTATTTAGTAGACAGAGAGTGCAAAAGGTGCTAATGCTACTCCAGGTTTTATATGGACTTGGGCTATTTTCGAGAGCCATATCTGCTCAACTTACGTTTCTCAATCGCATAATCAACGGAATAGTGGGATACTGTTAGGAGACGTCAGAGTTTAGTACATTTGTTATAAATTTTCATTCCTTGACTTCTCTTTCTCTTTTTTATAGGTCTTTTATAAATGGTGTTGCTTCCCAACTCTGTAATTGGTGCAACTTTTCCCGCTCTACGAAAAATAGGCAAATACTTATCCCTAGAATAAATAATTCCACTATTAAAAGGGTCTGTATAGTTCAAGTCGCTCGATGGGGAAATGTACTACTTTTTCACTTGAGAATTTTTCTATAATCGTAAAATGTCTGTCACATCTGCTAATCTGGCAACCCTTTTCATATTATATGTAGGTACTTGGTACTTGTCACATTCATTTCTTACTTCACTCTTGTAATGATAGCTGAACAATAAACATCTACTTTTTTACTGAATTATAATCAAAAGCTTGTGTGCATATTTTATTGAAGATACAACAATATCTTTCGGCTCAAACTAACTAGATTTAACTCGGAAAGTTACTGATTGTTTTACTTTTAGTGTTACTTCCTATAAATGGATTTCTAACAAATTTCTCTGATACTTATGTTCCGAAATTATGCTTAAAATTTTATCCAGTCATGGCTGGACCGGCAATTTGTACTATTGAATTACTTTACTTTTTTCTATGTAAATCATAAATATTTTTATTACTCGCTAACTTTTGTATATACATAATATGTTATTTTCCCAGTGGAATTTTGTATTGCAATATGAAATAAATAAATAAATAAAAATGGCCAATGTTTTTTAACGATGACTATCGATTTCTTAGTAAAATTTGTATTTTTTTTTTTTTTGGTTTCCATTATAAAAAAGTAAAAATATTGATTTTATAAGTTTTTTTTTTTTAAAAAGACAATACACACTCTACGAAGCTCTTAAGCTTTTCTGTAGAAACATACAGGTTCTAAGCGGGAATCGAACCCGCACCTCCATATTGATAAGACTAGGTCTAAGAACATACAGTGTACTCGCAGAAACGTGAACTAATTTTTTTTAGATTGCATTTTTTCTATAACATATTTCAGTCTCTTTTATCATTTATTTAATTTAAAATTAAAAAATAATATATATGTATATTGTTTAATTATATTTATTTTTGAGCGATGGTATTTTTTATGAAAAGTTTTTCAATTATTATTTATTTCTCAATATTTGTGCCACTTTTTATATATTTATTAGATTACTGCAGAAGACAAAAAACATATGTATATTAAACTGATAAAACCACAAGGACGCATTTTTTATATGGTTTTAATCAAATTGCAGCTGCAAACAATGTTCCAAGTTTCGTAAATCATGTGATTCAAATCAAATGTCGTTTTAAAAGCACAGGTATGACTTGGTGCTGGTTTTTGTAATAATGTTCGGAGTGACTTTACATATTTACATGTTTAAGCTGTGTTAAATATCACAAAAGGTATCTTTAGATATTAAAAATTTTAAGATTCTTTTAATAAAATTTCAAGGAAATACATAAAGTACACATTGAGTAATTAAGCCATGCAAAAAAAAAATGGTGTCTGTATGGGTTCTCTTTAAAACGAACTGGTTCAACTGAAGAACACATGATTTTCACATAAGGGTGTCATTGGCGAGCAACAAAAAGCAAATGCGTTCACTATGAATTGGTATTTTCATGACTAAGCATCTCTTTATCTGAAGTCATAGGATTAAAGCTATATTTTAATTTTAACAAGATTATCACTAATTACAAATCGTGTTAAAACTAAATGCTCTTAAGTCGTAAAGCAGCTCTGGGTTGAAGAACAACCAACGCGTCATCGTAATTATTATTTAAGTGCGGTCAGGCCTGTTTTTGTTGTTTGACCTTCGAGAGTTTTGCGTCTCACTCGCACTGGTTAATGGATTTGCCACGTTTAACTGTCTTATTCACGGTTGTTGTTGCTTTTCGTTATTACCCAGCAGTCCGGTTACTCATTACAAACTGAAAGCCATCCGATTGTATAATATTATGTCAATAGGGAAATAAAACGAAAATAGTTAAGCCCTTACAACTCGCATCTGATTCGGATTTGTCTTTTTCCCATCCAATTGTAAAGTTAAATGTTTATTAGAAATGAAGATCAAAGCAAACACAAATAAAAATTTTGCATCGCATTACCATCTGATTTGGATTGCTTTGTAATGTATCATATTGTCATTTCGTTTTAATTATGAATTTTGTTCTTTTTTCTGAAGTAATTTTTCCGTTATTCTTTCTTTTTCATTTTTATTATTATTCCAAAGTAAAATTTGTATCAAGTTCATAAGTGTTTTTAAAAGTGAAGTGTTAGCGGCATTTTTTGTGGTAATATTGTTATAAATTATTAAATAAAAATAATTAAAAAAGGTAAGTGACTGTTTTATTTTTATTTATGTGTCAATTTATATACATATAAATGTATGTTTTGTATTTTTATTTGTTGTAAAGAATAAAATGATTGGATTTAGTAAAAGAAATTTAAGACTAAAGAAAATAGAAAGTGAACGTTTGAAACAAAATTCCGAAATTACAAAATATTGAAAAAAATGAAGTTCCTAATTTAATTATGCAATAGTTAAAATTCATTCCAAGATCAATGGCATTCAGATACAGCTTATTGCACTCCGAATTCACCATAATAGTTGGACCCATCCAACATTCGCTTACCATGTATATTGTGTTGGATAAATCTTACAGCCTCGGCCATCGCTGTGTAAATGTAAATAGAAATTGTATACAGACATTGGATGGGTCTGGCTTACATTGTCATTGGTCTCAAATCGAAGATATATGTAGCAAAAATTTCACTGGGTAATCACGTTGCCGTGATGGAGACCATCATACTCAGGAATTTTATATTTAAGTTAACTTCCTATGTGAAGGCATAGGTCGTTTAAATATACATAAGTATATTGTGTGGCAATTTGCGTACGTGCTACTGCCATCTGCCACAAGGCAAATTGATAATTTACTATTACTACTAGCTTTCACTAGAGTTTAAACGGGCAAAAAAATTCCGTTAAACTAAGATAAAACCAAGGTGTATCAAACAAGGTGGTGTTGTTAAAACAGGCGGCAATTTGTTGTTGTTTGTTGTACAAACGTTAAAAACACATTGTTTTTGTAATATTTGCAATATTTGTTTTTGGCATATCTCGAAAAAACTACGTGTGTGGTAAACAACAACTCCATTCAACACCACCTTGTTAAAGACCCTTGGATAAAACCATAGGTTAATTGATAAGATCAATGCAAATGCACTAGGCTACGGAGGTACACGCTAAAACCACAATTTTAAGTTTAAACTATAAGCACGGTTAAACTACATCCGAAAAACTGGCTTTTAAAACAAAACTGATGTGTGTTTATAACAACGATAAGGAAATAATCTTACCTTTATTTATTCGAAATTTTTAATTACAATATTTCGGCAATGCTGTATTTAATTGTAGCATTTGTATAGTTAATTTAATTTTGCACAAATACAATTTTTTTTTATTTGCTCTAGTTCCTTTTGAGAAATAATACAAATTGAAAAGGGAGGGAAGATGAACTTCGGAAAAATGTAGTTGATTCAATTAAAATTGTTGCTATTACTTTGACGCCACAATTCAGAAGTAAAAAATTAATACTTTGGAGTTGTTTTTTTAAATTTATATTCAAAACAATTTAGTTTCCAGCACAGAATATTTTTCAATGTTTGACATTTGGTATTCATATAACAAACACTTCACAGTTTTTATAGTAATTATTTTGGTAAATTTCGTTGTTTTTTTTTACATTTTAAAACAGTATTTTCTTGTTTTTTGTTCTTTCACTACGTTGTCTACTGTTGTTATTTATTCCACTCCACTTTTTAGTTCAGTTTTTCTGATGAGACTTTCTTCTTCAACTTTTTTTCACTCAAGGTCTTGTAGATATATATACTTTTCAATTGTTTTTTTTCCTTGTATTATTACAATAATCTTTGTACAACACACTTCTTTTTTCTTCACCACAATTAAAGATGTTATGTGAATATTGTTTTCAATCAATAAATTTATTTATGTCAATTTCTTAGTGTATTTTACTTATTTTCTTTTCTATTCAATTTTTGTTTTTTGTTTGACACAGACATGAAGGAATTCACTGGCAAAGCGTAATTTGAAATAATTATTAGAAAATGGATTTTTTTTTACTTCGTCATTCTACTCGTAGTTCTTCGTTGTTTGTCGGTTTCGCCATTTTCGTTGTGTTATTTGTCGTTTTCTTCGTTCAGTTCGCGCCAGTTTGTTCTCTTTCTGTTTGCATTTTTATTTGTGCGTATGTTGTGTGCTGTTATCCCTTTCTGTCTTTCATTTCGTAAATTATTGATTTTCATTGGTATTGCCAGAGTTTTTTTCAAGGATTAATTAAACAGTATATGGAAGAAAACTAATTAGTCCCCTTTTACATTTGGGGCATTGCAAGAGACTGACCAAATTTGTGAGCAAGGGGAGCGAGCGGCAGAATAGTACACAAATCTACTTTTTCTCTCCACTTTTCAAAATTTTCATGTTGTTGTGGTAATTCTCTGTCTTGCTAATGTCCGAAATGTAAAAGCTCTGAAGGTCCAGCTATTGCGGCTTTTGTTTTATATGTAAGTAATGCCAAGTTGACGTTTGCAACGTAAAAATCTATTTTCTGTAGATTTTCTAAGTGACAATTTCAACGATACGATTTTAGTAAACAGCAACGATCATTACTTATGTTACAGCTTTTTCCAGCTGGTCCCCGCTAACATATTACGTTTTTACTAACAGAGTCTTAGGCAGTTCAAAAGAAAATTCAAAATTCTTCCGCCTTTCAATGTCTCTAAGTCCCTTTCACACTGTAACAGTTAAAACTTAGACAGACGAATTTTCTAGGCGAAGGGTTGTAGAGGTGCGGTACATGACTATCTATACCGTACATTTTTTTTTCTTTTTCTTTCTACTTTTCGCAATTTCCATGCTGTTGCTTCATATTATTTTTCTCACTTTGTTGTTAATTAATACTATTGTATACTACACAGTATATATACAGCTACAAATCCATACATACATGTTACTGTAAAAAATTGAAAATTCTCTGCGAGCGAATTAATGTCCACAATGTAAAAGCATACGCTTAAGTGTAAAAGCTGACTAATGTAAATTGCGACTTCTTCAATATATGTATATTGCAAGCAATTTGAATTTTTCTTTGAAAAAGACGTGCATGCAATTCATTCAAACATCTGCTTCATCTGGTAACATTGTTCTGTTATATATAATTATATTCATACAAACATATATTCGTCTTTTTTACACTAAAACAAATTGTTGAATGAAAGAGAATGACAAAAGAAAGAGAAGAATTATCTGGTCTTTTGGCTATTTTTGGACTTTAGCTGTTTTTTTCTCCTAGTTTTGTCTTACTTAATTCTATTGTTTTTTCCTTCTGTATTAATAGTTTCATCAAGATGAGTTTTACCTCTTTTATTTCTTTTAAGTTTTATTGTGATAGGCCTTAAAACATACAACTTTTTTAAGTAGCCAAAAGAAAGGAAAACAGAATATTAATACAAAAATAATAACTAAGAATAAGAAAAACTGGCTGATAGTGGCAAAAACGATTTGCATATTGATGAATAGGTGTGGGTGGGTTGTTTAAAAAATATAAACAAAATACGCTTCCGTAAATTGCCAATTTAAAATAAATTAAGAAAAATTTCATGTATGCAAAATAAATTTGCACATAGACAAACTAATGATGAATTGAAAAATAAAACGTAATTGCATTTCAGGAGGGGACATGGGGTGAGTGTTAATATATCAAATTGAACAATTCTTTACTATGTACATATGTATGTAGGTATGCGCATTGAATCCAACTACAACAGGAGCGTACCTATCTATTAATTTTTTATTTTTTGCATTTCTTTCTGAAATGCAATCAAAAAAGAAAGCTTTAGTAAACAAAAATTTAAAAAGTGGGTTATACAAATACTCAACACACATATGTGATGCAAGTGAGTGGGGTCTTTGGCACTTAATTGCAGCAAATTTTTATGTACGAAATATACATATATTATGTGGCACAAACGGAGGCAGACAAGAAAATTATTTAAATTAGATAGGTAATTTTTGTTTTATGCACTGAGGCAAGTTTTGCGGCAGTTGCATTACTTGGTCCCCGTCCAGACTATGAAACATTTTAGGTTGTTAGAAAAAGGTACTATCTTTCATATACATGAGACATAAAAAAAAGAATGAATGATGCGTAACACCAAGGTAAATTCAGTCACATAAACTCACTAGCAAGGCAAATTCATTACCAGGTAAACTCAGTAGCTAATTCGCCCGTCAATTGATTCAAAGCAAAAGTGCAAACACTCCCCACTTCTTTCTATTATCTAACACACTCAAAAGTTGGGCAAAAAAAATTCTAGCGTGCGAACCGTGACTAGTAATTTTTTTATTTAATTGGGTTTGCACGATCCGGTTTTAATACTCTCACTCTTTTACAAATGAACCCATACTTTTCAAAAGTTGATGATTTAAAATTCCTTATCCAGTATTTGTTCAATTTATGTGCAAAAAAGCTGATTACTCTCCTGAGTGCTGGTCCTAGATAAAAAAAAAGATGCAATCTTGATAAATGAACTTGCTTTTAAATTGCTTAAAAATCGTGTGCAGCCTACATCACACTTACCTATTCACATGAAGTTTTACTTGCTGTATGTGTAAAAAAACCTGGTCGTGTGCAATGCGAATTTATACCACGTGGACGCATTAGCTAAAATTTTCATCAGCTGATTTGTGTCAAGTGTCACAGTTGTCTTCAATACAAAGCATGATAATAGGTAAACTATTTTGACAACTCGAATAAAATTATTCTATTTGTAAACAAAAAAAGGTGTTGCTGTAGGTACCAGATTTCCTGGTAAGATTTTTTAAACCAGAAAACTGAATATAGCAAAATTTATTATATAATTTTCACATAAAAAATTTGTAATTCAAACGAAATTCACAACTCCTCTACTTTAAAATACGCCTAAACGAGGATGATATTAGCCCCATCTGTATTTATCGTGGCTATTTTGACTAATTTGTATTTTTCATTCATGAAGACATTCAACAGATTTGTCACATATGCAAAGTACAGCTTTCAAGTCTGCCGTCGTATTACCATATACGAATGGATCTCGCACTCAATTACGCATCCATGCAACAGTGTTATGCAAAATCAAAATACAAATACTGTATGAAGGTACATTGATATTTAAAAACTTTTTAATTGCCACTAAAATTACAAAGTTCACTAAATTATATATCTCTTGCATTTTCAAAATTAAAATAAAAATACAATTAACTAATCTCTTACACCATTATATCAAACCAAAATTGAACTAATTTCCTAATTTTTGTTTTTGTTTGCATTTTCTTATATAAAATGCAAAATATTGTGATATAGGAAACTGATGTTTTTGATATGATACACAATAAAAAATTAACAAGCAGACATATTAAAATTAAAAAAAAAATAATCAGAAACGAAGGTAATACAAATGAAAAGGCAGATAAATTTTTTAACGCAATATAGACATTTTTCACAACAAAACACAATAAAACGGTAGGTAACGACGACAAACGACGATGAAACACCAGCATGAAACGAAGCAATAATACATTTTAATTTTTTCCAATATAACACAAGTTTGTGTGTGCTTTCTAGACAATATAAAAAAAATGAAGTACAAAAGCAAATGGCGGCCTGATTTTTTCTTTCTATAAAAAAAATGTATATATACATATGTATGTAGTTTATTAATTTATTTCTAAATTATCAGCTTCTTTGTTTTCGTAGTTCACTTTTGTGTTTTTATAATTTTCTTGTCATTTTTTCTGCGTTGTATTTGTGTATGTGTTTTTTACACTTTTTTTATTACAATTTCACACTCCTCGCTTTATTTAGAGTATTCCACAAATTGTGGTAATTCTCCGCTTTTACACTGTGTGGCTGATTTTTATTGGGATTTTCTTTTGCGACTGAAATGATTTATCTTCAATTCTTTATCGCCTTCGTGCAGTAATCATGATTTCCGTTTTCTGTTTCGTTTCTATTTCGCTTTGCTTTTTGACATTTCTAATGGCATTGCCAGATGATATTATTAATTGAACTAAATGAAATATTAACGGTTTTCTGAGTTACACGCAGTGTGTTAATTTAGTTTCTCAGTAAATGTAAACCAACTATTCTTTTCTTCTCATCAGGAAAGGAATCATGTTTTAAATATTTTTTTGTGTTTTCAAAGCTCTGCCAGAAAAAGTTCAAAAAGGACGCTCAGAGCAGCTTCAGACACATTAAGTTTATTTCATAATTTTTTATTAAATATTTTCTTAAACCTGCATTTGTGTTTGTACATGAAAACATTTCTGTGCCAAGTGTCGCATGTTTATTTTTTTTATCTTGGACAATTTCTCAGGTGTAGGGGATCATATACAATGCAATACTGGAACTATATAGAGAGGGGGATAGTATAGAGAATACACAGATGGTGAAGGTGGTAGGACGATAGAGCTTATTTCACAACTCTGCAGTTGCGTGTTAACTATAAAACAAAATTGCGTCGTCGCTGATGTCAATTGTGACGCATTATTTTTAAGGTGAGAAAAGCCATTTCATTTATTATTTTAGTTCGCCGGCATTTTATTGTTCAAATACCGATGAAGACGGGTGTGGTGACGGCTTTTTTATTGGACCGCGCCGAGAAGTGAACCAGGGTCCTTCTGGTTATAAAGCCAACACGCTAACCACTCAACCATTAGCACAACACTACGGACTTGGCGATTATGTGTGAAGCACGATTTAGAATCTGTTGAGTATGTCCCAGTTTAGACAGTCGAACATTTGGATTGATCTTACGCAAAAGAGTTAATTTGAAAAAGAAAATAAAAATCTTTTAAACTTAGATTCGATAAATGAGAAAGTTGACATTCTGTTTTCGTATATAAATGTTTGTTAGAGCAACTAAAGAATTTTGTAAAAGCTTTTACAGAAAAATATCAAGACTAGAGATATTGCCGCAAACGTATCTTTGTCAAATTAACAATGAATAAATTACAGTAGACCAAGAATTTTGTAATTTAACTAAAAAAACTTATTTTCAGATGTTACAGACAGGGCGTCTCAGTTTTTCATAAATTTTGCTTTGTTCGCATCAAATAACATTGTTACAGAGCTGTAAAGAGATTTTATAATATAGTTGTGATCACGTAAAAGTCGCATTTTTTCTAAATTTACTTTTTTAGTCATTCCTGTTTATTTTTACACAAATACACTTTAACACGAAAATGTAATGCAATAGTCGCAAAATTAACGGTTTTACAAGTAAATAGATTTTCATAATTGCATTGTAATAATAACAGTTTTTGTTATGTTTTTCCCTTGTCCTGTAAAATTACAATTGTATTAGTTAGGGCCTTTCTACGTGTGATCAACGGGATGTAGCTTTTAACAAGGTTTAGTTTTTGTATTAGAAAAGAAATCGCTATAAGATAAGTTGCCTTGCATGCATCATGCATTGTCATCACACACGACCACAGATATTTCGGGTTTCTCTTACATTTGAAGATATAAAAAAAGACATGTTTTTTCTAATATTTTTATTGCCTATAAATTGGTTTTTACCTCAATAAAAAGACAATGAAATTTATTTTACAAAATTTTTTTTTTTCAAACTACTTTTCTAAAAATCATCTATAACTTTATTCATGAACACCCTATTTGCCGAATTGCTTACTGACATCGAATAACTTAACACTGTTAAGATCTACACTATGTGTTTCCGGTTGGTGTGTGACATTACTATGGTAATGCCAGCAGTGTTGTAAAACATACAAACATAGCAAACTGTGGCTGGGTTTGAATATTCAAGTGCAATAAAATAGTTTCATTAGCTAAAAAGGTAAAATACGCAAGAACACTATGAACGTAGTCGATTGTAGTTCCCTTCATAATTGTGGGCGTAAGCCCACATATTTATGCCACTTATGCTTCTAAAATTTCTTTTCAATATATTTTTTGTGTAATTTATTTGAATTTAAAATTAAATGAGAAATAACAGATGTAATTATTCTAAAATGTTAATTTAATTTTTTATACAAAAATCTTTTAAATGTTTTGTAACACCACTTTTACACGCGGAAAGTTTACTATGCAAAGTCTTTGATTTTGTGGGAGACGAAGGAAACGAGAGTGGAAGTCAGTATAGACTTTCCTGTAGCCGCAACGTTGCCTTGTTCTGCTTTCGTCGTTTATAGTTGGATGTGCCCTACAAGAAATGGATGACACATTTTTTTATATTTTCTCGAACATATGATTGTCATTGCTGATGGATAAAATTAATTTTTATGTGAATCCCTGAATAGTTTGTTTTAATACTTGTATATTTTAAATAATTCTGTGTCGTGCATTATTAATGTGTCCAATTATATTTAGAAAATATTTGGTATTTAAGTGAAATTGAAAGATATGTAAGTATATTGCGTTAATTATTTATATAAAATTTTTAATCTTATTGCATTGACCCGCTTTTTCGTCTTATGTATTCTGGTACTTCTGCAGCATGTGCTCGGCCAAGAGGAAGTAACCATCCGCGTCGAAAAATCGATCTATACCAGTCGACGTTGAGCCAAGGGCAGTCTACCATTGAATTATAACAGGCGCATTTTGAGCTAAGGGCAGGCGCAACTTTCCACAATGGAGACGATCGAGGCCACTGTAAATTTGACTGTTTTAGTTCACAGATGATGGCCCACTCCAAGGTTCTGATGGATATTTCTATTTTATATTATATTACATTTATTTTTTATATACATGTGTGTACATATATATATATTAGAATATTGAAATAAAATCAATATAAAGAATTGAAAAAAATTGTGTTTCATTTCAATTGGGATATCCGTCAACAGTGACCGATATATCCATCAACGCTGACCGGTCAGCAGTGACCGATATATCCGTCAACACTGACTGGTCAGCAGTGACAGAAAATGGAATATAACTCTCATTTATGGGCCGGTGCTTCAAAGACTATTTTAGAGTTACTCGATCGTGTACAGGACAGGACGAAGAAACTCATTGGGGAGGGTAGGGTAGCCAACTCTCTTGAGCATCGTCGCAATATGGGGTGCGTTTCGTTATCCTATCGCTACTGTAATGGGATGTGCTCTAATGAAAGCAGCAAACTTGTTTCCCAAATCCGTTCATTCCTGCGCACAACACTTTCATCATTGAGGTCGCATCTATTTGTGGTCGATTTGGCAGCGAATCGCACCATGCGTTACAGAGAAAACTTATTTTTCAGCCAAACAGCGCGTATGTGAAACAAACTCCCTGCAGCGGTCCCTCCTCTCACTTTTGACGCCCCGCAGGGGTTTTGGGACTAGTTTCAAACCTACGGGTGTTTAGCAATACCGCGGTACCTAGCTAAAGGTCTAGCATTACCTTAAACTTCCTTGGAGTTTGAATATGACAGAAGAGGCGACTCTTCGAAATCTAACTAGAGATTGAGGAGGTTATGCTTGCATTTCCGTGCGACTGCAGAAATACGGTTCAATTCTAATCTAGTACTACGGGGCCAGCGAAGCCCCACAGCTCTAACGCTCAGTAAGGGTTTAATGACTGATGTACTCTGATGTCCACCCCGAAAAGTTAGAGTTGTATGCTGGTTTGGGAAAGGATTCGTAGTGGCTGTGGTTGCCACCAAGAGATACGCTGGGAGATAAGTTTTTGATCTGTTCGGGATATAAGTGAGTTTGACACACATACGACTTTTACTTAACTAGCTGCTGTTGCCATTCAACAGTGGTCACCGGAATGTGTCTCGAACAAACAGTATTATTTTGTATCTCCGAGTGTCATGGGGGCGTTAGTGATCGTCTTGATTTCACTAAGTATTGAGAGCACCGTGAAATGAGACGCTATGCGTAGGTGTCCACGCAAATCTTGAACACATCTGTCACTTTTGACGAGGGAAGATTCAAATCAAATGTCCATAAACACTACTCCTTCTATCCTCCTTCCCATAATCGAACTTCCTTGTTCCAGCACAGTACAGCGTAGGGCACATCCCTTACGATGAGTGCTGGTCTAAGATAGAAAAAAAAAATGCTCAGAACAAACAGAAAACGGTGAAAGAAACTGAAAGATTATCTGAAGGCTGGCTACGGTATTGACGAGCCGCATATTGGGCGGTTGGTAAACATATTTATAGGCTGGGTCTTTCGCACATATTCTGTTTCGCGGATAACAAAAAAGAGACGGTTTCCCACCTACTCTGTGAGTGCCCGCCTTTACATATGATGCGACGTAAAAAAAGTGAACTCAGAATGTTAAAATTTGTATTTCCTTATAATTTCCCATCATGCAAATAAATTAATAAAATGAATTAATAAAAGTAAAATAATTTGTTTCCACAATGAGTCATTTATTTAACTATTAACTGAAGCTATGTACTCGTACATGTTTTTATGTTAATGCATCTCCTCTTTTGTTTATAGATATCAATACTTGTTTAATAATTATTGGCTTCATAAAGTACATATTTAAATATCAGTAAATACTTGTGTGCACATGGTTTCCATAACTGCTGCTATTGAGAGGGAAAGAAACCAGTTACTTGTTATTTTGCGATGAATTATTTCATTTCACTTACATAACTGAACAGATAAAATGCATAATTGTATTTCAGATTTTATTGATTAATTTTATTGTCGCATTTGAGTTTTGATCGCGTGTCGAAATGGAAGATGCCATTGAGTGAGATTTATTGAAAAGGAATTTTATTTCATTAAGGGATGCACAGTGGTTTCGATGTCGAAAACTAAAGGGATTTGTGTTTTTTATTTTTAATTTATTTGTTCAGGCATTATTATTATTATTAATGGTATGGATGGTATGGATGGTAGTCTGCACGTTGACTACGAATCCAAAAACAGACCTGGCTTCAACCCCAGTTTCAGACTAAAATTTTAAAATAAAAATAAACATCTCGCATTTTTCTGATGTGCATTAGTGTGTCTTTGTGTGCCAGTTGTTGTCGGAAGGTTTCAGTGGCGAAGGCATAGTCACTGAACAATACCGCCTTCAGCTGATAGCAATTCACAATCGCATCAGAACGCCCTCCTTCGGCGGTATTGTGTAGCACCGGCGAAGTAAAACAATAATAAAAATGGCAACTGAAACGAAGCTCCAGCCTGCTACGAGTATAAACAAAGAACGTGCGAAAGCAGAGCTGCAAAAATAATTAATTAGGCTTCACCTCCTGTCGTGTCTCCTACTATCCTTTTCCAATAGTTCCAGCACAATGCCTCGCATGTGTAGGAGTCATCTCCTGAGTCCTGGTCCCAGATACAAAAAAAGTGAGCTGGGGTTAAAAATTCCTTCGCACTTACAGAGACCGTCTTCATCTGCATCCTCCTCTGTTACCTCCTCCTCGTCCTCCTCTGCGTAGATTACTTTACTAGAGCGCTTTCCGCATTACTTCGGAAAGGATCAGAGCCAGTCCTTTTGATTTTCTATGACATTTCTTTGACTTTTCCCAACGCTTTTATTTGACACCGATATCATGAACTTGCGTAAATAACAAAATAATTAGTCAGCTATTGTGGTACATTAGTCGTATTGGATTTAAAATGACAATTGATACCGATATCACAATCTTGAAAGAAAAAAAATAAATTCTCAGCCATTTTTTTGGCTCCGCCGGCTTATTGAATTTTTTTTTTTTATTCGGAAAAGTACACTTTTTTTGGAGCCTTTTTAAACGAAGGTCCTGGGTCACAGCTAACTGGTCTCTTAGTGGGGAGTTTTTTTAATTTACTCATTGAAAGACAACTTTACAAATGGAAAAGCAAAACTATTTTTAATCTTTATTCATGCATTATCGCGCCACCCTGGGTGTATATGTACATATTTACTTATTTATATGTGAATAGTATGAAGGTGTTTATATATGTACGAGTACATACATATGTTTTTAATTTAACTAGTTATTTATGACTTAAACTGCGATTTTCCACTCATAGCAATAGTAATTAAACCGCAAACAGAAATTTGCAAACGTGTGTATGGGAATGTGCATTCATACAGCAAACGAAATTTTATGATCGTTGCGCGTGTAAAATGTTACATACAGTAGCGACCATTAAAAATGCAACGCCGTTGCAAAATAACTGTAACCGTTTTATGTCTTTCTAACTTTCTCCGTCTCTCTCTCTCTCTATATCTATCTCTCTTTGCCTTGCAGACTGCATGAAGGCGTCTTTAACAAGGTGGTGTTGAATGGAATTGTTGTACTACCAAACACATGTTGTTTGTTCGAGATATGTCAAAAACAACTAGCGCAAATATTACAAAAACAATGTGTGTTTGACGTTTATTGCACAAACGTAGGTACAGCAAGTCCGCTTTATAAAGTTGGAAATATTTTTTATATATTTTTTTTTTTTCAAGAAAAACTAGCGATTCAATTACAGCGCGCTGCCATCTAAAAGAAGAAGAAGAAGAGTATACAAGAATTATTAGGACTAATTTTTGAAAATAAGTCACTTAATTATGTCGAAAGGCGCTATTATTTCGACGACACTGTATGCACATGCATTCGCATTCCTTCATATTTGTATGCAATTATGAGCAAAAATGCCAAGACTTTAATATTTTAATACATTGGAAAGTATTTAAATTTAAATTAATAATTACGCTTTATTTCTGTACAAAACTCTATTGCAAATATTATCTTTATATATGTATTTTAAAATCGTTTGGCAATTTGTTAGTAACGCACGATCTATGGAACTATAAGAGACGATGAGTTGAAATGTTTAATGCTGGTTCGGGTAAATAATTCACATTCGATTTTCAGCCCTTGAGAAGTAGACAACAGCATTGCCAGATGAGGAAAAAAATACATTTTCGTTTTTAGCGAATTCTTTGGAAATTTTGCGCACACATTGACTCCCATGTCTGAATATTAACAATTTTAAAATTTAATAACACTAATTATTTAAGCTGTAGGTCTTTTTAATATATGTAATTATTATTTTTCTTCGATATTTTGCTACTCCTTTGTGTAGCTTCTTCAGGAAAATTGGTTTTCCGATCCCTCTAACTGCCATTGGGATTCAATGAAAATTTCTCCCAAAACAAATCTATGTATATAAGTATGTGACAGCGCATAGAGAAAGTGACCTAAGGGTAAAAAAAAGCAATTTTCACTTTTTTTTTTTTTTTTTTTGATGTGGACAACATCTGAGCATCGCATGAGACCGATCCCATGCCCCAAAAGTGTTCCCTCCCAGAGATATGCGCGTTTTATGAAAGTGATGGTACACCAAAGATACACGTATTTAAATCTTTAAAATGGCTCTCCTGAACAAAACCGGTTTTTACCCTTAGGTCACCTTCTATTTTGCGCGTCACATACATATATAAAAATGGTGTAAAAAATGTATAGTAATTCATAAAATGAGAACGGCTGGGCCGATTTCTGTAAAATTTTTTGTCAGTTTTTCGTATTTTCGAAGAGAAGGTTTTTACGGAAAATTCCTCCGGAAAAGTCTAGAAATTTAAAAAATCGAAAATCGAGTTTTTGTATGAAATTTTGTGTGAAATTATTTCTTAATGGCTTTCCAAATCAAAAAATAGAAAGTTGTTAGTGTAAATCATGGAAAATGCGGAAAACTGGAAAATCTCTCCGCAAAAGTCGTAAAATTGGAAAATTGGAAAAATCGAAAATTGATTTTTTGTATGAAAACATTGTTCATCAAATCGCTCTCTACTGATTCCATTGAAATAAATCACATTGAAAATTTAAATATTTGTGTTGTATTATTATGTATTAAAGTTTGTCTGAAGGCTTAAAATTGGGGCGAGGCGAAGTTCGCCGGGTCCGCTAGTTTTTTATAAATATTCTGTTTCCAATTGAATTAGGAAACCGAGAAATATTTTGAAAATCCCCAAATCTTCGTCAGGAAACAGGATCACAAAGGCGTTCCTTATATATATATATTTTGTTTTATTAATTATTATTTATATATTATTTTTTAATTTAGTTTTTCTTTTTAAATAATCTTCTTTCTTCGAAAATCAAAAATCTATCTTTTTTTTCTACTTTATTTTTTCCTTCTTTTTTCAATATTCAGGAAAATCATGGCCAATTCTTTTTTTTTTTTTTTCTAAAACAAAGTATATATTTTCAAAGTATACTTTTACACAAACAAAAATGTATTTCCATAAAATCAAATTTAACCAATTTAATCGCTCCCACAACCTTATTTTGCATGGTTGTATTGTCTTTATGAGAAATGTGTATATCAAAATTAAAACTTTTTAAAATTACCGTACAAATATAGAAATTACCTGCCTACCGTTTGGAGGTCTAAATTACCTCACAATACTGTAATTACCGTACGGTTAACATCATTGCTGGTCGTTGCGGCATAAGTTGAAGAGCAAAGTTCCAACTCTTGAACTTTGTCAGCTGATTGTCAATAATAAATTTTCATCAAACTAGGATTACCCTGCTTTTAAAGAAAGTATTACATCAACTATGAGAAACATCGAATTGAATATTTCAGTAGAGAAGTATGATGTTCCAAAAGCCTTTATTACGAATTATGTTTAAAAATTCACATATTAGTCTTGTATAATTTATTATATTCTTTAATATATGTAGTTCATTTGCTAACGATGCAAAAAGCTTCGGATTTATATTCGCTTTTTTCTTGCTGCGCTACCAGTTACGTCGTCAGCTTCAGCAGCTACTAATAATATTATCTTTACCTTTTAAATAGTTATAAAGTTTCGTACTTTTTGGCATTCATTCATTTTTTTTTCATAGTTGCAGACACGGTACGAGTATTTAAAACTCGACTTCAATTTTACTTTTATGAAAAACGATGCAGAACATTGTTGGCAATATGCAGTGCTAACTAACAATGACACGTTAATGACATCATTAAAACAATAATAAAAAATATATGAAATAAAATAAGTTATCAAATACATTCTAAATGAACATTCATATTCATGCCGCTGCATACATGTCAATTAGAAATATTCCGACCGGTTTAACAGTGTGAAATCAAAGCTTTAATTTTTTATTGCGCCATCTTTTTGTACATCTGTGCAGAACACGTAGCCAAATTTGATGGACGATTTTATTTTTAAATATATAAATTACTAACTGCTGCATGCTTTAATTACTTGCCAAATCGTTTAACTCCATGAAACACAACAAATTGACGCAGATTGACATCTTGTATTTCTTGTGCTACGAAATCTATTTAAATTCTTTTGTCAAATGAATTAAAAGGTGATTTTTAACAGCTTTCTTTTTGGCAACACTGTTTTTGGCAGCTCAGCTGTTTTCGTGTAACATTTTACTGTGAAACATGTTTAGTTTGGTCTCTAATTTAACCATGAATCGACTTACAAACGAATAAAGCTTGCAGATTATTGAATTTTATTATCAAAATCCACGCTCGGTTAAAAGATAAATCGTGCATTTCTTCCATTTCATGTGCAGTTTGGGCGACCTTCTGAGGCGGCTATTCGGAATCCGTGTAATTAAATTTCGCACTAAATTTAGATTATTCGCCATTAAACCACCAATACGCATACGTAAAGTCCGTACAGAGAAAAAAAAATCAGCTGGATCCACCAGTGAATTATCGATTCGGCGCCGTTCGCAGCAATTGGGCCTCTCCTCAGAGCTGGACTTGGCTGGCATGAAGTTTCAGCAAGACGGTGCCATATGGCACACAGCACGCGCAACAATGGCCCAATTGAGAGGCGAATTCGCTGGACAGTTTATTCGTTTTTAGTCTCCATTTTTAGGAATAATTTTACTTCACCGGTGCTACACAATACCGACGAAGGAGGGCGTTCTGATGTGCCTGTGGATTCGTGGCAGCTGAAGCCGTTACTGTTGAGTGACCAGTGACTATGCCTTCGCCACTGAAACCTTCCGACAACAACTGACACAAATGCACATAAAAAAAAATGCGAGATGTTTTTATGAGTCTGAAACTGGTGTTGAATACAGGAAATTTTTGGTTTTGCAATCAGCTTATCAGCTGACTCGATTGTTATGCACGCTGTATGGCAAATTGCGCCCTGTTGTTGGAACCAAAAGTCGTTGTTGTTTAGCTGATTATTTTTTGTGGAAACAAAAATTCAGTCAGCATGGCTCGATAGCGCTTGCCACGACGACGAATCGACATTTTGCCGTTTTTTTTTCAATACATCGCGCTACAGCAGCAATATTCTCTTCGGTGGGCACATTTCTTTGTCTTGGTGATGGTTTGAAATCGAGAAGGATATAAATTATTATTATTAGTGCGAAAACGATCACTAACTGCACGAATTCCTTGCCCTCTAGACCGATTATGTTGACCGTGAAATGTCGAAGTGCTCTCTGAACTTGGCGAACAGATTTATTTTTTTCAAATTAAATTTCCACAACTTGGAAGCATTGTTCTGATTCTCGATGACTCGCACAAAAATGTCAACGCAATTTGACATTCTCAGCTGTCAAACCATAGTTATCGATATCTTATGCAGCTCAATGAACACCCGTTATATGTTTTTGCTGGGGAAATATTCCAAGAATATACGGTCGAATTTGGCGAAAAAAAAAATAGGAATGCGAATGTCTTTAAATAGACGAATATTCGCGAGTACGAATAAAACTATTCGTTGCATCACTGTACTGGTTGTTGAAATTTTTAATCATAAATATTGAGCTTGCCCTTGCTTGCATTGCATGTTAATAACATTGTACAATATCGTTGACATTAATTGAAAATTTTACAAAATAAATTACAACAGGCAAGAAAGTATGTACATGTTTTTTTTTTTTGAAAAAAAACAAAATGTAAAATTCATAAAATAAAATTGCTCATTCATAAGGTCAATTTCGTGCTTTTCCGTATGCAAATGTAACAACATTCACGGCTTTCGAATATGGGCCAATCACATACAGAAGTGAAATAAAAACACAAAATTATTTACTTCAACATGATCCAATTTCCCTCACTGCTTCTCCCTGAATTTCTACACATAAAATTAAAGCGTTGAAAATTGAAATGCAAAAATAAAAATATCGTTTTCATTCTCTGGCGCAACCAGAAGCTTATAAAATATATATGATGACTGTAGCAGTAAAATGAAAAGAAAACTGTTTATTAATTTGTTTAATAAACTTGTTGAATTTTATAGGGTGATTTTTTCAGATGTTCTTTGTGTGAATTGGCAACTCTGACGAATTTAACAGCTGATACGAAAACTAATTAAATTTTTATTTTTCATTGATTGATATAAAATTGATAGAAAGAGACAGCACAGCCAGAAAGAAACAAATACAATATAATATTTAAATTTTTAAGTGTTGCCTCTTTATTTTCATTTAACCCGCCAATGGTGACGCAAATTTGACGCCGGTCTCATGCAGCGGGGTTTTCAACTGAAGGTTTTTCGAAACGTGTTGCTAATAGTTAAGGTTTTTTTTTTTTATTTATTTATGCACTTTGACAATAAAACAAAGATATTTAATCATTTTAAGCTCTTTTATTTCAATATTAAAATTCACAAAATGATTAAAAATAACAATGTTTTAGCAATACATTTTTTAAAATTAAAAAAAAAATTTTAAAAAATCACTTATTCATTAAGGAAAATAATGTTTACATACACGGTGACTCACGGTCTCACACACCAGGTTAAAAAAAAATACGAAAGTTTTGCTCACTAAGCGGTTTCGTCATTAACTGATGGTGGGGGATGTGCACTGCTGCAGCTACTCGAAATCGCAACAAAAAACAATAACGGAGAATAAAGTTATACAAATTTTTTAACACAACCGGTCTCACAGACCAGTACGTCACCATTGGCGGGTTAAATCGCTAAGTTGACAACATATAAAAGATTTTAAGTTCGAAACGTAAATTTTAAGTTTAAACTTTCTCATTTTTTATCGATAACACTAGTAGACGATTAGACGTTTTCGCATTTATTTTAATATGGTTGTACTCTTTGCACCTGATTAATTTTGCCATTACAATATATTTGCGCTCTTCTCCAAAATTTAAACAATGCAGCAAAAATGTAGTGTCATAAGGGTTTAATCAGGGCAGGAAAGCGCCACTCGTCTGGCTTCCTGGGCATGTAAGCTGTGATGTATTGTAGATAATATTACAGGCAGAGGGCGGCTCTGGACGAATCGTTGATCTGTCACTTCAATGGCATTCCTCAATCTTACTGCAATCTGATGATTCGAATCGTACAATATTGGAGTCCTGAATGGAAATGGTCAGGGGTAGGTACCTGCAGCGAGGTGAGGTCGACTTGGATCAACAATGACTTGTACAGATCGCAAAACAACCCGTATAAAAATAGAGATATATTGGTGGCAATTCTTATTGCGCACTCGATTATTGGGACTCATTTCGAAAGGATGGGATATATGTTCCTTATCATTTATTATTTTTTTTATCTGGGACCATCAATTTTGGAGATGACTCCTACTGCTGGAACTATAGGAAAGGGATAGTTGGAGAAGCGAGAGGAGGTGAAGCTTAATTAATTATTTTACAGCTCTGCTTTTGCACGTTCTTTGTTTCGTTTATACTCGTAGCAGTGCTGAAGCTTCGGTTTAGCAGCCATTTTTTATTATTATTTTACTTCGCCGGTGCTACACAATACCGACGAAGGAGGGCGTTCTGATGTGATTTTGGATTGTTATCAGCTGAAGCCGGTATTGTTCAGTGACCAGTGACTATGCTTTCGCCACTGAAACCTTCCGACAACAACTGACACACTAATGCACATCAGAAAAATGCGAGGTGTTTCTTTTTATTTTTATAATTTTTAGTCTGAAACTGGGGTTGAACCCAGGTCTGTTTTTGGTTTTGTAGTCAACGTGCAGACTACCATTCATCGTGCCATCGCCACCCTCAACAGTTACGTCTTAGGATCATGCCCATTGCCAACAATGACCAAGTAAAATATTGCAGCGCTACTAAACTTTCATAATTGTTAGTTTTGTTTTCTATAACATCTCGTCTTCATTTCAATGTATTTCAAGAATATCAATTTCAGAACGAAGCGACAATTAAAATGAGAACGACATTGAAGCCATTAGTAAGAATGAAATTAGTTCGCCCAAAGGCTGACCATCTTGTGCTCGATTTCTAGGTCTATTCAATGGCAAAAAAAATTCCCTCTAATTGCTTCAGCATTGAATAAGTTACGGTTAGAGGTCAAAGTCGAGTTATAATTGTCGGCGTTGGCGGCTGATGAAGAATATATCGGCGGAGGCTTGCATCCGACTGCTTTCAAAATAAGCAGTTGTTATTGAAATTTTCTATTATAAAGTTATTTATTCAAAAATATATGCTTAAAAAATTTGTTCAGTCTCATTGTGATTTTGATTCTGGAAAAGTGCAATCTATCAAAAAGTGGTCGTAGTTGATGTGGGGGGGGGGGGGGGTATAGCGAAACGCACCGCTTTAAGCTAGTTTAGACATAATATTGTCTTTGCAGTAAAATTTAATTGGTATTAAAATCCATTTGCTCTGTTGTATTTATTTAATTTAAAGTTGTGAGCATGCCAGAAAAAAAACACCCTTTAATTGCAAATTTATTAAATTAGAAGCATATTTTTTATTGTATTAATTTTAATTGATGTTTTAAATTATTTATTATTACTTAACAAATAAACCAGTTGTTGATAATGCTAAATTGCTTATTTTTTATAATTTTATATCGATGTATGTTTTCAACTCACTTTGAACTTGTTTTAAAGTCGAAGAAATCAATCTTCAACCAGCAGAGAAAATAAAATAATGATAGAATAAAAAAAAAATACACATTCCATTCTGTTAGTGTACTTATATTTAATGTTAATAACTAGCTTATGGTCCTTCAAACCGGATTGTAAATAATTGCCAACGTGATCATACATTATGAATGGCCAAATGAAATGAACCATAAAATAAACGCTAGTGAATTGTTAAATACGTGTGGCAGCATTGGAAAAATTTTGAAGGAAGAAAATACACGATCAAAAAGCCGAACATGAAATTCGTGTACGTGTACTCGATGACAAGCAAATACGAATAGACACCAGTACACGTTAGAATAATGTTTAATAAGATTGTTGTTTGAACCCACGACTCTCAGTCTCACTCCCAACTTATCTAACAACACCCTCAATTATACTGTTATTATCTGTATCGTGCTTTTTATACAAAATCAAGGGCCTACCCCAGTACTGGTATAATTTTTTACTTTTTATTTCAGGTCTATTATTACAACTTTCCAACAGTTAAAGTTACGACGTTATCGGACAGATTTTTTTTCTCGAACCAGTGTGCAGCGCATGTTCGCTACATATGCAATGCATTGCACCGGAAAAGGTATCAAAGGGATAGCGTAGCTTTTGAAGCTACAGCAGAGCCATTTTATTTATTATTTTACTTCGTCGACGTTATATTGCGCAAAGACAGTTGAAGGAATGGCCTGTTGGACACAATTATAATAATGAGGGTGGCGATGGCACGATGGACGGTAGTCTGCACATTGGCTATAAAACCGAAAACAGACCTGGGTTCAACTCCAGTTTCAGACTAAAATTATAAAAAAAAAACACCGCATTTTTCTGATGTGCATTAGTGGGTCTTTGTTTAACAGTTGTTGTCGTAAGGTTTCAGTGGCGAAGGCATAGTCACTGGTCACTGAAAAATACCGGCTTCAACTGATAGCAATCCACAATCACATCAGAACGCCCTCCTTCGTCGGTATAGTGTAGCACCGGCGAAGCAAAATAATAATAAAAAAAATGGCTACTAAACCGAAGCTTCAGCATTGCTGTAAACATAGAACGTGCAAAAGCAGAGCTGCAAAATAATTAATTAAGCTACACCTCCTGTCGTTTCTCCTACTATCCCTTTCCTATAGTTCCAGCACAATGCTTTGCATGTGTAGGGGTCATCTCCTGAGTGCTGGATCTCAAACTTCTTCGGCTACGCTGGTACATATTTTTTTTTTCAATATTTTTATTTTCAATCTCGATTGAGGGGAACAGTCTGCGTTGAGGGAATATTTAGACCTTGCACGAATTAGTTCCCTCCTCCTCGAGTCCACTCTCTATTTTGTAATTTATCGTTACACTTGTTCACTAAGTTTAGTTGCAAAATTTAGAATATTCTTCTCCCCCATCCAATTACAAACATCAAACTTTAACGGAAACACAATGTAAAATTAAATACATACTTTATCATTCAGGGTTAAACTCATCATAATGATCGTCATCCTCTAGCGGACATACATAAATACATAATTTTCTAATCCAAATTGCTATTAATAGTTCGTATTTGTTTTTTGTTCTTTTTGTTAGTTCTGTGACACACAAACACCATTAGTTCACTAAATACATAACAACACGTCATCTAATGCTCGTCTCTGTTGTAGGTAAATTGCAACTTTAAAATTGTTCTTCTTTTTTCATAAACTAATCAATTCAAATGAAAAACTTGATAATGATGTTTGTTAGTTGCATGACTGCAATAAATATGTATGTAGGTACGTACATTAGGGGTATAACCAAATTTTGGCCCCAGCACTATGCGATGGCGAATATTGTGTTATTTACGAAAACAATTTTTTTTTTGGGTCGTTTGAAAATAAAAACCTCACCCACGAAAGCGTTTTTCTAAAATCCCCAAAAGAAAAAAAAATTTAATAAAAAAATTTTAAATATTTTTGTTAGTTATATTTATATTTTTTTTAATTATATTATTAATTGACCTTTTTTATTATATTTATTAAGCTTGAGGTCTTTTTTTATTTTATTTTGTTTTATTATTCGATATTTCGTTAACAGCTTGTTAACATCATCAGGAATAATAGGAAATTATAAATGTTTTTCTTTATTTTTTTTTTATATAATAATTATAATTTTTTTTTTATATATATAATAATAATATAAATAATAATAATAATAAAAAAATATATTTATTTTTGAGCGATGGTCTTTTTTTTTATGAAAAGTTTTTAACAATTATTGATTTTTCAATATTTCGCTACCAAATAGGCGAAATAGCATCGTCAGGAAATAATAACACAGAAAAACAAAATAAAACTTTTTTTTTTTTGTTGCATAAAGTTTTTCTACTGTTGTTTACTAATTTGGGTGTGCTGATTTCAAATCTTCCCTCAGATTTTTTGTAGCAGCTCTCGTTAGTGAGATACAGGTACTGTCTTAAATTTACATAAGTAGTCGATAGTTTCTATGAATAGCGGTGTAACTTAACTAGTTCCTTTATAAATTTCAGTATGTATTCCTCAAGAAGGACGTGTTTAAATAATCCTGATTGTTTTTGTGTTATTTGTGGAGAATATATGTTCCAAAAATTTCGTTTAAATGTGTCGGACTTTGTGCAAAAGGCATACTTGGACTACTTTGGGTTTGCGTTGCCGTCAAACGCTAAACCTTGGATATCAAGTTTGGTATGTAAAACATGAGTTGAATCTTTGCGACTGTGGGCAAACAAAAAAAGACCCACTTTTAGGTACAATTCTCCTATGATTTGGCGTGAACCATCCAACCATCATGACGACTGTTAGTTCTGTGTAACGAAAATCATAGGAATAAACCATAAAAATTGCTCTAAGTGGATATATCCAAACTTAAAATCTGCCATAAGACCAGTCTTGAGTATTAGTGAGACATCAACACCACAGCACCAATGCATTGATTGCTACGGTAGTCCCCGACCACTAAATCAAGATGTTGATAGATGATAAAATTTTCATCAACTATATGACAGCTGTCGAGACATGTGCATGGGAAGAATTTTTTGGGCAATAGGAAATGTGACGGCTTCATTCAGCACGTTGAACAGTTGCTGATACACTTCCAGCGGCTTGGATGCAACATGAGTATTAAGCTTCACTACCTTCACAGCCATCTAGACTATTTTCCTGAAAATCTCGGTGACCTAAGCGAGGATCAAGGAGAGCGCTTTCACCAGGATATTCGCACTATGGAGGAGAGGTATCAGGGGCACTGGAATGAACATATGATGGCTGATTATTGTTGGGGCATTCAAAATAGTACTCATATAACATCACACTCTAGAAAATCCAAAAAAAAGAAATTTTATTCAGAATAAATATATTTAATAAATTTTTTAAAACTTAAACTATGTGCATTTTCAATGAATCAATCCTGTCACTTCATAACTCCAAAACTAGAGCTGCAACATGAAAACGGTATATATTTTTGAAATCAGCGCGGAAAAACTATTCAGATTCATGTAAAAAAATCTCATGCAACAGACATGCTGTTTTCCAGAGTTATTTGTATTAACAAAAATATTTTTTTTTTTTAAATAAGAGAAAAAAATATTTTTGAAAGGAAAGGAAAATTTTATGTCATTGATATTAAAAATATTCTTATAATATATATAATATATAATATATATAATATAATTATAGTTTAAATATTTTATTAATAAATGGAAAAAAAAGTATTAAACACAAACACGGCAAATTAATAACACGTTATTATACAATATTCAACAAAAAACTATAATCTAATAATATTTTTTGAATAGATCTTTTCCAAATAATATTCCAACTTTACCGCGTTTTGTGGGTGACCTTTTTTGAAAACCGCGAAAAATTAATATCATTTTTTTTAACAGTTTGTAATGGACTTTTCGGGAATAAGTTATACCCCTAATGTACACACGCCCTTAAACATGTACAAACATATTTTATGTGATTACAAAAAAGGCAATAGGAAAATTTCAATCAATTGCGTACTTATAATACATGCATGTGCAATACTGTAGCCTAAAATAGAAAAGCATCGAATATTCGCACTCCACTATGCTGATCCTATTCGAATAGTGCTTAAAAATTTTCAGTGCAAATTTGAGCACAATCGCTCAATATTTACAGGTTGCGATAGTTTAATGATTATTCGAACGCTATGTTTTTCAAATTCTTTTCAAACTTTTGTCATTTGAGAAAATTTTCGATTTCAAATCATTTTCAATTTGAGTTCAAGCCTTCATGTTTGTTGGGATGCTGTCTGTATGTATGGATGGATGGATGGATGGATGGATGAGTATGTATTTTTTTTTTGATTGCCACCCTTCAAATGAAACACTTCATTATTATTAGTATTATTAACATCATAGACGGACAATATAGAACAAATTAAGTGTGTATTTGCCAGCCTCACCGCCCGCTTCTTACAGACATAAATGTACAAGTCGTCTAGCTAAATTCCAAACATCTTGCCACCCTCAACTGCCAGCCACAGCAGAGTATTTGCACATACATAATTATTAATGAGATGTGTGTGCCTCAGAAAACGCAACTAATTATATTAATTTTAATAAATTTGTCAATTCTGTTAATGTAAATAATAAAAATAATTTTTAATCTTCAGAACATGAATCTCGTGAACTTAATCACTTGAAAGTAGAAATGGGATCGTGATTGTAGGAGAAGAATAATTAGCCGTCATTTGTGGTTAAAATATGGCAAGCCCGAAAGATAAACAGTTACACAGTTGACACTTTTAGGTTACATCGCCGAAGGAGAACGCCCCACTTGGGACAGAGCTTAGGCCCATTGTGATACCAAAAGCCGTTCACACACCACCATTAGACATTCGCCACACGAAACTACCTCGTTCCAAGATAAATCCCGCTTTTGCGGAAATTCTATAGGTATTGATGGTATTGAATACTACAGGGTGGCGCAGAATGAACTATATGGTTTAAATGGTTTATAACTTTTTTATTTATATTTATTTATTTATGCGATTATTATAATTTTTTTTCTTTTAAAATACAGTAAATTATTGATGTCCATTTTCTGCTTCGCACATACGTGCTCTTTTTAGAATATTTTCCATAATTTTTCGCAAAATTTCGGGTGTAATGGCCATGATTTCATTTCGAATGTTGGTTTTTAGTTGGAGTATGGTTCTTGGTTTGTTAACGTACACTCTTTCTTTCAAATATCCGCAAAGAAAACTCCCAGGAGCTGTTAAATCTGGTGAACGTGGAGACCAGTTAAAATCGCTTGCTCGCGAAATAATGCTTTCGCCGAATATGTCCCTTAACAAAGCCATTGAGGCACCTGCAGTATGTGCTGTATTCGATCGTGTAATGATTCATAATTAATTCCCCAAGTCTTCTTCACAAAATGATGGAAAAAAATTATAATTAGAAAAGTTATAAAGAATTCAAACCATATAGCTCATTCTGCGCCACCCTGTATTATTGTATCTCTCGGAGGAGGTTTTCGGTTATTTGGACATAAGAGGGTTGGAATGAGCATAGTAATAAAATTTTTGTTCTAGGGGGAGCTGTATTTCTCCGATCCGCCTGTCATTGAAATAGGATCACATGGTAAGCACGGGGTTTCTAATGAAACAATAATCATGAAAATCGGTCCACCCTGTAAAAAGTTCTGAGTCGGTTAAATTTTTTTTTTTTCAAAATTTTTATTTAATTTTTAATTCTCGAAATAATTATCCGTCAGTACCCACCAATTTTTTTATAAAAGTTTCATTAGAGTATTATTTGTCGAAATATGAAAAAAATGTGAATTAGGACCTTCCTATATTAAGGTAACGACATATTGTAAACATACCTTTCTTAAAATACATATGTACACATATGCATCTGTATAGTTGTCTTTATCTCTATTTGCATCTTTATCAGTATTTTTATCTACCACTTTGCATGTGCCTTCTTGTCAGCGTTGTCAACTCGGTGCTTTTCGGCCTTGTGACTTCTATTAATTCTATATTGGATTTTAAGAAGAGACTGTTGTTATGTTTTGTTATTGTTTTTTTTTCTCAATTAAATGTTTTTTTTTATGAAAAGCATATTCCCCCTGTTCTGTAAACCGAGTCGATTTAAAACCGCACGATTTCTCAAAATCGAATAAATGCTAATTTGGTGTTCTAAAAATCACACGATTTCCAACATTCGAACTTGCTTTCGAATACGATTTTTTTAAACGTCAAAACGCCCATAAAGCTACTGAAAAAATTTGTTCAAAATAAGGTTTATTCTTATTTAAAAGTGATTTTTTAATGATCTTCTCTAATGAATTTAATGAAAATGTGCTTTTTTTTTACTCATCCATCTACTTTATCTGCATATTTTAACATGAACATGGCGAAATATTGGAGTGTTTTTTTAAATGAAATTATTTTGTATTAATTCTTTTTTTTATTTGACCTTCTATTTTAATTGTATGCAATAAATTATTTAGCACTGCAGGTCTTTTTTATAAAATGCTTTTAAATTTTTTATTTTCGATGTTTCGCTAACCCTTGGTTAATGCATCATCTGGAAAAATAAATTTTTTTTTCGAATAGAATTATTTAACCCTTTGACGACCACGGGGACACGGCTGTCCCAAGCCAAAACATTGAAATAACTAAATAACTATGAATAGCCACTTTTTATTATAGCTTGAATGTGCGCCTTCTATAGATATATATTGTAGCATAACATAATTTTCATTATCTATTAGTTATCGTCAGTGACATTTAATAGTCCGTTGGACGCGGTGTTGAAATATTACGAAGAAGTGTTTTCAAGTGCAAAAGTCATTTTAAAATTTTTATCTGACTAATTATATATTATATGGTAAGTACAAATTTATTACATACGGTTATAAAACCGTTATTTTAATTGCGTGCATTGGTAAAACGTTATAACCATAAAGGGACACCGGTGTCCCTATGGCCCATGATTATGATGATGATTATTTATTTTTATTGTAGCAGATTATGTTTCGTAGAGGACGTAGAGTATTCCAACTCATGGAAAGTGAAATCCAACAAATTTTGATGGGTGTTAATAGTGACGATGAAAACGATTTACAGCTCGATGAAGAAGATGAAAAACTTCTGACACAAGTAGATGACCAAGGTATATCTGATGCGGAGATTGAAGATACGTCATTATTATACCATACAACGAGAAGACCGTCTCCTGAACTTTCAACTTCTGAATTGGAAACACATAATAACCCCCAACCTAATTTTATGTGGAAACAAAGTAAATACGTACCGAATGTTTTTTCTAATGTGGAATACGAATTTGGGAAGGTCAAAATTTGTCAAGATATAGAAGACAATACTTTAACTCCTTTTGAAGTATTCCTTCAAACAACGAATTTTGACAATTTAGTTCAAAATATAGTATCAGAGTCAGTACGATACGCTCATCAAAATGGACGAGAATTTGATGTCGAAACAGATGAAATGAGAGCATTTCTTGGTATGAATTTGGTTATGGGTTATCATACTTTACCATCATCATAGCGTATCATAGCCACTGAAGTATATTTTTAAAAACTATGTACATATATGTGTAATAAAATAACCAATTTGTTTGTCGACAATAAATAAACACATAAACTTTTATTTAATGGAAATTTTCTCTTACCGACCGTAGGGACATATGTGTTCCAAAGTTTTTTAGGAAATCAATTAGCGCTTTTCGTGTTTTAACCTAAAAACGTATAATTTAGATACCCAATTGACTATTTTACGTAACAAAAAATGTTACTTTAACCTTCAAACGCTTATGGTCCTGTAAGGGTTAACAAACATAAAAACATAAAAACATAAAATCAAAATATTTTGTATTATTTGAAAAGAAAAACTGTTTTGTCAATTATCTAAAAGTATTTTGAAAAAAAAATGTTTCTTTTCTTTTTTATAAAATTTCAAAATAACTCAAAGTACATATGAAATATTTAACAATTATAATAGAAAAACTTAAAATTACTATTATATGAATTAATTATATAATAATAATTGACAAAAAAGTTTTTCTTTTAAAAAAAAATAAAAATATTTTGATTTTATATTTTTATGTTTGTTAAATAATTTATTGAAATATATTTCAAGCTTAATAAATATATTTCAAAAAATATATAAAAAAAGGTCAATTAATAATATAATTAAAATTTGTTAAATAATTTTGTTTGAAAAAAATTTAATTTTTCTGATGATGCGTTAACCAAGGGTTAGCAAAATATCGAAAATAAATAATTTAAAAACTTTTTATAAAAAAGAGCTGCTGTGCTAAATAATTTATTGCATACAATTAAATTATTTCGTAATGAAATCTATTACAGAGTATATAATTTGGCTTAATTTAATAAAAGAAAGACTTCAAGTAAAAATTGGTAATTGTTTTTTTATGTTTCATCAGTTATTTATTAGGAAAATAATACATTCGATTTAATTTATACCGGACTTATCTACTCGATTTTAAACCGAGTAAAATTATGCGAATTCGGTTTACAGAACATACCGGATTATGAAATAAATTTTCTATAAAACTAAATACTATTTTAAATTTAGTGCTTTTTTCCGAAAATATGCTTTAATTCTCGGTTTTGTTGCATTTTAAAATTTAAATGTTAACGCTACTTTGTGTGTCTATAACTGCCCAGGGGTAAAATTTACGAGGCATACACTAAATAGGCCTTCCAGAAGGCCTCTACACACGCTTCTAAAAAATGCGATATACCTTCCTAATTCGTTTTCTTTAGAAATTTTTGGTTATGGGTTGTGTGCAGTGGATGAGCTGGTACTCGCGTTACAAAATGCAGATCATATACCAAAGAAAAAAAATGAGGACAAGACTATTGTCTTACGGTCAGCAAAATTCGTAATAATTTATCATTTGAGTATTTCTGCTGTGATGGTGGCGATGGCTGGGGTAGTTACGGCATTGACTACAAAATCAAAAGTCCTGCATTCGGGCTTAGTGCACCACAAATGGTGTTTTCTTTTCAACCAAAACTTCATTGCATTTCTTGCCCAATTTTGCCCTGCTCATTTAAAATATTTGCACTTTATTGTTTCGCTATAAGTTCATTACAGAGCACTTTAAAAGAGAATAAATAAATAAGGTGCAAATATTTTTAATAAATAAAATGAAATGTGCACTGCACTTTTTGAGAATCGAAATCGGTCATAAAAACACTGATGTGCATTAGTGTGCCTCTGTGTCACTTGTTCTCGGAAGGTTTCTGTGGTTTCAGCTGATACTAATCCACAAATAACATCAGACAGTAGACTTCGTCGGCGAAGTCTAAAAATAGCTGTGAATATATAAACGCGATTTGACGAATACGTTACGAGTTAATTATTATCTTGGACCAATATTCAGAGGATAACGCCTACACATGCGATTCACGGTGCTGGATAGAGATAGTGAGAGAGAGGACAGATGGTAAAGCTTCACTATCATACAACTCTGCCTTTGCCGGTTTTTTGTTTATAGCAGTGTTGCAGCGCCTCTAATGTCAAGGAGACGTATGGAATTTTGAATCTTTGTTTTAGTAGCAATTTTTAGTAATTATTTTACTTCGCTGGTGCTACACAATACCGACAAAGGAGGGCGCTGTGATATACCTGTGGATTGGTTACAGTTGAAACCGGTACTGTTCAGTAACCAGTGACTGTGCCTTTGCCACTGAAACCTTCCGACAACAACTGACACAAACACACACTCATGCACATCAGAAAAAATGCGAAATGTTTTTATGACTTGTCTGAACGTGGGGTCGAATCCATGACCTTTTGGTTTTTGTAGACAACGTGCAGACTACTTCAGCCATCGCTAAGTTCCCATTAAGCTAAAAAAAAAACACCCTGTATAAATTTCTGTTGCAATTTAACTCTGTCATTGAATTTAGTATAACATTTATTTGTTATGGCTGTTCTAAAAGCTTCAAACACTACATCAGTATCATTTGCACATGCAAAGCAATTGAGGTTCGCTCTCAACTGACCACAATTATGTGTTTCAGTCGTTCGCTACTCGTAATTTACTTTCAAAATGACGCAAAATAAAAAGTGTATTTATATTGTAATTAAGTCCGTTTATTGTGATTAACTTAAGCACATGTCTTTCCGCTCCAAACGTCAGCTATTCGCATACAAATTCTATTGTTCTTCGTTTAGAGATAAGAATGGCACAAACATTATTAATTTATGAAAATTCATATTCAAATTAAATGCAGCTGTAGGGGTTCTGAATACGAACGAACGCATGCAATCGGAAAACGTTGACGTAACATCATGTATAAACGTAGCAACAAGGATAAATCAATTAAGGGAGTTAAAGGAGCAAAGGTGGAAAGAGGGCAGGAGTGAAAAGTAGGGAGGAAGAGCTAGAACGAACGTTGTGCTGATGAAAGCAAAGCGAACGTGGAAATATCGATAAAAAAGAGTTTGTGTGGGAAAAGAAGTGTGCAACTATTGATTTGTAAATATTCAGGTACGTGCTGGTGTCCTGGAAAGACACAAGTACGAGTAAGAGAATTTTGTATTATTCTCTTGCAAAAGAGCATACAAATGTGAAGCACATAAATTTGATTTTGTGAAGAGCCTTAAGGGATAAATTGGGCAAAGATTTCACAAGAGAGAGAGGTAAAGAGGAATATTGCGACTGGAAAGTTTTTACATTAAACATCACCGGTAAAAAAGAAAAACCTTGTTTGTTCATGCAGTCTAGGTTAAAATAATAGCATCGTTTGCGGTTACATAATTGCTTGCTATACTTTTCTATTCCCCTTTGAATTTTTGGCATTGTAGAAGGTCGGAGGAATAAAATTGCGATGGTTGGCGGAATTTTTTTTATTTTGGACATGTGCTCAGGGGAAATCCCTTACATACGAGGAGAGGCAATATATTGCACTGGCAGTAGATAGAGAGAGGGATAGTGTAGAAAATACACAGATGGTAAAAGTGATAGAAAGACAGAGCTTAATTGTTGCACAACTCTGCAGTTGCGTGTTAATTATAAAGCAAATTTGGGGCGTCTCTGATGTTTTCTTTTTTTTTTTTGACGCATTTTTTTTAAGCTAATGGAGCCATTTTATATATTATTTTACTTCGCCGACGTTTTATTGCTCAAATACCGACGAAGGAGTGTAGTGTAGCACAGCAAACTCAGAAAAAACTTTTTTCTGTTTTGACCTGGCTGGGAATCGAACCTGGGTCTTTCTGGTTGCAGAGCCAAAACGCTTACTACTCGCCATCAGCACCCCACTTTTTGTTATTTAAAAACCAAATTTAAATCAATAAATTTAAATTGTATGACAATGTTTTATGTAAATGTATGTCAGAACAGTTGGAACTCATAAATGAATAAAAATTTAATTGAAATAAAAAATTTTCTATATTCTCATGCCGTTTTCTAAAAATTTACCAAATTATTCTAATCTCTTTCTTCAGTACGTTTGCATGCTAATATTAGAAGTCTTCTGTAAAACGACAATTTGAGAGACATACAGTATTACATGTCGTCTAAGGGAGTCATTATTTGTTGTAAAACTATTCCATTATAAAGAACAAGTAAAATGAACACATGAAGGCAAATCCCTATTAATGTGCTATTTGTTTCACCACAGCTGTATGGAAATGAGTAAATAGATTTTATGAAACTTGAAAATATACTGTTTGGCTCACGATGTCACTCGACTTCGTTCGTTCGCATAACAACATTCAAAACAAAAACAACATTTAAAAAAAAACCTAAATAGGATTATGGGATAAAGAAATAAAATAGGAAGAATAATATTAAAATTTGTTTTTGTTGTTCAAAAATATATGTATGTAAGTGCTGAAAATATATTTAATATAAAAAATACGTACGCCGCTGAAGATTATTTGCGTTTCTTGAATTTGTTATATGAGCATAATTTTAGGCTTTTATAAATTTTCTAATTGAAGGTATATATTTGTGGGTGGGAAAGAAACTCTTTTCTCCTGACCAGTGAGAGTTTTTATCTTTTTCTCTGTGCTTAATGTTATATTGTAGCCAGCATTGCTAATTTTTTTTAGAACGCTGCTTGAAGCTAGAAATCTCTTAACATATTTTAGGTAGTTTATCTCAATATAACATTCGAAGCATATTTTAAGGAGTTGAAGTCGTAAATAGTTTGTACTCTTCTTATTTCTCTTAAAAAAGTTTTTGGGGTTTAAATTGTTCTATACACACAGATGATATTTTCTTAAACGATGTTGCTGTGAGTTACCGGGTTCGGTTTTGCTTACATAAGTGTGTATAAAATAGAACAAAGCTACGCCATTAACGACTTCGTACCACCCTCTTCAAATAAACGCCACTTATCTAACCATCGCAAATATCAGGGGTTACTTCAACATTTGTACATAATTTTTATGTACTTACCCCGATATATATTTCATAATACATAAGAATAGGTATATATGTATATGTATATGTATTTTTATTTATGTATACAGATCATATTAAATTGTAGGAAATATTTTTATATGTATGTACGTGTTTATATATGTATGTATTTATGTACGTGTATCATAATAATAAACACAGTCATGAAATAAAAAAGTCATACACAAGTAAAGTAAATTCAAAGGAATAAATTGTAAAAAAATAAATTTTACATTGAAATGAATTGTAAAAACATTGAATTAAAGTGCAAAATATAACAAGGGAAATAAAGTGTTGAAAAAACAAAGCTTCGTGGGGCATTGAGACGAATGAAAATACTCGTTCGACCATTTACATATGTATATTAAAAACAACAATGAAAAAAAAATTCAAACTGCTTTTGTTTTCAATATAAATGCCCGAACGAGTATTTCAATCGGCTTCTGTGAACAGGCAATATATTCTACATGCTTTAATGTTTGAAAAAAAAAAACATTTCTTACAAAGATATATTAAATTGAAAAGAATAGGTTTTTTTTATTTAATAAAAAAGTCTACGAAGGTCTAGATTCACTATCGCATAGAATCGCATTATTCATTCACAGGGGAATGACCGCCTTCAAAATGGCGTTGTTAGTGCCCCATTAGTCCCCGTCCATATTGTGAAACATTTGCTGCAAAACTTTTTTGAATTATCTTTTGAAGCTTCAGCAGTGTCCATACATGAAACTTTTGCTCCATGTTTAGTATTTTTTATTCCTCCCTTCTATCTTCTTTCTTAAATTTTTTTTGACATTTCTCAATACCGAATGTAAATATAAAAGAACTACCCTGTGATAGAAGGTGTGAATATTTTTTTTTGGATACACATTTGAAGCACAAGGTATAATTTGAAGCAAAATGGACGCTAAGAAGAAAAATTATATAATAATTTTTATATAATTTTATATTTTTTTTTTAAATTTTTGATTATATTTCACAAAAAATTAACAATAAAACAGGGTAGCTATTATTATGATGATCTTAACAGTATACCAAACGAAAAGAAATAAAATGAAACGTCAAATACACCTCATCTCAAAAGATGCAAATAAGAAATTCAACAAAAGCTGCACGTACATGAAACAGCGTACATACTTCCACTCCTCTTCCCCTTCTCGTCAACAAACTCAAAAGTTTTGCAGCAAATGTTTCACAATATGGACGGGGACTTATTATACAAATAATTAAATACGAAATAATATATACGAGGTCTGTTCAAAAGTGAAGGTGAATTTTGACTTTTTTTTTTTTTAAGTATTTCTTTATTCATCAATGTCCATTTTGTTCCCTTCAAAGTAATCCCCCTCAGATATACTTAATGCACTTATGCCAGCGCTTCTTGCAATCCTCGAAGCTTGCTCCAAATAATTTAAAATGCTTTGGATTTCTTCCAGGGTCCACTTTTTATTTGCTTTTCTCTTTTCTTTTTTTCAACTACCGACGCCATTATTTGAAATTGAAATTAATTTTTTTGTTTACATATTTTCAGCTGTTATATGCCAGAGATGCAAACGCAACACAGTTGCAAAAAGTGCTATACCATTTTCAGTATGGCAAAAGCGCAATGGTGTAGAAAAAGCAAACTTGTACATTTTGTTGTTGGATTGCAAACAAAAGCTACATAGTTTTGCATTTGCAATGTTGCAAGACTATTTGCACCAAACATCGAACTCCGCTAATAAGAAGTAAAATGGCAATGCTTTCCACTTTTGTTTGCCAATAAGAAGTGCGTATAAACGGAGTATTAGTTTCTGAGATATTAGCCGTTTTTCCCCCATTTTACCCCTTAATCATTAGAATATCTAAAAATTCCTCCTTAGAGGACCTAAACAGCAAAGGAGAACTCTACTTACCGAATTACAATCCTCTACCTTTCGCCGTTTGGCAGGGGTCAGTCAGTAAAGTTACTCTTTTATATGCTGAATGCAGATTTATTATACGATTTTTAGTATCGTGCATATTTTATAAATGATTTATTGTACGATTTGTAGTAACGTGCATGCACGGCAGATGACATTGGACTTATGGTTTAGTCAAATTTACTATGTAAAATATAAAGTTAACAAATAAATAAGCATGAAGTAAAATTGTGCAGTTGTCTGACATTTTTCTATAAAAATTATCAACAAACTATACAATAATTCGAGAGTGTTCTGAAGTCCTTATTGACAACAGTATGGAGAATCCATGGATAGAATTTCTTACACCACTCGTACGCTCACAAACAGCAACAAATTTATTAAAATAATATGCTTTAACAGTTACATTTATTCTAAACTAAACCATACACACTTGCCTACTTGCTTTTATACATACATACGTACCTATTCATTTATGTGTGTGTGTGTGTGTAGATATATGTTGGGATGTGTGTATATCTCATCTATGGAATACTACTTGTGAGCATTTCATTAGGTTCAACTTAAGGCGAATAATAAAATATGGAATGGATTGATGTTGCGATTTCGCCTTTAAGTTGGAGTAGGGAAAAATCAATAAAAGGGTGGATCATTTTAATATGTTTGAGAGTGTGTCTGTAGTATGTCTGTATATACGTATATGAATATACATATGTAAGTAAGCAGGATTAGAAATATTTAACCTTCCTGACCATTTCGTCGGTCTGTGAGACCGATGAATCACTTTTGTGTTAATTTCACGAAAACAAAAAATGACAACCCGTCATTCTCTCAGTATCTTCATTATTTCTCATTATACAACGTTTAGTGTAACAAGTGCGTTTGAGTTGAAGTGTTGTACCGGTGATTGCCAATCGGGCGGTCTGTGAGACCGACTTATAGTTAAGTGTTACATTTTCGTCAGGTAAGTTGGTTTTGCTAAATTAGAAATTTTTAGATGAAAATGGACAATTAACTATCAGTTTATATGATTTAATAAAAGAATTGTGTTCAAAATTAATTATCGTGAGATTTTATTTAGATATGCCAGATATTGAGCCCATAAGAGCTATCCTGAATGAAATCGATCCAGATCCAGATTCTGATGCGGAAAGGGATACTGAATACGAAGATAATATTGATGTGTATGAAGCAAACACTGATACTGAACAAGAAGACTCCGGGGAAAGTGATGTTGAAGATTCACAGGACGCTGAAGCTCTAACGACTGATTGAAATTTACAAAGACTAACCTCATAATGAGGCATATATTTTAAGAATTTTGAAATTAATTTTTTTTAGTGTTCCTGTTTTTTCTTGAATTCATTTTATATTTTTGTTTACTTTTAAGATATACATATGTATGTATGTTAACAGAAAAACAACATTTTATAAATGTTGTGTTTTGTGAATGATTTTTCTTTTTATTTTTATATTAGGTCTATGATCAAATATACCAAAGTATTGTGATGAAATATAAATTGATGCTGTGAACTAAAAAACACTTAATCTTGTTTTTTTTCTTACTTCACTTATTTCAGATTGGTTTCTTAAATATGTCCACTGCACAGGTTTTGAAAATTTTAGAATAGTTTTGAGATACCGAGAAATACTTGAAATCGGTCTGCGAGACCGAGAAATGTGAATTTGTCGCACAAAAATGAAAATAGTCAGGAAGGTTAATAGAAAATATTTAGCCATACACATCCATACATACATATGCACGAGTATGTACATAATTATGCGTGCATGCATTTAGTATTGACAGTTGAAGGTAACGCAGTTAAACGCTTGTAATGTTTCGCAAAGAACGATTGCGGGGCCGTTGCATATTACTTTTTTATCTTTTTTTTTTTTTTATCTGGGACCAGCACTCAGGAGATGACTCCTACACATGCGGATCATTGTGCTGGAACTATAGGAAAGGGATAGTAGGAGAAAATGACAGGAGGTGAGCTTAATTAATTATTTTGCAGCTCTGCTTTGCACGTTCTTTTGTTTATCCTCGTAGCAGTGCTGAAGCTTCGATTTAGTAGCCATTTTTCTTTTTATTATTTTACTTCGCCGGTGCTACACAATACCGACGAAGGGGGGCGTTCTGATGTGATTGTGGATTGCCATCAGCTGAAGCCGTTCTTGTTCAGTGAGCAGTGACTATGCCTTCGACACTGAAACCTTCCGACAACAACTGACACTTTTTTTTTTTTTTAAATAATATTAGTCTGAAACTGGGGTTGACCCCATTTCTGTTTTTGGTTTTGTAGTCAACGTGCAGACTACTAACCATCGTGGCATCGCCACCCTCTTAGACCAGCACTCAGGAGATGACCCCTACACATGCGATGCTTTATGCTGGAACTAGAAGAGAAGACAGGAGGTGAAGCTTCACCATCTTACCACTCTGCTTTTGCACGTTCTTTGTTGTGTAACAGGGTTGAAGCACCTTTGATGTATTGTTTCCTGATGACAGCAGCATTTGACATTCATATTTACTTAGTTAGTCCCCGTCCATATTGTGAAACATTTGCTGCAAAACTTTTGAGTTTGTTGACGAGAAGGGGAAGAGGAGTGGAAGTATGTACGCTGTTTCATGTACATGCAGCTTTTGTTGAATTTCTTATTTGCATCTTTTGAGATGAGGTGTATTTGACGTTTCATTTTATTTCTTTTCGTTTGGTATACTGTTAAGATCATCATAATAATAGCTACCCTGTTTTATTGTTAATTTTTTGTGAAATATAATCAAAAATTTAAAAAAAAAATATAAAATTATATAAAAATTATTATATAATGTTTCTTCTTAGCGTCCATTTTGCTTCAAATTATACCTTGTGCTTCAAATGTGTATCCAAAAAAAAATATTCACACCTTCTATCACAGGGTAGTTATTTTATATTTACATTCGGTATTGAGAAATGTCAAAAAAAAATAAGATAGAAGGGAGGAATAAAAAATACTAAACATGAAGCATAAGTTTCATGTATGGACACTGCAGAAGCTTCAAAAGAGAATTCAAAAAAGTTTTGCAGCAAATGTTGCACAATATGGACAGGGACATATGGAATATAAAATTTCTGCAAATGTGTTAGAAAAAGAAATGTGTGTGTGTGTGTATTAGTTCCGGTCATCCATTTCTTGTAGGGCCGTTAAGAATTCGCATTGTAGAAAACATTTGTACAACGCAGTTTATGACGTACACACAAAATTACTTGTGTATAAAGCAATGACATTCCTTGTATGAAGACTGCTTAAGATGGTAACACAGTTCACTTTCTTTTGTACGCATTTCCAAAGGACTTCCATTATGCACGTCGTTCGCAACGAGTTTCTTTAAATCAGCAATTTCTGTCGAATGATGTTTTACGTGCGGCCAAATGTAACGTTGGCAAGTGAAATTTAATGATGAAGAATTTCCGTCAGGAAAAATTCTAAAAATATATGCTTAGAAATGTCCGTATTGCTGGAAAAGATTAAAGTTTTACATGAATGGACTGATAATTGTAGACGAACATGAGAGCCTTTGTCAATTGATTACTTCCCATTCCATGGAAACTTGAACTTCCCACATAATTTTACAATTTTTCTAAAGAAGATCGGATTTATTATTTTGCACTGAAATATTCTGTTCATTTGCTTGATTGTTGAATTTGAAAAAGTACAAATTGAAATAAATGAAAGTACATAATTTTTTTTATGCAGAGTCAAGCATCAGCCATGAATGATGTGCATGTATGTACATATGTACATGGATTCATTTATACCCAGCCGTCGTACCTAAACATACATAAATTGTTTACTGGCTTATTGTTGTTGTTGTTTTGTCGACAAAGTGAAATCTTTAACGAAAGAAAACGCAATTATTTCATTTAAATACCAAAATTCTGTTCAATACGATTGAGGAGGTAACAAAACTCCAAATCATGTTTTAGATCGAATGTTAAAAGTGAAAAATACAAAAACAACAACAACAATATGAAGAAAAATAAAAAAAAATTCTACAATTGAGAAAAGTACCTGTACAAAATAATGGATTTGGAAACACTTAAGCAAACAAGAAGCTGACAAATCTTTTGACAAAAAAAAAACCAATACCTACATACATACATACGTTATGTACATATAAAATCACAAAAACAAAAAAAGTAAAATTTTTGTTAAAAAGTCTTCATAAATTGAAAAACTGGTTTTAAGCAAAAATTTAATTTCACAAACAATTCCCCCCAAAAAAAAAATCAAATATGGAGAGAAAAAGCAACGAAATATTTTTTCTATAGCAACACCAAACAACAACAACAACAAAATAATTACACCCGCACGAAACCCTCAACAATTTGGTCAGAAATGAAATTTAACAAAAAAAAATATAAAACTAAAAAAATACCGATAAAGAAAATATTTGTTAATACGAAAGTAAGTCACTCAGTCACACCGTCAGTCGGTTTACTAATGTTTATTTTTCTCTTTCTGTCATTATAAAGTTTTTCGTTGAAATAGCATAAATCTTGTAGTCACAATGTTGCCAGTGTTTATATTTTTGTTCTCATTGATTTTTTTTTTTAATTAATTTTAAGATCTGTTTCGGGTTCATAACAAAACAGGGCGGACTTTTGAGATTAAAAAGAAAATTACTCTGTGACTGTGACAAAGTTGCCCAAAATTGCTGGAACGCAGAAAACCACAATTGAACGCTTTGATATACTAATGCTGCTTACTTTCTCATATAAATTTTCATTTAGTGCGTTTAGACGCTTAAAATGCATAATATTTTAAAAACAAAACAATGACAACAGCTGTAAAAAATAATTGAAAATAAACTGGAAAAATGTAGAAGTCATTTTTTTTATTAAATAAAGAGAGAAATATGCACAAATATATTTACTTGCATCTAGGTTTTTCATAAATTTTTAACTAAAACATTTTTGTCTCTTTGCAAAGTTTCTGATTAATTTCTTAGTTTCATATGGTAATATAAAAAACAGCTGATAATTTAATTTTAATCCGAACTTGCCCCAAAGAAAAAGTTCCTGCAACTTTGTACAGGCAATGAAAAATTTTACTCTCTCATTTTCTTTCAAAATTGCACAAAAACAATTTTAAGAGTATTTAAAAAAAAAAATTAAAGTCGTTACTGTTCAGTGACCAGTGACTATGCCTGAAACCTTCCGACAACAACTGACACAAAGCCACACAAATGCACAACAGAAAAATGCGAGATGTTTTTCTCGTTTAATCTGCAACAGGGGTCGAACCCAGGAAATTTTTAGTTTTGTTGTCAAAGTGCAGACCATCTTCATTAAATAAAATAAATAATTAAAAAAGTATTATTTTCTTTTTTATTTTTATGTGTTTTCGGAATTATGTACATATAGGTACTTTATACTTAATTTACTTGTTCAAAAAATTTTATTTTTGATTCTTCTTGTTTTTTGACATCTTTTTATTTAATAACACTAATTATTTAAGCTATAGGGCTTTTTATTTTTATTATATAGTATAATATAATATATATAATATATATAATATAATATAATTATAAACAAAAACCAATTTTCCTGAAGAAGCTACACAAAGGAGTAGCGAAATATCGGATCAAAATAGACCTACAGCTTAAATAATTAGTGTTATTATTAATTTTATTTTTAATTTATCTAAGTATGTATTTGATTTTTAACTTTCAATATTTTTATGCATATAAAATTTAGAATTTTTAATTTGATTGAATTGGATAAATATAATAATTTATAATTATACGAGTATTTATTTTAAATAATAAAATATGAAAATAATTGAGATATATTAACTGCAATATATATATTTTTTTTTATCTGGGACCACCACACTCATGCGATGCATTTTACTGGAACTATAGGAAAGTGTTAGTTAGAGAAACGACAGGAAGTGAAGCTTAATTAATTATTTTACAGCTCTGGTTTTGCAGAGCAGTGCTGAAGCTTCGGTTTAGTAGCCATTTTTATTATTATTATACTTTTCCGATATATATCGATGCCGAATGATATTTTTTTCATAATGATATTTTTTATTTATTTTAATTTTAATTATTGAATATTCATTTAGCAATAAAAAAATGTTTAACAAAAAACATTCACCTCAGCCCACTGTGCAGTGGCGCACCCTGTTTACACACAAACTTCAGCCAATGGTTGTGTGGAAAAAGCAACAAAGAAAAACAGCACATATTATTTTTATAATTTTCTATGGACTATTTCGTTTTTTCATTTTGGTGTTTCCAAAATAAACTTGAAAAAAGCTTTTCAAGCTGGCGTATTTTAAGTTTTGATTTTTTGTTCTGACTGCGCTGGATTTGTATTGTCTGAAGTTCATAATATGAACGTATGAACGAACGAACAACAAACGTATTTTAAGTCATTTGCGTCATGTTTTATTTATTTTTGATTTTTTTTTCTTTTCCTTTGACTAGTATTTGGCTCAAGTTAAAGATAGTGTGCGGTTTTTGTTGTGGATATTTTTTTCTACTTCAAATTATGTACGAGCATGTTGTACCTACATATATAAATACATATGTATGTGGACACATAAATACATATGTAAGTGCCATATGGGTGTGTGTATGGGTCTGTTGTTTTTTGCTTTTGTAGGCAATGATTGATGGTGCAAATTAATGTGGTTGTTGGGATACTTTTAGACATTTAAACCAACCCAGTCGGCCAAAAAAAAAAACTGTTTTTTTAATAAGAAACCAAACAAACTCGTAAAAATAAAATTCAAAGTTTAAACAGAAACATGATCAAAGTTTTAACTTTGTTTCCAACGTTTTCTTTGCCATCCAGCCATCCATCTAAATACCACCACTCACTCCTTCATACACACATTTACACACTTGTAAATACACACACACGCACACAAATGTAGATATTTTTGAATTCACATCACATTAACATACTATTTTCAGCGTTTTTCAGGCTTAAGCTTTTGTTATTTTCAGTGCGTTATGTTTCGTCATGCTAAAACCATTTTCAGGTTTTCAATTTCTTTTTAGCTTTTAGATTCTACGCGCTATTCGAGAATTTCTGTATGATAAGTTCATCTCATTATTTGTAACTCATTTATTATTTGCATTTAATGGGCGTTAGTAGTTTTTTTTTCTGCTATTTTGGTTTTTCACAGTAAATTTTTTCGGTGTAAAAAAAGATTCGTGACATGTGGCAATGCCAAAAGTCCTCAGTAAGGATGCCATTTCACCATGAATAGACCAAACAATGGTGAATGAGTCTGAGGAAAGTTGAATGAAGATCCCGCCTGGGACTTGAGTCCAGCCTGACTGCCAGAGTAAATCAGAAGATTTTAAGGAAAAACTCGCTATCGAACAAATATTGCACAGCCTTCTGTATGGCCATGACGTACGCCTGAAGTGCACTGCAGTGGTAAGCAGCTTTTACGAAAGCATAATGTCAGGACCCCTAATGTAGTATATTCCACAGCCCACTCTATTCAGCATCCTACAGCCGTCGGAATAGGCCTCAACGGCATTGTCGGTACCCTTGGAACGTCAGATCAGAAGTGCCTAGTCGGAATCTCGAAGTCAAACGTCCTCTCGAGAAAGTTAAAAAGAATCATACATTCGAGCAGCGTGTCCTTAGTCCAGTCTGGGCCAGGTGTTGACTGCATTTAGCCGTATTGCTACCAGTGTAGTTCTCAGCTTCAACAGAAGGTCGGAGGATGCACTTTCGATCATGTCTGGCTGCCTCTACAAAGCAAGGCTGTCCCAAGCAAATTTGAAAACATCCCGAAAAATCCCCAAATTTCAAAAAAGATGTTTCTGCTAAAAGTAAACAAGCATATTTTATTGAATTAGATTTAAATAAACATATTTTGTGATAAATATAAAATTTTTCAAAACTAACCGTCCACTATTGCAATTCTTATCGTTTAACAAATACCCGTCCAACAACAATAACAAGAACGAGAACACAGAGATCGCAAGCAGTGTTGCCAAAAGTAGGTGAAAATCTCTACATGTAGGTTTTTCTGATACTGAAAGAGTAGCGTAGGGAATATCGGATTTTGTTGTATGCGTAGGTATTTAAAAAAAAATTAACTGGCAACACTGATTGCAAGTAAACAATAAGAATTGCAATATTGCGCCTGGGGTTAAGTTAAGGATATTGAGCAGATTAAGTGCTGGTTTAGAAAGTTTTTAATGAAATTTTACGCCAGCATCATCAAAAGCTTGCTCCAAAACTTATTCATTTACAATAAAGTGACCAGTGGTGGTAATTTAGCTATTGTTTCGTTAAATCTGTATATTATTTTTCAAACCATTGATCATGACGCAAAAATGTTGCCCTTTCGCTGGATAACATTTTCTACAGTTTGCCCATAGCTTTAAAAAGTGATACATTTTTTACTGCCACAATGGTACAAAATATTTGAGATTTAACATTAATGTATACTTAGCGTTTCACTGTTTCTACGGTTTTTAGTACCATTTTATCAATAAAAATCGTCAGCAACATTGTTTTCTAATCAGCTGCGATAACCTAGAACAAACTGCAAAAAGTCTAAACCAAAAATGTATCAAAAAATTTTACATTAAAATAAATAATAAATTAAACAGAATCTTCTTCTAACAAAAGTCTGATAGACTCTAGTTAAAGTGAAGGGTATATTAATTTTCATAATTCTTATTTGTATAAAAAAGTGCTTAACAAAGATGTAAAAAAGGTTAGTATATCACCCCGACTTGAGAGTAGAGAGTCAAATATGTTGCATATTTTGCCACTTATTTGTGCAACATATTTAGAAAGGAACGAAATAGATTTTTTTAATGTTACATATTTTTTAGAATGGAACAGAAATAGTAACGAAATGTAGCATATATGTAACATTTTTGTCAGAAAAGAAAACACCATAAGATATATTTGTTACTTTGATAAAGATTAATTTATTAACCTAAATAAATCATACTTCTTTCATTGTCTACAACGCTTTCGATTATAAGTAAATCCCCGCACACTTATAGTAGATAGTTATTTTTATTGAACTAAAAAATATTTCCTAGAAATAATATACATGGCAAAACAACGTTTGCCGGCTCAGCTAAAAACAGCAAAACTTATTTTTTTTCTCATTAGTAAACAGATTCCGGGTGAAGCCGGGACGGTGATCTAGTAATTTTATAAAATTATCCATAATAAACAAATATAAACAATTTCGTACCCAAAAGCTCCCCATAATATTTATTGAATATCCCCAAGAAACTCCCGTATCACCGAACGAAATTTTTCGTCCCCAAAAAAATTGGCAAATCCCTAATTTTGGAAATAGATCCCCAATGCTGGCAGTCCTGCTAATAAGCAAAATTTAAAATCGTAGATAACTGATGATTTCGGCAGGCTGTTTTTCCGAGCTTTTCTACAGTGGACTTTTCAATTTTAACGATAACATTTCATGATAAGCAGTTGTTGGATCTACTGCAGTTTCATAATTAATTTTCTGTCACTTACATATCAACTGATGAAATTTGTTTGCTAATATTACACACATCCACACACTTTATCTGGATACCAGCTTATGTATCTTTCTTCCACATTCACCCCTGCATAAGTAAAACTTTATACATTAATATGTACATACATTTAATTTTATGATTATTTTTTTATTTAATTTTATTTTATTTTCTTTATGGCCGTATAAATTTTTATGATCTTCACATCTTAAAAATTAAAAAATACTCCAAAGAGAAAAAACTGAATAAAAATTTTATAATAAAAATTCACAAAAATTTGCTTATATTTTTATTATTTTTTTTTTGTTGATTATTTAGTGCTTTTGTCCAGAAATTTTAATGCATAAAATATTTATAACTGATCATTTTGTTTTTTTTTTTTTTTCATAAAAATAAATAAAATAAAATAAATAATTGCAAGTGGAAAAGTAACAAAAATGTTTTGTGATACTTTTTTTTAAATTATTTTATCAGCACACCACACTACAACAACAATGACGTGACACACTGACAGCTGACACACATAAAAACGTGATCACATGCTGAAGAGAATGCGACTAAAGTAGCGGTAAAAAGAGTTTTTGTTGGCACACGCGAAGAAATTGAGAATATCAAGGGATTTCGAATGTCTGAACTTCATCATACAAAATAAAATATCGTATCGGAAGAATCAAAATATTCTCCACTGTGCTGCATAAAGCCACTTGTCCGTTTCTATTGAGAATATATACATATACATATATTTTTTTAATGTGCAGCTTTCTGTTATACAAGGAGCCTTCGCTGCCAGAGCAGCCTAACTCAAAAATAAATTTTTTATTTGAACATGTAAAAATGTTCTTCAGTGACATGTCTGAGACCATACACCACAAGTATACATATAATCCATTAAGGTCTGTACTTTGACATCGAAATCTGATGATAAAGCGGCTCTAAGTGGATTGGCTGGCATCATCTCAACAATTTACTTGTTTCATCTGTTTTAATAGTTTAAAAGAGTCATTGGGAAATTTTTCGCCGTAAAGTAGAATACCCAGAAAATAAAAAGCAAAACAAAACAATATTTGGTAATTGAGGAGCACACAGAATTTTCATCCCATTAGATCAAACGTTTGGGTCCTTTTGAGTCTTCTGTGACCCTCGAAAACCAGCAAGTCTCTAGCAAGTGGATTGGAATGCACCGTGATCTTCGTCCTATACCTCGTACAGACTTTTTTGATTTCATCTTTAATGGATGGAATTTTTAGGTCCCTGTGGATATTTGCATTTTTCATGTACCATGGAGCTCTAGGCCTAGTGCAGAGTGTCGTCCTATAAGCCAGTAGAGCTGAACAGTTTTCAACTTCAGTTGAGTGATTTTGGCCGCTATGTGACTCGTCCACGTAAGACTTCTATCGAGATGAATACCAAAATATTTTACGTGGTTGCCCTCAGGTATTGTAACACAGTTTATCGTGATGGGAGGACAACTGTCCCTTCTCAGAGTAAACGTAATGTGGACGCACTTAGAAGCATTTACTTTTATCTTCCACTTTGATAACCATTTTTCCAATCGGTTCAAATGCGCTTGAAGATGCTGATCTGGTCACAGATAAAAAAAAAATAAAGAAAATAATGCCGATTCATGCAAAAAGCGACACAACTGATCGCAGTGCGACCGGCATGTCGAGTTCCATGGTTTCATCAGTTGCCTTGCATCAGTCTCTACGATTCTACGATTCTACGAAAACCTTATGGGTCACACCGATGGAATTAATATCTTGAGTCGACGCATCATTATTGTTTATAAACTTTTAAAATGTATTTTTTAATTTTTATTACACCTTATAAATTCCCTTAAAAACGTATTATTTTTTTCAGTGTACCTTAAACAACATTGTGGTACATTGTTGTAGTTTGTTTGGACGCTGTAACATGACACATGAAACATTATGATTATAAATGAACCAACGCCTTTAAAAAAAGGTTTTCATAATACTTTCTATTTAATTCGTTTTTTTTATATCTTCTCTTTTTGGTAATTAATCTTAGTGTATGATGTTCATATTCATACAGACATATTTTTATTAGAGAGCTGCTGGTAACTTTTTCCTTAAACGAAGTGATTGTAAGTAGTAAAAAAAAAAAAAAGAAAAACATGTGAGAACGTACATGAGCCGAAATTTTACTTGACTATTCCTGATTAATAAATGTATTTTTAAGTTTTTTTATAAATATTTTCCAAAGTATGCAATTTTAGGCTTCTATCTGACTCGATACATAAACTAAGGCGAAAGCAAGCGGAAGTCGTAACAGGTGAACTTACAAGCCCAGCTTGACGACTATTTATTTTGCTGTCAAATTGTATGAATTATTTTGTCTGTTCAAACTATTGTAAGAAATCAGTACACTTTCATTGTTACACAATAAATATATCGGCGAACAAAAATTGTCTGTTCACACTCTTGTCATATTATTCAAATGCAAAAGTTGCCAGATCCAATGTTTAACATTGTCTCTTAAGGGTGCTTTACATTGTCCTACAAGTCGTACAACATGCCAAATTTTTATGTAGAAGAGCACAAGTCGGATCGTCTAAACGTAATATGTAATGAAACTATACGATTCTGAGAGAAAATACGGATGAAAATTTGACAGTCGTATGGCTCTCTTGATTTTTTATAATTTTTCAAAAACCAACACACACCATTAGATCAGGGATGCATTTTTATGTAAACAAATGTGAGAAAGCCAGGGAAGGAAAACTGCTTTCATAAATTTATACCAATTATAAAATCAAAATGTACATTTTAGACCACGACCGCACAATTTTATAAAAATATACGTATATTTTCCAATAGTACACTAAAAATTTTGACCAGTATTAAAAATATTTTTCAAGGTGATTAAAAAAAAATTCAATTGCACAAGAACTCCATCCCTGGGGAAAACAAACAAATAGCTGTAGTTAAATTAAATTAATATGTTTTCGTCTTACTTGATTTTATCCATACCAATGGTGTAAACGCCAGAAAACAACCGTCCGATTTTTACTCTCTTTTTTTTGAAATACGGATGGAATTTCATTTTATTTTCTCTCACATTTTACGTACGACAAATCTTATCGTTTAAAGCGGCCTTTAATATTTATGGGCAGCGTTGCCAACAGAAATATTTATCTACCAATTGTGTTATTGTACGGCGCACTAAATTAACCACATGCGACAATAACAAATGACTGTAAAATTTGTGGCAATTGCGTGTCAATAGAAATGAAGGATGTTCTCACGATTGTCAGAATTGTGACAATATTATTGGCATTTAATGCACGAACAATACATTTTCTGACCATGTTGCCACACAATAATTGTGAGTTCACACGTTTGTTGGACATTTTATTATTGTACAATTTTTCTGTCTGACAATCATATGTAATACATAATTTACATACGCATGTACGTGCATAGTAACACCAGTTACAGCAAAAAAGCAGAAAAAAGTGAAATCATTCTGAACAAACAAATTTCTTTCGAAAACAAAATATAAATGTAAAATGTAAAATGAAAAATAATACCCAACAAACAGCCTGTCCCATTCGAAGATCATATTCCTGTTAAATTTCCGTTTCATCATAAACCAAAGATGAATCATGTATTTTCCAAAAAAAAACCAAAAATATATGAAAGAGAAAAATTATCGTTTTTTACATCTTCTTGCAAATGTGTTAAATGGAAAGTAAACTTTTTCGCAAATACAACGAACATTAAAAGTAAATTCCATTAAAAAATAAATATACATACATACATACATACATATGTAATATATTCATTTGCACAGTGGGATTATGCTTGATTTGCAGCAGATACGTTTTCGCTGTTTTTTTATTTTTTTTATTTACAAATATTATGCGCACAATCACCTTCTATGTCAGCCATCATTAATTTCCGTTTAGACGCACGCCGACGCCACTGACAAAACAGGCATTCGTAAATTTTTTAAGCGAATAAATAAGCAGGCATTTGAAGGAATATCATCGCTTTAAAAATGCGTGATGCAGAAAGCTGGATTTCCCACTATAAATATCGATTTTCCAATGATGTGTTGGGAAATATCTTTGAAATTCTTACCGCTTAATACTTAAGACTTACAAAAAATAGTACGCAAATAAAACGTAATTTCGAAGATCGACAAAAAAAAAATTTTAAAAAATATATAGTCAGTGTATGTTTTTTACATATGCAAAGTATTGCAGCCCAACTAGTTGGAAAGGGGATAGTGTCAGAAAGGTGAAGATGATGAAGTGAAGCATGGACATTTTAATTCTTCCACAGCTTTGAAGTTGCGCGTCGTTTTTTTTAAATCACTATGTTATTTCACTGACATTTTTGTTGCTCAAATACCGGCGAAGAGCAGAGCTGTTAGCGCCGACCCAATAGAAAAATTTTTGGTATGATCGGGAATTTCAACCGCGGCTGTTCTGGTTGCACAGTCAAAAGGCTAACTAGTCAACCAAGACCACCCCCATATATGTATATTTACCGCAATACAGAAAGACCATAACTTATATTTTTCTTCAATGTTTCATATTTGAAATTATAATTCGATAATAAAACTTTGATAAAAAAGTTGGTGTGCTTCGGCTGACAAGAGAATTCAATGAAAAAGAAAAAACTGTATTCGAAAATATGTAATACCGATTACAACACTTGAATTTTTATGAACTATTTTCATTCTCTTGTATAATAGGAAAGGCATTAGTTAGGACCTTTCTGCATTAAGATAACAATATATAAACATGTTTTAAAAATTTCACAAAATGTTTTCATAACAAAATGTGAAAACCGACTGCCTCTTTTTAGAAAACGTAAGAAATATGATATTCTTGAGCAAGAAAAACATTATTTTGAATTTTAACTTACAACTGTTATTAAATGCAAGATGTTTAAAATGATAACAAAAATTTTAAATATTCTTTTGGTATATCAATGAAAATAAAATTTGTCAAATATTAAATCAATAGCTGACTAATTTTTTTACATTTAATATTTAACTTTTAATATTCTTATTCAAAAAACCAATAATGATCAGAGTTAGAAAATTTGAGTTAAGATTGATCGTCGGCAATTAAAAAAAATACTTTCAACTAAACCATCTGGTTCATATTCTGGCCACAAAACCGATTGTTTGTAATAGACACTATATATATATTTTTTTTTAACAAAAACACACGTTCTGCGAACATCTTAGCTTGTATAGAGAAACACCCACGGTCTATGTTGGGAATCGAAACCGCAACCTCCAGATTGATAGGCTAATGCTCATGCACTAGGTTACGGAGGCACCCGAATTATTATAGGTGTCATTTAAATTTATTTTCTAATGGAATATCATACCTATCGCTCAAAGTGGTTTAAAAAATAGTACTACAAAATTAATGCAAAAAAAGTAAGAAAATGGTGAATTGAAGCGTACATTACTACATTCATTCATGGGGGTGCTGATGTCGAGTAGTCAGCGTGTTGGCTCTGCAACCAGAAAGACCCAGGTTTAATTCCCAGACAGATCAAATCAGAAAAAAGTTAAATAATAAATAAAAAGGCTCCATTAGCTTAAAAATAACGCGTCAAAAAACATCAGAGACGCCGCAACTTTGCCTTATAATTAACACGCAACTGCAAAGTTGTACAGGAATTAAGCTCTATCTTCCTACCACTTTCACCAATTTTCTATTCTCTAGCCTATCCCTCTTTCTAGTTCCAGTGCAACGCATTGCATATGTAGGGGATAGCCCCTGAGTACTGGTCCAAGATAAAAAAAAATAAAAAAAAAAATAAAAACGCTGAGACGAAAAAAAACGCGGCCGTTTGCGGAGATGGTGATGAAATGGTAAGAAGGAATAGAGTTCCTGCGCCTCTGATATTATATTAACAAATTTATTTTTTTCGGCTAAAAGAGGGCCATTTTATTTACAATTTTACTTCGCGCGGTTTTTCTAAATGGCAGGATTATGCGAATAACTCAGCCATAGTCTTTTAAAATTTTCAGATGCGCGCCTTAAAATGCATCCAATGCGTACCTTTGCACGACTTTCTATTCCATTCACAAACAACAGCGCCATGAAACGAATAAAAAGTTCAATGACATCTCACACATTTAAATTTAAAGACAGGAAGGACTCTTTATGAAACATAGATGTAACATTTCAACACTCAATTTTAATTTAATTCTCCATTGAAGATTCAATAAGTAAAGTATGAAGAAAAATCTGAATATGCAGCTAAAGAATGCATACGTTTAAGATACTGCACTAGAAGCGGATGCTAAAAATACTTTGTTGTTGTTACTTTGTTATGAAAAGTCTTAAATACTTAAGAAGGAACAGAAAGAAAAAAAAAATTAACATCAACCACACAACCGCATGAAAATGAGGTGCAAATAATGCTTTTCCAAAGAAATGCAGTCAAGTTTTTTTTCTCTTCTTTCCTCTCCCAGTCGTCTGTTTTCTTAACACGAACAGCAATTACAATAAAAATAAAATCTACAACAAATAAGGCATCGTTAAAGTCTCAGGGCCATAAAGCTGGGGACACAAAGCGGCTACAATGATGATGATGATGATCATTACTTTTTGCTTCCTAATGATGATCTTGTTGATCATTTATTTTTTATTACAATTTTTGTTTCTCAAGTCACACTCTCAAAACGGTTGGTTAAATTATGAGTAAATATCTGTACAGCGGGGGCGGGGTGATTATGGGAAAGGAGAAGAGAGTAAATAAGGCAATTTTTGCAAATGGAAAATACACAGTGTTGCCATTATTTTTTCTCTTTATCAATATATTTTTTTTGTAATTTTATTGATACGTATTAAATTCAGTCAAAATTTAAATGAAACGCTTTTTGAAGAAATTTTTTTACCGTTACCCGTTGCTACTGGTATTGAGAAAACAGTATAAACTATTTTTTTTTACAAGGAGAAGCATCGAAACGATATGTATTCAAAAAGATTTTCAAAAATGATTCAATATTATTTCATACCCTAAATTATATTCCATTTGTTAAGTATTCGAAGTAATGAGAAGAATTTCGCTATTTTTGGGAAATACTTTTATTTGCATGATGAATTAAAGCAGGTACCGAAAATAATAATTATTTTTGAATTTTCAAAGGAAAAAATCAATCACTAGAATATATCGGATATTTAAGTCCAGCACATATTTTTGAAATATACAAGTTTTGTTTACATTTTTTATATTTGTTTCGTTATAGCATTTGCTGTTTCTTTCTTTCAATTTCATATCAATAAAATGAAAAATAAATGAATTATCATATTCACAGTCGGTAGTTCACGAATAACATTATTTTAAACAATAAAAATATATAATTAGTTTTCTTAAACCATTCTTGTTAACTAAAGTCTATGCATATGGGTAGGGCTGTCATCCGTCCTTTTTCCCCCAGACACCAGTTTCTTTTTTGGGGTGTTCGGTGGAGTTCTCTTTCTTTTTTTTAGCAAGTGTCCGGGGTTTGTCCCACTTTTTGCACTTTAGTCCATAGAACCGATTTTTGTGTCATCATCATCATCTTAAATGTTTGCATGTTTTGTCCTTACTGTTTCTTGGCAATACTTGCCAAATTGATTACAAAATTTAAAAGCAAAAAAAAATTATCATGAGCTGTGCTGATAAGGTTATTTGATGTTAATTTTCTATGCTAAAAGCCACCACACAATGCTAATGTTGAAAGTATATTCTCTTTGATTAAGGCTCAGTGGACACAAGAAAGAAACAGTTTAAGTCCAGAAACTATTACTGACCTTATTATAGTAAAATATATATTTTTAATATGAATTGTCAGGAGTTTTACGAATTTACTCAAATTGGCAGCAGTGAAAAATATTTGACGATTCATATTACAAATTCTTTTGTTAATTTTTTTTCTTTTCAAAATGTTTATACGTCACATAGATAAAAGTATTTATCTACATATGTAAACAATTAAAAAAGCCAATTCGATTTATTTTTTTTTTTTATTGAAAAACGAGCTATTATAATTTTAATATGTGAACAGCGGCCGTATGTTCAACATTGAGCATATTTTACTTAATAAAGGATGACTTCTTCTTGTTCTCTTTTTTTTATATATATAATATACATATGTTTATGCAATAAATTTTTAAGTTTTTTGCTGATTTTGAATAAAGACAGTAATTTTATTGCACTTTTGTTTCTAATTTGATATTTCATAAAGCGTCCTCTTTTTTTTGCGTCAAATGTCCTTTTTTTGGAACTTTTGTCTGCATTTTCTCAGAAAGGAAATGACAGCCCTACATGTGGGCATAAAAGTACTAAATATCAAATTAAAAAAAATTTTTTAGGTAAAAATATCTTTTAATCTCAAAAAAATTCGAATATAAGAGAAATCTTCACATATGGTAACACTGAAAATGCAACATGTAAAAAGTTTTCTTCTCTCAACATCGGCACACATTCATGCTGTACAATGTATGGGCGGCCATGTGATGTTGTTGTACTACCACACACGTTGTTTGTTGGAGATATGTCAAAAACAACTAATGCAAATATTACTAAAACGATGTGGTTTTGACGTTTGTTGTATAGGGTGTCCGCCGGGAAGGTATACTACTTTGTTCGTTAATAATTTTTGATTAAATGAAAGAGAATGGATCTAAATATTAATGAATGTTTTATTTAATGTCGGCAATTATTTATGGGATACAATATCAGATAAATGTCCGCCTCTGTTAAATTTACAAATGCGAGCCTGTTTGAGCACATTTTTCATTAATTTCATCACGAATATTTTGTTTGAGTTGCTCAAGCGTTTCTGGTTTGTTTGCATAAATCTGAGCTTTTCCATTGCCCAGAACACACTACTCTGTTTATTCACATATCCATTCAAATGTAAATGTGCCTCATTATGATTTTTTTTTATCAAAATCGGGGTTGTCATGGGCGTGCTGTAACATGCTATTGGCATATGTACGGCGGCGTAAATGGTCTTGTTGAAGAAGCTCTTGTGTCAACTGAATCTTAAATGGAAACAAATGCAAATCCTTGTGCAAAATTGTGACCAAAGTTGTTCTTTGAAGACCAAGCATCTGAGAACGGCGTCGAATTAAGGTTGATGGATTGTTTTGAGCACTTTCTTGAGCAGCAGTAATGTTTTTAGCCGATCTTGCAGTACGTTGTGGTCCATGCTTGTGCCTATCACCTACAGACCCTCTTTCTTCGAAATCATTCACTACACGATAAATAGTGCGTTTTGTTGGCACATTGTTTCTCCCCAAAAATTTCACGTAACTTTCTCATCGTCACAGTAATCGATGATTGATTTTGATAAAATGTTTTAACGATTAAAACTCGTTGGTTCATCGAATATTTTTCCATAATAAATTTGCCAAGTGTCTACTTCACGACTTCCAAATATGAACTGTCAAGACTAATGTTTACCAAAATGGCGGCAAAACAAAGTAGTATACCTTCCCGGCGGACACCCGCTTCCTTTTTTGTAATATTTAAGCTTTAAGAATTTAACTGTAATAGGCGTTGTTTTGCATAGTTGCAATTAAACCGTACTTTTTAATATTTGTTTTCGTATGTCGTACATTTGGGGTTTAGCACTTAAAAATAACAGATTTTTAAAATTACTGTACATATTACCTGCCTTCGTTTCGGAGGTATAAGTTGCCGTATAATACGAACGGTAATTACCGTACAGTTAACATCACTGCTTGATGTGATCAATTTAGTGCCACTGTATTGATCACCTAAATAAAGCGCGAGGCTTTTCAATAATTTAGCATTTCATTTTAAGTGCTAAAGGCAGCAATAGCATCTGATTTTTATCAATGGAATAAATATCATATGTAAACGCACATGCTTTTTGGCTTTTTTTTTAAACTTTATTCTTTATTGTGCGCCAAAGCACACCAAATTTGCGAATACTAAATTAGAATGAAGGTTCTCTCTATATAGAGTACTCAATGAAAGAATTTTTGCTGTCCCGACCGAGTATTTTTCTCACACTCGCGTTCCCACTACGACAAGTCTACTGTACATAGATTGTTAGTCCCCTCTTCGTTGATACGCAGAATATATTAATATGGATCTTAAGCATAGCAAAATATTCACATATGGAGCCTTTAGAAGCTATGAATGACGGGGTTGAAATACCTTTTAACTACACTCGTGCAGCCTTCTAATTTTGTTATTCCGTAAATGTACATACAAATATACACACGCATCCTTACATACACTATATACGTGTATATACATATGTACATACTTATGTAAGCACATCCATTCATAAGAACACAACTTTAGAATTTTTAGCACAACTGGCTGCCGAGTGATCCTGTTTGAAAAGAAAAGCTTCCCATATGCTGCATTTGTTAACCCCCATTTCAATTATACGATCAAAGACAGACATCTGCTGCAATAAACAGAAAAAAAGGAAATAATTGTGAATAATAAAAACGTAGGGAAATGTTTTAAGGGTAACTTGTTAAATAATAAAATACATTTAATAAAAAAAAATCCCCCTCTTAAAAAATTACAGCTGCCAACAGAAAAATATCACAAAAGAACAAAAAAAATTAAGAAAAACTTATGGAATAGAAATTGGCAGGGTTTTATTTGAATTGAATACCATAAAAAACATTTTGCACTCCAGCTTAGTCATCAGTCGTCGCTACTAAAGTTCTGTATTTGAGATCATTGTGGCTTTACAAGTGAGTGGGTTTTCCCTGAAACACTACTCGTACATATTTCAAAGAATTTCACACTTTAAAAATCATTATATAGAGGATTTCCGCGATTCTTGTTTTTTCACAAAATTATTATTTGTTTTTTTTTGTTTTTTTCAAATATTTAGAATTTTAATCGAACTGTAGTTATTACATATTAATGAAATTTTCTGTCGTGTTCAAGTTCACAGTGAATTTATCACAATATTGTGAAGAAATTATATTTTTGATTAGAATATGGGAAACAAAAGAACAATTAATCTCCAACACCAGTTGAGTAGAATACGTATTTTCTATGCCACTACACACGTCATCAGTGCTCTTTGTGTCAACAGGCAGTTGTAGTTGTAAAGTCATTAATATCATCTTCAGCTGATAGCAATCCACAATCACATCAGAACCGAAGCTTCAGCACTGCTACGAGTATAAACAAAGAACGTGCGAAAGCAGAGCTGTAAAATAATTCACCTCCTGTCGTTTCTCCTACTATCCCTTTTCTATAGTTCCAGCACAATGCTTCGCATGTGTAAGAGTCATCTCCTGAGTGCTGGTCCCAGATTAAAAAAAAATATCATCTATTTAACCCATCAGAGCTTAGGAAAATGCATACGAGAATAATTGTTACTGGCTACATTCTATTACAAAGCTTGCCAGCTTTGTTGCCTTTTAAGTTTTTAGTAAAGGTCATACTTCATATAATCCCAAAGGACAAAGCTTCTGTTTTCAATACGAGTGAGAACGAAATTTTATACAACTTTTTAGCTGTCTTTCCTAATTCAATTTTTTTTTCTTGATTTATCAACCCCCCTTAGGTTGGAGATTAACTGTTTGTTTTTTTCCCTTATTCTAATCAGGAATGTAGCTTATACTCTTCTATTGCCCCATATACGGTATTGCTTATCAATTTTTAGTGGAACGGTGGGTTACAATGTGAGACGACTCAATATGATATTTAACCGCATTGTTCGGTTTGTTTTTAAACTTGGAATATCGGACCATGTTGCTCGCTTTGCTATTCTGTTTCTAAATTGTTAATTTACTGTTTTTATAAGAATTGAGGTTCTGACTACTTTAAATAAGCTCATATCTACGCAGTTACCATCATATTTTGTCGGCGTATTTTGTTTCTCTAGATCCACTAAAAACCCTTCGTTAATTATACCAAAAATTTCGAGTTCTTTGTTTGAAAGATCGTATTTTATAAGAGCATGTAGACTATGGAACACATTGCCTCCATTTTTAAAAAGATTTGACTTGTCCAAAAAAAAAATTTTAAATTTAAAAATTCTTGACTTTTACGAGAATTAATATCCAACTCTTACTCACCCAAGTTCTAAGATAAATTTCAATGTTATCGATCTATTTTATAACAACTATAAAATTCTTGTTCTATATATTAATAACTAAATATTATTAAATATGTAATTTTATTTAAACATACCCTTTTTTTTATAAAATTATCAATTTATTACAATTATTATTAAGTACTTCTGTTAATCATATATGGCCCCTAGGGCTCGATTAATATATAAAAGCAAGAGGAAGTGAAATGAAATCAATGTAATTTCTTCACAATATTGTGATAAATTAACTGTGAACTTGAACACGACAAAAGATTTTTTTTAAATATTTATTTGGAAGAAATTTGTAAACTTAAAACTATAAACAAACAAATAGTACAGATGTGTAATATTAATATACCCTGCTCCCTATTCGTGGTCTCTAGTATATTAGAAATTTCTTATATGCAGTTGTATTTTTAATATACAATGTGTTTTTCTGCATAGATTATTATCTGTTAATATATTTATTATGTAAGGAAAAATTTAAAAAAAAACTTACTTTATGTTTTTATAAGTTTAAAAACAGCCAACAGCAAGAATTAAAAAAGAATAATCATTCAGAGAGCCACTAAAATTTTTTAATATTTAAGTTTGGAAACATATTTTTGCATCCAAGATAAACGCTTGAGTCGAACCTGCTATTAGTGCCTGTTAATTCCGTGCCTTTTATTTATTTGTTGTTGGCACTATCAAGGAATGCAAAGGCCTCAGACCTCTTTGGAAAGGTTTTTATATATCGAGCCTTTGATGCAATACCGTAGTAATTCAAAAAATCGTGAACTAAGAAAAATGCATTTGAAGTTTTTAGCCATCTTTTTGATAGTATTTTCGTTTACTAAAGTTTTTTTTTTTTATTTATTTTTTAAATAAGGAGGAATGTTTTGTAATGTTTTCTGTTTGTAAATTTCTTGTCATAAAGGAAATATTTCATTATTGCAAACAAATATTGTTGGAAATAGCTGGAGGCAATAAAGACATTTGTAGCTGTAGAATCTGAACAGTTAGAGATAGAACCATAATAATTTTTTCCTTTAAATATATATTTCCCCAAAGATCATTTTTGCATACCCAGCTCAAAAACTTAAAATTTTGAGTTACTACGCTATTGCACCAAAGGCTCGATATATTCGTTGTTAACATAGTATGGAGCCATAATTAAATTATTTTCATAACATTCCCGATATTATTGTAACCTTTAAAGAAATTAAAGCAAGATTTCAAACACAGTGTTTAGTCTTTAGAGTGTTATTTTTTAAATGAACCATAAATTATGTTAAGAACACAATTGGGATTCGCAGTGTGGCACACAGTACAACGAAAAAATTGCGGCTGTCGTAATCAGCAATTGTGTTTGCTGCCTGTGTTACCGTATAGAAAAAAATTCCGCGAAAAAATTAAAAAAATTAAAAAAAAAAATTAACAGAAAATTATTGCAAAGCAATTATATCGTAAATAATTGTGTATATTTAAATTGAAATATTTGTTTTAAAAATTAAACAACTATTAAAAAAAAAAATTCGCTCTATTTACTAATATATTTGAAAACTATAATGAAAAACGGTAACTCTGTACTAATTTGCTCGTCGGCATATGAAATAGAAATAAATCTATCGGAGAGTTCGATTCACGCACGACGAATTTTTTTTTTTTTTTTTTTTTTTAATATTTTTTTAAAACAACACAAACTCTACGAAGCTCTTACACAGCTTGTCTGTAAAAACACCCAGGATCTAGGCGCGAATCGAACCCACAACTCCATATTGATAAAACTAATGTTCATGCACTAGACTACGGATGCACCCGTCGACGACGGATTGTGTTCATTTTCATATGCAAAAATGTGTTTTATTTCTGAGCACGAAAGTTTGCAATATATAATTCGTCCTTCGTCCCAATAGTGTTTCTAGCATTATGTACAGCGTGGGACAAAAGTAATATTAATTAATAAATTTTTTTTTTTTTTAAATTTTAATTATATTATTAATTGACCTTTTTTATTATATTTTTTGATATATATTTATTAAGCTTAAAAAAAAAAAAAATTAATTAATAAAACTAAATTTTAATTAAAAATTTTGTAATTTTAATTAATAAATTAAATAGATTTCCATCTGTTAAGATATTAATAGCACGAACTAAATTATTATTGTTGACTTAATTGATTTAATTTTCTATTGTATTTCTAATAATAATAATAAGATAATAATTCAATTCGAATGCTTTTTGGATATTAATTTCTATTTGTAGAAAGAGTCTTCCCTATATATGAAATAAAGGACCCACATAGACATTAAAATAAAAATAAACCGTCATTTTGTGTATTTCGTAGCAAGAAATTAAACTACAGCAATACCCCGCTTTCGGTCGCTGATTGGGACCGGAGAAAAACGACGCAAAGTGCTGCAAATGCTCAACTTAGCTGAAAAAAAGTCATAACTCGCCTTTGCCTTTTATTCATAATACTGGGCGCAAATACCACAACTTTGAGGGCAGCAACCTGCGAGCGTTGAGAATATTTTCATTGTAAAAAAAAAATTATTTGCTTTGGAAATAAACTTTCCTCCAGCTAGGTTGAGTATTTGGACCACTGTGCGACGCAAACTAAAACGTATCTTTAGTAATTCTTCCTTCTGGAACACCACACACTAAATAGTGATTGGATTCCTTATAAGCTTAAGGATGGGATCTAATATGAAAGGAATTGTACAATAGATATTTTTGGTCGTAGTGCTTCGGCGCCTAGTAATAAGAATGATACGTTTTCTTATACTTTTTCTTAATACTTGTTTTTTTAACTTTTTTTATTATTTGAACAATCTATTTTATTAAGCTTTAAGGTTTTTTTTTTTATTTATTATTTTTATATAATCTCGATATTTAATTTTTTTTAACTTATTTCTTATACTTTCGTAAGTGAACTTCTTTCAACAATGAAAGCAAAAACATGTGAAATGATAACATATCAATTGCAATTTTCTATTCCATATAATCAAATACCAAAATCAACTCGCGACCTTTTTTCAACCCTATTAAGAATTAATAATAAAAAATTAAAACAAATAATATGCCAAATGTGTAATGACAGTAATTGCATTGATTTTTCAATTGCATTCGATTAAAAATGTGCACCGACTGAGAGCTTGCATTTCACCCTCTTGCTCTCTCTCTCTCTCTATACTATGAAACATTTGAGTTTATTGGCGAAACAGGGAAGTGGAATGTAAAAGTTTACTATGTTTCATCCAAAGTATATTTATCAAGTAGCCGAATCTGTATAATAAAACTACAATACCAAAAACAACAGGCATTTTTTTATGTAAAACCAACTAAATATGTCACTTGTTTTTTTACTGCTCTCTCATAAGCAAACACAGACAAGCTACAATAGCAAGAAAAACATTAATTTTATTTAATTGCTTTTGCAAGCCGCTCTCAAAATAAAGAAATGAGTAAAACTGTTAATGGTGCGCTCTCTCAAATTAAACAACCGAGTAAAAATGATATTGGCGCGCATAAATGTAAACAAATTTTGACATATACGGCATGTAAAACATAAACGAGTAAAAAAAAGTCACCTGATGAGTTGATTTTACTGTATTTAACAACTTTACTTTGGTTTCATCTACAAGAAACTAAAAAAAAAATGAGAAGAAGACGAACGAAGTAATGCATAAAACCTAAAAAACTGTGAAGCAAAGGCTTCATAGTGTGGACACGAATGCAGGTTCAAAAGAGAATCTAAGAAAGTTTCTGCAACACCTGTTTCAAATGAGGGTGGCGATGGTCGAAGTGGCCTGCACGTTGACTACAAAACGAAAAATTGCCTGAGTTCAACCAAAGTTTCAGACTAACGAAAACATCTCGCATTTTTTCTGATGTGCATTTGTGTGTGACTTTGTGTCCGTTGTTGTCGAAAGGTTTCAGTGGCGAAGGCATAGTCACTGGTCACTGAACAGTAACGGCTTCAGTTGTATCCAAAACACAAGCACATCAGAACGCCCTCCTTCGTCGGTATTGTGTAGCACCGGCGTGCAAAAAGCAGACTTGTAAGATGGTGAAGCTTCACCTCCTGTCATTTCTCTAACTATTCCTTTCCAGCACAATGCATCGCATGTGTAGGAATCATGTCCTAAGTGCGCTGGTCCAAGGTAAAAAAAAATTATTATGTACTGTACTGTCGCCGGCAACAGTTTCGTCTGTGTGAACGCGAATGAAAAATAAAAAAGAATTCCAGATGTTTTTCCTGTATAAACTAGGAATTTCGACGAAGGGCACAGTTGAAAAATTAATTATCTGATCGGCGATTTGCACAGCGGATCTTCTGATTGCAGAACCAAAACCCTAACGATTCAGCCAACAGCAGCCCCAATGTCATTGTTTTCTTATTGCAATTTTTACTTCTAAATAACAATTTCAAATTCGAAAAAAAAAATTAAATTTTAAAAGTTTGTTAATAGTTTGCAATTTTTTTTTTTTTGTTCGTGACAGCACTGTCCACATGGCTCGTGCTAAAGCAGCCAACAGAAAAACAGAAGCAACAATATTGCAATGGAGAATTGACGATGCAAGTATGAAAACAGCCAACATACAATAACTGAGAGTGAGAAAATCACTCTTGCACAATAAGTACATCTCTGAAAATGCGTCAGCAAACATGATCTCAGAGCGCATTATTGAATGTACTTAAATGTAGGAGAGGGAGAGTTATTTTTATTTTATACGAACATGAAAATGAAGAGGGAAAGTGTGTGGTAGTGTGTGAGTACTCGAGTTATACTCATACATTGCCGAAGCAGATAAAAAGAGTTTAGTGTTGTTTAAAGGTGTTCAAATTGCTGGCAACAACGACGACGATGATGATGATGATGATGACTATGTATGTATGAATGTATGTATGTACAATACATATGGAAATTAGTCAAGTATTCACAGGTTTCGGTGTGTATATTGCATTTCGTACAGATTGTTGTTAATATTTTGTGCATGCAATGGCATTAACTATTTGATTTGTATTTTAAATATACGAAGGCGGTATCAAAGCCAACTAAGAGATAACTGTTGGCAAGTTAAAACAATTAATGACCATTGCGAAAATTGGCAACATTTACAATTGAAATCTAAATTTTCGGATATACACACATACATACATACAAACATATATGTATAGTACATTCTTTAGCGTATCCCTACAAGCAATTCAGTTAACTTTTATCTAACTTTAAATATATTTTTTCTCAAATAATTGTGGCTGATGCTTAGATTATTTTTAATGGAGCCAACTGACTATTTTAACATTGCGAAGGCCTATGCGAGTAGTCAATTTTCCGACTCTGCATGACTTTTCAACTAACTTAAAATTAGTTTTTTATTAGTCAACTAAAAGCTGGTTCATTTGTAGTTAGCTAAAAGTTATCTAAATTATAATTAGCTTTTAACTAATTATGTATATGCCAATCCACAATAGGCCAACATAAATAAAAAACTCTATTATTTTTTTATTTATTATTTTAAGAAATTCTTTTATTTTTCTTCAATTTTTGTTCGTATTATTATAAAATATTGGGTAACTTTTATAAATTATTAAGCTTTTTTTTATTGCGAATACATTCTGCATGGATTTCTCTTTTTTTTACAACTTTTAAGGCATTTCTTATGTCTCTCTCCACATCATCTGAGCCAAGTGATCGGCAAGCATCTGTTGAAAAAATATTTAAACTTATATATTATGGAAATGTTTATACTATGTATGTATGTACATATACATATGTTAAATATATACCTGATAAAGCCTGGAAGAAAGCTTGGAAATCTTTCAATCTTTTCTTTCCGTGGATGCTTTCTTTTTCTTTTTTAATAAGTCTTCTTAAATTTCTTTTGCTTTTTATATATTTTACAAATAATTAGGAATAAATAAAATGACAAAATATTTCAATTGACACTTCGAACTTACTGCTTCAATTTTACGCTCAAAACGGATCACTCATTTAACAATTCATAAATTAACTCTTCTTTTGGGAAGAAAACTAAAAGCAAAGTCGAAATTCTTGTAAAAACCCCAAAAAAATTAACAGTTATAAAAAACAGAAGAAAACCACCAACCACCAAAATGAGCAACGAATGCATAAAATACAACAACTTCACTGCACAGAACATGATCACAATGATCAAATTAAAGTTAGTTGTTACAAAATTAAATATAAATAGATTACTTTTGTAGTCTTTAACCACGTTGTTTGCATTACCGAATTACTTTGTTGTTAGTTTGTAGTTAGTTGTTAAAAAAAGTTGACAATAAATGGATTATTTTCGTAGTCGACTATCGATTTGCTTGCAGGGATGCTACACGATCAATGTTCAGCTTCAATATTTGTCATTTTATGCGTTATTTTACAAAAAATAGTTACACGTATACGTATGCATAAGTGTACCATGGTACACAAAGTAAATATTTATTTTTGTATAACTTGAGAACGGTTAAAGCTAGAGTTTCTCATTTAGTCTATAGCGAATCCTATACCTATAGAACACGATAATTTATGAACGACGATATGTATTTATTATTTTACTTCGCCCACGTTTTATTGCTTAAATACCGACGAAGGAAGGTGCAGTAACACTCAGAAAAAAGCTTTTTTTTACTTAATCGACCTGGGAATTGAAACCGGTTCTTTCTGGTTGCAAAGCCATTTTATTAACTAGTCGCCATCAGCACCCCCAATGAGATATACAGTTGATCCTCTAGAACGACGGGATACATCCCCCACATCCATAAAATTTTTGAACATTTTAGAAAAACTCTTCACTTCGCTCGCAAATGTCCAGCCAGCTGCATTCAACTACAAGAAAAGTTTACATGGAATAACTACTGTTCGCTACTCAAGCTACCTCATGCACTCTACAGCCAGACTATCGCGGGCGGAAGCTCTCATGCCGGTTTTTGGCATGTACAGAAAATTTAAAAATCTTTAGTTAATACCCTGTTGTTAATCAATTGCGACATAACTATTGGTTTTTCCCTTCTTTTTTGCTCAGTTTTACTCGTTAATTCGAAAAATTCAGCGACCGCCTCTCGTATTTAATAACAAGTCATCTTATGGTTCTAAGCTCCGTATGCTCCGTTTTTTATTTGTTTTGATTTTTCTCCTTTTCTTCTTCTTCTTATTGCTTGATTTTTATTATTGTTTATGGTTGTTGTTGTTGGTGCCTTGTGAAAAATTAAAATATCTATTAGAAACTTTTTTCGCCAATTCAGTTACATTGCAAACTCTCAGGAATACGGACGTTTTTTTGTTGTTATTTTTTCAAATACCCCGCAAACAAAAACACACAAAACATCTCTCTGTTTGAAAACAACAAAACGTTCGTTTTCTATATTTTTGTGGACGGTTTTTAATAAAAAAAAAAAGAAAAACTAAAAATGCTAAAACAAACCTGAAATACCATTTCATTATGATTACAAAAGTGATGAAGATACTTTTAAAATAAAAAGATATTTTTAAAATCTATTTTCCAGTTGCTAACTGACATTTACATAAAATAATAAAAGTAACAATAAAATTACTCTTTTGCTATTGTTTTCTTTTTTTAATTTATTAATTTTATACAAAAATTTTATGTGGCTCGTTTAGTGTCTTTAAATGTTTTGAACACGCAAAATTTGTTAAACAAGATGTGCTAGAAAATAATAGAAAAACATGTTTGGCAAATTGAATTATTGACATAACAACATTCTTGGTTTGCAACACTGTTAATTGAAAGAGTTGCCAATGTTTGGTATTTCAGGAATTGCTTCCAGCTTTACTTGACGGGTCTTAAAAGGTTTGTACACACATACATACATACTTATTTTAATTTTTTTTTTTTCATATTATTTTCCTACTACTTCAAATAGCTTTTTTAAATCTTTTTTTAATTAAAACTACAGATAAGAAATATAAAACCGCTGTGATTATTAGTAAGTACACTTGTGTTCATACAATTAAAACGTTTAAATGAAAATTGGAAGGCAGGAAAGAAAAAAAAATAAATTAATTAATAATAATGAAAATAATAATAATGTGGCTCAGGGGAACGAGGTAGGCAGGTAAACTCTGCAGCGTTCTGAATACCGGATGGCATCCGCTGGGGGATGCGATGATCAGTACTGCGAACATTCAATGGATTGACTCCGTTAACCGTAACAGGTGGAGGAGTTTTAGGGCTTGTAGGCAGGATGGTGTGATTTTCAGAAAGACCATTGGCAGGGCGGTGCGAGGTGTAGTTGGATATGACCGAGGTAACTAGAGCTGGATCACGGATATAGTAGTTCAGGAATCATCTAAGAAAAATTGGGGTCCTTGCGGATGATATATGCAGATGAGGGTGGCGATGGCACGATGGATGGTAGCCTGCACGTTGACTACAAAACCAAGAACAGGCCTGGGTTCAACCCCAGTTTCAAACTAAAATTTTAAAATAAAAATAAACATCTCGCATTTTTCTGATGTGCATTAGTGTGTCTTTGTGTGTCAGTTGTTGTCGGAAGGTTTCAGTGGCGAAGGCATAGTCACTGGTCACTGAACATTATCGGCTTCAGCTGAGAGCAATCCACAATCGCATCAGAACGCCCTCCTTTGTCGGTATTGTGTAGCATCGGCGAAGTAAAATAATAATAAAAATGGCTACTGAACCGAAGCTTCAGCACTGCTACGAGTATAAACAAAGAACGTGCAAAAGCAGAGCTGCAAAATAATTAATTAAGCTTCACCTCCCGTCGTTTCTCCTACTATCCCTTTCCTATAGTTCCAGCACAACGATTCGCATGTTTAGGAGTCATCTCCTGAGTGCTGGTCCCAGATAAAAAAAAAGACTATGCCTGGAGGAGTCTGATGCGGCAGGACACATTATGTGTGAATGTTCAGCTTTGGCATATGCCAGATTAGAGCTCACGGCTCACCAAATCCTCAATGGGAATGAGATGGCGGAATTTAATCTGGGGCAGATTTTTTTATTCTTGGACCAGTGCTCAGGGGATATCCCGTACATATGCAATGTATTGCACTGGAACTGGATAGAGAGAGAGAGAGAGAGAGGGAGATACTCTAGAGAATAGAGAAGTTGTGAAAATTGTACTTAATTTTTTTATTTTTTTTTAGCGTGGACCAGCACTCAGGAGATGACCCCTACACATTCGGTGCATTGTTCTGAAACTATAGGAAAGTGTTTGTAGAAGAAATAATAGGAGGTGAAGCTTTGTTATCTTACAACACTTCTTTTTGCACGTTATTTGTTTTTGTAGCAGTGTTGTAACGTCTCTGATGTCAAGGAGAGGTATTAAATTTTGAATGCATCGCATGTGTAGGGGTCATCTCCCGGGTGCTGGTCCAAGAAAAAAAAACTGCAGATTTGTACAAGATTTAATCGCAATTCCTTCCAATCACTTCACCACCTGTTTCGATTTTGCATCTAATTCCGGTCCAATGTATTGCAGACCTAGGGGACATAAACTGACCTCTGGTCCAAGAAAAAAAAGCGACTAATTTATTATTTTAATGTTAATTTTCTTAGATTTTTCCGCAAATTACGTGTCTGCTACACTCTTCGTCAAGTTTTCTTCTTTCCCAAAAACAAATTGACCCACTCTAATGTACATACTTATTACACATACTGAATGACAAACAAATGTGCGTTCCACTTGCTGGTAGGGATATAAAAATATAATTTAATTTAAATTCAAATACTTCAAATAAATGGCGCAAAAAATAAGATTTGAATTCGAGCTAGTTATATAGTACATTCGCATATAGTAAATAAGCATACATACATATGTGTACATAAACATAGTATGTATCTACATACATTCATAAATATGTATGTGTGTATGTTGTACAGCGTATGGATGTTAATTTTCCTTTGCCGCGCGATACTTGTGCGATATCGTTAGTTCTAATCAAATATTTATACAGAAACAAAAAATCAAACAAACGAAATCATACGGAAAAGAGCATAATAGAAATGGAAAATACGACAGCAGCTTTGCTGAGCAGTTGAAAAAATTAAATTTTATCAATTAAAGTTAGTTTCAAGTTCGCACTGAAACAGCGCTACCAATTTAGCGCCTTTTAATAACCTAAAACATTTAAAATTAATACAATCGACTCTCGATAATTTGAAATTCAAAGGACCAAAGTAAAAGGCGTCTCTGTAGCTAATTTGGACACATTATTTTTGTTATTATTGATAGCGCAGATGGCTGACTGCAAAATAAAGTGCTGGGTTCGAGTCCAGTTTAAGACTAAGTCATGACATTAATAATGTTCATAAGTGTGTCTTTGTGTAAGTTCTTATCGGAAGGTTTGAGTGGTGGTCACTGAAGCAGTACCGGCTTCAGCTGATACCAACCGCCAAGCACATCAGAGCGCTCTCCTTCGTTGGCATTATTTAGAACCGGTGAAATAAAATAATTACTAAAAATGGCTACTGAGACAGAGCATCTAAATTAAATACAACTCCTTGACATCAGAGGCGGTGCAACACTGCTATAAACAAAAAATACCTGATACAGCAGTGTTGTAAGATAGTGAAACTGTTCCTCTAGTTCCAACACAATGCATTGTATGTGTAGGGGACATCCCGTGGAAAACATGGTAACTTTACGTTTCGTTTCTTTGGAGTTCACAGGTTTTACTTTGATCACGAAAATTTTAATTACATATATTTTGAAAATTGAAAATATAATTAAAAATAAGTCGTTGACACTGTGAATTTTTAGCACGCAAAAACAGCCTAATACCAATATTCTCAGTAGATTTGTTGAGAATTTATTTTTATTAAATAATTTGCGGGAGTTTTTATATAAGTAAACATGTGAGATTTTTTTAGCTTCTTCAAAAATTTTGTTGAATGTCTGCACCAACAAAATGCATCATATACGGTAGTTTAACAACAAACATACATAAATAAATAATTAAAATACAAAATAGTAAAAAAATGCATGCAAATAGGAAATTTTTTATTTAAAAAAAAACTCTAAAATAGTTATTCAGTAATAAATGTTAAATAATGATAAATCTGTTAATCAAACATTAGTCGTCTGCAGCTGAGCTCCATTCAAATGCGACTTTCAAAATCATTTCCGGAACCCTTATTATGGCCTCTTCTGACGCTACAACATGTGGTTTGTCATCATTGTGAAATTTAAAAAAGAAATAAACACGATTGCCACGTTTAGCAGATCCTACTATTTCCATCGGTTTGAGACCCATTCTGAAGCCGTTTCAATGTTCGGAGCTATTGACGGCAGCCATTAATGCTTTAGTGTCGAATTTGGTCGACACCATTGAAAATTAAGTTTGCTTTTTTTCCTTTTTTTGATAAAGTTTTAAATTTTTACACATGTACATATGTGTACATATTTCCTATGATGTCCAGAAAAATCTTCTTTGTTTTTATTTATTTTTCCTTGATTTATTCGTAATATTTGTTTCATGGTAACTTTACAAAAATAGCCGGTATACAATAAAAAAATTATAACATTTATCATGATCTAAATATATAAGGTCTGCTTGACAGTTCAAATTATTTTTACTGTGACGTCACCGTCGAGATTTGTTTTTAATATGTATGGGGTTTGTTTTTTTTTTTTGAAATATTTTGCAATTTTAAAGGTAAAATAAATAAAACAAATTAAATTGTTATGTTATTTATAGTCTTTTTTAATTTTCTTTTTTAATTTTTTTCTTGTATTAATATTTTGTTTAAATTTCTTATTCTAAAATATAAACGACTTTTAAAAAATAACGATTTTACATTTTCAGGCACATCTATGTTATCACATTTAATGTTATGGTATTTTAAATAATTATTTCAAAAACTTAAAGTATTATTATTAATTTCCTTAAATATATTTTCTAATTTTAATATGTTTCCCATAAATTCTTGTTCTTGGGTTTATAGAGCCCTCTGTTTGAACTGCAACTGACTTATTTGGATTTTCATTTTCAATATTTTCAATATTTTCAATACTTTCTTCTTGTAATTTCTGCAGACTATAAATAATTGTAAATATTATTTCATTAAAAAAAGTGGATTTTAAAAAAATTGTATTTACTTTAAATCAAATTCAGCAATTGCTTCCTTTACAATTTGTTTGTTTGCTCTTTTTACGTATCGTTTCGATCTTTCGACTGGTAAAATGCTGTTTACATGGATATTTAAAGATGGGACAGCCTTCGCATCTAACAATCTTTTTCTTATTGGCGTGTTCAATAATATATCCTTTAAACGCCAATCATTATTCGTAAAATGTCTAGAACAAATTGTTCCAGATTTCCAGTTAACATTTTTTTTACCGCATGCATTGATCCACACTTTCTTTATTTCTGGATCTTTTGGAAACGTAAAATATTTTAGATTTTTATCATCCTGCTTCGAGCTTTTACAATCTTTTACCACACAGTATTTCATTGTCCAAATAAATTTTATCACTTTCTACACAAATTGTTTATTAAAAACTCTTTCTTTTTGCTCTAACTCAGTTCACATTTATTTTTAATTAATTGTCAATAAAATAATCCTTTAATTTTCTTAATAAATATGTAATAATAATAATTTTAATCACTAGCTTTTAAATTTCCATTTAACCACAACAAAACATTTCCCGACGATGACGTCAAATTAAAAAAAAATGGCAGCTGTCATTCAATATCAAGCAGACCTTATATATTTAGATCATGAACATTTATTTTATGGGACAGTTGTAATAATGGAAAGAATTTGAAGGTCACTTTATCGTTCACTGTAGTTTAAGGCAACTTTAACTGTCGTTCACTTTATCGGCCAGTTGTAAAAATAGCGCTTAAATCTATTTAATTTTTCTAAATATTTTTTTTTTTTTTTTATGCATGCATATAGGAAATTTTTTTATTAAAAAAACTCTAAAATAGTTATTGAATAATAAATGTTAAGTAATAATAAATTTGTTCATCAAACTTTAATCGTCTACATATGAGTCTCATTGTGGGTGATTTTCATGGTATTTTGTAACCATTTCCGGAACTTTTTCGTTGACCTCTTCCGCCGTTATAACATGTGGTATGAGGTCACTGTGAAATTTAACAAAGTAATAAAGGCAATTGTCATGTTTAATGGCTCCTACTATTTTGTGCGGTACGAGATTCATTTTGAAGCCGTTTAGTCTTTCGGGGTGCTGGAAGACTTTAATTAATTGGTCCGTGCTGAATTTGACCGACTCCATAGAAAATTAAGTTGCTTTGCATATATTTTTTTCCTTTTTTTGATAGTTTTAAATTTTTACATATGCATATGATTCCTATGATGTCCTTTCGATAAGAAATTTCGTCTTTGTTTTTATTTATTTTTCCTTGATTTATTCGTAATATTTGTTTTATTAATTTATTTGTTCTTTATCATTTTCTATTCTTCGCCACAAATTATCAGCCCTCTTGTCGTATATGTATGTACATATGTACTCGTATATACTTTTTTTTGTGCTGTTTCAGTTGGTAGAATTTTACAGTTTTATTTTTAAGTTTACTGTTTTTTAATTCTTTTACATTTAAAACTAAAGCGGCTCATCAAGCGTCCTTTTGCTCTCAAACAAAAACAATTTATATGGACATGCGAATTTTTGAGAGCAAAAACACGCTTGACAAATTGATTTAGCTTTAGCTGTTACTACTACCTCACCCGCGAGCTTCGTACCATCGAAGGGAAGGCTTAGTAAATAGAAGGTTGTCGCAAGGCAAATTCGTCAATTCGCTTTGCTCGTCGAACGTCAAATTTTCTGTAACCATGTAACATGTTAGAAATAACATAACCTAAAAAGAACCTGTTGAATTAATGTAATATATGTACATATGTTGAATATAAATTAATTATTGCAAAAAGCAATTTATTTTGCATTTATATCATTATAATATTAAATTATTGTACACAAAACTTCTTTTAATTAAGCTGAATTGAGAAAAAATCGACATTTCCATACATCAGTCCAATTTGTGAATTTGTGTGTCTGCTGGTACACCGTAAATGAAACAAGTGAGTTTTGCCACTAAATTATGAATAAAATCAAAAATGCTGCTCCAATTTCCATGCAGGTGGGGCTCAAATTCTTTGGAATACATTTACCTACCAGCTTCTAAGCCAAAAATAAACTTATTGTTGCATTTTTATTTTTTACATTAGTGTTGTATTACCACACGATTTATTTATTTAAAATAAAAAAAAGCAAAAAAAAAATAAATATGTAACGGGTGTCCCAACAAGAACGCAAGATTTAAATGACTGATGCAGCAATTGAATTGCTTCTCTGGCTGTATGACATGTGGCGCCGTCTTGTTGAAACCACATGCCCTCCACATTCATTTCTTCAATTCTAGACACGAAAAAACTGGTTATCATTTCATCATTTCACGATACCGAACACCATTGACTGTTTGCGCTTGACCTGCCTCATTTTCATAAAAAAAAAGGTCCAATGATTCCTCCAGCCCAAAATCCACACCACACAGTGACTCGTTGAGGATGCATTTGCTTCTCGTGAATCACTCGAGGAATTTCCTCACCCCAAATGCGACAATTCTGCCTATTGACGAAGCCATCATGATGGAAATGGGCCTCGTCACTGAAGATGATTTTATCGGCAAAATCAGCATTTTCATGTTGTCTCTCCAACACCCAATTAACGAACTCCCTTCGCTGTCCATGGTCAGCTGGCTTCAGTTCCTGAGTCAATTGAACTTTGTATGCATGAAGATGCAAATCTTTTGTCAAAATTCGCTGCATAGTGGACTTGGAGACACCAATTTGCTGAGCTGGGTGTGGAATTGAGGTGGATGGAGTTTGAGCGACATCATCACGGTCGAAGGCGCGTTGTTGTCTTAACATCACTAACAGACCCAGTTTCGGCAAATTTATCCATTAATCTCTTTACAGTGTGACCCCAAATTGATCGCAATTTACGAACTGTAGCCGCAAAACTTTCCCCCTTTTTGGTAAAACAATTTCACAATGAGAATGCATTGTTCATTCGTGTAGCGCTCCATTTTTACTAACCTCGTACCTTCTACTAGCAAACAATAACAATTGTTCACATGTCAAACAATGACACTTCGAATGGCGCCAAATTTAAATCTTGCGTTCTTTTTGGGACACCCTTTATATAAGTATATGTCATTGGTGGTGCAATATGAAAATTGGATTTTGACACGGCTCTCCGCCCGCAGACCGACAATCAAAAATCAGACTTCACAGTGTCACCCGCCTGCATATTCCGAAGATTCCCTGACAATTTCATCAAAATCGGCCCAGCCGTTTTGGAGTCCATACGTTACATACATGCAGACATCCTGTTTTATATATGTACATATATAGATATAGAGATGCACACGTGAAGACAAAAATTTCTAAATTTTTTATAAAATTTAATTTTTTTTGTTTTGTTTTAAACTTTTCTTTCGTTTAAACGCCTGAGCAAATTTAGACAAAAGGTGCGCACGGCCTAAAGATTATTTTGTTGTCGAATTTCGGATTTTCTTTTTCATAGAATAGAGAAACCCCTTCCCAAGTTATGCTACTATATGTTGTGAAAATCCCTTTATTCTTTGCAAACCTCAATATCTCGAAAATTAGAACTGATGGAAAAAAACGGAGTGCAGTTTTTAATTCAGCGTTCCAAATAACTGAAGAAACTACTTTTATTTCTAGCGAACGTAAAATTTGTTGGATTTTTGTAAACTTGTGTTATCAATTATTATTAAAAAAAAAAAAAAGAGTGGGCAGAACTACACTAAATTTTTACATTGAGGAACTATCGATTCTTTCTAAAAACGAGAAAAAATTTAGTTAATACAATCTTGTTTTACAGGTACGATGTATTAGAAAATATGTAAAAATATCCAGTCACAACCGCTGAAAACACGTATGCGCAATGATTAAAGATTCTTTTGACAAATATCGATAGTTCTCTTGAACCGCTTCAACTCACAAAATATTGAACCTGTGAATTTTGCCATTACGATTTTAAAGCAAAAATAATTTAAACAGGATTATGTATGTCTAGATTGAAAGATAAACCTTCCGCTGTAAAATTTGGTTAAAAAATTAATTAAAATTAATCTGTACTGATAGCCTAAGTGCAACCAGGGCTTTGATTAAAAACCAGAATGGTGTGTACGATGACTGGTTACGACTACAGAGGTGGTGAAAGTGGTAGGAAGGTAGAGCTAATTCTTGCTCTTTTTTTTTATTTATTCACCGAGAGTCAAAAAAAACAAAATAGTAAAAAAATGCATGCAAATAGGAAAATTTTTATTTAAAAAAAAACATGAGATTTTTTAGCTTCAAAAATTTTGTTGAATGTCTGCACCAACAAAATGCATCATATACGGTAGTTTAACAACAAACATATGTACATAAATAATTAAAATACAAAAGAGTAAAAAAATTCATGCAAATAGGAAATTTTTTATTTAAAAAAAAACTCTAAAATAGTTATTGAATAATAAATGTTAAATCCGTTTATCAAACATTAATCGTCTACACCTGAGGCCAATTGTAAGTGACTTTCATAGTAATTTATAACCATTTGCGGAACTCTTTCTCCGGCCTCTTTTGCCGTTATAATATGTGGATTGTCATCATTGTAAAATTTAAAAACCATATAAATGCAATTGCCAAGTTTAGTGGCTCCTACTATTTCCTGCGGTACGAGACCCATTTTGAAGCCGTTTCGTTTGCTCTGGAAGGCAGCAGCTATTGTTTCATTGTCAAATTTGGTCGACTCCATAGAAAATTAAGTTGCTTTGCATATATTTTTTTCCTTTTTTTGATAGTTTTAAATTTATACATATGCATATGCTTCCTATGATGTCCTTTCGATAAGAAATGTTGTCTTTGTTTTTATTTATTTTTCCTTGATTTATTCGTAATATTTGTTTTATTAATTTATTTTTTAATTTATTTGTTCTTTATCATTTTCTATTTTTTGCTACAATATAGCAGCCCTCTTGTCGTATAAATTGGTAGAATTTTACAGTTTTATTTTTAAGTTTACTGTTTTTTAACTAAAGCGGTTCATCAAGCGTCCGTTTGCTTTCAAACAAAAACAATTTAGATGGGGAAGAGAATTTAACAAAAACAATTTGTATGGTCATGCTTGACGCCATGATTTAGGTTTAACTATTACTATTTGAGCGTGAACCTCGTACCACTGAAGGTTTATTAAACAAAGTTGTCGCAAAGCAAATTCGTCAACTTGCTATGCTGTATAAAGCAAACCCCAATAGTGAGACGGCAATGCTTTGAAATAGGAAAATCCGATTTGGACAACGCGTAATACTGCGAACACAATCAGGACGAATGCCGAATTTTTCGTTGTGTACTTTCGTCATCAGAAATAAGTTACATTTGTACATATGAAATATAATACAACACCGTCGTGCATGACGAACTCTGAAATATACATATTTATTTCCATTTCATATCCCGACGAACAAATTAGTAGAGTTACCGGTTTCAATTTCAGTTTTTAAAGATATTGGCAAATAAAGTTAGTTTTTAATTTAATAATTGTTTCATCTTTAACATATGTACATCATTTAACCTTATCCGGTATTTCAAAAACAAAACGCATGTGACATTAGTGGGTCAATTTTGCCCAATACAGAGTTTCATTTATTTATTGGTTCTGATTATTTTTTTTTTCTTTTATTACATGTAATACACACTTTGGAAAGAGTTTTACAAATAATTTTTTTTACAATTGGAACATTCATTTTGATATTTTGTACTAAAGTTTCAAACAAATCCACTGCATATTTACAAAGAAAATTAGCAATGAAAACAGTTTGGGCAATTTCGACTCGTGAGTACAGGATAAGGGCAAAGTTAAATATAAACTATTATTTACCATAAAATTGTTTTTTAATTGTTGTTTGCTGATTATGACGCCTGTAATTTTTTCGTCCAAAAAGACTGACATTGTTGAAAAGTAATGACAATGTAATTATTTTCAACTCAACTTAGCGACTTGTGCCTATTTTCTATTTCTGTTTAGCGCGTTTTTATTGTCCACGATAAGTTATCATTACTGTTTGTGGTATTACGTTGGCTAATCTAATTTCAGGAATCCTTGGAAGCGTTAAAACTAAGCGCTAGAAAGCGCTTCGCTGGACTAACTAATTTAGGTTTTGCTGTCTAATAATAATTCATTGATCGTTATAATAATTCCTGTAAACGAAAAGCCAACAATAACAAATGCCAGAAACAATATTACAATGTTGCCAACAGAGTGCTATTGATTTGAGGAATAATAACAAAAGCAAGAACACATGGATGACTAGAAAACTTATAAACGTACATATATCCATACATACAGGCATGTATGGATAAATATGTGTGTAAATACTTCATATATACTGTACATGAAAACACAGGTTTGAATTTCTACACGAGAAGAAATTGCAACCAACGTACGAGTTGTTACCTTGAGAATTTTTAAACGAATGCAAAAACCGAACAACAACACCAATAGCAACTACATGCATATAACAACAGCAAGAGCAAAACAAACTGCAAAAAATATTGACCATAAAATTAAGAACAAAACGGTAAATTTAGTATTTCTCCTCAAAATGCACTCACCACATTAAAGTTTCTGTTTGTCATTATATGTGCGTTGCATACATAGTAACGACAAATACAAAGTACTATGTGCAATTTATTATTATTATTATTGTTGTTGTTGTTGTTGTTGTTTTATAATTCTTTGCATAAAATGCAATGCACGCGCACTAAACCATACAAACGACACAATAAATCCAACAACATATTATGGCACATACATATACTCCTTAGTTGCAGCAGCAACAACAAAATGACTGCAATAGCAATAACAGGCGAGTTAAAAGAGCCAACTAAACAGAGATGAACTAAACAAAAATGCAGTTTTTAAAAAAATCAAAGAATATAGAAGAGAAAACTTAATTGCAATACATACATAAATGTATGAAATTTTAAAAAAGAGTACCTCATAAGCATTTTCTAAGAGCATAATTGTTTTAATAAAAGAGCACCACCAGCTTATAGAAAGAAGGCCAAAAGTTTTCAACTCTTAAGAGACTAGGAGAAGTTAAAGTAAGAAAAATATTTTCTTCCATTTTTTTAATACGAAATTTTCTTTTAGTTTTGAAACTACATTTTTTTTATGTATAAATTTTTTGTTTTTTTTTCTTTTTTTTTTCTTTTTTTTTTCTTTTTTTTAATTTGGAAATGAATTCGTGTAATGTTGCTAGTGTGTTGTAAAAATTTACTTTTCTGGTTTATTGTATTTGTAATTTTCTTGCTGTTTTTGATGGGCTTCACAATTTTTATGTGAAGTCATATGAAGCTCTGCTAGTTGCAGAAAACTTTTTTCTCTACAGTTCAAGCAACGTCGTGCAACACTCGAAAGCCACGAAAGTTTTTGTGCGGCTAAACGTGCTTTTTTCCCCCAATTGCCATTGAAAACGTTCTACTGCAGCTTCTGAAAAGTGTGAGTGATAAATTTTATATACTAATTTACTATATAGGAACTTGTAAATTTTAAAAAAAACTTTACTTCCAACAACATAAAAGTTGCTTTTGGAAATTTCACGCCAATGGCTGTTGTAGTAATAGGATTTTATTGATATTAAACTGTTGTCAAGAAATGGCTAGGTATGTATGTACATACGTATGTAACTATTTATTGTACGCATGTACTACATACATATTAGCATATCTATGTATGTATGTATGTTAACTAACATTAAAACTTTAAAAGTTTTATCGTTCAACTTACACATTAAAAATTTTATTTATTGCATTAATTTTTGCTGGAGCTGTACTTTTTCGGGTTTTCATTTTCTGGCACAGTAGGTATTTCATACAATTTTCAACACACACACACACACACACATACATATACATATACAAATTCATATGCAAGTGGATTTGTATTTACAAACATAAAAGTGTTGTGTTTTTTAATTTTCCATAAAATTGTTTTCTTAAAAGAAAACACAAGAAAGTTGTTTTTATTCACGTAGCTTGAATTTGCTTTTAAGACAAGCTTTTAGTTTTTAAAGCTTTAATTAACTTTCTACTCCCTTCTCTTTTCATTATGTTTAAGAGTGTTGCTAACGTGGAGAGAAATTTAAAAAAGCGTCATAACTACTAAGAAAATAAAAACCTTCAAAATTCAACACAATCAGTTACAGTTGAATGCCGATTATTGTACTTTATCTTATAAATACATAACTTTTAATACATAACTTATATAATATACATAACTACAACAAAAAGAAGTTAATTTTGTACTTAAGCATACAGTGTTGTCATTAGATTTTTACAAAAATACCTATTCTTCCTACAAAAAAAAAATACGATTTTCGCCATACGTTGAAAAATTTTGCACTACAAAAATCCCAACGCCTTTTAATCATTAAAATGTAAGAAAAAACAATACATATATATGTACTTAGAAAAAATTAATTTTATTCGTAAAAATAAAATAAAATTACAAATAATTTAGTTAATTAATTAATTTTAATTAAATTCACGGATTTTATAATTCCATATTTTGAATTGGATTTTAATTATTAATTCATTCGAATTGCGCACCTCTATTAATCTGGACGTGCGGGTTAAATTCCTGCTTAGACCGTGGGTGTTTCTACAGACAATCTATAATAGCTTCGTAGAGTTGTGTTCTTAAAAAAAAATGCAGATTCTTCCACATTTTTGCGGAATTGGTCTTATAATACAAATTGAACTTAAAGCTGTGTAGCTCAATTTGATTCCCTATTGGAACATCTGTTATTATAGAAAAAAATCTTTCCGCATCGGTATTTGCACAGGGTACAGCAAACAAAATCCGTACTAGTTTCGATAAATTTGTAAACACAGCCTCGACTTTGAAGTTTTTTCATTTTTGTCCAAAATTTTTTTTTAAATCCACGTTTTAAAAAATTCTAGTCGATTGTTCTCTAATCATGCATGATATCTTTGTTAACTTAAAGTGCTTATATAATAGTTCAAATTTGTACTCATATTTTCTTTTTAAAAACATGTTCTGGGATTAAGAATACCATTTCTTTAAATACTGAATCATTATTTAATGGAGGTCTATTTTGCACTTATTTCCTGATGTGCCAATTTTAGAAAATTAGCCTTAATTTCATTTTATTTTTCTTCAGGTTTTTTGGTTCAACTGAAACAAATAAATTTTATTAAATAGATATTTCTATATTCTTTCAGCCAATATAAATATTGTGTTGATATGATAAAAATATATTCAGTTGCAGGCCTTGAATGTTGAAAAAAAGTTTCTTTTTAGACGTTTTGGAAGAAACTATCATTTTAAATTGGTCTATTAAGATGAAAAATATGTATAAAATTTTTAAACTTAGAAATGAGGAAAGCTATCAAGTGGAAAAACCCATATTTATTTTTCACACAAAATTGCTTCAATTCAGTTTGTCTTAAAAAGTATATTTTTTTTTAATAAAAATATAAAAATTCATTCAAATGACTGCTACAAAAAAAATCAAATCGGATTTCCTATACAAATTTCGTACTATAAAACCACATTAACTTTAACAATCGTTTGTGATTAAGGCCGTAATTCTGTGTTCTATAGGTATAGGATTCGCTGTACCTATAGAACACAATAATTTACGAACGGCGATATATTGTAAGTTCGAGTATTGTAGACTATGCGTCTGATGTTGGCTTATCGCGTCTTTTATAAACTACAAGCCGATATACATAGTAATACAGAATTAATGTAAGGTTTTCTGATTCATATACACGAACATCAAATATGATATTTTATGCATAATGGCATATAATTACTCGACTACTGATGGCTGATGTGTATGGTCAACTTTTTTTTTGCTGAAGATTCTGGTAATTTTTACTTAATATATGCATGTATATGAAAGCTGTGCTTTTTCGGTAAACATATACTGCCAATATTAATTGCAATTTGTTAGTTTTGATTTATAATTGGGTATCAAATTAAAATGTTTTTTTTGAAAAAAAAAAAAAAAAAAACTGAAATTCGTTTCATGCGGACCACCAAAATTGTATAATTGTAGAAAATATTACACGACACAACTGTGAGAGCTTTATTTCACGCCTACGAAAAGAGAAATTTGGAAATGGAAACAAAAATGATACTAAAAAAGCTGTAGAATGTGTTCAAGCCTTGAAAAGTTCTTTCTCGAGAAATATCTCGTCATCATTGAAATACAGTTAAAATAGTAATAATATTTCCTAATAAAAATAATATTATTCTATATTGATGAAATATTTTTACTAAACCGGTAACTATTGTTATTACTCCAATTGAACCAATTAATGGTCACGGTCTATAATCTACTAAATGAAAAGAATGATTTGAATGTGTTAACATTAATTTACTTCTCTAGAATATAAAGTTATTAAAACAGTAAAAACATATGATTGAATTATTGCTACAGCTGATTCCACAATACCCGTCAAGTTTTTTATGCCATTTTGGGTTTTTTTTTTAATATTTTGCATAAAAAACAGATTTGTAGATAAACATAAATATGTAAAAGTATATTTATACAAAAATCTACCATTTCAAGATTTTTTTTATTTTTCTGCATTTGTTGTAGCGACAATATTAAGAAAAGAAAATAGTGGTCCACATTACCCGAAAGTTTTCTATTGTATTCTGCAACTTAACTGAGCTTCGATTCATTTCACTTCAGTACTGCGGACTTTGTTCAGTAAATTTAAATTTATTGGTTTCTTTTAACTTGTTCATTTGTATTTTGTTTTTTTTTTGTTTTTAAGGTGTTTAATAGGTATATGCATATGTAATTAATAATTTCATGGTGAAATACAATATATAACGAAAATTTACAGTTGAAAAAAGCACAAAATACCTTTTATAAAATCGCCCTATTAACAACATTGCATCTTCACATACCAAACTTCTTACGTCTCTTTCTGGCACTTAGTAGCTCTTTCTCTCCATCATACCACTAAATAAAATGCATTAAAAAGTGTGTTTTTTTTTTTTTTTTAGATTTCAGCATGGGAGTGAATTTTCTTTTTTTTTCGTTGCTTTTTCTTTCCTAAAATTGAGGTCATTTTTAAATAATGTTTTAATATTATTTTTCCATTCGTTAGCTCATGACATACATATGTATGTACATAAATATATGTATGTATGTGTAATAAGTATGTGGTGAATGATGGAAAGACGGCCTGGCCTGACAGTTTGCTTGCATTCACATGATTTTTTTTGTTACAAATTTTTAGTTGCTATAGAGTTTATTGCATAAGCTTTTTTGTTTGTTTGTTATTTAGTGTTATTGATGTTGTTTTTTGTTGTATGAGTGTTTAAGTTGTATGGGTGGATTAGTTAGGGGGAAGTTGAGCGAGTGTGAGTGTAGTTTTTCAAATGTTTACATTTGTGCATAAAGTTCTCCCCACCGTGATTGTAGGAAAGTGCTCCCTTTTTTCGATTGTGCTTCTTCTACGATTGTATGTATGTATGCATGTTCGTAAACTTGCAGTGTGCATTGCATGTGTATTTTAGCTGTTGGGTTTTTATCATGTGTTTGTTTGTTTGTTTTCGCTTTATTGCTGTTAGATATTTTTATTAGGTTTTTCCTATTTATCATGTACGGAGGGCTGTATGTTCGTTCATATGCAGCCAGATACATATGTATGTATGTATGTATGGCTGTATATATGTAGATGCATATAGTATGTATGTATGTACGTAATGCTCAAATATTTGAAGGGAAAAAACGTATAATAAAAATAAAACTTGATGCGATCACTTGGTGTATAGTGAGTGAGCAAATTAAATTTTTAATATTAATTTTCATTGTGAAGTTGATTATACGTATACATGCATTTGCATGCATGTATGTTTATGTATGTATGCACATACGTATGTGTGTTGAATTATGGGTTTACACAGTGAGCTCGGGATAACGTCAAATAATGAAAACCGCAAGTGTTGACGTTTATCAGATTCTTGACGTTTATGAATCTGCTAATTTAAGTTCAAAATATTATTAATACTTTAATGCGGGTTTATTACTCATAAACCAAATGAAAGTAAGTAAGTCACTTATCAAATAATCTCTATTCTTTAATTCTTCGGTTATTTATATGCATATATTTTTATATATGTATATTCTTGTCTTTCCTTTTTAATATTTGAAATATTTTTAATTCGTTTCTTACAATTGATTTTTATTGATTGTAACCAATAGCTATAATATTTTCTGTACAATACATAATTTATTGACATTGTCAGTATATTGTACAACAATAATATTGTCAGGCATCTAACAATCGTGAGAACAACCGCCATTTCCATTAATTTATTGCCATATTTTGTACGGTTATTTCTTATTGTCAGATGTGCTTAATTTAGTGCTCCGTACAATAAAATAGTCAAGTTTTCTTACAATAGTTTGAACTGACAATATACCTTTTGGTGACCATTTTTCATTGTCAGTACATTGCCATATCTTACAATATTGTAATATCTGACACTCTTGTATAGATAGCTTTAGAAGAAGGGCGAACATCACATTCTGAATTAATTGTATAAATAAACTATAGCAACACTAGCAACTATTTCATAGAAAAGTTCGACTGTACATGTACATATACATATATGTATGTACATTTTTCAATTGTTTCTTAAGCTAAAATTTATATTTATTTAGAGTTGACTTTTTAGAGCTTTGGGATTTGGTTGACGTTTTAGAGCAGGCAATGTCAATAAAGAAGTGTTGCAGTTTTGGGATGTTGATGTCATGGGGTGTTGACGTTATCCCGAGCGCACTGTCTTCACATACTTACAGACTTAAATACCTAAATAAGGACTTTACTTTACTCTAAGCCTTTTTTTGTCACTTGCAAAAGAAAATTTTGTTTCCATTATTGCGCCATTTCCTTTACTTGTAGTATTTTTTTAATGGCTTTTGTTTTTATACTTTGATGTGCGATTTTTCAATAAATACATAACTAATTGTGATTTACTTTCTGAACAAATATGTTGCCCTTTCGATGGATAACACTTTCTACGGTTTGCCAATAACTTTAAAAAGTTATAAATTTTTTATTTTCACAATGACACAAAATAAAAATAATAGAATTCAAATTATTATTTCCTGACGATGCTACCTATTTGATAGCGAAGTATTGAAAATAAATAATTATTAAAAAAATTCTCATAAAAAGGACCATCGCTCAAAAATGAATATAATTAAAAAATTTAATAAAGGTCAAACTAAAAATTGAAGTGAGTCTAATATGACACAAAATATTTTAGCGTTTCAATGTTTCTACGGTTTTTAGCATAATTTTATCAACAATAATAATAATAATAATAAATAAACATTAATAATACATTTTTATATACTTAAATCTCCCGCTTTAACAAATAAAATCCCAAGAATAAAAGAATATAAAAAATTATTTATCAAAGATTTCAACCAGTTGAAACCTCAATTCGAGAGTAGAGGGCCAAATGTGTTGCATATTTTCCCAGATTTCCAGGTACAATATACAATTTCGAAAAGATCGTGATTGCTTTTTAGAGTGAATCACGAATAGTAAGCAAATGTAGCATATCTATATGCATACGTATGTATGTTACACTTTTTTTTTATCTTGGACCAGCACTCAGGAGATGACCCTCTGCACATATGATGCATTGTGCTGGAACTAGAGGAAAGGGATAGTAAGACAAACGATAGGAGGTGAAGCTTCACTATTTTACAACACTGATTTTTGCACGTTATTAGCTTTTACAGCAGTGTTGTAGCGTCTCTGATGTCAAGGAGACGTATTAAATTTTGAAGCTTCGTTTTTAGTAGCAATTTTTTAGTAATTATTTTACTTCGCCGGTGCTACACAATACCGATGAAAGAGGGCGTTCCGATGTGCCTGTGGATTGGATACAGCTCAAGCCTTTACTGTTCAGTGACAAGTGATTATGCCGTCGCCACTGAAACCTTCCGACAACACTGACACAAAGCCATACTAATGCACATCAGAAAAATGCGAAATGTTTTTATGAGTCTGAAACTGGGGTTTAACCCAAGAAAATTTGTCGTTTTGTAGTCAACGTGAAGACTACATCGACTATCGCCATCCTCAGAAAAAGAAACTGCCATAACTACATACAGCTTTTGACAACTAATTAGATTTATCGAGGTATGTTTTTTTTTATCTAAAACTCCACTACTTTTATCGATTGCACAAACATATCTACCACAAATTTATCACCATACTTTAACATAGCGAGGATTAATTACACATACACAACTATCTGACTTACTTATCTCGAAAGCAAATTGCTATTTATTATCATATGAAACGTAAAAGCATGTAAAGCAGTAAGTATTACATTAACACCGGACTGAAATCTAGCACATTTGATTTGAAAACTATCTCGAAATCTATACCTTTTACACCACACTTTTTTGACATGAAGTTAGATTTTATGACACAAATTTTTCAGCATAGTATTTAACATTTGGTTCGACCATTAACATGACTTAATATCGGCTACGCTCTCATATTAATATATATAATTACATATGTAGATACCCTAAATTGTTGTATTTTTTTGTATATTTTGTAAAAAAAACCACAGTTCCTAAGTACTACTAGATTTGAGAAGATTTCTTCCTCTAGTGAGGAAGTAGATTTAGGTTTGGTGGGAAAATCTAGTCAAAATCAACTAGATTTGCCCCTAAAATCTCATAAGTATTGGATTTCGAATTAATGTAAATGTACTTTAAGTGAGCAAATCGAAGAAAAAGTTTATTCAAAACTTGAATAAAATTGACAGAATCATCGTCCATATTTTAACGAAATGTTTTACTCCTTACGGAGGTGCATTTACACATGGTACGCAACATTCAATAAAAAAAAACGATTTTGAACTTTTTGTCACTTACATGATTTTACTTTTTATATGACGATATGTATGTATGTATTTCCTCAAATTAGTACTATATTTTAATATAACTTGTCATATTCTACTGAACGTTGAAATCGAATTTTACTTAAATGCAGCTTCTAGTGTGCTGCTCTGCCAAATTACGTACATATGTAAACTAAATTAACCGGGATACCATTCATTCTACCTATTAAATTGTTCTTAAATACGTACCTATTACTAGGTATACCTATTTGTGGACTCTAGTGAGTCTCTTCAGGAATGTTCGCCATGTTGTCGTATTTTTTAATACGCTCGATACGTAGGTAAAGTATGTTTTTTTAATACATTTTGCGAATAGATATCTGATATATGTAGAGTTTCTTTCTTTATAAAAGTTCGTAGGTACCTACTTCCATACATATGGATGTACATATGTACATGTTCTGTTTCAATGAATTTGCTTTTAGTGAAAAGTTTATATTATGTATGTACATATGTGTGTATGTATGTGTAGTTACTTATGTTTTTTAAGTAGTTTTATGAAAAATGTCATATTCACCTCGTCACCTAAAACATTTATCTTGCAAATGGATGTTTAAGAGCACAACATTGTAATTTTTATTTATGTATGTACCTACATATGTATGTATGTACATATGTACATATATAAAATTGCCATTAAATGCAATAAAATTTTGTGTAATCTGGCAGCCTAATTTCTTGTTGTTGTTGCTTTATTTAGTGTGTTCCATTAATTTCTCATGTCATCATTATCATGCATAGAAAATATGAATGTTTTTTCTTTTTCAAATAAATATACATATGTACATATATGGATGGATTTATTAAAAGTATGCGTGTATGAATTGTATGTTATTTTGTTCTTGCCGTTGTTGTTGTTACTGTTATTCTTGTTATTGTTTTACTTAATGGGCTTTGTATGTGGCCTCAATAAGCAAAGTTGTACACCACACCAGATTCTCCAAAACACAACACACTGCAAACGTGAACACATTCAATGTTTCAATGTGTGTGAATTGGGTTTTGCTTGTTTTTTTTTTCTTAACATATTTTCATCATTTTTCAATTTTCTCCAATATACTTGAAGAGCAGTAGCAACAACTTAACAACAACAACAACAGCTAAAGAAGCAAAACTACTAAGCTACAATAGAGTGTAGACGAAAAACTCACATAAAATGAAAAGCAAAAAAGAAAAACGCAAACATAAGAATAACAAATGTATTGCATTTTAAAAAGGCGAGTAGCCATTTTGAAATTTTCACTCACTTAACTTCATCTCCTAAATTTGCTAAAGAAAATAAAAACCCATAAACGAACACTAAATGAATTTGCGGAGCAGAAAAAGAGAAACATTTTAACGAGAAATTTCCCTTCAATCATACTCTACAAATATGAGTATGTGGGAGAAAAAAGTTCCTTTGTATTGCCAATAATTGTCTGTAAGTTAAAAAATAAGAGAAATTGTATTTGCTGGTGTGTTTTGAGAACTTGTGCATGCATATGTTTTTCTTGGAATTGTTTTTGCGCAGTTGAGCTTTTAATTTTAAGTATGGCAAAACAACAGAACAAACAAAAAAAAGAGGTTAAAAGAACTTTAGTAGGGGGTAAAATTGATTTTTTTTTATTAACGATCTTAGTATGAGTTCTCTCTTTTTCCTATGGCTTGCTCTTCTAATTTTCATTTATAGAAATATAGTATGTATATACAAACATACTTATTGCATATAGATTCATACATATGGATTTGTAGTTAACTTAATGCAAAAAGTTGTAGATGCCCACATGCACTAAAATAATATAATATTTATGTATATACAAACATACATATTTACTTACATCCATCCATACATTGTTTTGGTTTCAACAGGGAAGAAAACAGTCCTCAAGTTAAAAGTTTGTTCACTGTACATACAGTCACAGACTAAAGTTTAAATACGGCCATAAAATATTGATTTTAGAGAAAAGTAAACATCTCACAAACATATTTGGGTTGCAGTTTTATTGAACAGCATACATATAAGACTCAAAAGTCTGGCGAAAATCTAACAAATCTGTAAAGCATGGGGCGGCAATGTTATGGTTTTGGGGCGGAATAGAAGCAGCTGGTGTTGGAAATTTGGCCTTTAGTGATGGTATAAGATCATATTGCAACATAATTAAAGCGTTTCTGTCGATAAATTGCACCTCATTATTTCTCTTTCTTAATGTTTTGGTTTTGTAGTCAACTTGCAGACTACTTCAGCTATTATAGTAAGAATGACTGTTATTTTTGAAATAAAATGAATATTTTTTGTTTTGCTGTTAAAATATTAATGAAAATAAATTAAACAGCATACAGTATAGCCTGTTTAATTACCCCTCGCTTAATTACCTTTCTCGCTTATTTGCCACAACTATAAAATCCCCGTTTTTTAACACAAATATTTTCATGCAAAAGTCAACGTTTAATTACCCTTCGCTTAATTACCCCAAAAAATATGCCCCAAAATAAAAGTTACTTTAAATTTCGCTCTTTTATTTACCCAAAAGTACCTACTACATATTTAGTGCAACTCTGCACCTGCAAGCAAATTCGTTTTGGCACTTGTTATTTATATATGTATGTATACGTATGCACATAAATTTTTACAACTGTTAAGCGAATGCTACACGATCAATGTTCAGCTTCAATATTTGTCATTGTGTGCGTTATTTTATAAAAAAAATAGTCACACTTATATGTATACGTGTGACTATTTTCTTAATGAAACGTTTTTTTCCAATTATTTATTTTCAATATTTCGGTACCAAATAGGTAGCATCGTCAGCAAATAATAATTTGTATTAACAAAAATATTAAAAAAAAAAAAAAATACTTGAAAAAATTAAACATTAACAGAAAAAAATTAGAAAGGAATTTTATGTTAAACAATTGTATGTATTTAACTTAAAATATTTATTTTAAAAATTAAACAACTATTTGAACAATCTATTTTTTTAAGCTTTAAGGTTTTTTTTCTTTATATTTATTATTTTTATATATATTCTCGATATTTTCGTTAACATTCGGTTAACATCTTCAGGAAATTTTTATTTTTATTATTTTTTTTTTTTTTTGTTCAAATAATAACAAAGGTTAAAAAAGGTATTAAGAAAAATTAAACAACTATTAAAATAAAAATTAACTTTATTTACTAACATATTTGAAAAACTAAAAAAAAAACTGTAACTCTGTACTAATTTGTTCATCCTTCGTCAGCGTATGAAATAGAAATTAATCTATCGGAGAGTTCGTGTGGCAATCAGACAAACAGTAAGACAAACAGTAAGAACACTTTTTGTTTTAGCGATTTTGGCATTGAGTTTAACTATTTCTAAGATTAAGTTTTGCCGATATTGTAACATAAAAATCTTTTAAATGCACGTGTTCCAATGACATTTTATAAAAATTGACGCTAACTGCTCATTCTTGCTCGATTGTTATCTTAATGTCGTGGTTGATTTTGTAATTTTTAAATAACGCCAGGAGCGTCTTCAAGTCTTGAAAGAGAAGAAAATGTGAAGACGGTCCCCAACTGCTACGTTATAGAGAAGTTCGACTGTAAAATATTTTTCGCCATTTCACTATAAAACACAAATCCTACGACGAAACTTTTCCTTCTCAATCACCCTTCAGAAGTGAGAAATTGACTTCTTTAAAATGATCATTGCACTTTCACAAGACTCCGCTGTAACTAAAGCAATTTAATGGAATTTTTTAAAATTTTTGTAAGCACATGAACCGTGCGGTCCTAGCACCATAACTAAAAAATCTTTGTGGCCCATATAAAAAAAAAAGGTTGAGTACGACTATAGTTATAGTTTATTCGTAGATACTTCGGGCGGATACATATGATAGTAGCCATGAAAATAAAATTAAAGTCGATGATTATATATAACGGACTTAAGAAAATGAAATGCCCACAACTGCACTGTATAAACTGCGAAATTCAGTTGTTATTTTAAAAAAATTAAATTTCTAAAAAAAGCAACTTAAATTTTAAGAAACTTTTTTAAAACGAACTAAAATGTGAATTTATCAGAAATATATGAATAACAAATTCTTGTTAGAAACAATTAGATAAGATATTTTGAAGAAATTCTTGAAATTTTAATACATTAAGCCGGTGCGCTTCATTACCCTACACCGACTTATTTAATATCGATCACTTTTGTAAAGATATTGTCACGCTAACAAAGCCATCTGCACCAAATTTGGATACTTTTATTGTTATAACAACAGTGCCTTTTCAAAAAAAATAAAAAAGAAATGTTTTTCAAAACGCAGCTTTTCCTAAAAGTAGCCATTCCAATTTAATTTTTATTTTTCTGCTCAAAAATTTCTTTCATTTGATATGGGTATCATCATCGAAGTGGGTAATAAATAGTCCAATGCCATTTTGGGGCTTCCGCCATATCGTCGTTCGTAAATTATTGTCTTCTACAGGGTGGCACAAATGGAGCTGTATGTTTTAAATGGTTTATAACTTTTTTTTCGAAGCCTCTATTATATGCTGGACAATTGTTCCAAATTGTAAAATTGAATTTCCTATCTTGCCTTGGACAATGGAGAGAGTTTTGCTTCCAAATACTTTACTAAAGCTGCATTTCGTTTGGAAGGATGGTATTTTTAAATAATTGGTTGTTACTTTAACAAAACTTTTTTTTTTTTTTTTTTTTATCCAGCACTCTGAAGATGACTTCTACACATGCGAAGCATTGTGCTTTGTTGTGCCACTTGAGCCAAATTGAGTTTTTTCACAATGTTTTACGAAGCCAGCCATCTGTTCCAACTCCTACACAATGCTTCAAGTCAAGACCAAAACTCTTAGAACTATTGAAGGTTCGCATCAATTTTCAGTTGAACGTAATCACCGATATCCTTGAAAAACTTTTCAAATGCGTCGACCAAGCCGATATTTTGTTCGTAAACCATATTTTCTCGTATGTTGAAATATCCTAAAGCATAAGACAATTTACATTAGACTCCCATCCTAAGGCTCCCGAGGAAGCTGAGCACAATTTTTGATCTGGTGTTCCACAACTTGTGTGGGAGGCACAAATGTAATGCAACAATGCACGATTGAACATGCAACAAAATTTGGCGCTTTGCATGTGGACTCAGTTTAGGTATACGGCCGCTCCTTGGTTTGTTTCCTACAGTATTTTGAAAATTATATTTCCGATTTTGCTTGATTTTGGATGCCCAACTAGTTCTCCAATATCTTTTAAGGTTTTCTTTTCTTTATAATAATGTGTGATCCATTTCGAGGTTCCCTACTTTTTTAAAGAAAAAACCACAGAAAATTAAAAATTAATGGAGAATGTTTATTATCATTTGAAAGAACATTCTTTGGCATTTATTTTTTGAAGATTATGTCTATCAAATGTTGGCCGTTGCTACGTCGCAGATGGTCCATCCGTTGAGTCCAATTTTCGATGACTCGTTCAAACATTTCGACTGGTAACTGGCGAAAGCACGCGTGATGTTTTCCTCCAAAGCCTGAATCGAAACGGGTTTGTCCGCATAAACTTTAGACTTTAAAAATCCCCACAGGAAAAAGTCTAACGGTGTGATATGACACGATCTTGGTGGCCAATCGTCCGGCCCAAAACGTGAAATTATGTGCTCACCGAAATGTTCTCTCAATAAATCCATTGATTGATGCGATGTGTGGGAAGTGGCGCCGTCTTGAATGTCGCCGAGATCACGAGCTTCAATTTCAAGCATCAAATAGTTGGTTATCATGGCACGATAACGGCCGCCATTGACCGGCATCATTTTTAAAGAAATATGGACCGATGATTCCACCTGCCCACAAACCACACCAAACCGGTCGAACGTTATCCAATAATGAATGCTGGGTCTTAAAATGGGTGGAGCTGTTGTGAATAGTACGCTCAGTAGGCCAATTATGTTGACCATAAGTTAAGCGAAGTGCACGAAACACATTCCTCACAGAACGTAAATTTTCGTAATAAAGTTGAACGATTTGTAAACGTTGTTCAGGCGTAAGTCTTTCCATTATGAAATGCCAAACAATACTAAACAAAAATAACATGACAGCATGACACGACTCACACGTGATCTGTCAAAAAAAGGCTATTGAAAAAAGTATTTCTACTTGAATCACCCATTACTTCAGAATAAGCTCACGCACTTTAATACAGATTTCTTTACCCATTTCGTAAAATCAATACAAGTGCAATATTAACATCGAGCAGTTGAACTTCCTTTTAACTAACGGTATTTAGTGAAGACGCCTGAAGTGTTCGATAGCACTGTTTGAATACAGAGTTGCATTTTATATATACATTTCTGTGCCCGAAAAAAGAATTTTATACATATTTGTTAATGAATGTTTTTGGATATGTGCATAGATAGCTCAAGACATTGCAAGGGGGTATCCACTCTTTACTGTGCAACTGTAGGAATCCTGCAGAAAACGCCACTAGTCCATACTTGCATGTAAGGTGTAGTCCATAGAGAACTAGGACTAGTCCACAACTAAACAAATGTAAGGAGAGAACACGGTGATTTAACGTTCCGATGTCCTAGCGGTGAACGATACATATAACCCACCTTGCATTACAGCGAACTAACCAAAAAACTACTCCATGTAACCACTTCATGGAGCACGTCATATACAGGGTGACTGATGAATATTTCTACATCAAGAAACTCAAATAAGTTTTTTTTCAGTGTATGGAATTAATTTTTCTTTTATTCATGTCAAAGCTCATTCAATTTTATTTAATATGCTTCATTAGTTTTACAAATAATGGAATTTAATGACGTCCCCCCCCCCCCCCCCCCCAAATTTGTTTGTTTTCGTCCTCTTCACCCATTTGAAGCATCTCCTGGCAAAATTTCAAGCGAATCGGTAAGTCTGCTGCGTTCAGTTTGTTGACAATTTGAATTTTATATGGGAATAGGTCAAAATCATTGTGCAAAATTGACTGCAATGACTGTCTGCTTATACCCATTTGAGCAGATAAGGTTCTTGTCGAAACTCTTGGATTGTTTTGTATGGCAGCAGCTACAGCAGCGATTGTTTCCTCCGTCCGAACTGAAGGGTTTCGATTATAAGGTCTTCTTTGGACTGTTCCATACTCGGCAAAATTGTTCACAAGTCTCATTATGGTCCATCTGCTCGGAGGATTGCCGCCAAACGTGCGCCTATACTCTCTTTGAACCGAAACTACGGACTGCAGTGCGTGATAGCGGCGGACAATCCAAATTCTTTTTTCAGTGTGCCAGTTATCCATTTTTGTTAAATCTAAAAATCAATCTGCAAAATAAAAAAAAATTAACCAGATTCATTAAATAGAAAAAAGTTATTAAATTTCTTTTTGGTAGCGGCTTTCATCAGCCACCCTGTACATATATATGCATTTATAAATACGAAGGTACACTTGTCGTATACCAAAAAACGGTTTTTTTCAATGACCTAGTCCACGGCTGCAAAACATAGGACCATGTTGTAACTAGTTCATTTCAACTAAAATGGACCACGTAGTCCAATATTATTTGCAGGGTATGTACATACATACATACATACATACATATATACACAACCATACATATTTTTATTAACAGAACAGAACAACGGTAAACATCTTAAACGATGCGTAAATTGTTCTAATTTGCTAATACTTTATTTTTTGTGGATCACAGAATTTGTGTCACTGAAATTTTGACGTTTTTTTGCCATTTGTTATTTATTAGCTGTTTTTATTTATTATTAATTTTTTTTAACCCATTTGGGAAAAAATCTGCCTTTATTATTTTTATTGAAAGCTTTTATTCTATATTTTTTGTTGTTAGCAAGTTCATTGAACTCATATTCTTCGTTGTTTTTTTTTTTTTCTCTCTGATACGTTTTCCTTTGTTGCAAATAGAGAATGTAAAAAAAAAAACTTGTTAATTTAAATTACTTATAAATAGTTTATAATAATTTGTTTTATTTTGCATTTTAGATTACGACTTTGTTAATAACAACGTTTTTTTAAAAAAAAAAAAAAAAAGGTAAGTATGTGCACATGTACAAATATTTCATTTGTTTGTTTTTGTTTTGGTTGCAGGTATGAAAAATTATATGGCATTCAATTGAACTTGACTTTTGTTGTTGGTATTTAACCAACAATAATTACCACAGCGTAGTGTATTTTGGGATATTGTTAAGTTCTGTAGGGAAATTGTATAGTTTGATTGGGAATTTAATAACAGCAACTTTTTTTCCGTATTAAAAAGTGGAACGTGAAGGTTAAAAGAAAATATACACAGAAGTTTGTAAATAAAATATACACGTGCATACAGCTATTGATAACTAATTGGAAACGGCTTTAAATTGTATAGAATTCTATATGCATATGTATGTATGTACATACATACATACGAGTAATATTTTTATTGTTTTTCATTTAATTTATATTTAGTTTATGCATACCTAGTCAGTAGTAAAGAAAACTTATTAATTATTAAAAATACAGTCGACTCTAGATACTTTGAAAGTCGTTAATTAGAATCTCGCGATAATTTGAATTGCCTTGCAGGTCTCTTAAAAAACATTCAATAAGTTGAAAATAAGCCATATAACTTTGTCCTTTCGATAATTTAAAGTTACATATATGTATGACTGACATCCTGATGGCTGACGCGCTATAATTTGAATTTTTCGCCTCTACGCACAATAAATTGAAGAATTTAATCTGACAACACAGAAAACACAGTTTTATGCAAAATATAAAATAAAAATAAAATAATCATTTATTTTACTTTATAAAGGGTGCTTTACATTGTCCCACAAGTCGTACGACATGCCAAATTTTTGTGTAGAAGAGCACAAGTCGGATCGTCTAAACGTAATATGTAATGAAACTATAAGATTTTGAGAGAAAATACGGATGAAAATTTGACAGTCGTATGGCTCTCTTGATTTTTTAAAATTTTTCAAAAACCAACGCATATCATTAGATCAGGGATGCATTTTTATGTAAACAAATGTGAGAAAGCCAGGGAGGGAAAACTGCTTTCATAAATTTATACCAATTATAAAATCAAAATGTACATTTTAGACCACATACGCACAATTTTATAAAAATATACGTATATTTTCCAATAGTACACTAAAAATTTTCACCACGAAAATAACATATTCCAAAGTTATAAAAATATTTTTCAAGGTTATTAAAAAAAAATTCAATTGCACAATAACTCCATCCCTGGGGAATACAAGCAAACAGCTGTAGTTAAAGTAAATGAAAATGTTTTCATCTTGATTTTATCCATACCAATGGTGTAAACGCCAGAAAACAACCATTCGATTTTTACTCTCTTTTTTTGACATACGGATGTAATTTCATTTTATTTTCTCTCACATTTTACGTACGACAAATTTGACATGTCGTACGACTTGTGGGACAATGTAAAGCACCCATAATTGACATCATAGGCGCTGTAAAACTGCTATAAAAAAACAAAGAAAATGCTATAAAGAACAAAGGACAAAAGCAGAGTTGTAATATAGTGAAACTTCACCTCTGTCAATTCTCCTACTATTCCTTTTCTTTAGTTCCAGCAAATGCGTCGCATGTGTAGGGGCCATCTCCTGATTAAAAAAAATAATGAGAAACAAAATTTTTGTATGTTTCGCGTAATTATTAATTCTGTAATTTGACAGCCTGTAAGTCATGCTACGTTCACACTTTTAAACACTTTTAAGCGAAATGTTTCAAAATTTAAACACTGCCGTTCACATTACATTTGAGACATTTAAGTCGACATTTTATCATTTTATCTTAAAATTTTATTGTATAAAAAAAGAAAAATAGATAGACACTCATTAATTAATATATTTTCATATGTTAGTTTTTTCATTATTTGAAGAATGTTTTCTTTTTAGTATAATCGGGTGTTTCCCTAGGCAGAATTTTTGGTTCCCTTCTATTTGGCGTTTCGCTCGGCTGGCCTACCGGTTTAATTCAGAATTTAATCCAAATATTCAGCCTACGGAAACACCCGATTATACTAAAAATATATTTTCAATTCAAAAAATTTTTTCACTTTTTTTTAACGATTTTTTTTATTGTAAATGGAGGCGTTTTCAGGCAATTTTTTTAATGGCCGGTGCTACACAATTATTTTTATGTGGCGACTTTAAAGAAATTTACGTGTTTAACGAGGTGTTTAAAAAATAAAACATGTCCATTTGAAATGTTTAATACTATGTTCAGACATGTATTTTTAATTGAGATAATTTAAGCAATTTAATTTAGTGTTCACACATATTTAATTTAGTCAATTTAGTATTTCACAGCTGGAAAAAATACAACGTTTTGAGGTATAACTCACCGGTCATCTCTTTTTCCTTTTGAACAGACTTCCCAGTAAAAATACCTGTGAGAAGAGTTGTATTTCAAGTTTTACTCAATATTTATAACAATTTCGTACTTATTGCACAATAAATTAATTGACATTTTGTATGGACTATTGAGCTCAATAATGGCATTTATTGCAAAAATCTCAATAAAGCTGCATGTCTGATCACCGCATAAAGTTGCATTTTCTTCCTCCATATCCATAGAAACAGATGTGTAATTTTTAAGTTATGGAATTCAGTTATCTCTTTTCAAAACCCTCTTTTTTAATTTTTTTACATTTGCATGTACTACCTCAAAATAAATTTTCTCACATTTTGCAAGAAAAATTTGTTTCATACCCGAAATGGGTACGCCAATACTCAGTAGACGCTAAATTTGTGGATATGAAGCAAAGTCGATGGTTGATACACAATTTCTTAAAACGGATTTTGGATGCAGAAAGAGGACATCTGAAATCTTTTTTTTTAAATTGTCGGTGCGCCAAACCAATAATAGCTGACGAAATGTACATAAATAAGTACATATGAGTGCATGTGTATGTGTATGTTAACATGCCTATACGAGTGATTTAGTATTTGCCATTATTATTAACATTCCAAGTTTTACTTACATTTGGTTTTTTAAGCGTCTCAAATTCTACGGAAACCTAAAAAAACATAATCTCTGAAAATATCACTTTAACTATGGTGGATGGGATGGTACATACACGGATGTGGTTTACAGAAATTTAATCAAGAGCATATAATCAAAAAGCGTAGTACAACTTTGGATAAAAAAATGACTAATTTTTATTTTTATAATTTTATTCATGTATATTATTTTCGTTACTTGTCGCTTTACAACAGCTAAGAAATTTCAAACCGGTTTCAGAACATCATAAAAGTTGATTCTAATAATTGATTGTCTTTATTTGCAAACCAGCATTCCTTTCCTTGTGTGAGTTTTTCTTTTGTTCTTATTTAAGTTTTTTTTTCTCGAACAAAAGTTAATTTTTGAATTTTCATTCAAAAAACCCACAATAAAAAAATATTTTAAAAGAAAATTGAAGCGACTTAACCCTTTCGGTACGGATTTTTTTTTACCGTAACAGATATATAAAACAAAAAAATCTTTTTCCATATATTGAAAAGGTATAATTTTTGAAGATGTTCTGCATTATTAGTTTTTCCATAAGTCCTTGAATTATCCGGGGATATATTATCCCAATAGTATGTTTGGGTCACTTATCCCAGCCGGATTTTTGCTGCAAATGGGACAATTTGTCCCATTAGTAATGAAAACATACACAAAATCGTCAAAAATATTTTTCAGTTGATGGCAAAAAAAAAATTAAATTTGATTATAATTTATTTTAATTTTATCCAAAAATATAATGTTTTTTTACAGTAAACTCTCAAAAATGCATCTAATGAACTGAAAACAATAGAAGAATAAAAAATAAGAAATAAAATAAATAGAATAAATAAAAAAATAGAATAAAAAGTAAGAAATAGAACATTTTTATGATTTTGCGCTATGAACAACTGAAAATGGTAATTTATCAATATTTTCACGAAAAATTTGCACTTTCACAAGGCCAAAACTGCCTCAAGTAGCGTTCCAATGCTTTTGCGATATACTAGAGAGTTCTTAACTATTGTCTTGGCTACAATTTTTGTCTGAGTATTGGATCGAAAATCTCAATGGTTTGGCTGTTATAGGCCAAAATATCCAAAAAAAACGTGACAAAAGTCTGATAAAGTCAAAATGCGCCAGCTCGATTTTCACCGTAGACGTATGGTCTAGTGGACTTTTTTGCTTAGTACAATCCCAAGAATCAGAAACGCGAAGCGCCCATTAAGATTTTCAAATCGCCCCACCCTAATGTATGTATGTGTATGGGCTTTTTTCACCTATTCATCATCTTCAATAATAATATAATACCATCAAAGAAGAAATAAGTTACTGATAGTGTTATTATAAGAACAGCCTAATGAGTGGAAAATATGACGGTAAGAAATGACCGCTGCTTTGTGTATAGTCCCGCTGTGCATAAAGAAGGTGATGACATCAACACCATCTTAATAAAGGAAATAGTATGAAATAATAAAATTTTCTTCTTGAAGTCTCCGTGCTAAAGGCCCTTTCACACTATAATCAAAAAAGTAATTTCTTCACAATATTGTGATAAATTAACTGTGAACGTGAACGCGACAGGAAATTTTCATTAATATGTAATAACTGTAGTTCGATGAAATTCTATTCTGAAAAAGTTTTTCTTAAAAAATATGTGGTAACGCTGCTTACGACATTCATAACATAATAAGTTTTGGTGCGACTGCCAAAAAATCTAAAGCAGTGATGTTCGCCACATACAACATTTGTTGAAAAATGTACACAGACAGTTGTTATTCTCTTTTAAAAACTTTCATTCAGTCGTCGTTGAGCAAGCGATGAATATACATGTGGATTGTCATTGTTATTGTCATAAAATATTATATCCATATGTATATAACTCGTTATAGTAATCCGAATAAAATAGATGGTGCTCTATTTAGACGACTTTCAATGTCTATAAAATTAAAAAAAAAATGGAAAAGTATATGTATGTTAACTTAAGACGTTAAATTAAAATTTTTATTTATCACAAATATAATAAATACATATATAATAAATATTAAAATAAATTAAATAAATAAATTAGTCTCACTTCTTTTTTTTTTTTTAACCTTTATTAAATTTTTTTTTTTTTTTTTTTGAAATGAAACGGGTTTTTTCAATTATTTATTTTAATATTTCGCTACCAAATAGGTAGCATCGTCAGGAAATAATAATTTATTTATTTTTTTTATTATTATTTATTTTATTATTAATTATTTTTTATTTTATTTTTATTATTATTTATATATATATATATACCTATACCTATTTGGTAGCGAAATATTAAAATAAATAATTGAAAAAAGAACGTTTCATAAAAAAGACCATCGCTCAAAAATAAATATAATTAAATAAATAATTATATAATTAATTGTACATAGCTATTTTAAAATTAATAATAATTTTAATGTCAATTAGTATTTATAAATGTTAAATTTTTATTATATACCGAAATATTCATTCGATGGGACTCGAATCTTATAAGGAGGGCCGAGTTACATACATATGCATATAATATTTTATACTACATATATATGTAATACAGAGTGCTGGTCCAAGATAAAAAAAAACCAAGAAGAATATCTATTAAAATCCCTAAGTTTCCTTCTTCAGTTTCTTTTCAAAAAGTTATTCCTTGTAAAAATAATAACAATACCTGCTTGAAAAAACCATAGAGTTATCTTTTTAATCTTGTTCTATTTTTTAATTATTTAACAGACACTCTTTTTCCTGTGTAGTCAATGGAAGAAAAAAAATTTTCATATTTTCGGGTGTTGGGTGCACTAGTTTATCAGTTTGGGGGTCTAGGTTTAGTTCCTAGCAGATACGCTGGTGGTTTGTATTACTACAACGCTTGAACGTTTTTTCACCACAGGTATCATAATGAAATTGGATCCAAGTGGTTTATTTATCTTTAAATACAACAACTTGTCGACCTAACCTCACCTTTTTGGGGTGTTCATATTATTGCGAGTGCACTGTAGATATGCAGATATGTACAGTGGCAGTTGCCGCCGGCTAGAAGTACGATCGGAAACTTCTTCCTGCATTAAATTAGCACATCGTTTTTTTTTTCTTCTCATTCTTCTCAATGGCGGCGGCTCCAATAAACGTACAGAAATGTCGTTGACTATGAATATCTGCTTAAGATAGTTTCCACTGTATATGTAAATATGTATTTCAAAACAAATTATGTATCCCTGTAATATGTAATGCATCCATAAATACTCTCTTAATTGTTGGGTACATACCCAAACAACACTTTTTTAAGACTTTCTTTAAATCTTTCATTTCAATAGGAAAAAAAACCTTGACCCGTTATTAAGAGTGTTTTAAAATAATAGAAATGACTGTACTACTACTACTCGTCGTACTATAAACATATGTATGTACTTTCAAGGTTTTCCTAACAAAGCCATAAATCAATCACAAGTAAAACTGTTGGTTATTTTAAGATTCGAGATTTTTTCGTTTAACAATGAAAGCGTTTCAAACTCTTACTTGTTTGAACGAAAAAAAAAAAAATGTTGCTGACAACATTCAAACACCTACAGACGTGTGGAAGTAGCAAAAATATATAGAAAATAATACATACCTATAGAAAAATTAAAAAAAGAAAACTTGAAATATTTTCATACTTCTAGTGAATGCACGGTGGGTTTGACTGAAGAAATGGACAGCAAAATGTATAACGACTGAATGAAAACTGCTTCATACGACAGGCAATTCGGATGACTGGCTACGTTTGTTTTTGGATAAGAATTGGATAGGGAACAGACAACTTTAGAAGTGATCTTGTAGGGTTTAATTCATACACTTTCCCTCTGTAAGTTGTAAAGCAGAGTGCCTGCGTCTCTGCTGTTATGTTGACGCATTAAATATTTTTTATTATTCTTGTTCGTTTGCATTAGTATTATTGCTTAGAGGGCAGGGCGCTGTTAATATAAAGTACCTTCGAATTGTTGCGTAACAGTTTTCGTGCTCTATGAATTGCTTTATTCCACGATCAAGTTTTGCCTTTCAAATTTCAATGGACTCGCACTTTTAAAAGTTGATGGGAATTTGCTTTTAAATTTTCTTTCCAATTGTGTGTTTCAAATTACAGGCAAGCAAACAGCTGACTGTTACGCTTATGAACAGTTTAGTTCTTGGTGTCTTCTTGACAATGGCTTTTAAATGGCTTCAGCTGATACAAGGATTTGGATGACATACTCTTTAAAAAATAAAATCCGCATTTTCATTCTAGCGTTCAATGCTCTTTATAAAACTTTGTGTAAATTATTGCGTTTTTTATTTAAGTTTGAAAATATAAACCTGCTACCAGACACCCTTTACTACGGAAATTCTGAGCGCTGATGTTCGGTCATAATAATAGTTCCACCCCACAAGCTGTGCATGCTCCAAAACTAAAGTCCACATTTTCATTACCGGAGATATTCCCTTAAAAAAGAAACGCTGTACCGCTAGAAGCAAAGAAAATGTCGCAGGCGTGAGTGTATTGAATTAAAATGACGCAAATAAACTCAAAGGGTATATCAAGTAATTATTGTACATATAGCAACAAGTCAGCCACTTTAGACGAGGACGGAGACAACATGAAACGCTAAATTGTCTACGTTACGTTCGAAATGTATGTGAGACTGATGGGTCCAAAGAATTGAACGCTCTAAACGGTCCAATTTCGGTCGAATTTCATTTGCACTACATCTGGAATAATTAAACGGCCTATGAGAACATTTTTAATACTTTGCGAAACATAAGACTCCTCTAGAAGATACGAATTTGTTCGACGCCACCCACTGTGTTATGTGTGTATGACTGGCAAATAATTCAAATCACATCTTGTGGTATTAACACACACAATCAAAACAACAAAAATATCCATCTATAACTCTCGGCAAGAGTGTTACCAGAACGAAATACTTTTTATTTAAAAAAAAAAATTAATCCTAAAGCAAAAAATCTACAATTTTACGTTTGAAGAGCTTAGAATATAATGGTTGCAAATGAATTTCATAACAATGTAAATTTTTTTTTAGCAATTTCTTTTGAATTTCCATTAAAAGAAAATGTATTTGGTCACTGCACAGCTGTTTTTACACGTTTAGCACAAGCGTGATGTACAGCGTTGCCACGTTTTTGTGTAATTACATATATTGTGTGTAATTCCTACTCGCACGCGTACCCCATGTGTTGGTTAGAGGGCAGTCGACCAAGATGGGTCAACACAAGTAGCACCGTAGGTACCGTTTTGCTATCCTAGCCCCGTAGAAACCAGAGGACGTCACAGCCACCCTGTACCGTTCACGTACCTCACTAAGTGCGTCAGATCCAGCCGAGAGCACAGACCCAAGTTTTAAAATAAAAGACTGACATTTTGTATTCACACCATCACACTTGAAATAGAGAGAAAATACAAAAAAAAAATATTATTTCAAAAAAGAAATAAATTTAAATTTGTGGGAGTTTTGAAGGCTTTAGCTATAATAAAGAAACACAAACATAATGAATGTGGTCTACGGCGGTATTCGGAAGAGATTTAACTCATATTGCAACCAAGGAATTACAAGGACCCAATTTAATATTTTAAATACATATATTAATTTATTTAAATTTCTTGAATTTTTCGAAACTATTTTAAACGCGCTAAAACCAAAAGAGAAAACAAACAGCTGTTCAGAAGCAGCATGCGCATATTGAATTATTATTATTGGCTAACGGCGCAGGTTTTTTTACGTAGACGGCAAACGCGCCGGCTCTTGAAAGTATGCAGCAGTTAAAATATTCGATTTAGATAAAGGAAATAAATCAAATGAATAATATTAAAAAAAGCTTTTAAGACGAAATATATTTCTATGCGATTAAAATTTTAAAAATGTTGGGCCTTTATATGAAGAAAAAAATAACAAAAAATGGACGGCACGCCACCGGCGGCGGAACAGTTGGCTTGTGAATTTTAATCAGATGAAAAGTATTATCGTTTAGAAAATTTTCAAAAAATGAGAAAGTATTATGGGATGTCAATTTTTTATCGTAATAATTGTGGATTTTCATAACATTTTGCGTTCACACTATCACACTTGCACGTATTTTTGACAAGTATTATTACAAAGTATAATAGTCTGAATGGGCCTTAAGCAGTAAAGTAAAAGCTACTGGTAGTAGCCTAAATTCCAATATTGACGGGTACGAAGAGATTACGCCATAAAAATGCTGTGGGCCGGCTCCAGCTTCTTAATTGCTGAGACAAGTGCCTTGGCAATGTCAATGTGTTAAAGGTTCACCAAATTCTTGTTTGTTTTAATTTTTTCACTCTCCCACTTCATATTTTGAAATTTCGTTTAGTTTTAGTTAAGTTTTCTCCCTGGTCCCTGGGATTTCAAATTATCGAGAGGCGGCTGTATTTGGTTTAAATTTTTTTTAATTAATTTTTTTTTTATTTTTATTGCCAGTAAAATAATGTTGAAAAATAATGAAATTAAAAATGACAATTTAATTTAATTTTTTTTTTGTGGAAAATACCAGTATATTCATGGGTGCACTTCGATTTTGAAACTTAGAAGTTGACAACGTTAAATTCCAAAAAATACACATGAATATGTAAAAATATATTTAATACTTACATATGTACATATGTATGTATGTATGTATGTATGTATGTATGGATTTGTGCTTATATGTAGTTATGTATAGAAAATTCATAGTTACATATGTACGTACATACATACATTTGTTTGTATATTTTTTTACATTTTTATTATATAAATGTTGATTACTTGCTGTTTTAAAATCAAATCGTACATACATATGTACATACATACATACATACATGCATACAATGTATTTTCGTATGAATATTGAAAAATTAAGTCGTAATTTCATAAACTTTATGAGAAGTTGTACGAATTTAATAGCCTCCACACAACTACAACCAGCAAAAGCATCAACAGCCATTACTTAAAAACAAACTAACAGCAAAATTGTAAAACACATACATACATACATACTCGTACATCTATATACATACATACATACATATGTAAATATGTGGAAAAAAATGTATTGTAAATTATATTAATAAATATTTAAAGAAAACTAAGCAATAAAAAAAAACCAACCGCGCACGTATTACTAGTTTAAATTTTATTGTAAAAATTTTAAATATTTTGCTTGTGTGTTTTTAGCTTTTTTTTTCTCTCATGTTGCAAATCTACATATGAGTAGGTACATAATTACACATGTATGTATGTATGTGTGTCTGTAGGTACGTACAAACCTACGTACAGTTGCGGTCAATATAGTAGCAGTGGTCGAAATTTTCTTTGAATTTATTTTATGATCGGGCGAATAGAAAATACTCGTAGTTACCCCTAGTAGGGACATAAATACTGTTACTAATATGTTGGGCTATAAAACAAAAACTAATGAAGAATGGTTGTGGAACAAACCAATTTTTTTATATATTTATTTGGCCTTCACACACGTCTTAAGTCCCATTGGCCAGTCATCAATAGCTGCACGCACCTTATCCATTGGAAAATTGGCTACAGCACGAACCAGAGCTGCCTTACCAGAGCAGTCATACAAATATGACACATGGGGATGGCACGATGGATGGTGGTAGTCTGCACGTTGACTACAAATCCAAAAACAGACCTGGGTTCAACCCCAGTTTCAGACTAAAATTTTAAATTAAAAATAAACATCTCGCATTTTTCTGATGTGCATTTTGTGTCAGTTGTTGTCGGAAGGTTTCAGTGGCGAAGGCATAGTCACTGGTCACTGAACATTACCGGCTTCAGCTGAGAGCAATCCACAATCGCATCAGAACGCCCTCCTTTGTCGGTATTGTGTAGCATCGGCGAAGTAAAATAATAATAAAAATGGTTACTGAACCGAAGCTTCAGCACTGCTACGAGTATAAACAAAGAACATGCAAAAGCAGAGCTGCAAAATAATTAATTAAGCTTCACCTCCTGTCGTTTCACCTACTATCCCTTTCCTATAGTTCCAGCACAATGCTTCGCATGTGTAGGAGTCATCTCCTGAGTGCTGGTCCCTGATAAAAAAAAAATAAAAAATTTCTATGCAAGTTATCAGCGTACTTCACCAAAAGACGTTTAGATTTTTCTATCCTATTTTTTTTTAAAGCTGCAGCCAACAAATGTTCTGTACGCCGTTAGAAATCTCCAAGACCCAAGTCTTTTTTAATAATACGACTCCTGGACTTTTGTGGGATTTTCATCTTACGGGCCATGATTTTCTGTTTTCGGAGAGGATTTCGTTAAAATCTTGCTTTGACGGCTTCGATTACTTGCTGTGTCCGAACGGCACATGGGCGGCCCGACCGGGGGCGGTCTTTTATATCCTCGGTCTCCTCAAACAATTGCATGCACCTGCAGACGAACATGCGACTAATGCCGAGCGGGCGGGGCGTTTTGAAAATATAATTTTTTTTTCTTTCCACACTTAAAAAGTGCTATCACTGCGATACGGTTTTCTTTATCTGACCACTGCATGGTTAAATTTAACACAATTTCAAATTCCCGTAACTGACTAACGCTAGAGAGGTTACTTTTCAAAAAAAACATGTGATAATAACAGCGTATGTTCAATTTTACTATTCTAATGGGTATGTTCAAAGTAGTAACAATATTTATGTCCCTACTAGGTATATTTGCTGTCAAAGGTTTTCGCCAAACCAATTTGGTGTGGGTGGCATTGCAAGATCAGTACACGTTCTCTACGATTACCCAGCACTCGGCAGGCAGAGGTTTCACCACTTTGGTGACATTGTGTGTGCCTTCACGGAAGCTCTTAAGCTTGTCTGTAGAAACACCCAGAATCTAGGCGGGAATCGAACCCGGACTTCTATATTGATTAAACTAATGCTCATGCACTGTACTACGGAGGTACCCTGGTATTGTGGAACACCAAACCCCTAATATTGCTTGGATTCATTAGGATTAGGATGAGGGAGGGATTAATGTAATGGCCTTTACACAATCGATATTCTTTGGTGGCGGTGCTTTCTGGTCCAATGTCATGGGAACGATACATACGTTTCGATCGTATGTGAATTGGAAAAATATGTCGATTTTCCGTATCGTTATTTTGGGAGATTAAATACAACTGAAGCATGTAATTTTGTGCAGTTCTTTAATACATTGTAGTGTGTATGTATCTATAAGTACATCGTAGGTATTGCTGAATGTATGCACATTTGTACGTATGCAGCTACAAATACAATATTTTATTTGTTTTATTAATAAAGAACAGACAGACCACAGTGCATTCCAACAAACAGTGTTTTCTGTTTTATTCTTGCAACTCATGTACGTATGAACATAAATAAACATATTCAGATTTAATGCATAAAAAACACATACATACATACATATGTATGTACAGTGTTGCCGTAAATTTAAGTTTTTTTTTCTAATGCAGGCAACACGTTTATCATTCATTTTGCATATTTAAACCAGTGGTGTTCAAAAATAAAATGAAGATGTATTGGTGAGAGAATTTGCCCAGCAAACATAATGTCAAACGTTTCAAATAAGAAGGAAAATGCCAGCTATATACAACTTATTAAATGAAATAAATAGCAGTTATCAATTTTAATAAATAATTTTAGAACACTTATTTGGGGGGAAGAAACAAAAATAAATTCATATAAAACATTTTTTTTGGGCTTAAATATTAGACTAAAAAGTTTAACCTTCCTCATTGTAATTTTTAAAATCGTTTTGAAAATTTTAAATTAAACATTCCATGTTAATACTTGCATGGCAATTGCGAATTAGTAAAATATTTTTTAAATTCAACGAGGTCATTTTATTTCGCTGCTGGGAACAAACGTTTTTCATGTCTGAAAATATTTGTTCGCATAAGTAAGTAGTGGAAAAATACATTTTTTTGAGCTGGGGACATATCGCAACATCTAAATTTTTCCAAAACTCTTAGAGTTCTAATTTTATGGAAATCTTTTACCTTTAATGTTTTGTAACATAAAATGCATTGAATGTTTTGAAAAGCATCGTTTATAATAAAATACTTTTCACATTTCATTTCGTGAACTTTTATTATATTTAAATTTTTTTCGTATTCAATTCTAATTGAATCGCGTGTGTTTATTGTGCTTCGTCCAATAAGAAACAACAGCAATGCTTAATAATTTTCTGAAAAAAATGACAATAACCACCCGCATGTGTATTCATCGATTGCTCAACGACGACTGAATGAAAGTTTTTAAAAGAGAATAACAACTGTCTGTGTACATTTTTCAACAAATGTTGTATGTGGCGAACATCACTGATTTAAACACAAAACACGGCAACCGACGAGTAAACCATAAACGCAACATCAGTTCTGAATTGAATATTACTGGAGAAACACAGTTAAAAAAATAAAACTTTATAGCTTGCTTGTTTCCACTGAAATGAATCATATACATATGTATATTGCGTTATATATTGCCGTTACATAGAAAAAATTTGCAATAACTCGAGAACTAGCTCTTCGATAGAACTGAAAAAAAATTAAACCACAATATTTTTCTGTGAAGTATGTGTTACCAGTTAAGTGTGAATAAAATTAGAATTTATGTAGGGATTTTAATGAATTATGGCTCATTTTATTGGTAATATATGCGAGTACCAAAAATAATAACAAAGTTTCAAATTTTGTTCATTTTACAATTCTAATAAACTTTTTAAGAGAATTTTTTTTATATTTTCTTGAAAAAATGGTTTTTCTCAAAACTTTCTGAATATCTCCTAAACTATAAGGATTTGCAAAAAATGTATAATAACATAATTTAAAAGTTATTTTAGTTCATGATCCTTCCATGTGTTTCTTAGTTCAATCGAGTTATTGCAAATTACGTGGTGCAACCTCCGCTCTTTTCTATATAACGGCAAATCTCGAGAATCTGAGTTAATCCAAAAAATTTAATTTATAGGCATTGAATCGGAGTACCATATTTTTATTTATTTTTTATCTGGGACCAGCATTCAGAAGATGACCCCTACACATGCGATGCACTGTGCTTTAACAATAGGAAAGAAACAGTTAGAGAAATGCCGGGAGGTGAAGCTTAATTATTTTACAGCTCTGCTTTTTGCACGTACTTTGTTAATAGCAGAGTTGATTCTTCGGTTTAGTAGCCATTTTTATTATTATTTTACTTCGCCGGTGCTACACAATACCAACGAAGGAGGGCGTTCTGTACGTATTCAAATTGACTACGAAACCTTAGACCACCCAAAAAAATTTCATTTTGTTGACCTGTGTAATAATTAAAATAAAATAAAACTTTTAAATTTTAAAACGCACTGAAATCGATGAAAAGAAAACAAGAAAAAAAAAGTAAATTTCAAATATTTAGTTTTATTGGAAATTTATTTTAAGATATTCTTTTCATAAAAAATAAAACATTTGATTAAAAAGAAAAATAATAACAACAGTCTTTTCCTAAATTCTAATATAGAATTAATACAGGGCACAAGGTCATCCATTTTCAATACTAGAGAAAATTTCGGTATTGGACTCAAATTGTGTAGATAAATTAATTTTCCTAAAATTTGAAAATTGGAAGACAAACTTCTCCATATCTCTTCAAATAATTTTATTGTAAATTTGTAGCAGTTTTTTGATATCGCTCTTTTTGTTTCACCGCCAAAGTTATTTATCTTGGAATCTGCTTCAAATCAATCTGTAACTTCGATATTTTTTTCATTTCATTTATTAATTCTTTTCAAAAAGACTAAAAGGCTAAATAGGCCACCATAATCGTTCCCACTATTCTACTCATAAATATTCTACACGCGCCGAAATAAACTGTTAAAAGTTTTGTGTACAAACATTTTTGGATTGCACAGCACTAAGAAATTTTAAATGAAATCACCGAGCATTGAGGAATCAAGAATTTTTCGCGTTGAAAATTTTAAAAAGCACTAAAAATGGTGCGAAATACACCGACTTGACAACGCTGCTAAAACAAATGATTATTTTGTTTTCCTTAAATTTTTTGCATAAAACACCGCACATAAAAATAATTGAAATTATTGAGCGTACAGACGAAAAATTCAAATTAAAGCGTCTCGGCATTCAAATAATTTCAAATTACCGAGGAAAGGAAATTACATAGTTTTTTTTTTATCAATTTATTGAAAGTTTTTGAAAGGCTCTGGAAAACAATTCAAATTATCAAGAGTCGACTGTAAATCGAATAATAACGCAAAAATTCTTTACTCCTCATAAAATACAACCATCAAACGTTACACCTGTGCAGAACGGTTTTATATTGCATTTGGCATTTCACATGTGCAATTCTTTCACCACTTTTGTATTCCCTACAGTATCTCTCTTTCTCTCTCTATTTAGTTGCAGTGCAATGCATCGCATACGTAGATGATATCCCTTGGGCACTGGTCCACGAAAAAAACTCATAAATTGTTGCAGATACTTTTGGGAACATAAGTCTGTGTTCACACGATTCATGTTTTACTGACATGATTGACACTTTATTGGCGAGAGTAACGTACTGTCAGTACGTTTTGCTTTCTCAATCTTAATTTGAATATACACACAAACTATATGTACAAAGAAGAAAAAGTAAGAATCATATCATTAAAACATGAATCGTGTTAACTCAGACTAAGCAAGAAATGAGATGCTGTCTGCTTAAGGGTGCTTTACATTGTCCCACAAGTCGTACGACATGCCAAATTTTTGTGTAGAAGAGCACAAGTCGGATCGTCTAAACGTAATATGTAATGAAACTATACGATTCTGAGAGAAAATACGGATGAAAATTTGACAGTCGTATGGCTCTCTTGATTTTTTAAAATTTTTCAAAAACCAACACACACCATTAGATCAGGGATGCATTTTTATGTAAACAAATGTGAGAAAACCAGGGAGGGAAAACTGGTTTCATAAATTTATACCAATTATTAAATCGAAATGTACATTTTAGACTATGACAGCACAATTTTATAAAAATATATGTACGTATATTTTCTGAAAGTACACTAAAAATTTTGACCACGAAAATAACATATTCGAAAGTTATAAAAATATTTTTCAAGGTTATTACAAAAAAAATTTATTTGCACAACAACTCCATCCCTGGGAAAACAAGCAAACAGATGTAGTTAAATTAAATGAGAATGTTTTCATCTTACTTGATTTTATCAATACCAATGGTGTAAAAGCCAGAAAACAACCATTCGATTTTTACTCTCTTTTTTTGACATACGGATGGAATTTCATTTTATTCTCTCACATTTTACGTACGACAAATCTTATGGTTTAAAGCGGCCTTTAGTATTTAGCGCGTTGCCTACTTTCTCGGATCAAAAATTATTCTCGTGTGTCTCTGCTAACTGTACTCTCTTCCGTCGGCAGTTGAGCAATAAAACGTCGGGGAAGTAAAAGATAAACATAATCGCTCAGAAACACAGCAACTCTACTTTACAAATTCACCAAAGAGCGCAATTGCACAGCTGTGCAATTATTGAGTTCTACTCCTTTCTTCGTAACACTTTACCAGCTGCACCTGTGTAGTGCCGACTATGTATTTGCGGTTCAATGCATTGCTTTGAGCAGTGGCTCAAGAAGAAAATTAAGTAGCCCTATCTGAGCGGGAAACAGTTATGAATTTTCTGCATTATTTTTTGTATGCCAAACTTTCTTCTTGAATCGGTCCAATTACACATTTCCTTGTTAACCCTTCCGTAGGGCGTACCTACATACGTTTAAATTTTTGTTTTTAATATAATCAGATAGACAAGCGCTGTTGTGGCATTTGTGTAATTTGTTGTATAAATTTTTTTTTAAATGTAGTTGTTAATGTTGTTGCTGTTGCTGTCGCTGTCGGTGTGCTAGTTGTTATTTAGCTCTTTATCTTCTTCTAGATTTATATAAAGCAAAAATGATTTTATAATGATGTTATCAATGATGATCATTATCATCATTATTATCAGTTAGAAACATTATGATCATAATGGTGACGGCAACGGCGATCATTTTTAATGATTGTGCTGCTGCTGTTGCTGGTGCGACTGACTAACTACAAGTCTGGCATTTTCACTGGCTGTTTCTTTTTTTTTTAATTTTTTTATTTTGTAAATCTTATGCAAATATTGAAGTAGATGAGAAATTCGAAATTCGAAATTCTAATAATAATAATAATAACAACAACAACAACAACAACAGCAACAACGATAATAAAAAAAATCTATCAAAGAAAAAAAATCATACTGTGGAAGATCACTGAGGGGGAGCTGTTTTATATTGTTTTTGTTTCCATGTTCAGCTCTAAAGTTAATGCTGACTGTATGTATGTATGTATGTATGTTGTGCGAGTTGGCATTTGTTTTGTTGTTTTATTTTATTTTCAATCCAAAATGAAATTCCTAATTCTGGATTTTGGGGTTTTTTCTAACAAAAAAAAAAAAAAGAAAATATCAAAACTTGTTTTAAATGTTTTTTTTTTGTTGCGTCGTTTTTTGTTTTTGTGCTGAAAAATCACATTTCACATTTTGTTTCTAAATTGTGTGTAGTTGTTTGTAGTGTTGGAGCTATTTAATTATTTAAATATTTTAAGTTGTTGTTATTGTTGGTACTGTCACTGCTTTTGTTGTTGCTGGCAAATTGTATTGGCGATATTTTTTTATTGTTATTGTTGTTGTTGCCACTTTTATTGTGGCTGCCCATTAAAAACCACAAAAACTTGCTGTTTTTTTTTTCGTTCACAAAGAGTTCTATTTGATTTATACACGATGTAGACAATGTTGTTGTTGCTGTTGCTCCTACAATATATGTATGTATGTATGTACATATGTACATATATGTACATATGTATATTTTTCTTAAAATTTCATTTATTTTCAAAACTAGTTTGAATAAAATTCTTATTTGAATGGTTTAAAAATTTTTTTCCTCTTCATAATGATCAGTTACAAATGGAAGATTTTTTCAAATTAAACAACTTTACATTCATGTACATATGTACATATGTAAAGCGCCGGTAAAAATAATAGCAGTATTTTTGTTTCTAATCCTGGACCAACACTCAGGAGATGCCTCTACACATGCCATGCATTGTGCTGGAACGGATATGAAAGGAGGTGAAGCTTCACTATCTTACAACTCTGCTTTTGCACGTTCCTTCTTTATTATAGCAGTGATGTTAACGAGACGTATAAAACTTTCAAGCTTCGTTTTAGTAGCCATTTTTTAGTAATTATTTTTTACTTCGCCGGTGCTACATAATACCGACGAAGGAGGGGGGTCTGATGTGATTGTGGATTGCTATCAGCTGAATCCGATACTGTTCAGTGACAGGGAACTGAGATGTCTGCCAACAATTGTGAAATAGACAACTCTGTCACTGGGGAGGAGTATACGCATACATTTTTAAAGAAAAGGAAGCCATATAGCTTATTTCTTTAATTGGGCGACGTTTTAAGAAAGTGCTGGGACTCTAGTGCACATCCGAGATTGTCATAGGATTTCAACCCACAACTTTTGGGCTATAGGTTCCACACTGCAACTTCAGAGAATTAAAAAATTCTTTTTATATGCATTTTATAAGAAATATGTTTTATTAACTCAGTGTCGAGACTCACCATTTCACAATAAAATATTCTTATATTTATTCCATTTTATTCCGTATTTCGAATTAATTTCTAATTATAAATTACATATGAACTTTCAATCAGCTGTTCACTTATATAGTTGCTCATATTAAGATTTACATGCCAATAACTTGACGAAGACAGCGAAAATTGGATGTAAATCATAATACAAAATATTAGTTGAGTTGCGTTGTTAATCATACACTTAATTTCGAATATTGTTTCAATTTCTATGACATATCGGAAAAAGTACTATGCCGATACACTCGGTATTCCCTCTTAGGTTTTTAGGAGGAGCTGTGGGTCTATGGACGAGGAGGAAACGGTTATTAACCTCATGTGCCATTGCACAGCTCTTTTTTTCTTTTATCTAGGACCAGCACTCAGGAGATGACTCCTACAAATGCGTAGCATTGTGATGGAACTATGGGAAAGGGATAGTAATTATTTTTTTTTTTGTTTATTATTAGTAATTAATTATTTTGCAGCTCTGCTTTTGCTTCTGCTTGCCATTGAGAGGGCAGAGGTTCTTCGCCTCAGATTTTCTGTCATCATTGACTGAACTCTCACGGGTAAAATGTTCGCAATAGGGGGGTTTATCTTGGAATCGGGGAGATTTCGTGTGGCTAATGTCTGATCCGTCGGTGTGAACGGTTTGTGGTATCACAATGGGCCAATACTCTGGCCTAAGTGGGACGTGCTTCTTCGGTAAGGGCCGCCTAACTGAAAGTAAAATGAATATTGAAAGACAAACTCTCACTTCAGCACTATTTTTTTTAACGCATCTGTATATACTGCATACATAAGTACGAATTTACATACACAAACTAACAAATATTCAGAAAATAGTGTGTAAGTAAGAATTTAAGAACTTTACATTTTTTTGCCTGCCCACATGCTTTTGGTGCCACATGTAAAATAAGACAATTCTTCACAGCGAAACATTGATCGAAGCCTTATATTTTTTAAGAAAAACTTTTTATTAAAAAAAAAATATATTTAATTTTTCAACAAAAAAGTTTTTTTCCCCAAAAGTGTCCATATAAAGAAAGAAAGCACAAAATTTTATATTTTGTTTTAATTTTTATTTTATAAATAAAACAAACAAAAAAAATTAAACCACAACAAACTTATTCTTTCCACGATTTGAAGCAGATCCCCATTTTTTTAGCTTTTGTTGGACCCTTCGATGTGTCGTATTCTAAGCTGGTTCCCGCACTTGCATTGCTGCTTAAAACTAATAACACCAAAAACTTAAAATACTCCATTATCCTTACCGTTTCTCTTATTAAATATTTATCCATGTTTTTTTTAAATAGAAAACTTTTTAGAAAAAAAAAAACACAGGCATAAAAAACTACAATTTTGCTAATACGGTACAGTTGTATTAACACTGTTGCAGGAGTCAAAAATTATATAATAATAATAATATTAGTATCACTTCTATTTTTATTTTGACCTTTATTAAAATTTTTTAATTATATTTATTTTTGAGCGATGGTCTTTTTTATGAAAAGTTTTTCAATTATTATTTATTTCTCAACATTTCGCTACCAAATAGGTAGCATCGTCAGGAAATAATAATTTGTAATAATAATAATAATTATATAATTATATATTCGAACTTTGGAGAACAGCATCATATTCAAATATAGATATCATTCAATGGTATCAGTCTAAAACTTTGGGACTTATAACGAATGCACGCTGGTATGTACGAAATAAAAATATACACGAAGACCTCAATATTCTATAAGTTAAAACGGAAATAAGAACATATAGTACAGATTATCTGAACAGACTTAGCGATCATGACAATATTCTTGCAATAACTCTTCTAGATATCAGTGATGAAGTGAGACGTTTAAAAAGACTGCACATATCACATTTTTCTTTTCAATTTTAACAAGTACCATATGCTGTAAATTAAAAATTAATAAACAAAACTTTAAAAATTTTAATGAATTTCAAAAAAAAAACTTTTTTTTAAGCTAAAACCTTAAAAACTCTTTGGCATTTCAAAAACCTTGAAAAATAAGGAAAAATTTGAAAAATGGTAACGCTGGATAGAAGAAATGTTTTTCTTTTTAAATTTGAAAAAATATCTTAATAGTCTGTACAGGCCTCCCATTGTAGTAATAAGTCGAACTTCTCTATAGCGAACTTCTCTATAACGAAATCTTCTCTATAACAAATAAAATTCGTGAACACAACATTTTTGTGAGTATTTTCATACATTTTGATCTCCCTATAACGAACTTCCCTATAGCGAAGTTCTCTCTGTAACGTACAATTTTTTAAGACCCAAATAGAATTTTTCACAATAAATAATCTCTCTATTGCGAAGTTTTTAGCAATCGATTTTTTGCATCAATTTAGTCACATATGTATGTATTAATAAAAAAAAAAATTAATGTGTTCATGTAAAAACAATTTTTTTTGTCTTAATAAATATATTTTCTACATAAAAAAATGTAGTCAAAATTTTCTGCAGTTTCTCTATAACGAATTTTCTTTATAAAGTAGAAATTTTACGGTCTCCAACTGCCACGTTATAGAGAAGTTCGACTGTACATACAAATGTATGTATTGCATATTTCAAGGGTTAAATATAAGATCTTATTAATAGAGCTACCATATTTATTCACAATAAAAAAACTATGTGTTGATTTTTTTCGTATTTATGAAAACGTATGAAAGCTGAAGAAGCACCAAAACAAAAACGTCACGTTTTCAAAATTGTGAAAATTTTCTGTGAAAATCATCAGTAGATATGCAGCCAAATTCTTGAAAAATCTATGAAATGTTTATATATAAAAACTACCAAAAAGTATTTGAGAATTACCGAGTATACAAACTGGAAAAACTTTTTAAAGTGTGTAGCTTCAAGCTAATTTAAGTTTGATTTAAAATTTGTCATTTGTTTATTTAACATTCACCTGTGTTAAATTTACCTCATGCCATGTTAATTTTACATTAGTCGACCTTTGTACGAAAATCTTGAATTTTGCTGCAGTGATTTTAATAGATTGCAACGTTGCTTTAACGTGATAAAACTTTAGTTTTAATATAAAACGGAATTTCATTTATTTTGGGCAATGCTCAATGTTCTTTTTACTGCGAAAACTATTGATCCAATTTGTTTTAGGGCAACTTTGTGAATTGTTTTAATTAAATTTTAATTAATTTTAAATTTAATTATGCCTTTATTTTTGCAGAAATTTAATACGATTTTAATCAACATTTAGAGCCTATTTCACCAATTCTATTTAAATATCAATTCATATTTAAATGTCGATTTTCATTTTCATCTAGAATATTTAAATACTGTTTAAGTAGCCAGCACTCTGCATTTAAATATTGATTTTGCAACAGCATGAAACAGCTTTAAAGCAGCTTTTTAAAAAGCTGTAAGTTGACGCTATCATATTAAATATCAGAGCGTTACCATACTTTCTTGTGCTTCATTATTTCAGTTGGTGAAAATAAAATTTTTTTAAACATACTTTAAATAAAGATCATTAATTAAATTAAATTGTGTTTAAATATGTTTGGTGAAAGAGACCCTAAGTCATGTTAATTTTACATTGAAATTTTTTTTCTGTCTGTAGAGCTTTTACTGTATACTCGTGCATATATTTCAGATTCAAGAATTCTATTCACAGAATAGGTATCAGAAAAACTATTCAAACTTTACTTTCCCAAATAATAAATTTCTCAATAGTCAAAACAAACAAATGCATGTTTAAGCATGTCTTCCATTTTGATAGCTCCCCTCAAAATCTCGTACATTAATATGTACATACGTATGTACATATGTATGTATGTATATATTTATATTTTCTAAGGAAAAACAAACTTCTTTTGCCTCAGGCATATTCAGGCTTTAGCAAGCTGTGTCGCAAGCACCCCCTATCTTTGTCTCACAATTGCCATTTCCTTTACATCAAGCAAAAATAACATTCATAGAAGAACGCTGTGCAATAACCCGATTATTAAAAAATAAAATGAAAATTATAAAAGCCAGAAAAATTCCTACTTAGGGGTTGATTACCTCAGAGAAATGAAGTCCTTGACAATATATTTTCTACTACATGACCGACCGTGTGTATGAGTCTGTACCGAATTTATGCGAGCATGAATGTGCGTGAACAAAAAACGAAAAAATTAAATGAGAAAAACAACACAAATTTGTCTGGTTTTCTTGTTGATGTTGGTATTGTTTTTGCTATTGCTATTGCCGCTGTTACCCTTGAAAATGTAAGTTAAGTGTCCAAAACACGCACAAATTTTACAAAATATAAAAAAGGATACAGACTCACACAAACACACAGCTTATTATCATGCACAATTCAATGAATAATCGCTGTGATAGAAGTTTGTGCAGCCAGTCGATGGGGAGATTTTTTGTCGACAATGGCGGTGTGTTGGTGTGCTTGAATATATTTGATCAGACATGACCATTATGATTAGGCTTTCATTATTTTGATTAGTTTTATACATACAAACATACACATTCATACATACATACATACATACATGCACGTAGCTTATTTCTGTGGCTTTCGTTTCAGCTAAAGTGTGAGATAAAAAATTGTGTAATTTCTATTTGAAGGGTTTTTACATTCTCATTACAAACTCTATTAGAGTTCTTCCGGCGGGCATAATAATAAATAAAAGAAAATAGAAAAAAACAGATTGTAGTTCGTGGAGACAAATTGTGAGCACCTGCCCTGAGATATCTCACTGGCTCACGGTGCTATTAACACTGAGGTCAATTGCGAGCGAGCGTCACATCGCTCCTGTATGATCTGTGCCGATAGCATTTTTTTGTTTTTTTATCTGGGACCAGCACTCAGGAGATGACTCCTGCACATGCGAAGAATTGTGCTGGGAACTATAGGAAAGGGACTGTAGGAGACACGACAGGAGGTGAAGCTTAATTAATTATTTTGCAGCTCTGCTTTTGCACTTTCTTTTGTTTATACTCGTAGCAGTGCTGAAGCTTCGGTTTAGTAGTCATTTTTTTATTATTATTTTACTTCGCCGGTGCTACACAATACCGACGACGGAGGGCGTTCTGATGTGATTGTGGATTGCTATCAGCTGAAGCCGGTATTGTTCAGTGACCAGTGACTATGCCTTCGCCACTGAAACCTTCCGACAACAACTGACACACTAATGCAACATCAGAAAAATGCGAGATGTTTATTTTTATTTTAAAATTTTAGTCTGAAACTGGGGTTGAAAACAGGTCTGTTTTTGGATTTGTAGTCAACGTGCAGACTACCATCCATCTTGCCATCGCCACGGTCAATGTATGTGCAGACGCTCTGTTTTAGCCGCTTTGCCTCTTGCTACAGACAACACATCGTTCGTATCTCGTCTGTATAGTGTCAAGTATAGCTAACAAGTGACCTGACCGGACAATGAAAAATATCAACGATGTAGAATAAGAAACAAAATCGCCCTCTTTAATGCGTCTGACACAGCAATAGAAAACGTGCCAAGGCCGAGGTGTACAAGAATTTTTATCCTTGTATCACTTCATCAGCTGTATTTTCTCAAAAAGGTGGGGAGGGTGGCGATGGCTGAGGTAGTCTGAACGTTGACTACAAAACCAAAAAGAAAAAATGCTGGGTTCGACGCCAGTCTCAGAGTAATTCACAAAAAAAAATCTCCCATTTTTATCTGCTGTGCATTTGTGTCAGTTGTTGTCGGAAGGTTTCAGTGGCGAAGTTTTATAGTCACTGATCTGTGTAGGAGGATTTCCTCTATATTCCTGCATTAACGGAATCTTTAACAGAGCGAATTTAAAGTAGTTTTTTCACAATTTTTCAAAATTTTTCGCGCGTACAGTTGCGCTTTGAATATTCAGAATATTTAGATTTTAATCCAACTACAGTTACTACAAATTAATGAAAATTTTCTGTGGTGTTCAAGTTCAAGTGCAAAATTATTAATTGGTTTTTTTTTTAGGAATACCCTGTGCTCAGATTCAGGTTCTACATACATACATACATACATACACACATCCATATGAGTGTAGATATTTTGTGCTTTATTACGCAACCACGTCAAGCATCTGGTCTGAATTTTCGGCTGCAGGATATTTGGTCCTTTGCTGTTGCAGTAACAGTGGCAGTTTTAGCTTAACAAAACCTTCTGGGGTTGTAATGGATGATTGCATTTGATGCGAACGTAATCGTGGATATACAGATGAGACGCAAAAAATGTTAATTAAAGAAAGAATTGTAATGTGACGGCAGGCGCATGTTTCCTTTGGCTGTGCCATATTTGAAACCCCCTTTTTAGGAGGGATGACAAAGAAAAACTACCCGCTTTGTTGCAAATCGATCTTGTTCAAGCGCACAGAAAAAAAAACGTGTCCATATTTATTTTATTTTTAAAGAACGTTTTAGAACCCATATTTTTTTTATGGCATACAAATGCCAACAAGATGGTAATTTTACTTCTTTCCTTTCAACATAATTTTGTGTTCAAATTAAAAACAATGTATTGTATTGTTTAACAAAACTCCTTTTGGATACATACACGTCACACTTAATTCTAAAAATGAGTCGTCTCTCTGCCTTATTTGCTTATCTGCTTATCTGCTCTGTTTGTCTGTCTGTCTGTCAGCCTGTTTGCCAGTTGTCTATTTGTCTGTTTGAGCATTGGAGCGATTTGGCTGAATAACATCCTCGCTGCCAGCGTGTTTCGTCTTTGTTTATTGTTAATATTTTCCACACAGACACGTTGTAAATAAAGTATGTATGTATGTCTGGAGTTCTAAGAATTTCAAGTTTTTACAAACCAACTTTCAGATTAAATTTTTCCTTTATCACCAGAAAATTTTCCTAAACTCAAGGCCATGTTGAAATATGATGACGATGAAGATTAACTATGTTTCTGCAGTTTTAGTTTAGGGGCAATTTAATGGTTCTTCGCATAAGGATACTAGTTTTAGGATTTGGAAATACCGTCATTACCGCCCCTGCCATTTATGTACAATAATCTCTAAATCTTAACAAATAACGAGAAAAACTCGTTGCTAAAGTTTTGAAAAACCAGGCTCATTACAAATAATTTTCAAGGACAGTGAAGAAATTCCCCGAAAAATACATGCTCACATATTCTATAGAAAACAGTACATGGTTGCCAGATTTGACGATTTATCGTCGTTTGGACGATTTTTCTTACTAAAAATGGCAATTTGACGACTGGACAATATCTGCCTTAAATTTAACGAATTCTAGACAATTACAAGTTGACAATTTATTAGTTTCTATAAAACAAGTTTGAACTTGATCAACATCTTTTTTATTCTTGTCTATACAGACATATTGCCAAGCACGTCAAAAATTGTAAGGGTGGCGATGGCTGCAGTAGTCTGCACGTTGACTACAAAACTACAAAAACATTCCTGGGTTCGACCCCAGTTTCAGACTAACGACACTTTTCACAATGTACGATTAAAACTTACCGTGACCTTTAAGAGCAAGTTCAGTCAAGGCATAGTCATAGAAGTCATAGAACACTAATGGCTTCAGCTGGTACCAATCCACAGGCACATCAGAACGCCCTCCTTCGTCGGTATTGTGTAGCATCGGCGAAGTAAAATAATTACTAAAAATTGCTACTAAAAACGAAGCTTAAAAATTTAATACGTCTCCTTGACATCAAAGGCGCTTCAAGACTGCTATAAAACAGAAAGAACGTACAAAAGCAGAGTTGGACGATTGTGAAGCTTCACCTCCTGTCATTTCTCTCACTATTCTTTGCCTCTAATGTCCTACAAATGCATCGCATGTGTAGGGCCCATCTCCTGAGAGCTGGTTCAAGATAAAAAAAATAAAATGTTTCCAGACGAAAATTATACATCCCTGAAGAAGTTGGGAATTTACAACGAAACGTAGGATTTCGAAAAGAGAAAAACGAATTTATAATTAATAAAAATAAAGAAAATATTTGTGTTTTTGTTTTATTCATATTGGATGACCATAAAGCATAAAGCTTAGAGATTTAAAATTTAGCAATAAATTCAATAACATCCATCTTATATACAGGGTGGCACAAAAGGAGCTATATGTTTTAATAGTTCCTCCACATTTGTCTGTTGCGATTTGTACACTTCCTGTTTACAATAACCAAACAAGAAAAAGTCCGGTGGAGTTAGGTCATGCGATCTAGGGTCACAACAGAAGGTTGAGTTTCTTGAAATGAGCCTGTTAGTTAGTTGAACCAAAACTACAGACTCCAATGCGTGATAGTGGTATTCTTTTTCCAGTGTCCCACTTTTCATTTTCATTAAATCTAAGGATCAATCTACAAAAACCAAAACAAAAAACTCCAGATTACTTAGATAGAAAAAAAGTTATCAAGTTTTCTTTTGGTATCGGTTTTCATCAGCCACCCTGTATATGTTTTATTTTATAAAAATGATTCTTCAATTTCTCTTGCTGCAGCCACAAATTTTATAGAAAAAAATGTAGATAAAAACATTATGTACATACACCATTTCAATTTCAGACAAACAAACACGTGTAGATAATTTTCTATCTATTTTGAATTTAAATACTGTGTTCTTTTATATTTGTTTCTGCTGCACCAGTCTTGAATTTGTTGTTACAACAGAACCGATTTCTAAAGGTGTTTCGCAATAAACGCGGTATAAAATCTGATTTTAAAACTTTGCAAGTAAAATATGAACAAATTTACATATTTAGTATTACTTTGGCTGGAGAAAGTAATCAAAATGCAAAAAAAATATTCACTTCACACAAAAAAAAATTTGGTCGAAAATAACCTACAATGGCAACGCTGTTCATAGCTGCCAAAGTACTCAACGTACGTTAAAAGTTAAAAATTGGCACTTTGCTTTGACGGAGACGTACTGAATGTGACAACCCTCATAGGAAAACTTGTATTTCAACTTACAAGTTGAACTTGTCAGTTGAAAAATGCAAAGTATGACGGATGACGGATTCTATGGGCCCCGGCCTGTAACACTCAACTGCAGAGTTGTGCTACAATTATGCTCGATATTTCTATAAATTTCACCAGCTGTCTCTCTACTCTACACCTCTGTTTATCTAGTTCCAGTGCAATGCATTGCATATGTAGGGGATTTCCCCTAAGCACTGCTCCAACCCTGCAAATAATGTGACTAGTCCACACATGCAGGTATAGTGTAGTTCACAGAGGACTAGGACTAGTCCAAGACTAACCCAATCGTATAGAGAAAACATGGTTTATTTAACATTCCGATGTCCTACGAGTGCACCATATAACCCAAAAACTACTCCATGGAGCACCTCAGAGAGTAATTTTAATGAGACGGAGTAATCGTAAATACGAAGAATAGCAACAAACACTTGTCGTATAACAATAAGCTGTTGTTTTCAATGACATGGTACACGTCTGCATTACATAGGACCGTGTTGTGACCAGCCCATTTCAGCTAAAATGAACCACATAGTCCAATATTATTTGCAGGAAAGATAAAAGTAGAGCTCCACAACAAAAAAAAAAACAATCAGGCAGAAGCCTTTTAAACAGCGCTTGCAGTATTTTCTGCAAAACCCTTAACATTTTCTTACTACTTTTTGAAAGGCCACAGTCAGAGCTACCCAGGAAATCAAAAAAATATACCTATAGGTATGTATGTATGTATGTATGTATGTGGAAAATAAAAGCAAATCCTTCATCGCATAAATGAATGAATTTAATGATTTGTATTTTACGATACAATTTGATGTCTGTAGATGGGCAAGCATATGCTCAATTTTTGTTTATATGAACTCATATACAATATCCCCCATTATGAAAAGTATTTGTATGGACATAAAAAGTTTTTCTTAAAATTTCCTGCCATTTTACCGAATAACAAACATACAGCTGTCGATATTTTCAAAAGGGGCTCTCAAACAACATCAGCAACAACCAACAACCGAACCTACAAACAAACAAAAATTAAATAAAAAACCCTCCGATTGCTAAAGCCATTGAAGAATAAAGAAGAAGAAATTAGCAACAACAAAATAATGTATAAAAACCTACATACCTATTTACGAACATAAAACCTTGCTCCCTTTTTTCATTGTCCGTTATATGTACTTACATACACTCACACACACACATCCATACATACATACATACATACATACATACATACATACATATTTTGTATTCTTGTCAATTGCTTTCTATTGTTTTCCTCTACAATTTTTTCTTCGTGTATTTTTCCAAATTACAACAACAGCAAAACCAAAAAATAAAAACGGAAACAACATAGTGGAGGGTTTCTTTCAATTTCTTTTTTTTAGAACAACTGCAACAACAATAATGAAACATAAAACACAAGATCGATAAAAATACACTCCATATAAACAACGTTGGCGTTGGCACACAGGAAGAACCCACACTTTCTCAACCATGCTAAAGCACAAATCCACATACGATAAATATATACATACATACATATAAAAATATGTACAAACATACATAAACGCTGGCATACATATATATGTATGTATGTATGTATTTACGGATAGGCATCTACATTGTAGATTCTACAACTGCATAAGAACTAAAATGTAAAAAGTAGAATTGAATTACAACAACAGCCGATGGTAGCTTTAAGTGCAACAACACAAAAAAGAACTTAGCCAACTGTTTTATGCTTGCCAACAATGTGCCTAAAACAACAACGAACGGGGGTTAATATAAAAATCTACAAAACAAAAATAAAAAACAAAATACATTTTTTAATGTACCGCAATATCATGTACTGTGCATGCAGTGACCCGATAGTAAGAATCGTAAAATCTGTCGATCAGAAGTCAAATAATTTAAGCTTTTTCGTTTAAAAGCAAAATTTCATAAATTTCTAATTATGAAAATAAATAAATAATCATTTTACAAAAACAAAAAAAAAAACTCAGCGGAAAAACAGACAACCAGCGTTACCGTTGACAAATTTTAAAAAAGGTATTTTGCTAAAAAAAAAGATCTCAAAAAGGATATTTGAAAAAAAACGGGTAAACGTTTTCGTTAAAAAAAAATTAAAGCTTTATTTCTATCCATACGAGTAAAACGGAATATGTGTTTGTTTGTAGCTTATAGGTGACCAGGCCTCTTTCACAACATTTAACTGGAATGAATAATAGGCTGGTTACCTTTTTCAATCACGCCCCATATTAGGTGTGTTCATTTACCACAAAGCGTTTTCTTACGCAAAAATTGGGTAAATGAAAGAGTAATATTCTTGTTCTTCACGCGCGAGAACGGCCGTACTTTTTCTTCGGACTACTTTGGGCGTGAAGAACAAGCAATCAGCTGGTTTATAATAGACATTGAAAATAACCAAAGCAAAATTACAGAAGTAAAATTAAAAGTTTGCCAAAAATGCAATGAACAAATAATAGTTAATTTTATTTCATGATTTAGTTAAAAATTATTTGTGGTTTCTTTAAATAACATGTATAAGCTAAATTATTGTGATTTTATGGATGTATGCATGTGTATAGATTTGTAATTGTACATGGTCATATATATTAGGTCTGTTCCAGCTGCATAACAAAATTGCCCGAACTCGCACAAATTTATTTTATTTATATGTATATGATTCTAATTTTAAAATTGTGCTGTTTCCCGAAAAAAAATATGTGAAATGTATTATCACATAATTTATGGTATCGCATAAAGTATTTTTTTATATAAAAGCAAACTTAAACTCATCATTTTAATTGGATGATATTGCGAAAAAAAAAATTATGTTTATACCCGCTTTTCATTTTATTACGTTTTTTGTCTCTCGTTTAAAATTTTTAAAAGTAAAGCTCTAAACACTTAGACGACAGCAGACTTCACAACTTCACGGCTTCAAATGCTGCTCTGAAGTCAGCTTCATAATTATTTTGAAGACAGCAACAACATAATAATCAGCTGATTTCAGGGATGCCGCATATATATTTTATAATGAATAAATTTAAAGTTATTGATAAAAAATTTAATAATATCACGAAAAACTATAAAAACACATAAATTTATTTCTATATTGTATTTTTGTAATGTTCTTTTATGTTTAATAAAAAAAAAAGTTTTTGTTCTTATTTTTCCAATTTATATATATAATGGCAACACTATATTTGTTTATTGCTGCCCGTCAAAATAGAAAATAGCCTAAGTTAGCAGCAGCAGCAAATGCTGTTGTGCAGTCCTGCTGCTGTGCTGCCGTCAAAATAATCGTTTTCATTTAGACACATGGATTTTATTTTTGACATATTGCTGCTTGCTGTCTGCTCTCGTCTAAGTGTTTAGAGCTTGAAGTTATACCATTTTGCATTTTGGATGACGATATGTACATTCATACATACATACATATTTATAAGAAAAATGGTTGATCATTGCATAACCAAATTAAACATTTTTACCCACTGTTCACATGCACGCATATCCATATGGAACGTGACAATGTTGCAAGTGGAGAGTGCGGCGGCATGAGTTACCAAAATCCGAACTTTCACAAAATAAGAGGGAAGTTTAAGAGAAAATAAAGTAGAGAAGACAAAAACATAACATCATTATGATGTGACACTTTACGACAAAGTTATACATGAATCATGATGACGTTGTTGTATTTAAAAGTTAACAACGCAACTGCTATTGCATGGATACGCTTGTTGCCAATGAAATGCTGCATATGCATATGTATTTCATATTATGTATGGATATGTATGGACATGCGTGTGTATATGTGTATCCATACATATACATATATAACGAATGAAACAAATACACTGCGTATGTGCATATAATAATAATCCATCTTTCATCAGTGACTGACTGACTGACTGCTATATTCAGTTTCTACATCATGAACATGAATTTCCTTTAATTCACGCACACACACACACACACACACACTCACAGGTACACTGGCTACGAGTACAACATCCCCCTCTGTTAAAGTGATTCAATGATAGTTGCATGTATTTAACGAACTCAAAATAGAATTTCATCTACTTAACGATTTTACAACGAATAAAGAATAAAGAATGACATACATACATACATACATCCATATACATACATAAATGGAAAAAGCTTTTGTAGACTGAAACAACACATGTGGGTATTTAGCCAAGAAAATCTCAAAAGGGGGATCATTGTCATCGCGTTGTCACAAGCAAAAGCAAAAAAGGGTGCAAGAGTTGAACGAAAGAAACAAACAAGCGAGAGGGCGGTTATACAATGAACCTGCGATACATAAGGACCGGCTGAAAAGCTTATTAAAATACTGTCCGCTTCCATTCCAGCAATATTCGAGGAGAAAATTTTACAAATCTGACATGAGAATTCTATAATTCTAATTTTTGAAAAATTTGTCTTGAAAAATTTACTTGACGGAGGCACCCTAACCGGAGACCTTCGACCCAATTTACATTAGAAACATTGAAAGTCGGAAACTCTTTTGAACTGTCTTACGGCTTTTACATTTCGGTCATTAGCAAGACAGACCAATTTTGTTTCACCTCCATTTTCGTGTTCTATGAACTATGAAATAAGGTTTTGGGAGAGAGGGTAGAGAGAGTTGTATTTATTGACATTCGATTTGAATTTTCCCACGTTAAAAGTGGGAGGAAAGACCTCTGCGGGTACTCCATTCCACATACGTGCTGTTCGGCCAAAAAATGAATTTTCTCTGCAATGCGTAGTCCAAGTCGCCGCCAAATCGACCACAAATGGATGCACTCTTAATGATGATCGCGTCGTGCGCGCGAATGACCGGGTTTTGGGAACAAGTTCCCTGATTTCATTAGAACACATCCCATTATAGTAACGATAAAACAACGAAACGCACCCCACGTTGCGACGAATATGAATATGAATGGCAGATACTGCTGTCATCTGCAAAAGAGTGGATAGGATTGGAAGTTTGACATAGAAGGTCATTAAGAAAGATAAGAAATAGGGTAGAGGAAAGAGCTCAGGTAACAGTTTTGATCGTTTCCTTTCAAAGCAGTATTTTCCGCTTAATTGGGTTTTGAAAAATTCATAGTTTGTGATGCAATTAACCGGCATAATTCTAACCGATTCACAAGTTTTTGCTTGGACCAGCACTCAGGGTATGACCCCTAGTAGAAAGCAATAGTGAGAGAGATGACAGGTGGTGAAGCTTCACTATCATACAACTCTGCTGTTGGACGTTTTTTGTTTTATAGCAGTGTTGCAGTGCTTCTGATTGTCAAGGAGACGTATTCAATTTTGAAGTTTTGTTTTACCGGCCATTTTTATTAATTAATTTACTTTGCTGGTGCTACACAATACCGTGAAAGGAGGTCGCTCTGTAGTGCCTGTCTATACGTTACAGCTGGTATTACAAAATTTGGCCCGATCCCTTGTATTTACATTCGTAAAGTGCTTTTTCGTTAATGAGATAAAATATTTTATTTCTATTATTTATCTATGTTTATTACTTGGTTTAGCGGGTCTATATGCAAATTTCATTTGATGCTAATACCGAAATCTTTTTTTGTTTGTATATTTCGTAATTCTCAAAGATTTTTGTGAAATTTCTTAGCTTTTTTCAAGAATTTGGTTAAAGGCCTCCTGGAGAGATTGGTATTAGCAGCAAACAAAATTTGTAAATAGACCAGCTAAACCATGTAACAAAACTAAATAAATAACTGTAATTAATTTTGACCAACGTTGAATAAAAAATTTTATAAAATAAATTTGAGAAATTTATAAAGAAAAGTAGAATAAAATATAACAGATCTAAAGCTTAAACAATTTTTAAAGAAAAACAGTTATAATAAAATAAAAAAATAGGTCGAATAATTTATACTAATAAATTTATATCTTATTACCAGGGCTCGGATTTTAATGACCTAAAAAACATTGAAAAATACTCTAAAAAAATTACAAAAAAAATCTAAAAAACAGAAAAAATTATTCAAAAACATGAAAAGAATGCCCTTAAAATATAAACATTCATTAATTTTTAATAAAATATAAACATTTATTTAGTATGTTATCAACAGTGCTCGGATTTTAACCTCCTCACAACTCTTAAATATGAGCCAAAAATTACATTTGTATATTTCAATCAATATGTTTTGCGTAATAAGTTATTACTAATAGAAATAACGTAGAATTTTTTTATGTAAACTTGTAAAAATTATACATACATATGTATGTATAGTTCTAGAACAATATCATTAAATTTTAAAAACATTTTAAGTTTCACCTCGTCGAGAAGCACTTAAAACAAACGGTATAAAATTGTTGTAAAGGGGACCTTAAACCTCATTTCGTTTGTATTTCCCATATTTAGGGCCAGAGTGTATTTACTCTGATGTGAGTGCACATAGTTGTTTAAGGGCGCATGAGCAGTGAGTGGGTAGACCATTTGTTTGTTCACTTAAGTGGTAGCTTTCGTTTCGGCTCCGTTTCTATGCATAGTTTGTCCTTTGCTTATAGTGTTACCAATTTAACAGCACTCAAATTACACATTACCATCATGTGAATTACATAAAGAATTTGGAAATGCTGCATTTTATAGAGAAATTACATATGGACTTTTTTTAGTATTGAAGAAGAGCAACAGTATACGGTGGTAGTAAGAAACAATTCTACGAAAAATGTAAAAGCACAATTCAGGAATGGAACTAAGAAATCTTTTGTACACGCAAATTTGTATTTGGCAATTTTGGAAATTTTTGCGAGTGCATCAATGAGCGTACTCGTCCCCATTCTTTGTTCGACTCACTCGTACAAACGCAAAACTTTGAAAAGTACAAGAACAGTTTTTAAAAAGAATTTGTAAAAATAACGGTTGTTTTCCAACTAGTAGTAGTAAAATTGTACAATGAAAACTTCATTTCCAACCAATCACTTTAAAACCTGATATAGCCCACTGTTCTGTAAACCGAGTCGATTTAAAAACGAGTGATTTTTCAATACCTAAGTATGTGCATGTATGTGTAAAAACGAAAAACTTTTGCGGATTCGGTTTGCAGAACATACTCGACAGTATCGGCTGAAGTTGACGACAACAAAGTTTTAAAGAGTCTTGAATTATTTTTTATTTCTTTTCAAATAAGAGAAATATAAATTAAAATAAGAAATAAGTTTACCCTGGTTGGTATTAATTGACGTTAACTTTTCCTTACTTTCCTTGGATTGCTGTCCCATTCTTTCCGACTTAGAATGTTAAGAACTTTGACTTAATTGCGATTTAATGAGAATATGACAAAATATACTAAAATAAGAAATATTTAATCATTTTGTATTGCCATATTCTTTTTTAGCGTGCTCGCAACAAACGAGTGTAATTGTGCCGGACGGTATATCTTATTTAACAAAAAATATATGGATATACTGATGAGCTAAGTAAGCGTTAGCGAAATAGTACTATATGGATATGCTTTCCTCCTCAATTATTGAGTTGCTTTTGTAATAAAATGCTTTATGATATTTTTCATACTGTATGAGAATATCATAAAGTATATAATAATAAATTTCACATATAGTTTATAAGGGAAAAAGTACAATTAGAATCATATGTAAAAAATATTTTTTTGAACAAATTCAGTTAAAATTATTCGCAGACTGTTACAGTGCGTTACATGTATTTTTAAACTAGAAAAAAGTAATTTATATAAATTTAATTCTGTTATTCTGCCATCTGATAAGTCCTTAATAAGATAAAAATATACTATTCTATTTTGGTTTTATATGTCTGAATTAAGTACACAGTGCCTTATTTCTGTGTCGTATGCGAGAAAATTTCCGACTCCAAAAAATTATTATTATCCTGTGACACACAGGATAAGTAGGAAAAAAAGCTTAAGTTTTCATGTCTGATGATTCTGATTTGAATTTAACGAACTGAAGAAAAGAAAGTGATGAACATTTCTGTTAACGTATAAAACTTTCATGAATAGAAAATTTTCACATTTAAAAAGTAACTTCAGCACAGAATATTAATAATTCGAGCAATCCTAGGACGTTCACGAACCAATATTTTTCAAATATTAATGGCTTAAAATTATGCTTCTAATAAGGCCAATCATAGATTTTAAAAGCATTTTTTATTTGGTTGTTAAATTAAATCAAGAAATTTAAATTTTTTCTTTTGCATATACAATAAGGTCTCGATTATCTACCATTCGATTTACCGCAACATCGGTTATCCGGGTAAGACAAATTTTAATTGTTTTTTGTTTTTCCATCGATTAAAATTTTTTTTCAGGGATCAATCGTGATTACTTCTATTATGCCGGATTGCAAGCAAATTTATTTTCGATAGCTTTTGAACAATCAAATATACATATGTATGAATTTTTTGATTAAACTCAGGCATAAAAACCATGAATTTTTCTTTTATTATATGTATTATATAAAAACATATGTAAGTAAATACAAAAATATGAATAAAATATACAAAAAAAAATTAACCGACGAAATCGATTACCCATAATGAATAACAAAATATGATACCGATAGATATCAATTGTCATACAAATTATTTTATACAAAAATTTAATGCTAAAGCCAAAGTATATTTATTAAGTATTCGCATCTGCAACAAAACAACAATACGAAAAACAACAGGCATTTTTTTTGTGTACAACTAGCTAAATATGTCAAACTTGTTTCTTTACTGCTCTCTCAAAAAAAAACACACTCAGGCTACAATAGAGTAAAATTGTTTATGGCGCGCTCTATTAAATTAAACAACTGAGTAGAAATGATATTGGCGCGCATAAATGTAAATAACTTTTGACATATACGGCGTGTAAAACATAAACGAGCAAAAAAAGTCACCTGATTGATTTTACTTGATAAATATACTTTGGCTAAAGCTATGTACACATGATTGATAAAAAATTTATAGCAAAAGATAAATTGTCAGTTCAGACTAATGTGAGCAAACCTGAGTTTTCTATGCTCAGCACCCTCCTTCGTCGGTATTTGAGCAATAAAAAAAAAAAAAAAACGTCGGCGAAGTAAAATAATAAATAAAATGGCTCCATTAGCTTAAAAACAATGCGGCAGAAAAACATCAGAGACGCCACAACTTTGCTTTATAATTAACACGCAACTGCAGAGTTGTGCAAGAATTAAGCTCTATCTTCCTACCCCTTTCACCACCTGTCTATTCTCTACCCTATCCCTCTCTCTAGTTCCAGTGCAATGCATTGCATATGTAGGGGATAGCCCCTGAGCACTGGTCCAAGATAAAAAAATAAAAAAAACAAATGGTTGTAAAATGTGTGGCAGTTACGTGTCAATGGAAATAATGGGTGTTCTCACGATTGTTAGATGCCTGACAAATATTACTATTGTACAATATACTGATAATGTTGACAGATAAAAATTGTAAGTTCAAGCGGTTGTTAAACATTTTATAACAATTTTTCTAACAATAATGTAATATCTGACAATAATGTGTACGTAGCTGTAGAGGAAAAAGATTCCAATTGAAATGGAAAATTGCACACAATTTACACCTGCAACTAATTACACATATCGTATTGGTAACTGAACGCAATATGGCAACACTGATCGAAACCTATTTACAAAGAGAACTAAATGAAAAAAAGAGGGTCGCAGACTTTTAGAAAATATCATAAAAAACATACATTTTTATCAATAACAACAGCAACAACAACAATTTAAAGCATACCGAAAAACGAACCCCCAGAAAAAAATAGCACTAAACAACCGAGCGACCAACTGAACTTCCATCCGACCGATATAAAAAGTGCTGAACAACAATATCGTCATCAACATCATCATCATCATCATCATCATCATCATCATGAGACATCGCCTCAATTTGTTAGTGTATTCAAGAACTCAAGAGAGTTTTTATTTTTCAATTCTATGCGAGATATCGAAGTTCACTTCACTATTCTCATTTCAAATATACAACACCAACAACATAATTCAGTATGTATTATGCATGCATTGAATACGAAAGAAACCAGAAATAACCACAATCATATACATCCATACATACCTACTCACTGGCATACATACATACATATGTAGTTCGTAAATTTGTTTAGTATTTTTGTACACTGGCTGGGTTGTTTGGTATTTTTTCCCAAGTTCATTTTGATTCAATGAACGGGGTATTTTTTTATAAACGCACGTACTCAACATAAAATTAAAACAAATGACAACAAAATCAATTGCAACGCCACGAAACTGAACTGTTTCTTCTTTTTTTGTGTTTTTGATACGTTAAAACAGATTATGAAGAAATGAAGACTGGGTATTAATAAGAAAGGTAAAGTAAAGAAAATTGTATGACTAATGTCTGCACAAACATACATATGCATGTACTTACTTATGTATGTATGTATGTATGTATGGCTGTGGGTATGGTGGTGAAATTGTAAGAATGAGTATAAGAAAAGCCAAAACTACGTTTTGTTTTGAAATAAACAACAATACTTTAATTGCTTTTATCGAAAGTTTGTAAAAATCATAAATTGGAAGAAAAGTTCAATTTTCAATTTGAACATTTTGGTACATAGGTAAATTCATATACCCCTAAAGAGCCAATTATCCGAATAAATATACATACATATACATATGAATGTACAACATAAAACGTATAAAATAGAAATTTGTTCATTAAAATATTTTATTGAAAAACAATAACAATTCATATATGTATTAAAACTCAAAAAAAAAAAATCAAAAACAAAACTCAAAAAACGGAGCCATTTCGCGAAATCAATATTTTTAAAATACAATTTACACTTTAATTAAATATACATAAATCAAAACCTTCCGTTTTAACACTCTTAAGAAATTATGTGCATATGTATACATACATACATATGTAAATAACAAGTGCCAAAACGAATTTGCTTGCAGGTGCAGAGTTGCACTAAATATGTAGTAGGTACTTTTGGGTAAACAAAAGAGCGAAATTTAAAGTAACTTTTATTTTGGGGCATATTGTTTTGGGTAATTAACCGAAATGGGTAATGAAGTGAAAGGTAATAAACGTTGACTTTTGCATGAAAATATCGACCCCTTTGCGCGAAATTATCGTATGTTACAAAACCTAAATTTTACATGAGAGCGTTTTTATTCCTTTTTTTTGTTGTTGCCTTACAGCATTAGCTGTCACATACGATAAAATGTACATAGTGTTATCTCCATAACTGTAACAATTAGTGCTATAAGACATCGGGTGATTACTTATGCCCCGGGTGATTACTTTTGGGCCACCGTGTAGTATATGTACTTGTAGTTGTCAAAAAGAACTGGCGGATTGTTGGCTTAGAGTTCGCCTGCTTCAATTTTTTTTACCATTTCCTCAAAACGGTTTTCCAAACTGTTTAATTTGTCATATGCTACAAAATCATTTAAAGCAAAAAAACTTTCAAACGCGCAGTCTATGTTAAGGCTTCCTCGCACGATTTAATTTTATACATAAGTTTCTTGCTCTGCAACATCCCCTTCTGAATCACTTGATATTATTTTTGGGGTTTTTTTTCATTTTCAAAATTCATTTCAAAGTCATCATTTTCAGAGTATGCATTGTTATTGTTGGTTAAAAGTTTTTTAAGTTTTTGAAATTCTTTTAAAATGTTCAGTAGTGTTGCTAATGGCACTTCATCTTCGGTATCAAATTCATTGAAAATTGAATTTTGATGGATAAATCCAACTTTGCGAATACAATGTTTTATTGTAGAAAGTTAAACTTTATTCCAATCGCTTTTTATGAAACATATTGCGTCCGGCACACTAATACCCTTTGAAAGCTCTGATACTGATTTGGCCGATCTCATTTTTGAGTTCACGTGATTCGAAATCAAACTTCTATAGGTAACTTTAAAACTTTGCATTATGCCCTGGTCCAGAGGTTCACAAACCGCAATTGTATTTGTTGGCAAAAATGTTACATTAATATAGGTTAATAATATTGATTGTTATGCCCATTTGCATTACAGGTGACGATGTGTACGTACAAAAAATTTATGAGAAGTTTTTTATTTTAAGTTCAAATGAAATTTTCATATTCTAAAAAACGAATGTTTGTATGGACATGTGTGTGTTCATACATTCAGGATCTATTTACAGCTCTCAATTGCTTAATTTCTCATACTCGTAACAATTGTATTTATGTAAGCTTAAAGTGGATGGAGGATAAAGATTAAATTTGAAAAGAGGAAAAGCAAAACTAAGGCCTTCGTAAAAATATATGTTTGCGGCTGTCTGTGTGTTTGTCGTATGCCCCGTACGTCTGGTTGCTTTCGTGATTATCAAAAAGTAGTTGCAGATGTTGTTGTTTCGTTGTAAAAAGCACTGTTCAAAATGTTGTACGCCTCAAATAATGCATAACGATGGTACTTTAGTTGTTGTTGTTGCTGCTGTAAATACTGTAAACAAAATAAGGGTAGTTTTAACGAATTTCAACTGCAACAACAACAATTGTAAAAACATCAACAACAATATTGCCACACTGCCATAGATTCCCACCTGACCAGACTTTTGCTTATACGCGAATGTTTAGAAAAGCGAAGAATTTTTAAAATCCCCGATTAATTAATCTCCGGACAATTGATTTACCCTGTAAATAAAATTAACTTTAATTGCAATTTACACCACTTGAGAAGTTTCTTGTGTTTTTCGTTTGAGGATTATCGTAAATTTCGTCTTTTGATTTATATATTCAGAATTATTAAATAGCAAAATACTTTAAGTATTGTACAAATGATTTCTTTTACAAGAACTTTAAGAAATCCTCAAATGGTTATTCCAAGAATCAATAATTCCACGTATGAACGATCCTTGATAGTTCGTGCTGCCAGATTATGGAATGTTTTGCCTACAGAGTTACGCGTCTTCTCGTTTTCAATCTCAGCCTTTAAGAGGAGGATTGTAAGTTTTTTCAACATGGATACCATGTAAATTCTAACATACTGGGTTCATAGTGTACTTTTTATTTTTATTATATTAATTTTTTAATTGGTGATGTAGGAGTCGCTGGGATGTCTGGTGTATTGTTATAATTGTTAAATACTAGTATGTACATAATATAATACCATCTAATACGAATTAAAATGGCCTAAGGCTATATGTATTATGAATGAAATAAATAAATAAAAAAATAAATGAAACTTCACTTAAAAACCGGTCTAATTAATTATTCATTTAAACAACGACTTCCATGGAAATTACAAATTTTTCATGTGTTTCAGCCATTTTCGCACCAAATAATCAACCGCAAATTCGGTAAAAGCAACTGTTTTTCACTTTGATTTTATTGTTCATCTGTGGCATAAATAAATAAATCAAATATAAGTGGAAGAATATTTTTTTTAATAGTTAAGTTTAAAGTAATAATATTACTTAGCAATGTAGGTATTTTTTATAAAATTAATATTAATATGTAATATTATTACATACAGTAAAAATAGAAGGTCAAATAAAAAGAAGAATTAATTTTAATTTATATTTGTTGTTTGGGCTATATGCGGTTATGCCGAATTTTGTACGTAGACCTTCAACAAAATATTTTTAAAAAGTCAAAAAATCGCATATGCTTATATAAAAGCTCTTATAAACTGTTTGAGAATTCTAATTTTTTTACTGTACCAACAACAAACCAATAGTTTCATAAAAACAACTGATTAACTGTTTTCATCCTTTAAAAAGTGTTTCTATTAATTTTAGTGTATCGAGCCCTTATAACATAAACAAAGGACTATTTTGAAATTCACCGAAAATACGTATTAATGTGTTCTTCTTCTTATATAAAAAAATGACAAGTTTTCATTTGTATGTATCGACAGCTAAACTAAAATTCAAAATGTAAGTTGCCACGCTTATACAAAGTAAATATTCATTTTTGTATATCTTGAGAACGGTTGAAGGGAGAGTTTCTGAATACGGTGCAAATTACTTTGTAGTTAAAACAAATGATCAGTTAAAAACTAGGAGGGATTGGACAAGTGGGCGTGGTACCTCCCATACAAACTAAATATTGATTTTTTTATATCTTGAGAACAGTTAAAGTTAAAGTTTATGTATTTGTTCTGGGTAACTTAATAATAATAAATCTTAGTTTCCTTGCTGCATCAATCTCATGTCCTTTACCCAGGAAGTATTTTAGCCGCTTTCAAGCGGATCTACTGAGTTGAACCTTCTCGTCCTCTGTTCCTCAGCCCTGAACAGGAGATGTGAGGAGTTTTTCTTCCTCTTGTGTGGTGATTTTGGAGGTTTTATCGGGCCCTAGTTCCATACCAATTTCAGCTGGTTCACAGACCACTATTTTTGTTATCTTGGACCAGCACTCAGGAGATGACCCCTACACATGCGATGCATTGCGCTTGAACTAGAGCAAAGGGATAGTGAGATAGATGATAAATAAAAAAATTAAATTGTTTTTGTTTTCAATATAAATGCCGAACGATTATTTTCACCTCGGTTTCTATAAACAGGCAGTTAAACTGCTAAGTACTTCATAGTTCCAAGTCTAAGCATTTTATTTAAATTTTTGCTGTTCTCTATTTTTATTTATTTTACTTTTTAAATTCTTTAATTTTCACACTTTAGTTAATTCTTGCATTCCGGTACTTTTTTTGTTCAAATGCAATACTTTTTATACCGGCCAGCTTAACTGGCCCCTGAATATTAACAAAACAATTTTAAGACTTGAGACCAGCGTTACCATATATTTTTTAAGAAAAACTTTTTATTTGAAAAAAAACTTAAAAAACTTTTTTCCACAAAGGTGTCCAAATAATGAAAAAGCATAAAAATATATATTTTGAATTAATTTTTATTCAAAATGAGATGAACAAAAAAAGTTGACCAACAACAACAAACTTATTCTTCCCATGATTTTGAGCAGATCCCCATTTTTTTCTGTTGGTCCATCCGATGTGTCTGTAGCGTATTCTAAGATACTTTCTCCACTTTCATTGCTGCTTAAAACCAATGAAACTAAAAATATTCCATTATCCTTACCGTTTCTCTTTAAATATTTATCCTTGCTTTTTTGAAAAAAAACGCGCATAAAAACCTATAATATTATTAATACGGCACAGTTGTATTAACTACAGAATAGACACATTTATTACTGTTGCAGTAATAAGGAGTGAAAAATTATAAAATTAATTAACAAAACTTGAAAATTTGAATGCATTTCAAAAAAAATTTATTTTTGAAGCTAAAAACTTGAAAGCTTTTTGGCATTTCAAAAACCTTGCATATTAAAGGAAAACTTGAAAAATGTTAACGCTGCTTGTGACATGTAAATCCGCGAATTTTTATTTCTGTATTAAAAGTTAAATTGCTTTGTTTTTTAATTACTGAGAAGGAAACGTGAAAAAAATTCCACGCAAAATTCATGATACCAATTATCACCTCGAGGGGAATGAAAATTTTACGTGAACAGAAATTTCACTTGTTATTCACGATAGGGGTGATTGTGTTCCATAAACAAGCTGTAGAGTGATTTTCGCTTGTGTTTCTGCTCGAATTTTTTTGACCCCAAAGTTTGCAAAACGTTCGAGGGCAAAGTTGCTATCGCATGTTGTGGTCATGTGGTTTGTAATCGCAGTTGCCGTTGTTACGGATAATACGAGCAAACAACGCACATACAATCGACAGTCAGACAAGCTCACAGAAAAACACCAACGTACATTTTCACAAACACTACGAACACATATGCATATACATACATACACACCATGCCAGCAAGCACTTTTTCCGTTATTGCTTCTTTTCTATGTGTGTGTGTGTGTGTGTGTGTGTGTGTGTATGTACTACTGCCCAGGAAGGGATATTAAAAGGATCATTTTGCAGTATTTGCGCAGCACATTGTTGTCCTTCTTTTTATTGTTGCTTTTCTCCCTCTTTTAATATGAGTAAACCAGCCACTGACTGAGACTAAAAAAAATTCTAGTTGCTGTTGTTGCTCTCTGCTAAACTGTACAATGTACTCGTTCATACACACAGCCATGCACACTTACAAAACTTCGATATTTCTGCCGTTTGCTGTTTTGTATTTGATGTTGCTGTTGTTGTGTTGTTGTTGTTGTTGTTCTTGGTTCCCAAAGCAGGGGTATATTTTATTTTCTGCTGCTGTTGGGATCCTTTTTTTTTGCTTCTAGATTTGCTTGCGTTTTTCCGCTCACTCTCTTTCTCATTTAACTGTTCAAACTCAATTGTGAGTATATGGATTGGTGTGTGCGTGTGTGTGTGTGTGTGTGTGTTTTTGGGTATTTTGCAACTTCATTTGTTGGATGCTTTTTTCTTGTTGTTGTAGTTTTCACAATAATTTAAACATAGGACGACGCATTTTCGAAAGCATAATGATGAAAATTTTGTTCATATATGCAAAGTACAGTTGCGTTCAAAATGCTTTTTTGTCGGTAAGTACGTATGTAGGTATGTATGTATGTATATATACACTATAGATGTACATATGTATATACATATAAGCTCATTCTTTGTTCTGTCGTCTGACAAGAAAGTGTTTAATGATTTCCTGCGAAATCCAGCAGCATAATATTTTATTATATTTTTTTTTTCTATCATAGCTCTGTAAAATAACTGTTCGTTTTTTTTATTCTTTATTAATTAATTTTTCGTCTCATGAGCAGTGACTTCTTCACATCGGTTCTGCATACCGTTACTCAAATTTGATTATTTTACTTTATTCTTTATTTTCTTATTCTTATAATCATTAAATTCGGTTCTGAAACTGTTAGTATTTTTTTTTGCTCTTATTTCATAAACTCTTGTTATATATTTTTCCTATTGTTAAAACAAAATGTAAAAAGAAGTTTTAGTTTGATCTTGACAAACGACAAGTAAAGTCATAATAAATATTTAAAAATGATAGTTGCATTAAAGTTTATTTTATCGGTCATAGTGACAATCAAGTGTGTGAAAATGTCGTTGCGAAATGAAAATATTATTTATTTAGTTGGTCCAACTAATTTTAGTATTACTGGTTCAAAATTGCCATCCAATAAACAAGTGTTACAGGTATTATTTTACAATACTAGAAAGGTTAAATTAAACCTTAAAGAAAGTGCAAGTTTGGCGATTCGTGAAGTGATGATATTCTGGGAAAGGGCGTGCATACCCACTAGGCAATTACAGCATTGTGTTACAAAACTTTTGAAATTGCATGAGGAGTGGCGAAACTTGCAAAAGAACGCGCACAGAGCCAAAATAAGTTTTAAAGAAAGAGATAATTTGTTTGTCAATGATCTAGACAACCTCTTTGATATTGCACATGCAATGACTAAACTGCGGATTGAAGAGGACAAATAATTTCTTCTTGCACAAAGGCAGCCTGGTCGCGTAGGTTGTCTCTGAGCTGTCGACAAGATTTCTGCGATTGCTGAGGAGAAAAGGGAGAAACGTAAGAGAGATGAAAAAACTCGGCTGGATCAACACATTGCGAGCAAAATGGCCAAAAATTCAATCGATGCATTGCCTCAAATGTTTCCTGAAGAGTCTGAAGATGAAAAAGAGCCTGAATGTGCCCAAATTGTTACAGTATCCCAAGGAGTTTCTGGTGGCAGGAGAGCTCACAAACATTTTATTACGCCAAAACTTCTTGCAGTGCTTGATAGATGTCAAGTTTCAGTGCGCAACTCTGTTTTCATCCTGCAAGCAACACCAGAAGCACTCGGCCACAGTTTGGATGAACTGATCATTACTCCAATTTCAATTCACAAAAAAGTTCACAGCTGCGAACCCAAGAAGTAGACGGAGCTACTAAATAATTTAATAAATCTTTTAATAATTTAATCAATTACATATTCCACGAAATAAACGTAAATAATTTAATTCTATTAAAAATACCTTATTTTTTAATTAGAAAATAAAAGTTTTTTTTATATAAAAAAATAGAAATATTGAAGTTACTTCTTTTATTTTTTTAGTTACAGAATATGCAAACTTTGGTAATGGTCACAAAATCAAAAAAAATTTTTTTCTCTTGGACCGGCACTCAGGGCATGACCCCTACACATGCGATGCATTGTGCTGGAAGTAGGAAATTAGGTTATGGGAAGAAGGATAGAGGCAGTGGTGTTTATTGCCATTTGATTTAAATTTTCCCACGTCAAAATTGACAGGAAAGACCTTCGCCGGTAGTCCATTCCACATACGTGCTATTCGGCCAAAAACCGAATTTTCTCTGTAATGCTAAGTGCGGTTCGCTTCCAAGTTGACCACAAATGGATGCGCTCTTAATGATAAACGCGTCGTGCGTGACATTGCTACCAGTACTACTGACTTACTATACCCCAGACAATGGAATTTTCTATAGACATTTATCATATGCCTGGGGTGCCCCGGGTAGTCTAGTGAGTAGTGTGCTAGTTTATCAGTTGGGGGTTCCAGGTTCGATTCCTAGCAGAGACTCTGGTCTGTATCATTATATATGTGCTATAGATGTTTATTTCTATATATGTATGTACATACTATGTAAATGGGAAATTTTCTGTTTGTATCTACTTACTGAAAATGTATCCTCGAAAGAAAGTTTCTTCTCTACGAGGGTTGCTTTTTTCCCTTTATTAACCAGCTTGGTATAGATATCGTCTTTTGGCAGTTGGCCATAACGTCCATATGTATGGTTGATTCTGATACAAGCGGCAAATTTGGTGTCCTTGTGCATTTAATAGGTGAAAAATAAAATATATTCCGCTTCATTTATTAATTTACAGCTTTGCCTAAAATTGTTTTTTTCTTAAAAAAATTGGCTACCAAAGTGTTCAAATATCATAACCCTGGCTGTCCCTAACACCAAGCACTTTCACTTAAATTTTGCTAAATTTCTAACTAAAATAGTATTTGAATATTTTGACAAAATTACTGCAATGTAACAAATAATGCATATTAAGTTATCACTTTTTTCTTGCAATGTGCTTAATTTTTTATTAATTAATATTTTTATGGAGGATTATCTTTTGTCCCCGCAAGTACTCGTCATTTCCCTGTAAAATCGTATATTATTTAAAATTTCAACTTTCAAAGCATTGTTGATTTACAGTAATTCAAATTTGGAAGAACATTATCTACTGCGTATACTCGTACATGTGGCAGGATTTTCGCCAACAATATTAATAAAATAAAATCAGTCGCGTTTTTGTCTTTAATAATAAGAAAAAGTTGTGTGTTTTCTGTGTTACCGCATAAAAAAAATTACTCGAAAATATTAAACATGATCAAAAAACAATTAAAAAGCAATTTCATGATAAATAATTGTATATAATTAACTTAAATGATGTATGTTGAATATTAAACAATTATTAAAAGCAAAATTAACTTTATTTGCAAACATCTTTGAAAACAAAAATGGAAAACGTTAACTCTGTCCTGTACTAATTTGTTTGTCGTTCGTCGGCGTATGAAATAGAAATAAATTTATCGGAGAGTTCGTCACGCACGACGCATTTCGTCGTCGACATTGTTGTGTTAATTTGTATAAGCACAAATGATGACGAAAGATCGCAAGGAATAATTCGTTGTTCGCCCCAATTGTGTTCCTAGCATATCGTTTCAAACTATCGATTATAAAAGAAAATCACTCAAAGTTTAGCTACATATATGTATGTATATAAATCTTGTGTAACAATCTGTGAATATTAAAAATCTTATTTATATAAAAACGTTTCTGAAAAAGAATGTGCCGAAGTTCGCAGAGTTTTGTGTTTCGTTGAATAAAGAAAATTACTACCGCTATTTTTGTCACGTTAAGTCACCCTTTTTAATTGTTTATATCATAAAACCTCGAAGTTCGATTATTTTCTTTTCTTTTTCCCAAGTTCTACACAAAAACACAGATAATTAAAAAAAAACCATTCATATTCCATCTAATTGAGATGTACGACTGTCACAAACGTGACTATGGAAATGCCCATATTTTTTTTTTTTTGCATACAAACATTTGTATACAAACATATCGAGCCTTTGGTGCAATACCGTCGTAATTCAAAAAATCGTGAACTGCGAAAAATCCACGCTCGGTTTTCGCCACTGATTTAAAACCAGACCTGTCGCGGAAACTGAATTTTCGCTATAGCCGAACCCAAAAATTTCTTCAAAATATCTTATCTAATTGTTTCTAACAAAAATTTGTTATTCATATATTTCTGATAAATTCACATTTTAGTTCGTTTTAAAAAAGTTTCTTAAATTTTAAGTTGCTTTTTTTAGCAATTATTTTTTTAAAATAACGACTGAATTTCGCAGTTTGTACAGTGCAGTTCTGGGCATTTCATTTTCTAAAGTCCGTTGTATATAATCATGGACTTTAATTCTATTCGCATGGCTACTATCATATCGAGCCTTTGGTGCAATACCGTAGTAATTCAAAAAATCGTGAATTGAGAAAAATTTACTTGAAGTTTTGAAGTTTTTCCTTTAGATATACACATATGTATATCCCCAAAGATCATTTCTGCATACCCAGCTCAAAAAAAAATTAAAATTTTGAATTACTACGGTATTGCACCAAAGGCTCGATATGTACATATATACATATATAAAGGGTGTCCCAACAAGAACGCAAGATTTAAATTTTAAATAAAACACAGATATTTAAAAAAATTGTTTCTCTGCCTGTATGACATGTGGCGCCGTCTTGTTGAAACCACATGCCCTCCACATTCATCTCTTCAATTCTAGGCACGAAAAAACTGGTTATCATTTCACGATACCGAACACCATTGACTGTTTGCGCTTGACCTGCCTCATTTTCATAAAAAAAAGGTCCAATGATTCCTCCAGCCCAAAATCCACACCACATTGCATTTGCTTCTCGTGAATCACTCGAGGATTTTCCTCACCCCAAATGCGACAATTCTGCCTATTGACGAAGCCATCTCGATGGAAATGGGCCTCGTCACTGAAGATGATTTTATCGGCAAAATCAGCATTTTCATGTTGTCTCTCCAATACCCAATTAACGAACTCCCTTCGCTCCATTTTTACTAACCTCGTACATTCTACTAGCAAACAATAACAATTGTTCACATGTCAAACAATGACACTTCGAATGGCGCCAAATTTAAATCTAGCGTTCTTGTTGGGACACCCTTTATATATTTCTTTGTACAGATACATATGTATGTAGGTAGCAAGGAAATTGCAAAAAATGTATGTACGTATGTGACATGGAGACATATTTATGTACACATTTATTTCTTTGTGTACATATACCTGCATATGTCGGTACATATGTACATATATACAATGTAGAGAGCGCTCCAGGATGCCCAAGGATATAAACTTCCAGCTGTGTTCATTTCTGCTGCAAAAATAGCAATTGATTTACAAGATCAGGAGACACAAAAATTATGTGTGTACATACAAATGTCCTTCAAGTTTTCTTGGGAATCCTGCAGTGCTAGGTGTTCCAAAATTATTGCAAGACTTTCCAAATACGGACGTTAGTATATTTTTTTATTATTCTTTGAAATATCTTTAAACCATGGGATACCACCGCCTCTAATATTTTGTTGGAAATTTTTTACATATGTATGTATGCTTTTTGTTTCTTCGTAGTAGGTATGACAAATTTCTTTATCTTCTTGTGCAGATGATGCATACATATGCATGTACATATGAATGTCAGCATACATACATAAGCATACACAAGTTCTGTTGTAAAGGGGAGAGGCGGCGGCGTGCAATTATTCCCAGATGAAATGCGTCCCAAGGAAAAAATAAGGAATAAGTCCCAAAAAAATTTCCATACAAATGGGGATGTTATTTCATTATGATTTTGGCATTTATTTAATTTTTTCGTAATTATTTAATTTTTTTTTAACTGGGATTTATTTCATAATGAAATTATTCTCAAATGAATTTCATTATAAATTTTATGTCTTATTTTATTTGCTAATTATTTTATTGGGAATTATTTCTTAGAACCAAGCAGAGAGAGAACATGGTTTATTTAACATTACGATATCTTATATCGGACTCACTTAAAAACTATTCCATGGAGCACCTCAGATAGTTAGTTTTAAAACTATTCCAGGCAACTCCACCATGCAACGGCTCAAAGAATTAATTTTAATGCGACGAAGTAACTGTAAAGAGGAATGAAAAATGACATGATGCATGGCTACATTACATACATACATACATACATACATACGACCATGTTTGTAAGCCATTTTCTATTTGACAGTTTCATTCTCGTAAAAAATACGTCAGCCAAGAAGTAGACGGAGCTACTAAATAATTTAATCAATCTTTCAATAATTTAATCAATTACGTATTCCACGAAATAAACGTAAATAATTTAATTCTATTAAAAATATTTTATTTTTTAATTAGAAAAGAATGGTTTTTTTTTATAAAAAAATAGAAATATTGAAGTTACTTCTTTTATTTTTTTAGTTACAGAATATGCAAACTTTGGTAATGGTCATAAAATCAAAAAAAATTTTTTCTCTTGGACCGGCACTCAGGGCATGACCCCTACACATGCGATGCATTGTGCTGGAACTAGGAAATTAGGTTATGGGCAGAAGGATAGAGGAAGTAGTGTTTATTGCCATTTGATTTAAATTTTCCCACGTCAAAAGTGACAGGAAAGACCTTCCCCGGTAGTCCATTTCACATACGTGCTATTAGGCCAAAAACCGAATTTTCTCTGTAATGCTAAGTGCGGTTTGCTGCCAAGTTGACCACAAATGGATGCGCTCTTAATGATGAACGCGTCGTGCGCGGGAATGACCGGGTTTCGGGAACAAGTTCCCTGATTTCATCAGAACATTTATACATATATTAATTTAGTGCGAACATTAACATCTTATCTACATTTGTACACGTGATCGCTACATACAAGAATATGAACATATTACTACAGTTGCTCCACCGGCGTCATGTTCATGTCATCTTCAAGTCCATAGCTCGTGAAGACCCAGAGTAACTATTGTCTTTTAGTATAGAGAGGTTTCCACATTAAAAATGGTCTAACATAAACTGTTGATCTTAAAAATATATTCAATACATGCTACATATGTACATATGTATGTATGTACATCATACTATGTCTAAGTAAGTGTATGTAAACCTCAACACGCCAGATGAGTCTTAAAATTTATTTGCAGCCACTGTATGTATGCAAATACATGTATGCCTATTCATATTTACATACATATTCTATTTATCTACAGCCTACTCCATATACATACAGACATACAGAATTGTTACAAAAAGGTTCCCTACACTACACTCCATCATAACAACAATGATTTCACATTTTATTATAAACTGTTCAATTACAACAATACCAAACACATGTATACTTTCAACGTACACAAATTACATCCATACATGCATACATACATACATTTAAGAAAAAGTAGCCCTCTTTCGTTGATTTGGTATAACGGCCAATTACAAATTTCCCTTCTCTTCGCCGCACTTTCATCAACAACAAAACTCTTTTAATCACCTCGCATTTGCAAGAAAATCAACACAAAGTGGCTTATTTTACAAAACGCAACACGAAAACGTTGACAAATTTCCAATGCAAATGTTTTCTATTATCAAAATAAATGTAATGTAAAAATGCCTAAAAACGTTTAGCGTTGCGTTTTACAAAATAAGGTCCTAAACTAGCCCATCCATAAATAAAATATGGTGCAAAAGGAATGCATTCATAAAAATTAAAATTTTTTTGTCGGTTTAAACTTTAAATGCGTTTATGGTATTGTTTTCGTATATTTAACACACATTTCAGTAGAAACTAGGATCTAAGCAATAAAATGTAAACCAATTTCTAAGTAATACATACTACAGACATACTAAGTATACATATCCATATACGATATACATACATAAATGCCCGGTAGGAAATGTCAATAGTGAAACAGTACTGATTTACCACTGCTGACATTGCTACCAGTACTACTGACTTACTATACCCCAGACAATGGAATTTTCTATAGACATTTATCATATGCCTGGGGTGCCTCGGGTAGTCTAGTGAGTAGTGTGCTAGTTTATCAGTTGGGGGTGCTGCGTTCTCTGGGCTGTATCACTCATAACACTTGAAAGTTTTTTCACAACACGTATCACAATGGGACCATAATAAATTGAACCCAAATGGGCTGGGGCTTTTCTTTACCTTTACATTCAGCAACCTGCCGATCTAAACTAACATATCATGTGTCTGTTATTGAGAAGTACTAGTTCTATAAAGACTACTGAGTCGGTACTCCAATTGGGGACATATCTATGTACGTATGTAGATAATGGAACCAAAGATTTACTATAGACAAAAAGACTACTGACATATGGGTACGTATGCAGACAATGTAGCGATATTGGAACTACTGACTCACTCTACGCTTTATAGTGTTCTGCGCTATAGACATTTATCATATCGAGCCTTTGGTGCAATACCGTAGTAATTGAAAAAATCGTGAACTGAGAAAAATGCATTTGAAGTTTTGAGTCATCTTTTTGATAGTATTTTCGTCTACTAAAGTTATTTTTTTTACAAGTTTTTACATGTTTTGTAATGTTTTCTGTTTGTAAATTTCTAGTCATAAAGGAAATATTTCATTGTTGGAAATAGCTGGAGGCAATAAAGACATTTGTAGCAGTAGAATCTGAACAGTTAGAAACAGATAGAACCATAATCTTTCTTCCTTTAGATATATATTTCCCCAAAGATCATTTCTGCATACCCAGCTCAAAAAATTCAAATTTTTAGTTACTGCGGTATTGCACCAAAGCTCGATATGCTTGTATCCCTGCAGAAATCGCGGCTACTCCACACACGCCTGTAAAGTATACTCCATAAGGGACTACGACTAGTCCAAAAGTAACCCAAACGTATGAAATAGACGAGTTCCTTTTAACATTCCGATGTCCTAGGTGAGAGTAATCCCAAAACTACTCTATGTCACTACTCCGCGCATTATTAGCAGAAAATTAAACACGATGCCTTAAAGCATACAGTCGTTAAAATACGAACACTTGGTGGTCAGCAATAAGCGCTTGCTTGAAAATAACATGGTCCATGCCTGCATTACATGGGACCATTTTGTAACTACTCCTTTTTAACTAATATGGATCATGTAATCCACTAATTTCTGCAGGGATAAGCCAACTTATTGTGTTTTTATGTATGTGTGTAGGTTTGTATTTGCATATGCATGCGTGTCGATTTGAAATATACGGACGTGGTCATATACAACGGACCAACCCAAGAACTACTTTATGGAACCACTCTATGCAGCACCTCAGAGAATAATGTTAATGCGACGGAATAATCATAAATACGAAGGAAAGCCCGAACCATTGTCGTATAACAATAAGCTGTTAGTTTCAATGACATGGTCCACGTCAGCACTATATAGGAACATCTTTGTAATCAGTCCATTTCAGCTAAAATGGTCACGTGATCCACACGTGCTATACACAATTTATAGATCCAACCAAAGTACCTACTTACTACCTACGGCTTCCAAAGAAAGATAAAATACATACATATGTATGTATACATATATTCACCTAAGTATGTATGTATGGCTGTATGTACAAAGAATTAAAAGGAAAGCCGTTCAACAATATCACTTTAAAGAATTCAAGGTACCTACTGCCTAGTCACGGTGTAAATTTAAATTTTCAACGGTATACCTGCAGGTACTTACTTAGTACATGTACATATGTATAGTATATTTGCCGACATGGCCATACATACATACATATGTATGTATGTATGTACTACCTGCATACATACTTACAGCCATACATACAATTATGTAGCAAATTTGCCTATTTTGTCCAAACTAACAATTTATCATTGAAATATGTGTTCATATTTGCCTATACAAGCATTTACATATTGACATACATACATAGGTACATACACACATACATGCATACATATTTATTTAAGGAATTAACATACATACATATATAAATAGGTATATAATACATACAGTAACTAAATACCTGTTTTTCTTTCTTTCTTGGCTAATTACAATTGATGTGCTACAAAAGTGTAAGAAAAGCAGAGATTTGTTCTACTACGTATATATAGTATATATGTATGTATATGTATGTATGTATGCATGTATGTATGTACAATTTACGGAGTAACTCCATGATGAAAATACAGATCCATATGTATGTATGTATGTATATATTTATGCACTTTTTCTTCGAAGGTTTTTTCACATTCCTGGAATTATTTTTGAAAGTTTCAATTTTAATTATGAAAAAATCTATTAAATGAATTTTTCTTTGTCTCTAGTTTTAACACATAAACACACACAAACGCTTTTATGTTTTTTTTTAGAATATTTGTGGTTTTTTGGCGCCCATTCCCTTCTTTTGCTTTTTATTTTTGTTTTTACTCTCTATCTTTTCTTTTGAGTTAGAGTGTGTGTGTGTGTATGCTTTGTTGTTGTTATGAAAATACTAGTGGTGTGTAAGTAAATGAAGCATTAATTGTTTGCATGATTGTGGATGTGTGCACTTCGTTTGGATTGATGTGAGAGCAGCAGTGAGTTGTTTCCAATTTCGTTGGCTCCGTTTGTTTAGTTTTTCAAAAGGTCTGCGATTGAACGGTGCAGTTTCGGTACATTTAACAGTTTCACAATATTAAAAGCAAAAATATTCACATTGGAGCCTTTTCTCATATATTGCCGTTTTTGTTTCGTTATTGTTTTTGTTCGGTCACAATTTTAGCTGAGGGAGTTCAATAGAAACGGTAAATTTTCAACTTGTTTTCTTTTATTTTTTTTTTGCTTAAATTATCAAGTCGAGAGAGAGTTGAAATCTTTCCCTTACAACTTGATTTTTTAACATGAAAAGAGTTTTTTTTAGCAAATATCGGTGCGAGAGTATTTTATGTGGAGTTCTTACTGAGAGTATCTACATATGTCGCTATCATACGGAAAAACATTGTTTTGTCGCTTTAGTTGCGTTTGAGCTCTTGGAGCTTTTTGGTGTGTTTGCGCTTCTTTTTTTAGTTCGAAAGGAAGAAATTAATAAAATTTCACTTTTTTAATACAATCCAACAACAAAAAATTTTCTTTATATGCATATATATATAGAAAAATTCAATGTGAGTGTGTGTGTATACATGTATATATATACATATGGTATTTTAAAGTATAGAAAAAGTATGAGGCAAAATAAGTGAGCTCATTATGAAAAAATTTTAAATAAAAGTACATATTTAACAAAAATAATTAATTTAAAGTAAATTCGCATATAAACAAAAACTAGAGGCGGAATTTTAAATGGTTTTGGAAATTTCCAAAATTTACGGAAAATTTTATGCAATGAAAAAGATCAACTTGACACGTTACGTTTAATGGAAAAGAAAAATAATATTTAAATTTATGGCTTTTTAATTTTGCCCAAAAAGAAAAAAATTTCCATTTTAAGTTTGGAGAAAAATTTTCTGGGTGATTTGTACATGTGTGAGTTTTATGAGTGTGTATTACTTTGCTGCTGCTGAATTTCGCTGCTTCCTTTTCGACTTTATTTTATTATGCTCGTTTAAAGTGCTATTTATAACAAATGTGAACAAAAAAGAAAAGAAACGGCCACATTTAAATTTAATTTCTAAGTGAAGCGGGTTATACTTGAATACGGACATACGGACACCTACCAACAACAATAAAATTCTTGTGGATTACAAAAATATTATTTATTAACAAAAGCGTGAGTTTTTCCTACACTTTTAAACATAATAAATGTGACAACAAATATCATTTCGTGGCATTAGTAGTATTTTTCTTCAAATATAAGAAAATGTTTTTCTTTTTTTGACTTCAGGCTTTTTCTTTAATAGCAATAAATAGTAGAGTGAGTAGTGTAGGCTTCATTTTATTATAAATGGCGTCGTGTTGCTGTGCTCTGCTATTCAAACGCATGCAAGAGTGACAGAGAAAGTCAATTTTAATGCTAGAAAGAGAGATAGATAAAATGGAAAAATGTAGCTATGTAGTCTAGTCACCAATAACACAACGATATCGAAAGAAAATACACAATTTAGTTACTACACAAAAATATCATTAAAAATTATTGACAGAGGAAATTTGTTCTCTTAAAGAAAATTTCCCAAAATTGCTCTTTAATGTTTTGGCGAAGTTCCCTTCGGAAGTCAACATATTTTATTCTCTTAAATAATCTGGAGCAATACTCTTATGGTGAATTTCTTCTCTTCATTATAAAGTTATCACTAAAAAATGCATTTTGTGTAGTTTTCTCTTTTCGTATTTTTAATGCAATTTTTGTCTCTCTGCATACATAGAGACTGGCAATTAAATTTTGTTTGTTTTAAATTAATGTTTTTTTTCTTAAATTTTTATTTAGTACGTACATGCATACATTTGCATGTTTGTATATATTTTAGAAAATAAAATTCTGGTTTAATTATTGTTTCTCTATTAGTAGGTAGTTTTTTTTTCTTTATTTAAAGAAATCCATAAATTTATTTCATACACATACATCCACACATATATTTTTCTTCTTGTTATTCTTCTTGTTATTGTGTTTGTTTCTTTGTATTTTGCATTTGCAGTGAAATTTTTTTTTTGTTTTAATTTGTTCGTGTTGTTGTTTGTGTTAATACTTGAACTTGACCTTGGAATTACTTTTTATATAAAAATGTTATACGTATTCTAAACATTTTTATTTTCATTAAACATAAAACATTTAAATTATGTTCTCTAAAATATTTTTTCTATCTGTGGGTTCTATACAAGTTTTGGATTTTTTTTGTGAAGATTTTTTGTCAGTGATTATTAAAGAAAAATATTTTCAATATTAACCGAGTTCACGGTTCGTAATAAATTACTATTGTACAACTAGCATCCTAGCATTAGTAAATTAATTTTTTTTGTTATTTGTAAACTGCAGCTACAGGAACTAAACTGTTTTTCCTGCAAACTGTGAATTGTTGCTATTGTTTTTTACTGACATACATACAATGGGATTAAAAGTGATAAATTTTATGAGTAGTGTTGTCTGAATTCATGTTTTACGGTACATAACCGTATTTCAGATATGGTGGCCATTTTTACGGGACAAATGACAAATAACTGTCATACTATGTGGCCTATTTAGAGATTTTGACCTCAATTTACCGTTTTTGTGGCGGAAAACCTTACAATTTTGGAACAGCTTTCAAAAGTAGCAATTTCTTTGGAGTTTGTTTTTTTTTATCCAACTTTGTCTGAAATTTTTGTACATTTTGTCTAAATACAGCCATACATATTTACGCGCAATACAACTGCACATTTTACATGATATGTAAATGTGTTGAGTTTGAGAAAAAGTATGAACAAAAATGTGGCAGTATTTCTTATGCGTTCTGCATGCGATATGCAATGTTTATGTATGTACGTATATTTAGATATACATATAGGCATGTGGTAAGTTAGTTGTTACTTTTTTTGTTTGCCGCTTTGCAATAACGTTAAATACCCATTAACATAAAAAAAATCACATTTCCACATACATATATGTATGTATGAAAGACGGGAGAAAGAAAAAAACATCAAAAACTGTTATTATTACAAAACACTTATCAAAATGTAAATTCTTTTAAAAGCTTTATTTTTAAGGCTATTTTTTTATAAAATCGATATTTACTATTGTCGGTATTATGAAGAAATAAAATCGTTATTTTATTTGTACAATTTTTTTTACAATTGTCTTACAGTTCCCTTATTACGTTAATACCTCCAAATTATTTGCAAATAAAAATATTGCTATAGATTTTTCTTACCCGACTTATTAACGCAGGCAATTTTTAGAATTTTGTGTCGTTTATAACCCTTCATATTTTTTTTCATTTGGTGAAATGTCACTGAACTAGATTTATGTAAACCAACATTTTTCTCTTATATGGTATCTTTTCTGGACATTTTTCCCTTACATTTATATTAACAGTGTCTATTTCCATAAATTTAAATTGTTGCTGTTTTATGATCACTTTTTTTTTTTCGAAGTTGCATACACTGCACTCAGTTTCAGTAATCAAGGTAGCCCTGCAGGGATCGGTGCGCATAAAGTATATTTCTTTCTTAGTTAACCGAAAATTTTATTTGATAGGAAAGAAAGTACCTATATTAAATTAAGAGTTTTACCAAATTTTTCTTCGGCTGAAAGTGAATAAAAAATTTGAAGTGCCGTACTTTGTGTCTAATTATACTTTTCTTAACAAAAATTTTTTTAAATAATTTTTTCAAAACAAATTCGTAATAGATAGACCACGCTCCTGCACCATGAACAACTATAACAAATTAATTTGTTTTTTCAACTTTACAAACTTTTTGTAGTTTTAAAAAAAACTTCAGAGAATTCTCGGAGTTGTCAAATTTATTAAATTTTTGCCCATAAATTTAATATAAAATATTGTTAACAATATTTTTTTAATAGAAATCGGGTGCACCGGTAAGCTAGTTGATTTGTGTGCTAGTTTATCAGTTGGGGGGTTCTACGTTCGATTCCTATCAGAGGCTGTGGTCTGTATCACTGCAGCAAAGGAAAATTTTTTCACAACAGATATCACAATTGGACCATAATAAATGGGACCTAAGTGGGGTGGGACTTTTCTTTGCCTTTACATCCAGCAAACTGCCGACTTAACCTCACAAATCGGAAACGCTGTAGGAAGGCCTGTAGCTATAAAAAAAAATTTTTAATTATATTTATTTTTGAGCGATGGTCTTTTTTATGAAACATTTTTTTATTTTATAAATTATTAAATTAAAAAAAAAAATTATTAAAAAGGTCAAAATAAAAAAATAAAAATAGAAGACTAATATAAAAAAATTGTTAAAGTACGACGAAAAAAGAAAAATAAACCAAATTTAATTAAATTCAATTTTTCGCGAGAGCAAGAAAACTATCTCATTAAATGTTTTGTTTTTTATTTTTTTAACTTGTCGTTAGCCTTTAAAAAATTTTTAAAATTATGAAATATGAAAATTACTTTTGTTAGGTTACCCTAAGCATATTCATTACCAGGTAAACTGGCTACCTATTTCGTCTATCAGCAGTTTCAACTATTTGTAACGTATATCTAAGGCGAACGTGAAAGTTTTTTACTTTTGTGAAAAAATTAAAAAGTGCTTGTGAATAATTTAATAAAAAATGCAAAAAAAAATTGCTTTTTGCAATAATTAATTGAAATTCAACATGTTACATTTAAAAAAACATGGTTGCAGAAAATTTGACGTTCGACGGGCAAAGCGATTTTGCCTCGCGACAACCTTGTATTAAAACCATGAGGTTATCTCATCTCGACTTATGATGTTTTGTGAAAAGTTCACAGATATAGTTTTTATGTAACTAAATTAAGTAAATTTTCAAAGCGCAGTTTTTGTTCTACCAAAAGGCCTAAAAGTCAGGAAAATTTTCCTGCTGCCTCCGGCTCGAATTCTTCCACAGATATTTTCTTCAATAGTTACATATTTGTAATAGATCGTAAGTAATTGATGAAAGACCAAATAGTTCACTACTTAACAATAAAAAAGGAAAATAAGTTAGAATACAGTATCGGTTGGAATTTAATATGTCATTGATGGTCAAATACATAGAAGTCCAAAATGAGAATAACCGAAATAAAATTTAAATTTGTAAACGACCAATCAAAATTGGCAGATAATAATAGCCTTATCCTACTATCGGAGTTACTCTAGATGTGTAGGACACAAAGTATATTTATTCAAGTACATACTTATATGCAGGTCCACATGTGTTTGAATATTATTTCTCTTCGCACTGTCAAAAGTTGTTTACATTTTTCGTACCCCATTTTGTTTTGTTATGTTATTATTTCACAGATTTTTTAACTGAATGAAAAATGTACATATTTGAAATTAAAATTTTATATTTTTTTTTTACAATTTATTTTGTTTCACTCAAAAGTACAAAAATTTTCTGCATTTGTTTTCACTTTCCACGCGGCAGCCGCTTTAACAGCCATACCAAAAGCGGAACGTTTTTTCCGCTTAACTTACGCTAAAATGCCATACCTAAATAAAAGCGGCAACGCTAGGTCAAAACGATAAAAAGAGGGTTATCAAAAAAATAAATATAATTAATTTAATTTGATTAATTTAACAATAAAGTTTATTGGGGTTTGCGATTTTTAAATAAGCATTTTATAAAAAAAAGTTTAAACAATGAGTTATATGGACGATTTAGAAGATTTACTTACCTCCATTTTCTAATAACAAATATTTTTTTATGTATATTTCTTTCACCTTCTTTATTTGTAACTTACTTCACTATTAAACGCACTGTCAAAATCGGATTTTCCAATTGCAAGACGTCGCCGTTGCGTGGACGCCGCGGTATTTCGGTATGCTACATACAAATTGTATGGACATGAGAATTTTTGACAGCTAGAAAACGCTTTCCGCTCTTTTTTTTTTTTTTTTTTTTTTTTTTTTTTTTTTTTTTTTTTTTTTTTTATCTAGGACCAGCACTCAGGAGATGACTCCTACACATGCGAAGCATTGTGCTGGAACTATAGGAAAGGGATAGTAGGAGAAGCGACAGGAGGTGAAGCTTAATTAATTATTTTTGCAGCTCTGCTTTTCGCACGTTCTTTGTTTATACTCGTAGCAGTGCTGAAGCTTCTTTAGTAGCCATTTTTATTATTATTTTACTTCGCCGGTGGTACACAATACCGACGAAGGAGGGCGTTCTGATGTGATTGTGGATTGCTATCAGCTGAAGCCGGTATTGTTCAGTGACCAGTGACTATGCCTTCGCCACTGAAACCTTCCGACAACAACTGACACACTAATGCAACATCAGAAAAATGCGAGATGTTTATTTTTAGTTTAAAATTTTTGGTCCGAAACTGGGGTTGAACCCAGGTCTGTTTTTGGATTCGTAGTCAACGTGCAGACTACCATCCATCGTGCCATCGCCACCCACATTGTTTAGGTACGGCTGTAACAGTTCGGAGATTTTATTGGACAAATAAAATACATTTCAAATTAAGTTTTTAGAGAGTTGCATACATACATAGACTTGAATAAATATATTTTGGCATAAACAAATTATAAAAATTTCTATATATTTTTTTTTAAAAAGAAAACATTTTATAAAAAATATAAAAAATTTCTTAAAGATGTTATCCGATTGTTGACGAAATATCGAAAGAGCAAAATAAAAAATAAAAACAAACTTTTAAGCTTGAAAGATAATAGAGAAATATTTATTAAAAGAAATAAGGTTAAAAAATAATGAAATTATATTTTTTAATTGATGAAACGTATTGGTTTCTTCGTTCTCCAGCTATTCTGATAATTTAACATAATAAATTTATTCCTTTTTTTTTTTATTTTGTTTAAATTTGTCCGAAATCATCGTCTTGAACCGAATAAACAATAAAATAAAATACATAGAAATTTATTCGATCATCTCAGGGAAGCTCTCTGAATACCACCTGTTATGATGACGATTTGAAATTGTTTATTTATTTAAAAAAAAAATTAAATATTTATTTTTGTTTAATTTTACATAAAAATAGTAGTTTTTCTTAATATTGTTCTACTTAGTAAGAAATAGATGTTTGTATTAATTTATTGAAAATGCCGTATGCCGAATTAATTTGAATATTTTTTACAGAAATAAACAAATTAAAAAGTAATTAAAAAAACGTGCAATTAATAGAAAAATATATGAAAAGAGAGTGAAAAAATAACAAAAACAAAAAAAAAAAACAACTAGCAACAATGTATAAAAAGCGAGAGAAAAAAATTAAAAGAAAAATAAATAATATTGAATTTTCTAAATTTACTGTGGTCTTTTTATACATTTGTTACATTTTTGGCACAATAGATTTGCTATAATTGTTTTTTTATATCAAACTGTCAAAATAGAGAACGAAGCCGATCGGCGTAAAGCCGTCTAATAGCCACCGCTAAAGTGTCATTTGCTCACGGATAAGCCGATTTTACAATTTTTTTTGTTAAATTTTTTTAATAATTTAATTTTTAATAATAATTAAAATTTATTCAATTTGAAATTTTTTATATTTTTCAATTCGAAATTATTACTCGGCATTCCCATTTTGTGTTTTCTTGATATGGCAGTGTGAAATTCCATATTTCATTATCCCCGTCGAGACTAGAAATGTGGCTTATAATGTGTTAGCCAACCTTTAGCAGACACATGTTTCTTAACAGTCGTCGCTGCTAATTAGTCGACGGTTAGTATATATCGGGTACGTCCTCCGTCAGGAAACTCGTTAACCGTTAATATGTTAAAGTTTTCATTTGTAAAACTTAATAAATGCTTATCACTTGAGTTACCCAGTTGCTATATATGTAAGTAATTATGGGTGTCAATTGAGAATTGTATATTTTAATTGCTTTTTTTTGCATATTAGAACAGCAGTCTAGTGAGTAGTACCGGTAGTCTAGTGCTAGTTTATAAATTCGATTCCTATTAGAGACTCTGGTCTGTTTCACTACAGTAGGTATCACAATGGGGCCATAATAATTTGGGCCCAAGTGGACTGGGACCTTTCTTTACCTTTACAAAGTTGTGTAGTTATTCATTTGTGTAAATAAACTGCAATGAAAATCATAGGTTATATTTAAGTTTATATTTACTATTTGATTGCAACACTTGAATGAATGAATGAATGAATGATTGAATGAAACTAAGGTGGCAGCATTAAAGCTCTTCGTGTGTTTCTGCTTTGCGACATAAAATGTCAAGTATTTTCACTCGCAATATTATCACTTTAATAATAAAAATTGTTAAACAAATGTGTTTGTATAAAATTTTGACATTTCATATCGCAAACTTAAGCAGAAAAATGAAATATCTAACGAACTGATGCCACCTGGTTTAATTACATCATGATGACAGCAAATAATTAAATAATAAAAATGTAAAAAAAGTAAAAAGAGAAAAACGTACACCGTAGGGATATGACGAAAATTTTAAAACTCCGGAAGTAGAGTTAAGACTTAATAAGAAATTTCTTAGCAAAATTCAATAGTTGATACAAATGTTGCGAACTAAGTCAAAAAATCCGTTCACATTTAATGGACATTTTTTATAATTGCCAATCTAGCCTAAATTTCGTATTTAAAAATGTGTATAACAATTATTATATTATCTCTTGCCTCAATTCTAGTACAATTCCAGTGCTTCTTTTTTTCCCCCCCCAAATTGGTGGCTGCCGCCTGATAACCAACAGAAGATTTGTTACATTTCATAATCGAACCTAAAATAACCCACATTAATTCCAGTTGTAATCTTAGCTTCTCGGAAAATTCATAAGCGATACCGTGAAAGCGGTTAATTGAAATAAAAAATTTTTGTAAATGAAAATTTATATTTGAAGGGAAAGCTCAAATTTAGTTTTTGGCTTGACGTTGACAAATAGAATAATATCCATAAAGTGTGGCATACTATTTACCAGACTTGGACAGTAAAAAAGTATGAGTTGAATAGTGACAGAAAAATTGTTATAAAATGTTCAACAACCGGTGTAAACTCACAATTTTTGTGTGGCAACATTGTCACAAAATGTATTGTCCAGTCATTGTATGAGAAAAATATTGCCACATTTGAGACAATCGTGAGAACAACCTTAATTTTCAGTGACACGTAATCTGATAATCGTGTGTGCACAGCTTAATGAGTACCAAATGCTTGTAATTGCATTGAAAAGTTTCAATTGTATTTAGTTGAAAAATTGAAAAAAAATCATTTAATTTTTTTTTTCATAATTGTGGTGCAAAAATATCAATTATAATTATTTATTATTAAATAATTATTGTAGTTTAATAATACAATAAAGTATATTAATAAATTAAAATTATTTATTATTTTTGTATTTTATCAATGACTTAACATAACACAATAATTCTGGCAAGAAATCAGCCAGGGAAATAAAGAATTTTTGAAAATATTTCTCAATTACAAAACGTTTGAAAATTACATAAACCTTATGTTTGTCAGTATCGCAGTTAATTTTCAAATTTGAATAAAATCTTATTTTCTAGGCCCCAAAATAAGTTAATCTATTTGATCCCTTTACAAAGTTCCACTAAAGTTTTTCACCAAGTCACTGAGGGCCTTCGAAGGATTAGTGACTCTTTCAAAAATGTTTATTAAAAACTTATTTTAAGTTTGACTTCGCTTGACTAAATAATTCGAACGGCTAAGTCGTCTTAAAATTGTAATCTGAGTTAAAATAATTCTCACAAGTTACAATAGATCACGAGTGCCCGGTATTCTAGTGAGTAGTTCGCTAATTTATCAGTTTTGGGGTTCTAGGTTCGATTCCTAGCAGAGACTACGGTTTGTTGCACTGCAACACGTGAACGTTTTTTTTTAAACAGGTATCGCAATGGGACCATAATAAATTGGACCCAAGTTGGCTGGAACCTTTACTTTGTATCCGTCAACCTGCCGTCCTAACATAACCTACCGTATTTTCACTATAATTTCATTATTAATGTGTGTGTATGTATGTAAACATCTCGCCTTCGAAAGATGTTGGGCTCAGTTAGATGTCCGATTCGGTGCGGTGGATTTCGTGTGCGTTAGTACAACAACTCTATTCAACACCACCTTGTTAAACACGCCTTGGTATCAATGTTTAGTTAAATTTTGTTATTTATTGTTTGTTGAGAGTGTCAAAAAACCTACTTTTGTTTTTGTTTCTTTGCAAATACTTCTGTATTTCTTCAGTAAATATTTTTGACATAGAAAATAAATTTACAAAAAGAAAAATGCGTATGTTTATTGTATTGTAGTACAGCAACACCAAACGATACTACCTAGTTGAATCTGCGAAGATTGACCAAAACTCCGTTACTGAACCCTGTTCGGTCGGTCGACCACTATTATTTTATATAAAGGACTAATTAATTAATTAATTTAGCAGATATATCTCTTATTAAATAAAAAAATTATTCAAAATTAATAGTAAGAATGTTATAAAAAGCTATGAATTTTGCGAATCACAACCGAAACTAAGTTGAGAATAGTTGACAAATGTAAAAAATAGGTAGCCAATGTTCCATTTTCTCCGACAGCTGCTATAGCAAATAAATAATAAAAAAAAAATGTAATTCTTGAAGTACATAATTTATGATTAAACGTAAAACTACTAACCCACTTTCATTCGTCGATGAGTCTTCTGCGTTTAAAAAATTTATCGCATGATAAACTACAACACGCGTCATAGAAGCCTTTTCTATCAGCTGTTTCTCATTTGTTTACTTATTGGTACATGGAAAAATGGATTTGAAAAATTCTTAAGGTTTTTTTTTGATTTTGTTGAATTTCTTATATTTGTTTTGAATACGCTGAAGATTTATAGTTTAAAGTTCGCGTTTAAATGAAAGAAGATCTGGGGTGCGCTAAATGTTTTTTGGAAAGGGAATGTAATGGCTTTTTTGCTGCAACGTTTCAAAGACTAAAAAGTGATTCACAGCAATTTTCAAAAATACACTAGAATACAGCTAGCATTTTTTGAAGAGCATTATATCGCGTTAGCTAAAAAAATGGAAAAAATCCGGCGCGTGCAATTCCTCTACACTGTTGGTCTTTTTTATTTTTGTAGTCCTAGCTTCCTTTTTTATACAACAATATGTTTAAGAAAATGTTTATTTAAGCAAAGTTTTTCTGCGGCAGACGCGTCAAAATATTTTGCTGTGTAACTTGTTCTGTGGAAAAAGCAATATTTAAAATTTGTTTGACGGTTGTCTACAGCGCACGTGCGCAGTAACTCATTTTATGTAAATAGATACAGTCACACAGAAATAGATACAGTCTAAAAATTGGTGACATTTAAAAAAAAGCAAATAACTCATAATTCACACACATCAAGTTTGACTCGTCAAGTCCTTAGTATTTGGAAGAGCGGGAAAAAGAGCATGTAACTGGCTATATACTTGACGTTCCGTTTCCTTCTCTCTTCTTTTCTTAACCGTAGTGTTGTAAAACGAGCGAAACTTGACGGAAAAATATTTTCGTGTATAAACGTAAATGCTGCTTCCAAAGAAAATTTAACAAAAACTAATCTGGTAAACTTCATAAGTGTGAATCAGCTCTAAACCATACGATACAAATGTTCTTTGTTTTCTTATCCATTTTAACAAGATTTTTCCTCCAAATTACTGCAGTTTTTAAGAATTTTCTTACAAATTAACCTTTTACCAATTTCCGTATATTATTTTTTCTTTATCCCTACTTAATTTTAAAAAGTACCACTTCTATTAGGCAATCGTACGTATAATTATCTGTGCTGTCAAATTAAGTTTTAAGTGAAAAGTACAATAAGCGCAAAATAAACTGGAATTTTTGTAGTTTGTTTTTGACAGTGTCGATGCCTTGCCAATGCAAGCAAACATATCGATCAGAAATCCAGGGTTATTCTCGAACTCCAATTTTAGTGGGAGTACGTACGATTATCTGTGTGACTGTATGTATAAATAAATCAATTAATCAAAAAATTCCTAAATATTCTTTATAGGTATGCATGTACATACATACATATAAGCGATTTTAATTAAGAGCGAATGTCAATCTATAAATAACTCCCTCTGAATTAAACATATTAGAGACTGCTGTCCATAATAATATTTTTAGAAAATTTTCCAACTTGTGTTAATTTTCTGTTAAATTTTTTATACTTATACATACATATGTATGTACATATTGAGGTACACATTTATGATTAAGAAAATTAATTTTTGAAGGTAAATTTGTTTCAGAATCATAAGCAAATGAAATTTTTTCTGTAAAAATATTTTTAAATAAATTATGTATGTACATATGTATGTTGTATGTATGTAGATATTCTAAAATAAAGACTAAAAACTAATTTACTTAGTTTTTCACGATGAGAATAGGTATACAGAAGTTGTAACTGAAAATGATAAACCTACAAATGCCCGTAATGTTGCCACATTTATTAAGTTTAATGTTCACTGAAAACTCGCCCTTTATTTAACATCAGTGCAAATAGCACATTTATTAACACACTCATGAACGTTGTACAAAACTCCGATGTTCCACGAATAACAACAGCCCATGGTCACGCGTTAAAAATCACAACATGAAGAACTCACTTTCTTATCTCTTTTTTTTTCCAATGAAACTTTCTTTGTGATGGCCATGTGTTTTTAATTTACATTAATTTATGTACTACAATATTCATTCATATAATTCCCTCTCTTTCTCTCTCTCATTACAGCTTTAATTTGAAGACAACTACAGCTCATGTAAGCCAGCGAACAAGCAAACAACAACAAAAATATGTACCAAACTATTTATTCCTAAATGACACCATACAAGTGTAAAAAAGCATATTGAAAAGCAAAAACAAACACAACATACCAAAATTTACAAAAGCAAAAGAACAGAAAAAATCATTAAAATTAAATAAAAACCACCTTTAAAACTAAAAACAAAAATTACAAGAGCAAGGAAAACTAAAAGAATAACGATAGAAAAGCAAACAACAAAGGGAACATATACACATAATTTCTCTGCTTCTCTTTCTCTCGCTCTATCGCCGTTTCTTCTTTTAAATCTCTTTGTTGAAAACAACAGAAGATAAACCAAGTTCGTTTCATTTAGTTTTGTTCTTTTATTGACGTAATACACTCAGGACTAAAAAGTAGTGACCAATAACTAAAAAAAAAAAATTAAATAATCATAAAAGAGGAAGTAAAATAATAATAATTACTTATAAATAAAATTTTTATAAAACATAATAAAACACTACAGAATAACAACAACACAGCGAGCGTGTGTTAAACGTGAAGTTTCTTTATCAACAACAACGCCTTGTTGTTGTTGTCATCGTTGTATTTCCTACAACATCCAAAATAAGTTTTAACGGGATAAGACAAACTCCAACACCATGGACGATCAACAGTTCTGTTTAAGATGGAACAACCATCAGACTACACTCATCAGTGTATTCGATACCCTGTTGGAGAATGAAACCCTCGTGGATTGCACCTTAGCGGCTGAGGGTAAATTTCTGAAAGCACATAAAGTGGTCCTATCAGCGTGTAGTCCTTACTTTGCGGTAAGTTATACAATATTCGATATTCGAATTTATTAAGAGGAGAACTATTTATTTATGACGTACCGCTTTGCTTTATCTTTTAGACCCTGCTACAAGAGCAATATGATAAACATCCGATATTCATATTAAAAGATGTTAAATATCAAGAGTTAAGAGCCATGATGGATTATATGTATCGTGGTGAGGTAAACATCTCCCAAGATAAGTTGGCAGCATTGCTCAAGGCGGCTGAATCTCTTCAAATAAAAGGTTTGTCGGATAATCGCGGTACTAATGCTACGGCTCCCAAGCCGGAAGCTCATAGGGCCGCAATGCCGCCAACGGGTAAGTTATCGGTCGGCTATACTTTGGAACAAACCCAAAAAAGAGCCCGCATAGGCTGTTCAGGTGAAGGCGAAATTGGCTCGCGAGAGGGTTCATCTAGTCCTTCACGAAGACGTCGAAAAGTTCGACGCCGGAGCATTGAAAATGCCCTGACTGGTAAGTTTGCTTATTTATTAAACGTTAAATTTGGAAGCTATCATCATATCGTGCTATTTTAGATGTCCATGATAATTCGAATTCATCTCAACATTTACAACAAACACAATCTAATGCTTCTGGACTGGGAGCCATTACCGCAGCTGCATCAGCTTTAGCTGCTGCAGCCGCTGGTATTCCCAATACGCAATCATTAGTACCAAATGTCCCTGTATCCGCTTCAACATCATCCTCAACCGCTGCTACATCAAGTGGAACGACCTTAAGCTCCTCCAAAAAGACTGACAATGTTAAAGGAAGCACTCTACAAACAATGCAACACGATGCCATGAATACCGAAAATGCACAAGGTCCTGCCTCGGTTACAACAGATACTGGTGCTCTCAATATAGGAGGCACTGATGCCGGCGCCGTTACAGCTTCCGACAAATCGAATCATAAACAAATGCAACAGCAACATAAACAAGCTAAAGATTCATTAATTGCTTCAGGTGCTGCATCGTCATCGGATCTTGTAATTGAACCAAAAGCTGAATACGACGATGAGGCCAACGACGAGCCTGTTGAAGATTTGACATTAGATGAGGAGGAAATGGGAATGGATGACTTGGACCAGAATGCTGGAACAAGTCAAGCTGGAGAAGGATCTAGTCAAGGTAAATTTCACATTTTTCTCAATATGTCATTTTATACAAAGAAAGCATATACATATTTGTCTTACATTGCGTTCAAATTTCATATGTACATACATACATATAATTTTTTTTTAAATTTCTTTAAACTCCATAAAATTAAATTGCACGTACCAGATACAAACTGTACAAGGCCAGTTTGATTAAACAAATACAACACAAATGAAACTCTTTTTATGTTTCAAAGAAAGAAATTTCTATTAAAATTTTTCTGCGACAATTATTATTGGGAATGACAACTATTCCTGTTGTGTCATCTGCTAAAACATTGCCTGGAAACTAAACCGTAGAATTTTATGCTTCCTTAGATAAAAAAAAACGAACTGAAATTCGTTACAATTATAGCACTTCACTTCGCCAAAATGCAACCTTCAAACTGCTAAAACATTTCTGCTCAACTTTGATGTTTTATTGTGAATGATCCATTAAACGCTCTCATTTAACTGTGAATACCATTCAATACATTAACAGTAATTTATAGTTAATATGCTGGCAATTATACCCATTGTTCTGCTGTATTCCACGTGAACTCAATCTACACGGAAGTTGGCAATAGTTTTTGAATGCTTCATATGTGGCTTCTAACTTCCTACTGTACTGTATTAAACTATTATATTTCAAGTCGAATTCGAAATAGAAAAGAAAATCGGATTAAAAAGTACTCAGCATATCTTCATATCTGTGATTTAAAATCACGTCATTTAAAAAAGAAAAAATCACATACTCATTCAAGTGCTTTTTGAAAATAATTAAGCAAAGGTCTTGTTGCCAGCTTAACAATAAAGAATAATTTTCTGCCATCTGCGATCCGGGAATCTGACTGCAGTCATCAATCTTCGAAGTGATTTAAAACCGAAGCAGTTGGTGTATATTTCTTCAATCTTTTTCAATATTTGTGCGTATTTCAACATTAGTTTCTCCTTGTCTTTAATTTCTTCACAAATGTTTTATAGATTTCTTGATGAAACCCTTTAATATTATTTGTTTTTGATGTTATGTTCTGTAGTGCTTTTTTAAAATTATTCCTGGCTTCAAACACGGTTTTCGAAATTATTCGAAATTCAGAACACATGTTTTGAAAGCGATTTTAAATCAATGGATTTATCTATATGTTTCGCTTTTACAAGTAATAACGGATATTTTCTTTAAAAAAAAAATATTCCGCAATAGTGACTTCAAAAATGATTTTCGAAATTCACAACAAATGCTTTCAAAACAATTTAAAGTCGATTGATTGGAAAAAACCAGGGACTTTTATAACTAATAATTGATACGTTCCCCGAAATAGCGAATCTTTCGCAATCGTTTCTTCAAAAATGATTTTCAGAAATTCAGAAAACACATTTCTTACAAAAACGATATAAAAACGATTGATTGTTCTAATTGTTTTACTTCATCATAAGTAATAATGGATACGTTCACTGATAAATCAAAACTTTCCCAATCGTTTCTTCAAAAATGATTTTCGAAATTATTTCAAATTCACAAGACATGCTTTCAAAACGATTTAAATCGATTGATTCACAAATATCGGTGACTTTTATAGCTAATAATTGATACGTTCCCTGCAAAATCAATACTTTTTCTCAATTGTTTCTTTAAAAGAGATTTTCGAAATTATTCGAAATTCACAGAACACATGGCTTCAAATCAATTGGTTGTTTTAATTGTTAGACTTTTTAATAAGTAATAATGGATACGTTCACTGCAGAATCAAAACTTTCCCAAGCGTGTTCCTTCAAAAATAATTTTCGAAATTATTCGAAATTCATAAAACACCTGCCTCCAAAACGATTGATTATTCTAATTGACTTTTTTTTTTTATAAATAATAATGGATACCTTCACTGAAAAAAAAATGTTTCCCCAATAGTGGTTTCAAAAATGTTTTCTGAATTTATTCGAAATTCTCAACAAAATGATTTCAAATCGGTTGATTGTTGATGAAATTGTTCCGAGCACAAATCTGTTTTGCTAATTTTATCAGAATTACTTGCATTTTGCTTATACGTTTTTATTTATTTATATCATTTGTAGGATATGCACCCTGGCAACATGATAGATCTCAGGATGAATTATTATTGGCAACACAAGAAGCACAGCAACGGGATCCTCAAGGTGAGTCAAAATTAACAAACAAATAAAAGTGAACAATTTAAAGTTAAAAACTAAAAAGAGTCTTAAGAAAACAAATGAAAAAGCAAAAGAAAGCTAAAAAGAGCACGACTATTTCCAAATTAAATATATTCAATTCAAAGAGAACGACAGCCAAATTCTATTCTAACTAAACACAAGCGAGCGTCTTCTTTGCCAAAATCTAGTCGAAACAGTATTATTATTATTTAATGTATTCTTTTGTTTGTTGATTTATCTCTATCGTATTAATGGTAATTAATTATTTTGATAATTTAGAGCTTGTACTTGAAAAGAGAATTGCATAATTTTTTATTATAGAAAGAAATTGAAAGTAGTGTGGTTTTGTATATTAATTTGATTATTTATTTATTTTTTTGCTAAGAAAAGAAGAACCGCCGCTCTTAGACAACTTCATAAAAACTAATTCCCCTTGAAAGTAAGAGCTGTTAAAAATTTCAATGTCGTGCTCATTTTAAACTAGATTTGTTTCTAAAACAAATGAATTTTAAAACTAAAACTATCTAGAGATATTAAAGAAGAGAATTTAACAAAAACAAGCAACAAAAAACTTTTTTTTAATCCCCTCTATCCTTCTATAATTTTCTAATTTCTATTATAACTATTATTTTATATAAATATATAATAAAACGCATTCAAAATAAAGTATTTAAAAATCGCCTCATTTCTTGATGATATTTTTAAATACTTTATTTCTGTATTCCTTATTAAGTTTTCATTTCTTAATTAAAAATATTAACTCTTTAGTTTAATCCATACTTTTTATACTTTTAAAGAATAATCAAATCTATTTTATGTTTTCTATTAACTCTATGTTGAAATATTATTTGTTTATTTTTTTCTTTCTACTTGAATTAATTTACATTTTTTGTGCTAGTTGTTGATTAGAGAATGATTAACACACAACATTTAATTAAATTTTTGTTATTTGATTTATTTACTCGTATTGTTTTTATTAAACTCATATTTAATATTAATTTTATATAATTATTTAATTAATTAATTAATAACATATTAATATTGTATATGTTTGTTATTATTATTTTGAATTAATTCTAATATCAACATTTATTTATTTATTTTTTGGTGTTTGTGTAGCTTTTTTTTTTACTACATAATTTTTAATTTACATTTTTTTTAATCATTTCAATTCATGTTTAGGGATATAAAGTTGAAACCTTAACCCCGGGTTTCAGTGAATTTTTTTTTTCTTTAATATTCATGCGCCGCTCGCATTTCGTCTCGTTTATTAGAACTTTATTATTTTCCGAATTCATTTCTTTAAAAAAAAAAAAATTAATCCAAACACTTACACATACACTTACATGCAACATCTTGTTTAAAAATACATTTCTGCGCCCAACTTCATACAAACAAGTACGCAATAAAATTATCACTTTCTTTATAACGAGAAGAATTTTCGTTTCAAGTTGAATTCTTCCATGCAAACTTCATTCTCATGCAAATGTAATTTATATTGATAGTTTATAGAGTATTTTTTTTGATTGTAGATTGTATCAGGGTGCTAGTGTGGCAAATATAAGTTGGTAAAATTTGAAACGTTGTGGCTGTTATTTTGAAGCACAAAAAGGTTTAAAAAAATGTATGTTTTAAATAAACGAATTTATTTTTCATAATAATTTATACATACTTACTTAATGTGTTAAGAAATTGAAGCAAAACTGGTTCGCCTCTGTCATACTGGTTTTATAACTGCTCTTCACGGGCTTATCCAATGACTGGTACTACAAATGCCCGTATTTATATTGATTATTTTTAGAAGATTTATAAAAAAAACTTTATTTTTTCCACCGATTATAGTGCATAACTTTTTCTAACACTCTACGTTTGAAATAATCGATATTAATTTTTCCGCATATTTTTCAAAATAAAATGTTTTTCTGAGATTCGAAATTTTTTAAACACAAAATTTTTAGAATTCTTCTTGAAACTTGTTGTTAATTTTACAACTCAAAGAAAAATGTGTTTGTATTATTTTTTCCATATTAAAATCGAATTTTTTCCGTTTCATGAAGATTTTATCAAAAAAAAAAAAATTCATGCAAAATGACAAAACTGCAGTTTATATATTTCAATATTTTTCAATATAAAAAATTTTTCTTTCCTGTTTTTATGTATTTGCCTGATATTCGAAATTTTCGAATATGAATAATTTTTTTTTACTTGATTTTTAATAAATCAAAGATATGCATTTTATATGTAATTTTGCAATATCAAAATCCAGTACTACGCGCTTGAAAACCGAAATATCCCAAAGAGAAGGCATTAACTCTTAAGGCAATGCCAAGCCACACCCAATTGTTCTTTCGGAGTGCTGATGTTCCACACTGAATTGGAAATTAAACCCATCTTCTTCAAAGCATTAATGAATTTTTTTAAACCTTTTATTTGTGCACCGAAATTCCTTAGCGTTTCAATTTCCCTGCTTTTTAATTTAAAAAAAAAACCAATTAACTGGCCAGATTCTTTAAATGGGTAAGAAAATTTCTTTCCAATTCATTATATTGAAAAAAGTTTAGTTTATTTTTTTTTTTCAATGTAATTGCTCCAAAGATATTTTCTTTCACATTTCGATATTAACTAATACCATCAAGAGGAAAAAAATAGAAAAACTAAAAAATTAGATGCAAAAAAGTGTTTACTGCTCTCCCTCTCCAACCTGAAATTGTTTACCTTGTATTAGCCAAAAGATTTTCTAAAGCAATTGTTTTCTTTTGTTCGTTCTATGGAAAATGCCAGCCGTTTAGAAAATATATTTAAATATCTGTAAAAGAAATCTCTTTATTTTTCTAACTTCTATTGAAAAAAGTATAATTTTATAAATTGAAAATACGCATGCATAATTTTAGATTTTTTTTTTAGTTAAAATTTTATGTAATTTTTTTTTATGTATGTAAAGATTTTTTTTTAGAAAAAAAAAATCATTTTGCTTTATTTTTTTTTGGTTGACGGGACAATATTTAATTTAAATATTTTTTTTTCTCTTATAAATTTATGTTTTAGTTTTGTTATACATTGAGTTTTTAATTAGTTTTAAATGGCACACAAATTTAATAAAAGCGGGTATAGTGAACGTTAGCCAAAAAATTTGCGCGGTCGTTTGGTAAAAGAAATAGAAAAAAAAAAAAAAACAGACTGCTTTTTCGAAGTTAAAAATAGCCTTTTCTCAAGACTATTCTTCTTCATTTAAAGCAGTTAGTTGTCTTGTAAAGTTTTAAGTGGAAAAAGTGAGCAATGATAAGAAAAAAAAAATCGAAAGAAAACAATGTATAAAAAAAAAGTAGTGAAAATATGACGAATAGCTGCCGCCGCCGCCTACTGGAGATGAAATCATCGTGTTAATGCTGTTGCAGATTTTTAAAGTAAAGCATGTAGCTGTCTTTTCCGAAATTTGGGTATAGTATGAAAAGCAGTTGAAAAGACAGTGAGGTACTTTGAGCTTTAACTTTAAAAACACCATCACATCACCATCAGCAGAAATGTCGTCATCATCGAGCAGCCGATTTGCCGTTTTGCCGGATTTATTGTTTTAAATTATTGTGACATCACCGTGACAGGTAAGTATACTTTGCCTGACAGTATCGGTTGGGTAAAGGGCTTGAAAATGTGATTTTAAATTTTAAATTATGTTTTTGAGTTCAATTTAATTTTTCTTTTTATTTTATACTTTTAATTTAAAAAAAAAAAAAAAAAAAAAAAACAAGAACATTAAAATATTTGTTTCGTTTTTCAAGTTTGTTTTGGTTAAACAAATATTTTCTTGTTCACCAAAATTTCTACTATTAACTCCCACTTTTCCCTCGGTTTTCCTTCTTCATTATTTGTTATCCTTAAAATTCCTTAACATTTTTTCCACATGATTCCTTTTAAACAGGGTTCATATATTCATCATTCCATATCATATAAACAACAAAAACAACAATAACTTTTTCAGCTTTAACGAACGCACGCTTTAATAAACTGTAAAGAAAAACATGAACGGGTAAGCTCTATCACTCAGTGTCTCCTCTCGAATAATTTAAATACTCTGTATGTGTGTGTGTGTGTGTCTTTTATGTGTCCTTATTGTTTAGTACAGTTGCCATTTTTAAAGTTTTTTTTTTTTTTTTAATTTTTTTGTTCGAAACTTTTTAATTCGTTTTGTAACGTTCTTGAAAGCAATTGCGATAGTTAATTTTTTTTGGGGCCCAGGCTTAAATTTTTTTTTTTTTTGAAAGAAAAATATATGTAAATATATTTTTTCCGTTTACAAAACCTACAATTCTCAAGATATTATTTTATTCTCATAAGCACAATTAATGAAATTTAGTGTTCGTAGTCCTTCAATGAAATTGAGGAAAGCGCAAAATTATTAGGCCTTACTGTGGCTGACGATCTTTTCAATATTTTCTGCATAGTTAACGACAGCTGGTGGGAGGGCGTGTTGATAACTCGACAGCCCGAAAGTCCGCGGTTCATTACCGAAAGGAAGGTTTTCACACAATGTCAGCATTGCCTAAGTGTTACTTGCCTAAAAAAAGACCAGCAAAATATTTCTTTAAACTGAAATTAAATGCGTTTGATTTTAAAACAAAAGAAAAAAAAATATACGTACATACGTACGTATATATGGATACTGTTTGACCCACGATGTCGCACGATATCGGTCGGTCGCTTAATTACATTCAAAAGGAAAGATCGATATCGTGCGACTTCTTGGGCCAGGCAGATAATTTTCCTAAATCAACTTTCAAAGTGCGCTTTAATCAGCCGCCTTTATTTTGTTTGTCGAGCAGCCGACTTGTTACACAAAACATTTTGCAATTTCATACGAAACTCTTTTCCGAGCCTAAAACATCTGACATATGAGAGAACTCAAACTCTTCTCATAAATAATTGTTGTGCATCATGGAAAAAATTAAGAATAGAGTAGAAAATAAAAATATATAAATAACTTCTGCAGCCTTCTCATTTTCAACACTTTTTCGTATTTCAAATATTTTGAATACTAAATCCACAGCAGATTAATATGACGTTTTGTGATAAACATAAATAATTTTTATTAATTTGCGCTCTGAAATCGTTATTAAAAAAACAAAGTTGAATATTAAAAGCATTTCTAACAACAAGCCAAATTAAAAACAAATAACTCCCCATGTTTCTGTAAAGATTATAATGCATTATTTTGAAATCCCCAAACAGATTTACATACTCGTATGAAATAAATCACTAAAATTTTATTTTAAATTAGCAAAATAATATTAAACTATCGCTTGCCCTTTATTCCCGAAATTTTGAAAAGATACTATTCAAAATTTAAAAAAAAAGAGAAAAAAAAAATAATTCAAGTACCATAAAAATAGTTTGAATAGACATAGAGAAAACTGTCCAGCCGTCCTCCTTCTCCTTTTCCATTTTCACATGCAATTTGAATTGACAACTTTTTGTAAAGCGTGCGCAACTTTAATAAAAGAAAACATCAATTAGTGGGAAAAATCTAACCAACTCTAAGGAACACTCAGCCAGCAGAGATAAATTCTTTATGAATTTGATTTAAAATCAAATTCTATTAAGAGAATTTTATGATAATGCCTCATCGAACTGTAAGTAAATAAATATAATGTTTTATTTAAGTTTAAAAAATAAGAAGATTCGATAATTAAAATCGTTATTACTGTAGATTTAAAAGAAGACAGGGCATCCATCAATTGGATTTTGTTTAGGAACAAAACCATACAATATTGGAAGTAGAATAGTAAAGAGAAATTCATTTTTAATAAAAATATTAACAAAAGAATTTTACGAAAAAAATCTAATGATTGAGAAAATAGCAAAAAGAAAAGAAAAAAAGTGCAAGAAATTGTAATTTTAATTCGAAATTTATTAATGAAATCAAGTTTGAGTTAATCAGTCTTATTGCCGTTGTCAACGTCGATGTCGACACCAAAAACTTAGCTTCCGTTACGTGCATGTATGTATATATTGCGTCTTTCATTTAAAATTGAAATTGGTATTTACCAGAAATCTGGCAGCTTTCGCATAACGATTTGAGAGAAGCTGGATTTTGGTGTCGCTATCGACGTTAACAACTGGAATAAAGATGAATTTCGCGAACAGCTGATAATATACATATATTTAACATATAATTTTTTGTATCGCACTTGATCAATAAGCGTGTATTATAAATTCGAAATTTCAAAATTTTTTGTACAGACCAAAAACTTTGTCGTTAAATTTTAAGTGCATTTCAAAATCCAAATTCATCATGGTTTTTTGAGATGAAAGTCTAAATTGAATAATATGAAATGTTCACAGTGGATAGGATAGATATTAATGTTGTTAGTGAAAATTATAAATTTCGAGTTAATATACTCTTGTTGATCAAGTGCGAAATGTTCAAACCGTCATATAATTTCAAAAAAGCCTTAAGTTACAAAAATAAAATCAAATCGACTTTTTCATTGATTATTATGCACAGTATCAAGGCCTGGGTACGGATTGGCACACTCATGTGCTGTACACAGTCACTAACAACCCCGTAACCTGATAAATGTTCCTGCAGAATTTTACTCGCCTGTTATTAGAAATGATGTTCTTCTCAACAAAATTCGGAAATGCCTCAAAGTGCAAGTGTAGAAATTAGTTTGAAAGTATTTTGCTGCTCTTGTAAAATATTTCCAATGTAACTTTAGGCCATTTATAAATTCATATAACGATATGTAGAGTAAAGCTATGTTCACACGATTGTCAGATTGTACAATATTGTAGGATACGGCAATATGATGGCAATGCACTCACAATGAAAAAACTGTTACCATCTGTTAATTTGTCTGTTCACACTATTGAAAGAAAACCATACAATTTCATTGGCACACAGTTCTGCGACAATTAATTTTTCTGCCAATAATAATTGGCTGTTCACACGGTTGTCTGGCAAACATTGCCAGATCCAACTTTTAACATTGTATCTAAATATTTATGGGCAGCATTGCCAACAGAAATATTTATCTGCCAATGGTGGTATTGTACGGTGCACTAAATGAAGCACATGCGACAATAACAAATGACTGTAAATTGTGTGACAATGGAAATGAAGGGTATTCTCACGATTGTCAGAATTGTGACAATATTATTGGCATACAATGCACCGACAATACATTTTGTAACGATGTTGCCACACAAAAATTGTGTGTTCACACGGTTGTTGCCACATTTTGTTAAAATTTTTCTGTCAATATTGCAGTAAATGACAATCCTGTGTACATACCTTTGCATTGGCATAATTTTCTTACATCAATACAGTTTTTTTTTATTTCTATAACATGGAACAAAGAAAAAGATATTACTTTTAATTAATTTGGTGTTAACTTAACCCATTAATGCCCAAAAAGAAACTGTAGGTAAAAAAAGTGTTTTATTACTATTTCTTGGTTTTTTTTATGGATAAAATAAGAGGAATTTAAAAAAAAAATTTTATTTTGTTTGTTAGTGTTTGAGACAAATGGGTGTCCCTCACATATGAGGACAACGGGCGTTCTAGTAATGAAATTGACCAAAGCAATTTCCTTCCAACAAAGAGTGTTTTTGTGCATATCTCTATTGACACTTGCATAATTAAACAAGACATCGCAGTTGATTTGGTTATTCTTTCTGGATTATAACGATTGTTTTTCCGATAACAATCAAATACTGCGGTGGGTGTTGCACGTTTTCTGGAAATTATATGTTGCAAATAGGCTCTAGTAATATTTCTTCTGAACGGCAATTGGTCCAGAGGAGCTCTACATAACAAAACATCTAATCGGCAAGAGTTATTTATTGCCAAATCGGGAAAATATGTAACAACGCACCAACACCATTTCTTTCCTCTAATGGATACCCTATAGAAACCTCCCATTCTGTGGTTGTAATTTATAAATAACCACCCTTGGTATACTAAAAATCCTCGTACGTATGCGCAAGCCTGCCTCGGAACTAGTCGGAAAGTGATAGTCTAGAAAAGACACAGGTGGTGAAGTGATAAGAAAGATAGGTATACTCGTAGCTTAATTCTTACACAACTCGAAAGTTGGATGTTTTGGAGAATTTCTGGAGCGGGCTTGCTACGGCTCAAGTGTGTTATTGATGCATGCATTTTGAAGCTAAACAAGGGCCGTTTTATTTATTATTTTACTTCATCGTCTTTGTATTGCGCAAATACCGACAAAAGAAGGCGCTGTTGGCAAATACACATCAGAAGATTTTCTTGATCTGACTGGATTTTAAGCGCGGAAATTCTCGATTGCAGAGCCAACAGTCTTAACTCCTCAGCCAACAGCAGCCCTTGCTTTTTAGTATGCTTTGTTTGCAAAAACTAGAGAGTGGCCGATTGTTGCTCTCGAACCAATTTATATTAGAATTATCGCTTTCAGTTCTGAGACACAAGCTCAATTTTTCACGACATATCCATATCCAGACCACAAGGACTCTTTCTCATTTCCTCCGGCACGATTAAAATATCATATTCAGCTTCCATTATCTGCTCAAAACAGCCCACTGATGTCGCAAAATATCATTTTGTGTTCTAAAAGTTTTGCGATGGCCAATCTAATAGAAAACAATTTCTTTTTCTGTCCCCCAACTGGCGACAGTATAACAAAACTACAACTTATAAAAAAATGTTATAGGTTGAGATTTTATGAATACGAGCCTAATTCTCTCAGTCGTGATCGAAATTATTTTCGATTCGAAAGAAATGTCGATAGTGCTCTTATTTCTCATTCTGTATGTCTATATTGAACGAATCGAAATGCCTTTTTCAGTGTTGCAAAGCATTTAATTCAGTTTAAGAAATGGTAGACAAAAAAGCCAAGACCAAAACCAAAAATTTATAAAATGTCTCCGCTAACAAGGAGGGCGTTGTTCATCTCTGTTTGAGGAATAAAACGTCTGGGAAGGAATGTAAAATGCTCTCATATATCTGGAATAAACAGTCCGCAAACAGATCTCTTGTGGCATCTCGAAGAGTTGCTTCTTCTGTCATCTTCGATTTCAAAGGGAAGTTCAAGGCGATCATCACTTTCCCAAATCACAATTTGTTGAACATTGGATCCATATCGCATGTTGTAAGTCATGCCATTAACATAGATACGACTCTCTATAATCTGTAAAAATACATATTTTTCGACTTCATGTGAACAATAGTCGAAATTCACTTGGCCATAAAAATAGCTACGAAAAGTAGATCCTGAAAATAAGATTCTGAAGCAGGTAAATTACATCAGTTACCACTCTGTACACCATTATTTTTAATGACATTATCTAATCTGTTGGGCATAGAAGAGATAATCTTGTGGGGTGTGTCAATAGGGGTGTCATACATTATTTCCTCCACGATTTGCCACAATTGAGTCATATTTTGAGTATTTTCTTTTCCAACACCCTCTTTTTTATATCTCCCACAGATTCTCAATTGGCTTGAGATCGGGGGATTGGCTTGGCCACTCGATAAGACGACCCTTATTTTGCTGAAAGCAACCACTCACTAACTTCGAAGAGTGATTCTGGGCATTTCCTGTTCAGCATAAGGCAACATAACATATAAAATGGTTTTTGAGTTTTGAATTGAGATGAATGGGGCTTACTATGCCATGCATAGAAAAATATCCCCAAAACCATTTTATTACCGCAACAAGGTTTGATTGTTTTTTCGTGTAACGTGCGTTGAATTCCTGGCTGTGGGGTCTTTTTTTTTTAATTTCAAATATCGCCCAAAATTATGTTAGAAGATTCAAGGGCCAGGAATGGCAGCTCAATAAAGTCAGTTTTCTGTTTACAACTCTCTCCTTCGTCGGTATTCGAGCAGTAAAAGGTCGGCGAAGTGAATTCATAAGTAAAATGGCTCCCTTTAGCCTAAAAATAATTGGTCAAAATTAGCATTAGAGAGTTGTGCAAGAATTAAGCTCCATTTGCCTACCATTGCCACCAACGGTCTATTCTGTACACGACCGCTCTCTCTATTTAGTTCCAGTGCAATGCATTGCATATATGCAGGGGATATGTCCAGACCACTGGTCCCAGATAAAAATGAAAAAAACACTAGTTTATCTTGAATACGATTCTATCACAGTATGGAATAGGCCTCAAAATGTAAAATTCTGTACATAATCTGTATTGACATTGGGCAAGAATATCGTCGAATTTTTGCGCATGCGCACTACATTCATCCGCATTCCAGATGTATAATGTTATTATGTACTTGAGTTACTATGTAATGGAGTTGCAATTGTTTCAATTCCGCTCTAATAATTTCAATCGGTTTTGTTTGGCCTTCTTCAGATTCCTGCGAATCTATATTGTACTTAACCAAATAATTAAATGGCTTGATGAGATGAAGTAATAACGCTGAGACCATGCCCACTTTTCATCCTTCTTTTTTTACTCTCCAGTATGCAATTTATCAACAGAGGGTGGCGATGGTCGAAGTAGTCTGCATGTTGACTACAAAACGAAAAATTTTCCTGGGTCCTCCTTCGTGGGGATTGTGTAACACCAGCGAATTAGAAAAATAATTACTAGAGATGGCTTGAAAAATATGTCTCCTTGACATTAGAGGCGCTACAACACTGCTATAAATAAACAAAGAGCGTGCAAAAAGCAGTGTTGTAACATTAAGAGCCTATTTCACCAATTCTATTTAAATATCAATTCATATTTAAATGTCGATTTTCATTTTCATCTAGATATACTCATTAAATATTTAAATACTGTTTGAGTAGCCAGCACTCTGCATTTAAATATTGATTTTGCAACAGCATGAACGAGAATGAAACAGCTTTTAAACAGCTTTTTAAAACCTATGTGTGGATGGTATATAGACACTAACGATTATTCTCGTATGCATTTTCCTAAGCTCTGACGGGTTAAATAGATGATATTAATGACTTTACACAACTACACCTCCCTGTTGACACAAAGAGTACTGATGACATGCGTAGTGGCATAGAAAATACGTATTCTACTCAACTGATGTTGGAGATTAATTGTTCTTTTTCCCTTATTCAAATCAGGAATGTAATTTCTTCACAATATTGTGATAAATTAACTGTGAGCTTGAACACGAGAAAAATTTCATTATTATTTATTATTTATTTATCATGTTACGACATCGTCTAATCTAAGCGCAGGGTTAAGTAAATCAAAACCGCGATAGTTTCTGCGTTGCCGTATTATTCTTATAATTAATTTTTAACTACTTTATATAGTTAAAATAAAAATTATTAACATGAAATTGAATTTAAGAAAAAAATCTTTAAAAAGCTAAATGCTTTGTTGAAAGAAAGTGGAAAAGAAAGCTAAATTAAATATTTCAAGCTAAATAAAGCTAAATTTCGCTCGAAAAAAGCTAATATGTTCACACTGGCTGTGGGCCTGGTAGTTTTATGCCCAACGATTACACAGGATTTTTTTTTTATAACAAGTCAAGAACGCCATGTTTGTTTATTATCTGACGTCATTTGTTAACGATGTTAACGTTTTCTTAAAATATTTAAATTAATTAAAAATTCTCTTGCAATCTACTAATAGCCAAGTTCAAGGCCATACAAATTATTATTGTTGTGAAAAGAAAAAGATCCACTCGCACGATATCAAGCAAAAAAAGCGACAGCAGAACAAAAAAAAAAAATTAGTGATGATGATGTGGTTTCAGTACTTATGTTTCGTCTGGCTTTTTAAAATATTTTTGGCTGCATAAAAATTTAAATTTATAAATGCAAAATTGGGTTCTCTGCCCTTCTCCCCTCTATTTCCGTCCTACCAGTCATAACAAAAATTTCTCACACAGTCACCATTTGGAAAGTATAATTTTCAGATGGACTGACTTGCTGTCTGTCTATTCACATTATAATTATTATTTTATTTTGCAATTGCTGTTCTGCTCACCGTAGCATATTAAATCGTTAAAAATATATTCGTGTGCATATAAATAAAATTATTGCTGTTGCTTAATTCTAATTTTGGACAACCAAAACTGGTTGTATTCCATTCGTAAAGCAAATGATTGTTTATTAAAATAATCATTGCTCTGTCATATAATGACAAAGAAAGATTAAAAGAATAAAATAAATAAATAATAATATTAAAAAATGAAGGAATTTCAGCTTAATAGTTTTAAAGAGGGAATTGCTTAAACATAAAATGTTTATTAACATTTTACTACTTCGCCTGGCCATTATTCATAAATCATTTGCGGTGTCATAAAGTTATTTTTGGCTGTGTAATGCAGCTGAGAAAATCACTTTATAAAATGTCAAAAAATTTTATACCACATCCATATGCATTGCTTTTTTATTATTTCAGTTTATCCAATCGATAACGATTGGGAAGTTCTTGGGGAAAGGCGTACAGCGCGGAATTCGCATTTCCAATTGTTATACGCCAAACAATAGATGGTGTGCCAAACGAGCAGACAGAAAAATTACAGAAAACGAACGATCTGGTACATTTTATTTACACTTCACTTACCAGCTTGACCTGAGGTTCTTTTTTAAGCGAATGTTGGCTGAAGCTAAAGAATTCTCGATATAAAAATATTCGTTAAATTGGTGGAAAAAAATACTAACTTTTGTAAAAACGAACTATTAGCGATGATTTATCAGAAATCAATTGAAGAACATTTTGGAAAATGCGAATGTAACACAAAAAACAAATATTAAAGTTCTTTTTTTTTTTTTATATGAAAGTGCTTCGGTAGTCTAGTTTGCGATGCTGATGCGCAGACGAAAAATAAATGATTTTTTTTTATAATTTCGAACGCGAAAACAAAGTATAAAAAAATAAAACAAAATTAATACTTACGCCATTTTTGTGATGTTTGTTTGAAGTTTTTTTGCGCATCAGCTATTTCAGTGTTGCATTTTAGAAAGAAAATCAACATGATAAGAAACAAAAATTTTTCTATGAAAATAAAACCGAAAATAAGAGAGTAATTTCGAAAATGATACATTTGCTGCCGAAAACCGAGCAACGGGGAAAGTCTGAGATTTTTTTTTTTTTTTTTTTTTTTTTTTTTATAGATATAATTTGGACCTACAAATGCCATGCATTGTGATGCAACTACCCTGCAAATAATGTGACTATTGCACACATGCATGTATAGTGTAGTCCACAGACGACTATGACTGGTCCAAGACTAACCCAAATGTATGGGGAAAACATTTATTTAATACTACGATGTCCTAGGGATGGACCATATAACTCATCGGACTAAGCCAAAAACTACTCCATGTAACAACAATAAGGGTCTCTTTCACCAAACATATTTAAACACAATTTAATTTAATTAATGATCTTTATTTAAAGTATGTTTAAACAAATTTCATTTTCACCAACTGAAATAATGAAACACAAGAAAGTATGGTAACGCTCTGATTTAATGTGATAGCGTCAACTTACAGCTTTTTAAAAAGCTGTTTTAAAGCTGTTTCATACTGTTTCATGCTGTTGCAAAATCAATATTTAAATGCAGAGTGCTGGCTACTTAAACAGTATTTAAATATTCTAGATGAAAATGAAGATCGACATTTAATAATGAATTTATATTTAAATAGAATTGGTGAAATAGGCTCTAAGGAGCACCTCAGAGAGTAATTTTAATCAGACAGAGTAATCGTAAATACGATGAAAAGCACGAATACTTGTTTAACAATAAGCTGTTCTTCTCAATGGCATGGTCCACGGCTGCATTACATAACCAGTCCATTTCAGCTACAATGAACCACGTACTCCAATATTATTTGCAGGGTACAGGAAAGCGATATTTAGAAAAATGACAGGAGGTAAAGCTTCATTATCTCACAACCATGCTTTTGCACGTTATTTGTTTTTACAGCAGTGTTGTAGCGTCTCTGATGTCAAGGAGACTTATTAAATTTTTTTTTGGAGCTTCGTTTTTAGTAGCGATTTTAAGTAATTATTTTACTTCGCCGGTGCTACATAATACCGATGAAGGAGGGCGTTCTGATGTGATTGTGGATTGCTATCAGCTGAACAGATATGCAGGATATGCATTTCTAATTACAGCACCTGCAGATTTTGCCACAAATATTAAGAGTCAAGGGAATGCTTGATTACACATTGTCCGGCACTACTGCATACTAGACGTCTGCACAAATGCATTTAAACTTCGTTTCAAGTCATTCCCTTTTCTTCCTGTTAGTGCTTGTCGATTGCTAAATAAATAAATAATAATAAAAAAAAAATGGTTACTAAACCGAAGCTTTAGCACAAAAAAAAGCAAAAGCAGAGCTGTACAATAATTAATTAAGCTTCACCTCCTGTCGTTTCTCTAACTATCCCTTTCCTCCTATAGTTGCAGCACAATGCATCGCATTTGTAGCGGTCATCTCCTGAGTGCAGGTCCCAGATTAAAAAAAATAGCTGTTTGTTGCAAAAGAAATGTCTAGTTGGTGCGCCAGACAGTATTTACAAAGAGAGTTTTTTACTCGCTTGCTGTTGAAGTTAACAAATTTTTTAGAATGACTGAGGCCATCCATGTCGTTACAGTATTTTCCCACTAAGGGACCGAGTTCGGGTCCTTATTATTTGTTTTATAGCGTTCTTATTGAATGAAAAAGTTGAGTTAGGCATGGTAAACAATCTCTTAGCCTCCTGACTGGCTTGAACCACTAACTAGCTTGAATGAGTGCTGAAAACTCCATCGTAATGCCATTTTTCCTTTCACAAAAGGTATAACGACCCCTTTTGTATATTTCTTCTTAGGTCACGGTAAGCATTATCATTATAATGTTTGATGTTGGAACTTATACTGTTATTTTGTCAATGTCATGTATGTATTTATTTATTGGAGGGCAAATTACTCAAAAATTGTTGGGTTGTTAAATAATCAAGAATGAAATCGGACGAATTTTGTAGGTCTATAATAAATAAATAAAGTTACAGCTTCAATAATTCGACCGTTTCGTGAATTGCACAGCAGGTAGCTCCATTCGAAAGCTTAAAGAGATAATGGTTCGACAATGGCGCTGATGACAACCCACACTTAACAGTAACTAAATGGTATCTCGTTTATTTCGCTTGAGATTTTCCAAATAAATTTGCCCAATTTTCAAGCGCGTCTTTAAGCTGTTTATAATAAAATTTCAAATCGACCACAAATGATTGTTGAATTATTTGATTTCTGTTGGAAAATAAAACCTTAAACACAAACCCGAGACGCAGCTGATGTCCAGTTGGCACAACGTTCATTGGTACTATTCCACCTAATTGTTCACCGAATGGAAAGGGGCAGGCCAAAAGACATGTTCAGCCAACAATTTCTCCGCCCTCCGAATGCAATCGAGTAAATCCCTGATAGGAACAGATTTGATTTTCCCCGGATCCTATTGACCTCGGTTGCAAACATGCTGTCTGGGACTGGTCAACCCAACACAGTTACACAAAATATGCTGTGTGGTTTCATTATCCTCCAGATACAGGCGACACTCCGTCTCATCTAGGAGACGTAATCTCTTGAGATGATACCTCAATTGCCCAGAGATTTCAGCGAAAAAACTTTCTCAATTAAAATATTCGCTAAATTTAAATATGAACTTTAGCAAATAACGGCCCGATTGCGATAATTTCTCTGAGAATTTTGCTGAAGATCGTCTCGTCTGTTGATGTCTTTTTAGCTAAGCTGCGATATCGAAATTCGAAAATTTAAGCAAAAAGGGTATTGAAAACCCTTTCAATTTCTCTTGTCTTCGAAATTGACCAGCTTATTTGAAGCAACATGTGTTTTTTTTTTCAACACACAATCTGCGAAGCGCGTTCGCTTGTCTGCAGAAAACACTGAAAGTCTAGGCTGGAATCGAACCCACAACCAACAGATTGAGAGTGTAATGATTACGCACTAGGCTACGGAGGCATCCAAAGGAGGTGTGGAAAGTATTCCAACTCCTCAAAGTACTTGTTCCACAAGAGACACGGAATGAGGCAGTATTCTGTACTCTGAACAACTCATGGCCACAACAAGGGCTCTGCAACCTGATTATAGTACCCACACTATTATATTTCATGTGGGGTGATCACCTTTGAGTTCTCAGCGCTAAACGGCATTGACGAGTGAGAAAAAACCACTGGCAAATGTTAAAAATGTAAGCTTCACCTCCTGTCATATTCGTTTCCTCTAGTTCCAGCACCATGCACGGCATGTGCAGGCGTCATCTCCTGAGTGCTGGTCCAAGATAAAAAAAAAACTGTCAACAAACAAACTGCTTTTGTTCCTTTCTGGCTTGTTTGTTCAGCAGTGAGGATGACCTGAATTCTGTGTCTGTTAAGTATGCCAATGGAGCTGGTCTTTCGAGTGTGCTCACTGGTTTCTCCCAATATTCCATCTGGTATTTTCGCTTGGCACAATCCTAGTACGGTGATAATGTCAAGTTTTTCTTTGCTTCTCTATTGTAGTGACGGTATATTTAAGCCATAAGGTGCCCTACAGATGTACAATCGATTTCCATTTGCCTTTTTTACTTTTTTTCGTTAACCAAATACAAAAAGGCTAGTCGATAATGCCGAATGTAATGATACGACGGCGAGTCAAAAAGTCCAATGCTTTTTGAATAAAACACAGTAGTTTGGATAAAAAATTAGTTAATTTTTCAACGTAGCCTTCTTAGAGCTCTATACGGTTTGCCCAACGTTTCTCAAATGTTTTTTTTTTTTTTTTTTTTTATTATCTCTTTCAAAAAATGAGATTTATCGAGGTCTTCAAAAAAAGTATTTGTAGGCGATATTATTTCACCGTTGAAATCAAATCTCTTTCTGCCGAATCATTGCTTCTGAGAACAAGCAGCAGTCACACGCTGCTAAAACTGTAGGATAGTTCGGATGAGGGACTAATTCATGGTCCAATTCATGGTTTTTTTTTTGGCATCGAAACTGTACATGTGTGCAGCCTTGCATTAAGCAAATTCGATGGTTTTTCGCAAATCCTTATTAAATCTACCGAATTAGTTAGCATAATATTCGCCATTGATTGCTTTACTCTTTTTAGTGTATTCAATATTTATAATACCGTTTTCATCCAAAAAAGCTGTCGCCATGATTTTATTGCTTGAGAAAGCCAAAATCGGCTTTGGCGCTGATTTGCACCGATAAACCCACTGTTTGGTCTCTGGTGTCTTGTTGTAGATCCACGGCGCAAAAACTCGCCCATATTGCGGTTGAACAATGCTAAATACTCTTACGAAGTTGTCACACGATTGCGTTTATGGTCGATTGAGAGCGAACCCGCCAGCCATCTTGCGGGTAGGGTTTTCTCATACCCAAGTGGCCTTTCAAATTTGAAACCACTGAGTCATGTGAGATGCCTATGGCTTCCAAAATCTCTTCCATTTTATATCCCATCGGTCATATTTTGTTCCATATTGTGAACTTTTCAATTGTCTGGTGGTCCAGGACATTGACCTTATTGACCGTACGACCTTGTGGCAAGAATTCATGATGCACCACGCCATTGGAGTCGAAGAAAACAGTGAGCAAAACCTTCACATTTGACGGAACTTGACGTGCTTTTTTCGGTCTTGGCTCTTCGCTGCCGCACGTTTCATGCCTAAAACATCCGTAAAAATTGCTTGGCATGAGCCGAACGATATGCCAACATCATCAGCAACCTCTCTGATAGTGATTCGACGATTATCCAAAATCATTTTCTTCACTGCTTCAATGTTTTCATCGGTTGTTGACGCGCTCGGGCGACCAGGACGAGCATCGTCATTAACATCTTCTCGGGCTTCCTTAAACCGGTTATACCACAATTGAACTTGTGTTCTGCTCATAGTAGACTCGCCAAACGCCACAGTCAACATTTCAAATGTCCTTGCGCATTTAATTTAATTTTTTACACAAAACTGAATACAGTTTCTTTGATCCATTTTTTCGAATAGTAAAAAATCGAAGAGCACACCAAAACACGACTAACCTTTTTATCTGTCAAAAACAAACTGGCAATCCAAAATGGCTGATATTACCAACATATATAACAGACATGTGTAGCAACATAACAGAAAAAAATGCGATAATCGAACATACGTAACTCACGAAATTTGAAAATAACGGTTATTTTTTGATCAAACGTATATTCCCATTTTGAGAGGATATTCGACGATACTTAATAATTCTATTCCTATTTTGCCGCTACCTGACAATTCCACTATATCAAGCGAATTTCAAATCTAAGAATTTTTTGTTTTTGGACTTTAATACTAGGCGATATATAAGACGAGATTAATGCCCTATCATGATTCACAATTCAACTAAGTTGAGTTGTCAATATTTCAATGTTTTTTGCATTATGATACACAACTAATTTCAGTTGTCTTCGTTGAGTTGTTACTGGTATTATGATTTACATTATAAAGGCTTAACGAAGACAACTAAAAGTGGTTGTGGACCATAATACAAAAAATTAGTTGAGTTGAGGTGTAATATTGGAAACTCAACTTAGTTGAGTTGTAACATTGACAACTCAACTTAGTTGAGTTGTGAATCATGATAGGGGCAATAATAAACACATACGATTTATGTAAAAGAGATGTGTTTAGCTAGTTTTGACCAACACTGTATAAGGTTTTTAATTTACAATTTGTAATTTCCCCTCGGAACACACATTCCGTAAGAATTTGTGCAGACAGTGTACCCAAGTTGCCGGCTTTCCAACACACTTCGATCAGCAATCTTTACAAAAGCTGTCCGAGTGAGTGATACAAATTCGTACCGACTTTTCTGAGGCTGTGAAAATGTAGCGAGTTCACTCATCGAATTATGATGTGTAATTAATTACTAGCGTCTTCGTAGAGGAATTTTAAATATTCAGTGAAATTTTTATTCCCATGAATTTTTCATTCCCTTCGATGGGAAAATTTGTATCATGAAGTTAATGTGGAATTTTTTTGTCAGTGAATGTAGAAAAACTTCGTTCACGATAAATGATTCATGATTGCAATTCAATTCATGATTACAATTCAATTCCCTTGAAAATATTTCGAGGAAAAAATTACTCACGATTGGGGTGATTGTAAAGATAAGTCGGGAAAATGTTTGACTTTTCTTTCTGACTACTTGTGTCACAAATATCGGAAAAGATACAGACTTGTCCCACAAATGTATTAAATTTTTGATTAATTTTTTTTAATGGAGGAAAACGCAAAACAACAAAAAAAATTTATTCCCATGAAGTTGGAAAAAAGTAGTTAGATAAAACCCATCGTATGTCTTTTATTTTTTTTTTTAGAAAATGGTGAGAAACGTGTGACAAAAAGCAGTCAGAATTTTGGAAATTAATTTGAATGCCCCTATTATGTTGCACAACTCAACTAAGTTGAGTTGTCAATATTACACCTCAACTCAACTAATTTTTTGTATTATGGTCCACAACCAGTTTTAGTTGTCTTCGTTAAACTTTTATAATTTAAATCATAATACCAGTAACAACTCAACGAAGACAACTGAAATTAGTTGTGTATCATAATGCAAAAAAATAGTTGAGTTGTGAATCATTATAGGGGCATTAATCTCGTCTTATATATCGCCTCGCCTAGTATAGCCCAAAGGCAAAAAATTCTTAAATTTGAAATTCCCTTGATATACTCGAATTGTCAAGTAACGGCAAAATAGGAATTGCATTTTTAAGTATCGTCGAATATCCTGTTAAAATGGGAAAATTTTCTTTATTTGCTAAAAGAAACTTAAATTTTTATTTTTATCAAATAGTGTGAAAATATTATTAAAGATGTTCTGTTCTTGTTGAAGAAACAAACTCCAAATGTTTTCTTTAATTAGGCGCTGATACAGGACAAGGCTTTTCAATTTTTGTCCTGAATATTTTCATTTTGGTAGCAGACATTTTCAATTTTTCAATTTTTCATTCCCCCTAGATCTGCTCTTGAACTTTGAATGATTGCAACTCATTTTTGACTTCATTCATTTGAATTGCAATTCATTGGTCTAATTCATTTACATATTTGAATGAATTCAAAATCAATTCAATTCCGACGAATTGGAATCGAAATGAAATTCACTTTAAAAAATTCATTTGAATTGGAAACGAATTGCATTTCATTGTACAAATTCATTTGAATTGGAATCGAATTGAAATTCATGTCTGAATTCATTAAATTGAAATTCATTTCTGAATTCATTAAATTTTTTTTTTTGTGTTGTGTAAAGAATTAATTCAAAATTTAGCTAATTCGTAACGAATTAAAAAAAAAAAAAAAAAAAAAAAAAAAAAAAGAATGATTCATTTACAGCTCTGGTATATAAACGAGAGTGTGTATGTAAATTTGAAATAACCTTGACCTAGTGCGTACTCGTTTGGATGACGCTTTTGACATGTGTAAGGATGGCAAAGGCTTCAATTTTACATAATTTGTGTGCATGTGTGTGTGTGCAGTTTTTATTCATGCTTAATTTAAAAAATAAAAATTGTGATTTTCTTGTATTTACACTCGTGTTAAAAATCGTCCTTTTTAATATTTTCATTAAATTTTTTTCGTTTTTTTTCTTGAAACTAATTTGGGTATCCATATGCATTCGGGCAGAAGTAGTGAAAGCTCTGCATAATTTCTTTTTATTTATTTGTTCTGGAATTTACATACATACATACATACATACATATAACCATGGTTTTATAAATTATTTACTATAATTTTTAAAAAATTTTTTTCCTTGTTTAATTTTAAAACCTACAAAATACAATAAATAATGCAAGTGTGGTGGTGATGTGGTTGGTGTATCTCTTTTTTTCATTTTGGTATTTTTCCTAATTTTTTTTTTTTTTTTTTTGGGAATTTAAAAAAGTTTTTGTTGCTTGCGCGTTAAAAGCAAAAGAATCGGCAATTTCTTCTTGAGTTGCTGATTTGGAGAAATGTCGTGCTTTCTTTTCTCGGCTTCTTTCATAAAGAAAAAATTAAATTAAATTAAATGAAATGAAATGAAATGAAATGAAATGAAATTCTAATACATATTGATTGCAAAATTGAATGACTTTTGATGATGTTGTTATTATTTCTATATTTTCTGTCTATTCTGCAGAAAGACACGAAACAATCACAACTGATCATCAGCATCATCATCATCGTCATCATCAGCATCATCATCAGCAACATCAACGCCTTCATCATGAACTAAAAAGATCTCCCAGTAGTTGTAGTACTTCAGCCATTGCCATAGGCACAACCACCACCACCACAGCCGACTTAGTTGCCACCACTAGTTCCTTATCGTCGAACACTTTAAATGCGACGATGCCGTTAGTGGCTCCCGATGCTCTGCCAGCAAATTCCAGTAAACGATTAATAATCCCTAAACGGCGCTCATATCGCAATCATAATACGCGCCCTCGTAGTGTTAGGAAGCGCAGGTAATGAACTGATATTCGTTTTTTTTATCTCTAGATAATCAAAGACAATAAGAATTTCTTTATTATTTTTTTTTTAACATAGACCGCCAGCCAAATTATCAGTCAAACAGGAGGTTATTGATAATGCCAATAGCACTACTACAGCCAATAATGCTACGTATGACATCTCTAATGCCCTTATAAATGTAGATAGATTGATCGTCAGTTATCCCTACAATTGTGTGAATTGTGGTCGCAAATATCAGACTGTGTCGACCCTAAAACGCCACATGCGCAGTGAATGCAATCAGCCGAAAAAATTCATTTGCCGTCTCTGCAATCGTGGTTTTCATCACAATTTTAAACTTTCCGATCACTTGCGTCGTTTGCATAACATTCAATAAATGAAAACTATTTGTGTGTTTCTCTAAGTAGTCGCTAGCTATTAGGGTGATAAGCCGGGTTGTCCAACCGCGCTTCGAACAGCTTTTGTTTCAGTGCTATGGTTGTCGGATTTCTTAAATGTTGATTTCTCGAATGTTGAATAGTCGGGTTTTTTTTGTCAATGGAAAAACAGTCCAATTTTTTCTGATTTGTTTATTTCTACCAAAAAAAAAAAGAAAAACTTATTTTATTGTAAATTTTATGTTATATATAAAATATATATATAATAATATTTCTCCTTGAAAAAAAAAAAAAAAAAAAATAAAAATTCATAAAAAAAAATTTCAAAACGCTTAACTCAAAAATTTCAAGTTGAACTTTGCGAAATTTACAACAAAGGTTTGACTGGCCTATGTACCTACATATAAAGCGCATGCTACACGATCAATCTTCAGCTTCAATATTTGTATATGTGTGCGTTATTTTACAAAAAATAGTCATACTACGTATAGTCTGCACGTTGACTACGAATCCAAAAACAGACCTGGGTTCAACCCCAGTTTCAGACTAAAATTTTAAAATAAAAATAAACATTCGCATTTTTCTGATGTGCATTAGTGTGTTTTTGTGTGTCAGTTGTCGGAAGGTTTCAGTGGCGAAGGCATAGTCACTGGTCACTGAACAATACCGGCTTCAGCTCTGATAGCAATCCACAATCACACCAGAATGCCCCCCTTTGTCGGTATTGTGTAGCACCGGCGAAGTAAAATAATAATAGAAATGGCTACTGAACCGACGCTTCAGCACTGCTACGAGTATAAACAAGAACGTGCTAAAGCAGAGCTGAAAAATACTTAATTAAGCTTCACCTGTCGTTTCTCCTACTATCCTCCCTTTCCTATAGTTCCAGCACAATGCTTCGCGTGTGTAGGAGTTATCTGGTCCCGGATAAAAAAAAAAGGGCGGCTTTTTTTTTATAAAATAACGCAGACAATGACAAATATTGAAGCTGAAGATTGATCGTGTAGCATGCGTTTAAGATTGTACACATAAATGGTGATTTTTTAAGAGCTTTCGGATTTGACTTAAGAAAAAAAAAAAAAACAAAAATAGAGAAATGTATGAAATGTGTATTGGGAGTCGATATAACTATATATGTATTGAATGTTCAAAGATGATTTCATGTAAATGTTGACCACGGCTACGCTGGTTCCAATTTTTGCATACTCTCTCCAACATATCGGCCGGTATTTCACGAATAAATTTTTCAATATTGGTTTCCAGTCAGTTAACCGGTACGGGCTTGTTCCTATAGACATGATCCTTGACATAGCCCCACAAAAAAATAGTCTAAGGGCATTAAATCACACCATCTACGTGGTCAATTAATCAGCCTCAAACTTGAAATTAACTGTTCACCGAATTGGCCTTTTAATTGGACCATTGTTTCACGTGCTGTGTGCGTTTTCCACGTAGTGGATTAATAGAGGCCCAATTGCAGCGAACGGCGCCGAATCGATGATTCACCTTTCATGAACAACACTGGCGAATATAGCTGCGATATTTTCTCCTGTCCGCATTCTACGCGTTCGTGTTGGCGGTTTAATGACCAATAATATAAATTTGGTGCAAAATTTCCCAAAAGATTCCGGTTAGCCGCCTCAGAAGGTCGCCCAAACTGATCATGAAGTGGAACAAGTGCACGATGCACTACTTTCTTAATCGAGTATGAATTTCGACAATAACATTCAATAATCTGCAAACGTTGTTCTTTTTAAGTCGATTCTTGGTTAAATTATAGACCAAACTGAACATGTACAGTAACCATGTTACACGAAAACAGCTGAGCTGCCCAAAAGAAATTTGCTAAATAAAAATCACCTTTTAGTGTATGTACATATGAAAAACATACATATGTACAAACATTTATGAAAATTTATTGTATCTGAAGTATAAAAATTTTAATTTTATTTTTAGTTCCATTATTATTACCCTCCTGTTCTGTAAACCGAGTCGATTTAAAAAAGAATGACTTCTCAATACCAAAGTATGTGTGTTGTATGTATGTGTAAAAACGATAAATTTTTGCGGATTCGGTTTACAGAAAATACCCGATAATGTTTTTTGTATAACATATGAATTGTCAAAATATTTTTTTTTTTATAACATTAATTAAAGTCAGCGTAATACTTACAATTTGTTTTTAATGAAAAATCCAGTCACTCATTCTTTTTCTGAATTTGCAAAACAGTAAAGAGTTTTTTTTAAATATTCGAAAAGCGGTTTCTTAAAAATGTCGAATAATTGATCACCCTACTAGCTATCCTTTCTCTCTCTCTCTCTCTCTCTTTCTCTCTCTCATCTACTTAAGAATGCAAATGTAATTTTTACTATTTGGAAATAATAATTTTAAAATAAAATCGTGCTTAAGTTGTATTTCTTTTTTTTATATTAAAATTGAAACAAGAAATTTGTATTTTTTATTGAAAATTTCGAGGCAGACGGTTCAGTAAATTTTTAAATACAAAATTGCAGCTTTAAGAAAATTATTAGTACAGCATTTTTAATATTCGGACCGAAATTTCCATTTCAAATGTATTATGATTTCAATACATATCCAATGTCATAATTCGGCCTCGGTGTACGATCAGTAATTACAATTCTCTATCCAATATGCTCTCATCTAGTCGAACTTTGTACACTTGGATGATGTGGTAGAATCGTTTTCAACTATCCTTCTACTATTTTCACACGGACACCAAAATTCGAGGTTCGCTATCCTATTCCTGGTTCGCACATCCGCTTTCACCTTCGCACTTATGGGCTCGTTTTAGTCCTTTCAGACCGTGATGCATCGATTGTGCAGGTGGGTTTCGGTCTCAATATTTTCGCTTATACTCGGCATGCATCGATTACGCTGATTGTTCACGATATTTGTTTCTCTCATTATTCAGCTGTTCGATTTACCGTTACTTGAATTATTGCGAAATTCTTGCGTCACATTTCAGTTTTGTCAAAATGAGCCGCAGAAGTAAGTCGTGTTTTCAATTATAATAGTGCTAATCGTTAACAAATAGTGAAGTGGTCATATTTTAACTAAAAAAAACTTATAAATTTTAATGCTTCAAACCAAAATGCGATTTAACTAAAACTTGTGCGTATCCTGAAAATACTGGAAGGATATAAAAATGTCAAAACCTAGTCATTGATTATATTTTCATACGATATAGGGATTATATATTCCACAAATGATGAAAAAATTCATAGTAGTTTAGCGTCAGATCTAAAAGGGTCAGAGCATTTTCCGTAACATTTTTAAAAATTTGTGGCTGTAGCGCTCGTATTTCTGCAACAATGTTGCCCCGCAAATAACCCCAATAGAAAATAGGCGGGTGCTGATAAATCTTCCGAATTTCTAGAAATAAATCGCTCTCCACAAATTTCACTTAAAAGTGGCATTGTGTGTCGGGCAATGTCTCCAACCTGCTGAACTATATCTCAGGTATGCTTTGAAGAGCAGGACGTAAAAAATGTTTTATCATAAACCGATACCGCTCTCCATTTACGGTTACAGCACTTCCATCTTAATTTTAGAAAATTTTGCTCTACACGTTCAATATTTTGCAAAGTGCGTGAATTAAACGTTGTGTAGCGGTTCGAGGCAAATCTCTTACGTTACCATGTTGGTAGTGACGTTGAAGTAAGCAAAGAATCATTGTTTCAGAGTGCGAAATTCTGAGTTTAAAATGTTCATAATATAAACTTTGCGGTAAAAAAATTGATCGCTGATTTAAATATAAAAATTAAATTTTTATGGTTCTTTGTTCAGCTGTGAATTTCTCCATTATTTATGCCCCGGTATTTATTTATTAATCTACTTTTGTTATATGGGTTAGCTGGTCTATATGTACATTTCATTTGCTATTAATACCAAAGTCGTCAGTAGGCCTTTAACCAAATTCCTGAAAAAACCTAATAAATTCCATTTGTTCGTTCATACAAGAGCTCCGAAAAAATCTTTGAGATTTACGAAATATACGAACAAAGTAAACTAAATAGCTTCTACAAAAAATTTCTGTATACAAGAAACATTTTTTATACGATTTAAATTTGAATAAATAAAAAAAAGAAGAATAATAGGTACTTAGTTGTTTATTTAATATAGTTATGGAATTTTTTTTTACTTTCCAGTAAAGGAACCAGGCTGTCGTGTTTCTTCGGCTGTAGTTCGGAAACTATTGAACTGATTCGGCTAAATTTAAATAGCAACTGATTCAGGTCTACTACTGACCGATTGACACTAAAACGAATTCTGTGTGATTTTTAGTTTGGCCGGAAAGTTGATTTCAACGGACATACATACATACGGACAGACGGACATATCCCAATAAACTTCTCTATTCATCACATTTGTGAAAATATATAAATTTTTTTTTCAGAAATGAATATTAAAGAAATTACACATTGAATGACAAACTTATATGTAGCGTTACACTTAAATTGAAGGGTGTAAAAAAAATATATATTGCAGAAAAAATATAGTGTCATGAAGGCTTTACTTTCCCTGTAAAATGCAATAGTTGAGTAAATTTGGTTTTATTTAAAAAAATATCTCTGGCACAAAAAAAAAGTACGCGAACGGAAAAATTGGCAAAACTTGCAGGTTATCCAAAGCAAATGATCACTCAAAAGCATAGTGTTGTAAAAATAGTAATAAATAGTAAATAGAAGTATTTGGTAAGATGCGTTCTTACAATTCTAAATTCGTAGAGAAATGTATTTAAATAAAAGTTCTGCATAATGTTTTACACTTGTTTATTTCCTATATGGATTTTCTTTTTCTGGTTTAATGTCATACGACAATACGTCCATACTAAATTTTTGGTACCTTAAAATAATTATAATTATAATATATATATAATATATATATAATATATATATAATATATATATAATATATATATAATATATATATAATATATATATAATATATATATAATATATATATAATATATATATAATATATATATAATATATATATAATATATATATAATATATATATAATATATATACAATATATATATAATATATATAAATAATAGATAAATATGGATGCGAAAAAAGAAAAAACTGGATATTGTATGTAGTGCTGAGACTTTTTAGAACATGCGTTTCACGTTGCAACTTGTTATTTTTATTTGAGCTTTTTTTTAAATTTCTATTAAAATGTTTTACATTTTGTTTGTTAAGTTTTTTTCAACCATATTTTTTTCTCTTCTGCTAGCTTTTATTGGAAAATATTGGTCCAGTAAAAATTTGCAGACTCTCACTAAAGAACTGTCATTTTACTCTCTTTTGCAAATTTTTGTGTAAACGAACGCATTTCATTTAAATCCAGCACAAATTTGCACGAGTTTTGGATTAAACGAACACACATGTACTACAAAAGCAACTCGAAGGAAAATGTTTTTTTTTTTTATAAGAATATTTTCTTTGGAAATAATACATATGTGCTGCAAATCGATAAATTTTAAATCAAATGGTTTTATGAGTTCTGAAACCAGTCAGTTTGAATTGAATAAATGCAATTTAAAATAGAATTGATAGAAAACAATACGACGATACATCTTGACAGTTTGTGAAACATCATGAAAAAGGGCCCAAAATATACAACGCTCGAAATGAACATATGATTACTTGGGGCAGGAGAGGTTATTATGTTATTCGAACCAAAAGGAAATATTTTCGAATTGCCATATACATAATTAATTAATTATCGAATTACCTAATAACCTTCCCTGCATAAACTTTATTTAATAATATTTTTATGCAGCTACTTACTTTTTCGCTATTTGGCTTAGTTCTCGCATAGCAATCGTAAAAAACATACAAATTGAAATAGTTTTCGTTTTCGATTTCGTTTCGAATTACATGTTTAGAGTATTTTTTAAGTAAAATCTTTTGATCTAAATATATTTCGTAAAAATGATATTTCTTTATTTAAACACTTCCAATAACAAAATAATAATAAAAATCTTATTAATTAAGTTCATATTTTGTTGTTTCTCTATCTCTCACATGTCCCAACAACCAAATTTATTTTATCTCTTCATTTAATTTTATATAAAATTTTAAAGAAAAAAAAATTCTACAATTATGTGCATTTTTGATTCGAACTTTATGGCTTGTATATAAATTTTTTTAATGCTAACCAACAACAAATACAAATTAACACAAATCCATGTTTTTTTTAATAAAATTTAAAAAAAAAAATAATAAATTTAGAGTGCTGAAGACGCAAAAAAACTTTTTTTTACTTCATTTCTCTTCCATAGAAATACCGAAATGTATAGCAAACTAAATGAAAAGAAACTTTTTAACCAAACTCACCGCTACTTATAACTCGTTGAATAGGAAAATATGAAAAAATCGCTCCCACTCATCACCGCCACGTAATCCAGAAACATAATTTCGAAAGAAATGCTCGTATTCTTTCGTATTATTTCTAATAAAACAAAAAAAAAAAAAAAACATTCTATATTTTTCTAATACTTACCCAATTAATTTAATTAATGATTGGCATGCATTTGTTACCTCAATGGGTTAAACAACCAACACACTAATTAATCTTCTTATATACATATATATATATTTTTTTATAATTGTTATAATTTCGTTTCAACGTTTTTTTTTTTTTTTTTTTTTTTTTTTTTCTTAATTCAATACCATATTTTCCTAACCAAATATAATTTTAACAAATATAATTTTTCTCTTCAATTTAAAGCTTTTTGTTTTAACCAACTTAAAAGAATAAAAAAAATAAGAATGAAAAAAAAAAAAAAAAAAAAGAAAATCCCACAATTTGTAACCTAAAAGCAAACAAACAGAAAACAAACTTTACAAAACCCTAAAACCCAATTTTCAGGCTTTGCGTATTCTACCAACACCAATATCAGCACCTCCTCCTCCACCACCCAACAGCATCAGCAACAACAACATCGTCACTATCATCTGCACCTTCAACATCAGCAGCAATTACACCACCCTCACCAACACCATCCCCACCATCACCACCACCACCAACAACAACAGCAGCAAAAACAACAACATCATCAGCACCACCAGCAGCAACAACAACAACAACTTCATCCCCATCATTTAAAGAACACTACTTCATCGACCATTTCATCCGCGTCAACGGCCGTTACATCGGCCGTTGGCGGTTCTTCGTTGCCCATAAAAACGCAAAATTACATGACGCCACAACATTTGCAGCAAAATTTGCCACCCTTGCCACCTCCGCCACCGCACATGACAGGTAACTATGACAGCTATATAGGCAGTGAGGAGAGTTACACATGCCCCCAATGTTTTCGCACTTATCGCCGACACGGCACTTTGCGACGCCACTTAAGGCAGGAATGTGGTAAAGGCAAATCGATGGTGTGCTCGGTATGTGGCCATCGCACAAAAAGGGCTGATCATTTGCGGCAACATGTCCGCAAGAAGCATCCAGAAATTGCACTGCGTTCATTGTTCAGACGTCGCAATACCTCCTTGCAAAATTCAAGTGCTCTCAACAATAGCAGTGACAGCATCAACAACAACAATAATAACGATGATCATACCACTCATAGAACAGGTAGTATTTTGCAACAACAATTACAGCAACAGCAGCAACACGATAACAATTTAAATTCAACAGCAGCCTGTATTGCTGCTGCCACATTGGCAGCCTTAAACTTAAAGTCTGGCATGAAAGTGCCAACGGCCACAGCGTCCGCGACTACTTCACCCCTAAAGTCAAATAACTATAATAAGAGTCAAATAAGTAATGAAATTGTTGACTTGGATGATGATGATGATGATGACGATGATGATAATGAAGAAGAAGACTATGATGAGGATGAAGGTGTCGCAAATATTGCAAATGAAACGGACATTAAAGATTTTCATGGGGAGGACAGTGGGGAAGATTTAGGAGCACCAACACAAGCCAATGCCATTGCAGCCGCGAATGACATGTCCTCATCTTTTGTCTATCCGCCACATTTTCAGCAACAATTGGGCGTGGTAAATAACGGAGGCAGTTCTAGTGCTTCAGGCGGTGTTATACAAGATGAAAAAATTAGCATTTAAATTTTTAAAAGAAATGTAGTGATTTATTTTTTTCCCCCGTTTTACGGTTGTGAGTGCCTCTCTTCTCCCAGAGTTTTAAGTAGTTGGATGTAGACAGAAGATGTCATATGAGTTGGTTTAAAAGTTTTTATTGTATTAAGAAGCCTTTCGCCTTTCCTACATTTCTTTAATGTCCAGCTAATGTTCTTCTTCTGCTTCGTACAGTTGTGCTAACAGTTGATAAATTTTTATTTTATTAACAAAAATCTGCTAGTGTAGTGTAATGAAAAAAAAAAAACAAGAACAAGTGATATTAGAAAAAGGGGATGGGAAGATATCAAGAAGGAAAGGAAGGAGAAGTAGTTTTCTACATATATGTATATGTATATTATTTTATTTATTCTATATAATTATTAGTTTTTTTCCTTATTTAAATTAGAAATAATGGCGAATTGTTTTTTTTTTGTAGCCTAAAAGTAGGCAATTATTTTTTCTGTTTCTCCTAACAAAACTATTTTTAAAAGTATGCAATTTTTACTTCAATTTCTAAGCAAAGGTTGTGGGTTAATTTGTACAATTTCTATGAATTTACCCCACTGGCATTGGCTGTTTGTTAGACAATTGTGTTTAATATACAACTCTTAAAAGAATCTTCTGACAAAAACATCTATTTCTTTCTCTTGATTATTACTTTTTTTTTTTTGTTTTTACAAATTTTCTCAGAAAATAATTCGTTCGCGTAACAGTTTCTCATGTGCGATGAATATTCTAAGAGAAAAAAAATGCACTCGCCGACGATCAAAAACACATTTAAATAGATTCCACGATTGAAAATGCCATCTGGTTATTATAGAGGTTTTTTTCCGGTCACTGCATGTACCCACACATAATTGAGCCTAATAAAATTTAATGAACACATGTCACACAGGACGTTCGACCCAATTGGGTACAAACTTGGTCCCGTTATGGCAGTAAATATAGTACAAAGAAAATATTGCATACTTTTTTTTTTATTAATTTTTTTAATTTTTTTTTTGCCTATTCAGAAGCCTACAGCTGAATGAAAGAAAATAATGTAATTTCTCTTAAATGCCAATTTTAGTTTTAAATTTTCACTATCAACTAAATTCTCCTACGAGTGCCAAAAGTTTCAGAATAAGAAATAATTTGCCATTATTTTTATTATTTATTTAAGTAAGTAATGGAAGGGGCGGGGTATATTCCCAAGGCGTATTTACTTCATTCAAGGTGGCACCGCTAGAGCACCAAACATAAAAAGAGTCTCTAATATATGGATGGTCCTTCAAAAATTTCTAAATCCGATCCTGTTGTTCCTCGTTTTGTACATATGTAAAGCAGTGCTGCAGCGTCTGCTGTGGTGTACAGTAGAGACAGCAGTTATTTTTATGCTAAAGAAGAACCAATTTGTTTATTATTCATTTCCTTTACAGACATTTTCTATCGCTCAAATACCGACAAAAGAGTGCGCCATGGTATATATAGTTATCACGCAAACATTTGCTGACTGTCATAGGGTTTGAATCCGCAACTGTATACCACAATCTTTGTGGTGAATAAACTAAAAATAATTTAACCAACAACACTTAACACCTATATTTATGCACTCTGGTATACACACTGTTATCAGTGAAACTACCAAAATCGCGCACGAACACTTACTTGAAAATAATATGGCGTTCAGAACCACACTACAATTGGAAACAATTTAGTTCGAAACAAGTTTTTTCGCGATGAATGTTGTGACGTCTCGCAACCAAACTTCAAAATTTGTTTTCACATAAACAAATATAAATTATATTTGCTTACGACTGATAACCGTATTTTTTTTTTGTTTATTAAAAAAAAATTTAAGCAAAAACATTATACCTACAAACAATTTCAATGTAAAATATCCATTATTCCAAATGTATTCTAATAATACCTTCAAATTCTCTTTATGATATACTTTGTCCTGCTGACCAATTCTTTTATATGGACATTTTCATAAAGAATAAACACTGACATGTTGGCACAGAGAAGTGGAATCGTATAATGTACATTGAAACCAAAAAAATATTTGTACAATTTTAGTTGCTTCTTGGAACAACACGTTTAACATTCTGTGACTCTTACTCCGACTTAGAGTTGACGTAGCGATACCACCACCAGGTTAAATATGCCTTGAAAATACTCCTAATATGGCGAATTCCCAATAGTGCAATACCCATCGAAAATAAATACATACATATATTTTTCAACTGTCAAATATACATAATTTTTAATAGTCTATGACGGATGTAATATTCTTTTTTTTTTAACAATCTATTTTATTAAGCTTTAAGGTTTTTTTTTATTTATTATTTTTATATAATCTCGATATTTCGTTAACCTTCAGGAAATTTTTATTTTTAAATTTTTTATTTTTTTTTTCTTTTTTCTTTCCAAGTTTTAAGAAAAATTTTTTTTTTTTTCTTAAACTATATTGAAGGGATAGTTCGTGAGCGTACCTTTTCAAATGCATTGCATTCCTGTGAAAAAGAATATAATTTTCAAAAAAAAAAATATTCAAATCAATAATTAGTGTGGCAGCTCAACGGTGTGCATATATGCGCAACTATTTTTGCTCAGGGATTTTTTTTAGTGCAAACGAAGTAAAATTAAGCAAATTTGCAAATACGTGCATTTTGATGCTGTATTGGGAAAAAACTATGCATTTGTGCACACATTAGCGTTTGCACAGTTTGCACTACCCATCGTAAGAGCCCCTTAAAAATGTTTCACAATCCAAATTAAAAGAGTAAATTGCAAGAAAAAGTATTATAAGTTCATCAACTTTGGATAGCATTTGAAAAGTAAATTATCAAAATTTTAGTCAAAAGTGTTTTATCAAAACGATAAGAACGCATCAAAGACATATTCTGAAATTTAAATTTGGATGTCAAGAAACATTAGCGCGTCTCACGGTTTTTAGTAAAGACCTTCTATATCTTGCAGCTTTGCTATAATAATAGCCAAACCTCTGGTGTAAGCGGGGCGTTCTCCTTCGAGGAGGTCCGCAACCGAACCTAGTATAACAACAACAAAATACATTGGTTTATGAAAGTTAGAAAACCTAAACGTTTACAATAGTAATTTATTACGAAATCGCGAAATCCGCTACTATTCCTCCACTATACTAATTTCTCTAAATACTTTCCTAGTTGCGCCGTAATGCATTGCATGTGCAGAGGTCATCTCCCCAGTAAAAAAAAAATTTATCGAATTCACAAGGCCGTTGTATCATTGCATCGGTTTTATTTAATACAATAGTACAAACTTACGGTTGGTAATTTGCACATAAAAATGAAATACACTTGTAAATTTTTTCATATATTTTTGAGAAGAAGAATATTAAAACAAACAAATAAATTATGTTAGCCCGGCGAAAAATTAAGAAAATGATTTGCAAAAAAATATATGTAAATGGAAATTAACGTAAATAATTGGGCGAGAAGTAAATAAAGAAAACTAGTCGCAAGTCACACCTTCGTCGTGTATGGTGTATCGTTCAAAAGGACAATATGCTTGTGAACAGGCATATTTGTAGTTTCGATATTTTATCGTATATTTATTGTTATTTATATTTTTTTTTTAAAAGAAAACAAAATTGCCATTTGTGTAATTTTATTGCAGCTTTGGGAATTTCAATTCGAAGTGAATTGTTTTTTTTTTCCAAGTTTTTCACGATAAATAATTTTGATTCAAATAATTTTCAAATTGACACTTAATCAAAAAATACTCCCAGACCTGGCGTCAATTAAAGTATTTCAATCAAATATATGTATATCAGAGACCAAATTACGGTATTCGTTTCGAATCGAAAATTCAAACATTAACATTAAATAGTACAGGGCGGCTATTTCTATTAGCCGCCGTTCAAAAAATTATTCAGTTCATGTCCTTGGCAACGGCTGTTTTGAGTGCCCAAGGAACAATTTTATAATTTTAATTAAAAATTTAATTATTACAAGATTTTTATGTAAGCTCTTATTTACTATATTAAAAAGTCCAATTATTTTAGTTTCTTTGCTTCCTTTTAGCATTTCGATATCAAACATTAATAAGTGTTTTTTTTTTTCTTATCAGCTGAAAGAACTTTTTGAAATAGCACAACTAAATTATGACGGTTTGTTCATAGCAGTCATATTGCTTCTTTTTGTTATTTCAAAACATATGACTTTTTGACTACCTTGTGAATACCCCAATTGATGAAATACACAATAGACATTGCTGTGAATTGGATAAATAATTTTTAACTCGATCGTTTGCTTGACTGTTTAATTTTTCTCATGGTATTTGACAGTTGGAAAATTAATAATAACGAACATCAGCTGTGTTCTCTATTGCTTTATTCGCCTTTCACTTGTAAAATTTATTTCTTAAAAAAAAAAGAAAAAAAAAAACTATTTGAAGTGCAATTTTTTTAAATTATTGAAAACCTATAATTTATGCATAAATTTAAGTTACAAAAAAAAAAAAAAAAAAAAAAAAAAAAAAAAAAAAAAAAAAAAAAAGAAAAAAACAAGGGGGTGCTAACCAAATTAACACTATTAGAAAAATAAAATGAAACTGAACTAATCAAATTAACCAAAGATTTATTTTATATACAATTATTTTTGCTAAAAATTTTTTCGATTAATTTCTTTTGTCATATTTTTGTAATCACATAAGGTACGCATTTGTCTTTCTCCCTTGTGTATTGTATTTAAGCCTTGTTTGAGTAAAAAGTGCATTTAGTTTTTAAAATAAACTCGTGGAAAAGTATTTTTTTTTTTTTTTAATTTATAAAACTTAAACTAACAATACAATTTTGTATAAATTTTTGTGTTTAAAGATTTTTTTATAAATTAATACTATAATTATTAAAAAAAAAGAAGAAATTTTAATAATAAATATAAAACTTAAACAAGTGTTCGTTTTAATGTTAGGTAAAACAAATTGTTTATGCAGGTTGTTTTATGTCATTATAAGTGCATGTCTGTGTTTCACCAACAAGGATTTTGTTTAATGAAAATTAGTTGTTAAAAAACATTTCTTTTAACTATATCAAATGTGGTTAACATGTTTTTATTGCATTTATTTACGGTCAATATTAACACTTAATTTTCATAAAATAATTTCTTTGTAAATATTAGATATACATATTTGTACATGGGGTCTTTATTTCCTATATATTCGTACATACATACATACATACCTAAACATACATACATATATTCTACATAGTTTGCGAGTGTAGGTTATGGCGGCTTCAAAATCGGTTATTGTATTTACATATATTATATTTCTAATTAAAAATTGTATTATTTTTTTTGTTTTCACTTTAATGATGCTTCCAAATTGTAAGGCAGTCGTATTAGCGGCCAGTGCCCCCGCCTCTAAATGCGTGCGATTAATTCTTTTTAGAAAACCAAAAACAAAATTAAGTTTAGTCTTCTAGTCGTCGTTCATTTCGATATAAATATGCGAAATAATATTTGTTCGCATTTAGAGGCGCAGGCAGTTAAATATTATTTTCTCTAGGCTGAAATTCGAACATACGTTTTGTTTTACATTTTTTACACACACAAAAAATAAACCGAGGAAAAAAATCAAAACAACATCCCGCCTTTTAAATTATTTAACTTAAGTTTTTGTATTATATTTTCGATTTTGAGTGCAAATTGTTGAATTCTTCTTATATAGTTTACTTTATCAGTTTTAAACAAGTAAAAAAAAAAGAAAAAAAAAACTTATGCAACAAAAAAAAAGACAATTAAAAATAAAAGAACTCAGAAAAATAGCACACCCATCCATCATGGCTTATTTTTGCAGATTTACGGACCTTATATAATATAGCCTCAGCAGCAGCCGCCGTTATAGCTGCAGCCACTTCTCAGCAAAAACAACAACAACAACAACAGCAGCAACAGCAACAACAACAACAGCAGCAACAACTCACAAACAACACCACAGCAGCCAGCGGCAGCAGCTTGACCGGCAGTTGTAATGCCAACAATAACCTTTTGTTAAATACATCCAATAGTAGTAGCAATAATACGTTAAGCCATAATTGTACAACAATTAGTAATAGTGGTGGCACTGTTAGCATTATTAGCAATACAAAAGCACAAGTAGCAAATTTAGCCACAACATGTTTGAATGTTGCAGCAACACCTTCCTCCTCCTCAGCCTCATTAACACCTCGCTCAACTAGTCGCAATAGCTTAGATTGTTCAAATATGTCCAATTTATTGGGAACAACACCTGCTTCCGATTTGTATGACAACGAACAGTTGACCATACATAAGATCTATAAATGTTGCAGCAACTTGACACCTCAACAACCTCAGTTATCTCCCTTAGCAGCAAATGTATTAGGCCAACAGGCTTTAAATGCTAGCAGCAGCGGTGGCGGCGGGGTCGGCAGCACCAAATGTATAAATAACAACAATAACGCTCACAGCGTACATCTGACTAAAAGTATTAGTGGAAAAACATCATCGTCCAACTGTTGTCCCAGTGATAATTGTAATGATTGTCAAATGTCGGCCGCTGCTGCAGCGGCTGCATCATTTCAATTAGCCAATCTTTTAGGTTCCACAATGTTGCTGCCGCATGTCGCATCTAATACGACGAAAACCGTTAGCAATTCCTGTTCGTCTCTAGCGAACACTCAAAGTGCAAAATTGAATTCCAATAAACCAACTTCTGCCATAAACTCTTCTACAAATTTGAAAAATCTTAGCAACAATGTTGCTGCAGTTGGCGTTGTACCTCTAGCAACTACAGCATCAACGTTGCCAACCTCCTCCTCGTCATCAAGTTCGCTATCATTAATAGCAATGCCAAAGAAACTGAATACCACAATATTTCAGTGTGATTTTTGTTCCTTCTCATGTTCTTGGAAATATGATTTAAAACTGCATATGCGTCAGAAACATGGTATACATAATAAGAAAATGTAAATGTTGCTGCAACATTTATAATATTCGTGGTAAATCGAAATTAATGGTGTTCCTTTTCGGTTTTTTTTTTATTAGATATACATCTCGTAAGTGTTATTTTACACAATTTAGAAGATTGGATTTATGGCCAGCTCGTGTGGGAGATTTTTTTATTGAACGCATGAATGAATTTTTCTAAACGAGTTGGCCTTGGCTGGATGACTGTTTTGTGTAAAGTACGCCTTAAGGGTTTAGTAGCGAAATAAAAATAAATACATTTCAAAATTTGATTTAATAAATTTTAACTAAAACCTTTTAAATTTTTGCTGTAAAAGGAACAGCTTAATTTCGTTTCTTTCTATAAAACGATAGATGTTCATCTTAAACGTATTTTGCGTATAATAGTGAGTTAAAGACGTTAGTGTTCGACTGATTAATTGATATTTATGCAGCAAAAGTCAAAGTTTCTTTATTTTTAAGATAAACTAATTTTGTAAAAGTATTTAAGTGGAGCTAACTATGTCGCCGGAAATTTGGAAATCTTTCCTATAGAAATTATTTAGTGCTTTCCATAAATTTGGCTGTTCTTTAAATTAAACATAAACAAATTTCTTGTTTTGGAAAAATTTCGGTTTTGACTTTGGTCTTTGAGATGGCCCTTAAATGTGCCTTCTTTCGAACACTAAAAAATTGTTTATTTTTTGCGTGCGCTCTTATTCTATTTGGCTTCGTCAACACCAGATATTAGAAATCGACTTGTAAACAATTTCTTTGCAGTTGTCAAAAACATTTTTCCGCAGCAGTCAGTTGATTTAAATTGACTTACTGGAGAGTATTTTGTTGTCAGTGTTGTTGATGTTGATGTTGACGTTGAATAAATATTGACACAATATTTAATGACCGTTGTTGACGACGCCAAATATAATTGGGGTAATTAATATCTTTCGAAAAGCGTTTTCGCTGTCGTTTTATAGAATTTTTATATTTTCTCTGTATGATTTCTTTTATAGAATACAAGACTTGAAAAAAAAAACAGGTGCTAAGAAACAAATAAAATATCATTTTTTATCTAATAAATAATTTAACGATCTGCCGCACCAAATACGATTGAAAATTTCTTTCGAATAAGAAATAAATTAAAATTAGAATTTTCGTTAGATTTTGGTGCGACAATCCACAAAAGGATTATAAAAATTAAGATTAGAATGTCAATAAAAAAAAAGTAACGCTCCATTTTCCTACGCTCGCTTGTTTAAAAAAAATTTCTTCTAATATCGAAAAAGTTCTCGTGTCTTTTTGTTTACTTGAAAAAGCACTTGACTCTTCTATTTACTCTTTTTAGTTTTTTGTCTGTTAATTTTTCGATCTTTTTTAAACTCCCAATAGATCTCTTACTTGTAAATCTTGCAGAATCTTCTGACGAGGACGAACATTACGACAATATTCCTTTACACCCCATTAAAATTACTGCCGCAAAATCTCTTGCTAAAGCACGTGTTACCACAACCGTAACTTACCGCGATCATAGACGTCACCGTTCAACACGTAGTCAAAACGCTGCTGTCTTCAGTTGTCCCAACTGTCCCAAAGCCTATACAATGCGCTGTAATCTTTCTCGTCATATGCGTGTAGAATGCCAAAAAGAGCCAAAGCATACGTGCCCCATATGTAATGCCAAATACTATTATCGTTGTTCGTTGGTGCAGCATTGTAAAATACTACATAAACACAATTTACAAACTTAAAACTTTCCTTGTAATAAATATGCTTTGTTTTTTTTTTTATATTATAATTCTCGCCTTGGCACGTGGTGATTTGGTAATCTCAATTGGGCAGATAGTCTGAGAAATTTTAACTTATTTACATGGAGTTTTGCTAGACGTCTATGTAGTCCTTTGAGTTACTAAAACAGCACATTATTATTAGTTCTTCCTTTATTGTAAATTATTTTCTGCGTTCTAAATGGATTTGTGAAATTCGGATACATTTATTATGTTGATCAACATGTTGCTGGATGACTTTTTGCGACTTATTATGAGTGTCATTACCAATCTAAAACATATGGCACGTGTTGCGTCACATTTTAAAGTTTTCATCACGACAACGACACGCATAATAAGAACTTTGTTCAATTGGTCAATTTGGGGAACAACAAACAGTTTGCAAAATCTTAGCTGTTATGCGATTGATCATAAAACGTGACGTAAAAAAAGAGCCCGATATACATATTTATCTAAATAGGAAATTTCTTTCGAATATTTGTAATGTTTCAAATTTCAAAATGAATTAAACGACCTATTATTCTATTATTTCACATTTTAAAAATATCTTATTTTTATTATTATATTTTCTTTTCTTATTAAAGCATTTTATTCCTGTTTATTCCATTTTAGTACATTTCGTGCGAAAAACTGTGTAAAAGTTAAAAAAAATTACGCAAAATAAATATGAAATAATGTTGCTGCTGAAGTTGTATCCTGTTAATTTTATGTATCTGTTTTTGTTTGTTTTTTTCCCACTGCCAAATGTTGCTGGCGACATATTGATCAGTTTTTATTGTTGGTTTGATAAGAAGAAAAACAAAAACATTAAAACAAAATATTAAATTTAGTGGCATAATTAGTTGTCAAAAAAAAAGAGACAAATACAATTGCAACAATTTTCTTCTAAAGCTGTGCTGTATTCACATTATATTTATGTTTTTGTCATATAGAATGTCAGTTTTTAATATGATAAATTTGTATATACAGTCTGAACACCTTTAAACAATAGCATGTGTTATTTCACACTTTTTTTTTTTTTTTTTTTTTTTGATTTAGAGCATGTTCTATTTTCAAGTGACAAAGCATCTGACATCAGCTGTTTTGCTGGTTCGGCAAATATATTTCTATTAAAATCTATTTATTTAAGCATAACCTTTTGAAAAGGAAAATTTTTAATTAAATTAAATATAATTAAAAATTAACCGAAATATAAATCAGTATATAATTTACCATCAGTATATTGTTTGTAAACTATTAGAGGTTATATCACATGTAGGTAATATACCAACGTGTGAACATTATAATTAGAAAACCTTTTTTATAACACATTTTTTGACGTAGACATAAAATCACTTGTGTATAAAGCAATGACATTCCTTGGGACAAAAACATGTGAATGTGAATGTGAATACAGCTTAAATAGTGGTATTGAGGCTCTTGACAAATTGTAAAATGTTTCCAGCCTGACAAGTTGCGAAACATTTTTGATAAATTCCCACAGAGCATTTGTCTCAATATTTCCCATTATTTGTTTGTTTCCCATTATTCATGAATTAATTGTGTTTAGGGTGTGGATAAGGGAATATACCGTCTAAAGGGTTAGCCGTAGAGATCTTTTTTTAAATTAAAATAAAATCATTAAGAAGAGCCTATTTCACCAATTCTATTTAAATATCATTTCATATATAGAAGTCATTTTCCATTTTCATCAACATATACATATGTATAGTGCACACTCGGTTTTCACCACTAATTAAAAAGCAGACCTGTCGCTGAAACAGAGTTTTCACGATAACCCTAACAATTTTTGTAATTGTTATAAACATAAACTTTTTATTAATATACATATTTCTGATGGACATGATGAGTTTTTAAGTTGCTTATTTTTTTTGGCAGATTATTCTTTCAGTTAATGTCTGAATTGCACAGTTCATAGCGCTGTTGTCGGTTTGTCACTTTCTAAAGGTTATTATATGCATATGTTAATCGATCGTCTATTTTAACTTTTGTTCTTCATTAGCACTATCATATGATTTCTACCCTTCTGTTTCCGATAGTTTTTATTTGCTCATCATTAATGAAAAAAAAACTAACGGGATTCTGCGTTAATACTGGGGTCTAATCACCTCACCGTATTCGATAGTGAGCAAACTATCGTTTCGTATAATATTTCGATACGTATCGAGTAAGCAAATCGTCTAAAACCATGTATATCGAATCGTAATTTTTAGCAAATTTTAATAGATCAGACTAATATTTGCTTGTTTTTAAGTTGTCCTTTTTTATCTCCATACGATTGACACTGAAGTATAGAATTACATTTCATTCGATATCGAATGATGCTTTGGCATGATGCCAAACTAAGAAATTTCTATGCATCCCTGAAAAAGCAAAGAAAAATGAATAACACGTAAATAGAAACTTTTTTTTTTTTGCCTTCGCCACTGGAATCCTTCGACAACAACTGACACAAATACAATCACTAATGAACATCAGAAAAAATGAGCGATGTTTTTATGATTTAATCGGAAACTGGGGTCGAATCCAGTAAGTTTTTGGTTTTGTGATCAACGTGCAGGCTACTGCAGCCATCGCCAATGTACATCTATCAACCACAGTATTAACATAAAGTTGATACATTGTGTAGTTACTTTTTAATACGTGCTATACTAACGGCCCTTTTCACACTGTACGATTAAAAGTTAACGTGAGCTTTAACAGCAAGTTTTGTATGCCAAAGTTGACGTTAAAGTCCACGTTAACTTTTAATCGAACATTGTGATTAGGGCCGTAACACTTTGTGTCCATTTCTTACCGTAATAAGTGAATATAGAAATATATGAAATTATAAGAAAAACAGAAAGATAACTTCCTGTGTCGACATTATAAGATGGCGTTGTCAGACGAAATAGCAAAGCTTTACCATATTCTTGTGTTTCATTATTTCAGTTCGTGAAAATGGAAATTTTCTAAACAGACTTTAAATGAAGATCTTTAATTAAATTAAAGTGTGAAATATGTTTGGTAAAAGAGAGACTGACCCTAAGATCATGTTATTCGAATGTTGCCTGCGGCTGCACTCTTTGCATCATTGTTGCCAGTATCTTATGAATTAAGTTGGCCTTATAGTTAAATCGTGTTTAGGTTATGGACGAATACTTTTTAGTTCAATTATTTCCAAAGAAACTTAATTCAGAGGCGGCATATCACACGACTCTTTTGGGCAGGTTTTCAACGTAAAAGGAAAGGAATGGTATTGTCAATCACCCTTATTGTGTTTGGCGTATTCGTCTCGAAAACGCGGCGTATTTTACAAATTGCAATCGCAGTTGACGAAAACGCTAATATATACAACACATGCGACTACAAATACGCCAGTAGTCGAAATACGTCTACGCCAAACACAATAAGGGTGAATAATTGAGTTTGGGATGGCTACTTTATGCAGCTTCGAAGTCCACGAAAAATATTTCTCACAGCATGCTGATTATTCATAACACAGCACAATATTTGGGAGACCTTTTTGCGAGCAAATAAAATCCCTCTTAAATAGATCATTCAATAAATAGGATATTGAGAAGAGTGGCGTAATTTGCTCTTAAGAATATCAACTGAGCAGCTAATTTCAAGAAATGGGTAACCTTCTTATTCGCACTTTCTCCTATTCAAAATTTTCTTTTTTGTTTTTCTTGGACCAGCACGCACGGGACGACCCCTACACATGCGATGTATTGTGCTGGAACAAATTTCTTTTTATTATTTTAGTGAAAAAATAAGATTTTTTGTGTTTTGCTTTCAAGTACATATGTAAATACCGAAAGAAATTTTCATTCGCCTTTAGTGAGAAAAATTCGCTAAAGGAGAATAAAAAATTAAGATTACAATATCAATAAAAAAAAAAAGTAACGCTCCATTTTCCTACGCTCGCTTGTTTAAGAAAAAATTTCTTCTAATATCGTTATTGTGTCTTTTTTTCCTTTTACTTTAAAAAGCACATGACTCTTCTATTTACTCTTTTTAGTTTTTTGTCTGTTAATTTTTAGATCTTTTTTAAACTCCCAATAGAAATCTCAATTGTAAATTTTGCAGAATTTTCTGACGAGGACGATGATTACAAGAATATTCCTTTACACCCCATAAAAATAACTGCCGCAAAATCTCTTGCAAAAGATTGTGGTGACAAAGCCGCAACGTATAGCCCTCATGGACGTCATTCTTCAGCACTTTGGCAAAAACCTGATGTCTTCAGTTGTCCCAACTGTCCCAAAGCCTTTACAATGCGCCGTACTCTATCTCGTCATATGCGTGTAGAATGCAAAAAAGAGCTCAACTTTATATGCCCCACATGCCATGCCAAATACTATTATCGTTGTTCGTTGGTGCTGCATTGTAAACTCGTGCATAAACAGAATTTAGATTTTTAGAAATGTCCTTAAGAAGATTAAAATAAATATGCTTTGCTTTTTAATTATAATTCTCGTCTTGGCATGTGGTGATTTGGTAATCTCAATGGTCGAATAATTGAGAAATGTTGACTTCTTTACATGGAATTTTCCTACACATCCGTTGAGTTACTAAAACAGCACTTTATTATTTTATTGTTCTGATCTTTTTTCTTCATTGAACTTTTTTTTTTTTTTTTTTTTTTTTTTTTTTTTTGCGTTTTACAGAGATTTCTGATATTCGGATACATTTATTATATTGAGCAACATGTTTCTAGGTGACATTTTTTGTTTTTTTTTTTTTTTTTGTAATTTTAGAAGCACGTGACTGCTATTTACTCTTTTTAGTTTTTGTCTGTTAACTTTTAGATGTTTTTTAAACTCCCAATAGAAATCTTACTTGTAAATTTTGCAGAATTTTCTGACGAGGACGAAGATTACGACAACAATATTGCTTTACACCCCATAAAAATTACTGCCGCAAAATCTCACGGACGTCAGCGTTCAGCACTTTGGCAAAGACCTGCTGTCTTCAGTTGTCCCAACTGTCCCAAAGCCTATACAATGCGCTGTAATCTTAATCGTCATAAGCGTGTAGAATGCCAAAAAGAGCCAAAGTATACATGCCTCATATGTAATGCCAAATACTATTATCGTTGTTCGTTGGTAAAGCATTGTAAAATACATACTACATAAACAAATTTACATTTTTAAAAATGTACTTATGAAGATTAATAAATATGTTTTGTTTTTTTAATTATAATTCTGGTCACGTGGTGATTTGGTAATGTCAATGGTCAGATAGTCTGGGAAATATTCGGTCTTATTGCGGTTGTCAACATCGACGTCGACACCAAAATGTATCCCCTTTTACGTCGATAGGCTGCGACTATCTTTTCAAATTTAAATTGGCATTTACAAAAGTTCGACTTTTTCAGCAAATATCAAATAATACTTTTAAGTGAAAGCTATCGCATATCGCTTTGAGAGAGGTTACATTTTGGTGTCGACGTCGTCGTTGACAACCGCAATAAGGCCGATTGACTTCTTTACATGGAATTTTGCTACACGTCCGTTGAGTTACTAAAACAACACTTTTTTTTTTTTTTTTTAATCTTATGATTTTTGCTTCTTCATTATAAATAATTTTTTGGCGTTTACAAGGATTTATGATATTCAGATACATTTATTATGTTGAGCAACATGTTTCTATATGCATTTACTCGTTTTGTTGAGCAACATTTATAATTTCTTTTGCAAAATATTAGCTGATTTAGGCAGTTGGTCTGATTTTGTTTTAATCGTAAAACGTGCTGCGTTTTAAACTTATTGTTCGCATTGTCGGAATATATAATTGTCGGATAATATAAGGAAGTATTTTTTTTTTCTTAAATTTCGCGCAAATTAAATGACAAAGAATGTTTCGCACCATACGATACCCTATGTTACTTAGAAATAAACGGGAAATATTTCTTATTGGATCATGATATTCGTAACACTGCTCAATGTTTTAAACACATTGTTGCTGCGTTAATTTTCACATGAGGCATTGCCGAAACAATAGTGAAGAAAAATCAGCTAACAGTATGACATCAGTTACTTGTGATTGGTGAAAACAAACTGAATAAAAAGCTCTCTAAATGTAACACCAAGGCGCGGTGGTCGAAGTAGTCTGCACGTCGAATACAAAACGAAAATTTTTCCTGGGTTCAACTTCACTTTCACAGTCATAAAAACATCTTGAATTTTTTCTAATGCGCATTTGTGTGGCTTTGTGTCAGTTGTTGTGGGATAGCTTCAATGGCGAAGGCATAGTCAGTGCTCACTGGCCAGTAACGTCTGCAGCTGTATTCAATTCACAGGCACACCAGAACGCCCTCCTTCGTTGGTATTGTGTAGCACGGGCAAAGTAAAATAATTACTAACCTATCATTTCTCCTACTATTCCTTTCCTCTAGTTCCATTTACAATGCACCGCATGTGTAGGGGTCATCTCCTGAGTGCTGGTGCAAGGTAAAAAAAATTAATAGAATATTGAGAAGAGTGTGATATTTTTCTCTTAAAAATATCAACTGAGCAGCCCAACTTAAAAAAATTGATTCTAGGTTTAACCTTCTTATTTGTGCTTTCTCCTAATAAAGACGAATTTCTTTTTCTTTGAAACCTGAAAATATGCCGCGTTTTGTTTTTCTTATAAATGAAAACTGGTGTGTTCAGTCAATCGAGTGAAGTGAAATCACGCGATTACCCAAAATGAATGAATGGATCGTTAAAAAATTCCACGATATTTATACAATTTAAATAATTAAAGCAAAACATGTACATATAATATGTCAGTTGACACTAAAATTACTAAATATCCGAAATTACTCACGTGCATATAATAATTCGATTTGTTTCTGAAACATGTTGCATTAACAATATAATGTCTAATGTAGGCTTTAAATTTGTTGTTTTTAATCATTGTGAAAATGTGTGCCAAATTGTAAATGAATTTGGAGCGTTATTATTTTATTTAGTCCTTGCATTTTGTTGGAAATTAATTTAATATAGTACTAACGACTTCCATTAATTTAAATTATGTAAATTGTAAATTTGTTATTTCTTTTCGTATACGTTTTACATAAGAACTTGTAAATTATCTGCCAATCGGTGTAAATGCGCACGAAGGCTTATTTCAAATAATCAAATTGAAAACAGTAGAAAAAAAAAACGCAAATTATGTTTGTGAAAGAAAGGTTCGTGCACTTTTACATTGAGAAGAGGCGATATGAGTATTTTCAAAGGTAGTTACTATTATATATTACATTTGTATATTAAAAAAAAGAAAAATAATTGTAAAAATAGGTAATAAATATTAAAAATATTTAATGTTAACAAAGAAAATAAAGTTTCATTAAAAAAGAAATGTATGAAAAAAGTTTATTAATAGAAAATTGCCAATACGTATGTTGTTACTTCATAGAAATTATATAAAACTTTTTGTTTAATTGTTTATAATTTTTTCTTTTTTTTTTTATTATATTTTTGGTGATTTAAATGAAACTAAACTGTCATTTTAATATCCAGTATAATTGTTGTAGAGCTTTAAATCTATAAGAATATTTTTATTTCTTTCAATTTTCGCTCTTTCTTTCTCTCTCTCTCTCTCTCTCTCTCTCTCTCTATTTCCCATATTGCGATATTTACATATATGTAAATATGTATGATGATTTCATATGCATATACAGGAGCTGCTTTTTATATGAAACATCTGCCCCACCTAATATTGCCGTCAGCTTTGTCAGAACGACAATCAACATCATCATCATCACCATCTTTATTACTAACAACATTTTCCAATTTGCCATCAGAAATGGCACCGCCATCATCAACCTCAGCATCGTCATTTCCACCAATGTCGTCACTTGATACCTATGGTTTTAACAGTAGTAGTACTAGTCGCAAATCCACACGTCTTAGGAAACCTTTAACATTTGAATGTGCCACTTTACCGTTACTAACTATACGTGAGATTAAAAAGAAATCGAAATTTGTTTGTGAGCAGTGTCCAAATAAATCATATCAAACCTATAATAGTCTTTTGCGGCATCAACGTGTCGAATGTAACAAAGATCCTCAACATGTTTGTTCTACGTGTTCGATACGTTTCTATTATTTGACTACGTTACGTAAACATACAAAACGTATGCATAATATAGATTATGATTTAGAAAATACTTTATAAAGTTAAACTCTTTTAAGATCAAAAGCAATAAATTAACAGAAATGATACTTTTAATGTTTTTTTTTTTTTTTTTTTTTTTAAATAAATGTTCTGTTGTATCTACAAAAACAAAAAGTATATAAAAAATGTTGTTGTACTTTGTTTTTAGATTTATTAACTGTAAACTTTGATATATTATATATTACATAGGATTTTATTAGTATATTTTGATTTATATATTCAATTTGTAATACTTATTGTACATTTTAAAGTATTTTTTGTAACTAAAATTTGAAAAAAATTTTTTAGTATATGAGTAGTGCAAGACTAAAAATATTTAAATGGAGTATATTTAGTAGAAGGGTTTTTTTTTATTGGAGTATTAAAGAAAAATGTTGCAAACTGGTGTATGAAATTATATATGAAATTAGTTCTTAGGAAATATTTACGATGCTGCAATACGTTGTCGGATCAGCTGCTTGATGTACTTCATTTCAATTGGCAGCAGTGACGTAGAAAACATGTAGTTTTTTTAAATAGTTATAACTGAAGCGGTTGGAGTCTATGGTGTATGTTTTCCTATGTGAGTAGCATTTATTTACAAAACCAAATAGTTTTGAAACTATTGCGAAAGACTTGAAAATTTGAAAAGAAAAACGATTCTTTCATTTGACAGACACAAGTGTGGCACGCAACGTAATTTTGAATTATATGTGCGTTCGTTCACCAGTATTCAGTTTAAAAATTCACAAAAGCTCACGGAAATGAAAATTTTGTAAAAACGAAAAAAAAACAAACAAAAGGGTGTAAATTAATGCTGCAGTCCTCCTATTGGAAAAACATTTGGCGAAATCAGCTATTCTTGGTAAGGGCATGTGGTTTAATATCCTAAGCAGTGTAAAAGAAAGTATTAAATTATTGAAGCCACATTAGGGTAAAGTTCGTAACGTTTTTAGTCGGAAAGAATTAGACATGAGGTAACATTCGCAGGAAACAAAGGAAACAAAAAATCAACGTCAATCAATACCAACGCGTTTTCGGAAGTAGATTTCTAGTTGCAAACGAAAGTATAAAATATTTAGTGGTTTCTTTTATATTGTTAAATATTTGATTGAAAAATAGAAACATACATTGCACAGAAATTATATATTTTTTCCATTTTGAAAAATTGCAAAGCTGTGATTTTGAAATCATTTCATGATTGGTAGTCCGGCTGTAATATATTTATTATTAAAATTTTCATATGAAATAATTATCGTTCATATTATTTCTTCACAGTTTGTAAACATGTTGCCAGAAACATTTCATATGGTGGTCACAGTGAAAACAGAGTACTAACCTCGCGACATTATTTCACAAACATTTCATACCATTTTTTGTTTTTCATATGTAATTTGACAGCATTATTTCGCATGGAATATTGAACTAGTACCAGGCTTAAAAGAAAATAAATTTGGAAGACGTACGTATTTAGGCTCTCCTCATAAACTTCTGGAAGAACAAAAAATTCGTTATTGCAACATGTTGCTTGCAACAGATTTGGAAAGAATTACACAAAAAATATTAATTAATCAAATTTGAAATTAATATTCACAGCAATTTTCTTTAATAACTTTAATAAAAAAAAAATAGTCATAATTTTTGTAAATGTTTTTTGTACAATTGTTACTTTTATTTAGATACTTGATCTTAATTGTAAAGAGTAGTAGTTTTAGTTTTATTCATAGTGTATTTTTGTAAATGTAATATGTATTTCTGTAATTTAATGTGAAAAACTATTATATGCTGTAATAATTCTCTTAAGTTCATTTAGAAATTAACTTTTTTTATTTTTTATTTTTAAAATACAATACATACATATGTTTAAAACCATTTAAAACCATTTAAAACCATTGACATTTTGTGCTGTTTTTCGCTAAAGCAAAAAATATCCTTTAACAAAATTTGCATTTTTCTTATGATTTATTGTGTTTTCTTTTTCTTTTTGTTTCTTTTCATTTAACACTACCCTACAAAATAACCAAAACAAAAACACATTTAATATACCCCATCAACACTTTCTCCATGTAACAAATTCATGATATATTTGTGTGTGTGTGTGTGTGTGTGGCGAAAATCCAAAAAAAATTGTGTAAAACCTTTTACTCATCACAAAAATCATCACTCAAAAACCATTAACCAAAAATGTAAATACAATTTTTACAATTCATTTCGAAATTCTCCCCATTTCATTGTTTCGCCAATACTAATTTCATTAATACAAAAAGGTGCATCCAATAAATTCTCCCAAATTATGATAAAAGGTGGTGCTACTAATTTGCCATTGCCTCAGAACGTTGCATTATCTGAGGTTGCTGGCAGTAATAGTTTATCAGCATCTGCTACGAAGGTTAATGGTGGCGGGACTGTTTATGGAGGCGGAGCACAAGTAAAACCAGAAGTAGGAGCTTTGACAGCTGATTTGCGATATCAATGTCCGAATTGTATTAAAACGTATTTGCGTAAACGGCATTTGCAACGACACATCAGAGATGAATGTATTGGTATAGAGCCACGTTTCAACTGTGAATTGTGTCAAGCACGCTTTCGTCGTAAATATCACATGGTGCGCCATTTAACGAAAAAACATGGTATACCGAAACCCCCGGTCCAGAGCGGCAGAAATACTAAACGCAAAAAGTTAACCTCGGTCAACAAGAAGTCAAAAACCGCTCAGAATTTAAGATTGAACCCCATTAATTTAGGTAACAGCACGAATGGTTTACCTCAAAACCTAACTATGCCCAAAGATAACCATGAGAATTTGCCGGTCCAACTGCAGCATAATCGTCAATATCAGCAGCACCCTCCTCATCGACATAACATAATTTACCCTAGTCCTCAGTGTGTAACCAGCTGCGAAAGTGGCAGTGATTGCAATAGTGGTAATACAGCTGGTACATCTCCCATACCACCTGCTCATATGGTAACTTTACCGTCATATGGTTTGACAGGGGCCATAACAGCTATTTCTTCTGCTGCCGCGCATGTGGAGGAAAACGATGCGAAAATTCTGTTGGAGGCAGCTGCTGTTGCTGCCCAAGCGGCAGTTAATAATAACTTTCAGCGCACTCCTAATCAAATATATTCCCTAAATATGATGACAGGAGGAACTTCATCTCATTTGCTTAATGAAAATTGTGATATTCTACCGAGCGCAAGTACGGGAATATCATCTGCGGTCAATCATAAATTTCTTACGGTCGAAAAACGTAGAACACCCAGGAAAACAGCAGCAGCAGCAGAAGCAGCAGCAGTAGCAGCAGCAGCAGAAGTAGCAGCAGCAGAAGCAGCCGCCAATATGCAAATGCTAGATGATGAGTGGAAAATGAAGCTGAGGTTACAATTGATATCGAATAGAATTAATGAATATCACGCTCTTTGCCAACAAAAATAATTCAAGTGAATTACTGCTGATTCCAAAAGTAAAACCAAAAACTTTCCATTGTCTTTTAATTTTAGTAAATTTAAAAGGTGGCAGCACAAAAGAAAAAAAAAAAAAACAGCAGGATTTTATTTATTTGTGAATAATTTAACGCTAAACTTACCAACCAACAACATATGGGTCTAATATAGGCCGTCGACTTTCAGACGAATGTTCCAATGTTTATCTGCAATGCTACATACTCGTACACTTCATAAACGCATACGTTAATAATCTGTTGGCAACAAAGTACATTAAATAGCTACTTCAAAAATTTTCTCTATACAACAAACATTTTATATTGGATTTATTTATAACTAATTTTTAAAATTCAGGCCATCAGCGCAAACTTTTTAATTAGAGATATTGGTGATTTAAAATTTTGGTTAACATTTTTTTGAATATAATTGCTTCTGTAAACATTATTTAAATTTTTTTACTTTTAACGTCCAAATTTGCAATAGCTGTATATTTAAATATTTATTAAGTTAATATTATATGTAAAAATGTTGGTTACGTACGCCACTTTTGGATTTCTGATATTTTTGTCCAATCTAAAATATAAAAAAAAAATTTGCACCACTTTAAGAACAATTTATTAAGAATTTAATCGAAATGTATAATAGAGGAGTTATTCATCATCTGTCTCATCATAATAATACACCTCATTGCTGACACTGTTGGAGCAAACCAGGTTGTTATAAAAAAGTGTGATAAACTGGCGGGATGAAGTGCAACAATTCAAGAAGGTATTTTTTCTTTTTTTCAGATATAGTTGGTTTTTCCAATGCATATAGTTGTGTTAAGGTCACTGACTGTCTCTTTTTAACATTCACTTCGTTAAAAACAACATCTTCATTGTTACAATACTTGTAAGAAATTGAAAACTGATGAAATTTATGGAATCTTAACCACTGAACTTTCAACCGCAACATCACTCACGTTGGTGTTACCAACCGAAATTTTTCTGTTGGTTATGTTTTTTTTCAGCAATTTGAAAGAGAAAAAATCGCTTGCACTCATTCGTATCACCCTCCTTAAATGGTTGCCTTTTTCGAGCCGTTTTAATGATTTCCAGCCAATTTTCCGGAACGTATATTTCTTTGAAGAATTTTTTATTCTTTTCTATTAAACCAAAATCTCGGTCACATGGTAAATATGAATGTCCACTGACCAAAAATTTGTGATCGATCTATTTCTGCAATAGTAAAGTCCGGGTGAGATACAACATACTGACAGAACAAGGGCATTTTTATATTTCTATTCTGTCCTCCACATTGGTCAGAGTACATAACTACTGTTTTAGTGGTCACAAAATTTTTAAAAAATTAAATCAAACAAGATCCAATTTCTTGGGGTTCTCGCGAAGCAACAGATTTGTCCCAAACAAACCTGTAGTGTTCAGTTGTATGACAACCCGTTCAACACGCTCATACACATAAACGATTTTATTGTACAATATTAATTAGCCACATTCGATTATGATATCTTCTGGTTAATGTTAACCTCATCTGTATTAAGGCATGTAGATAATTTTTGGAGAATAAAAAAGCCTGTAGCTTGACATGGCGAAGTGCAATGAATGGTGTGTGGTGTAGTTAATGTTAAAATTTCTATACAATTTTATCAAATCAATAGAGCCCTAAATTAAATCAATAATACGTAAATACCAAAGGCAATTTATAAGAATTTCTTTCTTTCGAGCGAGATGCTCTACAAATATGTTGTAGAAGAGAACTTATCGCCTACAACTGATACTGGATTGCCAAGCCTAAACGAGTCCTTAGTCGCATCAATTGGACTATAGAAAATTTTATAATAAAATTTAAAAAATTGTCATGAAAACTGCGCTACCTATGACGTAAATCTCTCGTCGGCTTTATATCTTAGCTTAAGGACACATGATATGAATGACTAAGAATATTTTTAAGTATTAAAATTTTTTTTTTCTACATGAAGACATCGTCCGCTGCCACCTGGTTTAAATATGCCTTGAAGAATACTAAATATTTCATATGCAATTATTTTCTCATCATTTAATTTGATTTATATGTTTAATAATAGTGTTTTATTATACAAATTAGTTATTTAATTTATTTTTTTACAATCTGATTCGTGCCGAAGGCTTGCATACATATTTTGTGTCCGTGTGAACACAAAAAAAAAAAAATATTAAAACATGTTTTTGGTTTATAAAAGATTTATGAAACAGATATTATCACAAAATTTGTTTCCTAAATCCTTTTGATCAAAGATGTCTTCCAAAGCGCAAAATACACCATCAAAACGTTTTACTGCAAATTCTTCATGTACGTGCACTTTAAGTCAATTAACACTGAAATCAACATGGCTTTTAAATTGTATTTAGAATTATTCCTTCAATTATTCAACGTTAGTCAAAATTCATTACGATTACTTATCTAAGTTTGTTAAATTAACAATTATAACCATTTCTATCAAAATTACACAAAAATTGTTATCTGGAATGCTTTTGGACTAATTTGTGCGACTTCGGACAGTTTTGTTATGTGTTTTGATAGTGTATATTGCTACGTAATGGCCACACTAGTCTTCACTTTCTGTTCTGTGCCGTTTAATAAAAGGTGGGCCAAGAGAAGTCATCCGATCTTGTTTGGCTCTCATTTTTTTTTCTAAATGAAAAACTTTGATTCAGTTTTTTGATTATGTTTAACTGAACCTTTAGAATTTTTATGGTCAAGTTGAGAAGATGATATCGGCCAAATGGGGAGTGTATCGCTCCATGGCGTGTTCACTTGTATTCTACATCTGTCTAGTTCACAAATGTCAAAACGTTTGACATTGGCCGCCATTTGCAAAAATAAGAGCATCTTCCAATAGGGTGATTTCTTTTAGACCACCTTGTAGTTACTTTTCCGTAGTAACTTATTAGCTGTTTGTGACAAAGACAAGAAAAATTAACTGAAAAGAAATTAGCCACAAAACATAACAGTTTAGAAAATGATATATAAATTAAAGGAGCAACAATATTAAAATCACATGAGGTGCATTTATTGTGAACAGTTTTCTGTTGTTTTTTGTAATACAAATATAAATTTTAAAATCGCAATCACAGTTTTCAATATACATTTTACACAATTTATATCAGCTATAGTTTTTTGTCACTTTAAAAATTGCTTAATAAGTTTTTGAAGGAACATCTAACGGCTTCTACAGCTTTCGTATATAGAAAAACCGATCAGCTGGCTCATAACAGAACAAAAACTAAACACTTATTCGGTCTTAAGCTTCTGTTCCGTAGGATGTGGAAAATTTTGTAAAATTTATGTCAATATCACTATATCAATATGAACTACGGAATGGAAGAATTGTTCCTGCTCGTATATGTATGTATTTTGATATTAAACCAAATATATTTTTTATAGTTCGAAAACAAAAAATTTAATATTTTAAGAAAATTTAAAATTTGCTTTTTATTATTCTTCAAACATAGTCAAAAGATCTCCAGTTTATTTTATAGTATTTAAACATGTATAATAAACATTCCGCTTGCAATTCCAAATACTAATTTTAACAACCAAAAATTATTTTAGTTCAAGAATACAAACTTTTATTCATATATGTACATATTTATAAACTTATCAAAGGTTTATTAAACAGATTTTTGTATAGAAATTTGTGTTATAAACATTTTACAAACCTCAAATAAGTTTTCATATTAATTAATTTTTTTTTTTTTTTATATTTTTTATGCAAACATTAATAGGAGGTTGAGCCAAAAGAGGATGTTATTATTATATTCATATATTTTATTTTGTAAATAATATTCTAATAATAACTCAAATTGCACCAAATTAATACTGCGCGACAACAATAAAAAAAAATACGGCAAAAAAACAAGTTCGACGAAATGAGGAGTTACTTTCATAAATATGGTGAGAAATGTGGCAACCAAACATTAGTTAAACGAATATCTTCTTGTTGTAAGAAAAAATTACAAATGTGTGTGAAATTATAGGCCGAGTTTCACTACGAGCAATTAAAATTTGCAATTATCCATTACCAATTGCCATTCGTATTGCAATAAAATTGGACAATAAAACTAATAAAAGCTATAAAATAAATAAAATAAAACTTAAATAATTTTGCCATCTAGAACAATCTACAATACCTTCATATTAATTTTTTGAATGTTGTTCTTCATAACTTCCTGAGAATTCGAAAATGTATTTCGGGAGTATATCAAAATTAGTTCCTAACGAATGACTTCCAATATTGATTACTGGGCTTTTATGGTATTATAAAAAGTCCTACTGCCATATTTATACAAGGTACTTTGATTGAATTTTGTATGAAATTTGTTTATTATTTTTATAAATATGAATACGGCAGATAATCTATTAATGATTAGGTACACAAATTGTGTATAAAACATGTTGGGAATACGAAATTACTATACTGTTAACATCACTGTTCTGATCTCTATCGTTAATCAAAAAGGATTTGAAATTTTTATTTGCTGTATAAGTTTAGGTGACTTCCTCGTAATATTGACTTCCATCTTTTTGCGCCTCACCTCATATATATATATATATATATATATATATATATATTATATATCTATTAAGTTTGCAATTAAAGTTTTATTTTATTTAAATTTAATAATTTTGCAAAAATAATATTACTGAAAACAAAGAAAAACCAAAAATCCTTTTTATTCCACAGATATTATTTTTAAACAAAATTTTTAATTCTTAAGATAAACTTCAATACAAAAATACATTCCTATCAAATAAAATGTTTAGTTGTTAATGAAATCAATTAAAAAAATTTTGCATTTAAAAAGAATTTTTTTTCTTTTATTTAATTAACGAAGACGAATTACCATAAAATTTTCGCAGTTAGGGAATGCATTTTTATTTTATTGCATGGCTATTATTAATTAAAGAAATTTTTATTTTATTTCAAAAAAACAGGGAATATATTACGGTTTTCGATATTGATCGAAATGTCTATTTAAATATAATGAATACGCACCGTAATTTAAGTATTTTCAGTTTAAAGTATAAAGACATGCCATATTTAATATTATTAAATTTAAGTAAAATAATTGTAAAGCTTTTCTTGTTTAAAAAAATATTTTATAACAGTTTACAACCACAGAGATAAATTTAAAAGAGAATTTGAGCTTTTTTGATTTAATTAAAGATCACAAGGATTAATTTTAAATATTTATATTCTGAAACGGAAATATTTCCAATCCAATTAAAATTTTAGAAAGAGTTTATTTCATTATTTTTATAATTGTATTTATAAAATGGTTGTGGTTTCTTTTGTTTATAATTCTAAGCGATTTGATTGTGATAAGATTAGCAAATATCAAGAAGCGCCTCTACTTGAGACAAATAATGTCAGCTATTTATTAGCGATACGCACAATATGGCGCCATTGTGAAATATTCATTTATTAAACTGTTGTTTTATACTTTTATTCACAGAATGTTTTAATAATTAATGAAAACCATCAAGTTCAAATTCTTTTACATTTTTAACTCCCGATATAATTGATTTTTTTTTAAACAAATATGTCCTAAGCAAATAAATAAATTATGTATTTCATTTAAAATTAAAATTATAAAAATCTTCACAATAATAATCAAAAAAAAAAAAGAAAAAAACAAAACAAAACAAAACAAAAATCAAAATTGTGTATTTATTTAATTGAAATCAATGAGAAGCAATCAAAATTGAACAATTAAAATTTTTATAGCACTTTTCTTTATTTTCAGGATTTTGTTCTATTTTTTCACCTTTTCTTTACAGCTTCTGTGAAGGGAGAAAGACATTTTCTCTAAAACTGGAAAAGAAAAGTGAAGGCATTACATATTTTCATTCTGGGTATAAAATTTTAAATGCAAAATAAAATTAAAGTTCTACAGCTGGTACTGGTAGGGCGGAGTGCAATCAATAAAATATTTTCGAATAACAATTCTAAATAATAATCCAATTCGAATAGTATTATTATGCACTTTTAGTGCAGCAGTTTAATATGATGTTGTAATTTTGAATATAATTGATGAAAAAGGAATTAAATCAAATTCAATTTTAGAATATATAAAAAAACTTATTTCGAAATTTCGAACGTAACAATTTACGTGTTCGGACTACCCTTCGCTTACACACAGGGTACGTTATTATGTCTTTCGAATCGGAAGAAAATATTATCGAATAGCGGAGTAGTGCAGGCCGTAGAATGTGCGTTCAAGTTGTACTCTAGCCAAGAAAAATTTTTCTGACATACATCAGTATCTTTTGTATCACCTTCTTTGGTATTTGAGCAATGAAAAACGTCAGCGAATTTTAAAACTGGGCTTTAAAAATTTACAGAATGCGTAACAGGGGAGTTGTGTAAGAATTAACCCCTACTATAGCAATTCAGCACATTTCCAAGAAATAACAACACAAAATATCAGCATTGCCTTAAAACAACATACAAATTCGTATTGCAAAATTAACATCCGTCTTCGCGTTTTCGTTAACTGCTATTCGAGCTATAAGAAGGTCGCACTTTTTTGGCAGAAAATAATGTGAATCCTGTGCGGACTGAATTTAGATTTTCAAATACATAAATATTTTTTAGTAAAATTTTGATTGAAATTAGATAATTCTGACTGGAATTCACGAGTTGGAGTTCAGGTGGTTTTTTCTATAACTCGTTTTCAACAGTTACCTATTGGAATTGGCTTGTTGTAGCGTTTCGAAAATATATAGTATTTCAATGCGATAGACAGAAAGGGCAATTAATTATTCCCCTCAAACCGTTTAATTTTGCTTTGTTGTAAAGCCTTGAAATAAACATAGAACAAAGTAATTGCATTCCATTCCTTTGTAAGTACCGTTCATAATGGAAGCAGTAGAAACCGTTTGAATTAAATTCTGTAAAGTGAGAATGAAGATTGTTTCTTCACATAGAGGGATGCTCTCCCAGCCTTGTGAAGGCGTATTTCGGCGAGCAGGGAAAATTTAAATTCTGCAATTAATAAGCAATCAATTGCGGGAGCATATGCCATGCCTTAACGTATTCTGTGTAAGTATGATGCTACCCCCACCAAAGGGATGGATTTATAGCTGGTCTATGATGTGGTTCTACTTAGGCGACTTTTACCATTTTCTCTTTGATCCTCCAACTTTACCTTTTCGTCTACTTATGCTGCCCTTATGTTTCGTGTTTGTTTTCTTGTCTTTCACAGGTGATATATGCACATACAAATGAAGCGCAATGGCCATCCACTCCAAACACTTGTGTCAACCTAAGAAAAAATAAATAAATTAATTAAATTTAAAAAAAGTTTTCGACTGCTATGTGAAACAGGCAAGAACTGCATATATACATACATACATACTATATATAAAATCATTAAAGAAACTAATGCCAAATTTTCTAGGACGGTTGTAATAATCCTTCTAGACATTTAAGGACTTGTTTTAAATTCATATAGAATTTCTTTGCTGTCATTGTGGTTTCATTCAATTATCTATTTTTATTTCTCAATCCATTTTCTCTTAAACTTAGTTCGTTTTATGTCTTTCTAATATGTATTTCTTTGTTCTTCAAATTTTGAAACGCAACGCTTAAGAATATTTTTACGAATTCTTTTTTGTTTGCGTTGGTTCCAAAATAAATTTCCTATTTTTTTTTTATTTTCTTTTCTTTATAAAACTTAAATTTTGTTTTTAATTGCATACTTTTCTTCTTCCAAATGTTATAAAAAAATTTGTGTTTTTTTTCCTTGTAAAGAATTTTCACTAACCTATTTTTATAACTAAATTTCTTTTAGATTTTGTACCTACTACATCTTGCAAATCTACTACTACAACTTCTTACAAATCATACCAAAATAATCTTCTACAATTACAACTTTATAGTATCGCTTAAAAAAATACATGTTTATAAACAATTTTGCCTTTCTAAATCTTAAGGCTCCTGTTCATAAAAAACAAAGGGTATTTGAAATCTTTTTTTACGAAAATTTTGATTGATAAATTTCAAATAAAATACATTTCAAATGCAATTTCTATTTTATGAATATAAAATAAGTCTTGAAAATTGTGTTTTGTGGCGTCCACAAATAACCTCAACATATTTCTGCAATCTCACGACCTTCCTATGAACAGCTACTTGGAATATTCCGAAAGCCATAAATGATATTAAAAAAAAAAGAAATGAAGTTCCGAAAAACTGTACGATGTCAACAAAGTGAGCATTAAGTATTTATAAAAATTATAATCAATATTACCTTTCAATGGGTGACTTTTTTGAAACTTATCAATAAATCTGATTAAATATAAACTCTCGTTATTCATAATCCTAGCAATAGGTTTACGAATGGTTTATGAAAACGATTTTGTATACAAATTTGTTTTATAAACCCTTTGATAAAATATTATTATGAATAAATCATTTAGCTTAAATATACCATATACTATTTATTTATTTATTTATTTCATTGTATATCTGTTATTAACCTTTATTATTATATAAATTATTATATATTATAAAAATACTTATATTAAAAAAAAAAAACATGAAAACTGCTAAATATTATTTATATATAGTACATATTTCTCTTTCACTCTCTCTATCTCTGTGACTATAACTTTTTTTTTGCTCTTTTCATCTTTAATAATTATATATACGAGTACCGTTATACTATGTGTTTGGTGGTTTGTTTTAATTGCAATTTATTAATTATTCTTCATAAAAGTGCATTTTAAAGCACTCAATAAATTACAACAGAAAGCTGTGAAATTTGTAATTTGCCTATTGTCTATCATTTTGTAAATATTAAATAAACTATTTTAATAGAAATTTTGAATTACAGTGCGCTCGGGATAACGTCAACTAATTAAAACCGCCAGATGGCAATGTTTATGAATGTGCATATTTAATATTAAAATATTCTTGATACTATAGTTTAAGGAAATTTTTTGTTCATAAATTAAAACTATTAAAAGGGTACCCAAAAAATAGGTTTCCAACCTAAACAAAATCAATATAAATATTTTTCATGCGACCATGGCATAAATATCTATACTTTTATATGGCTTGAAAGAGGGATAACCCCACAAATTCCGAAATGCATACATATGTACGTATTTTAATTGTTACTTTTATGTATTTTTATCTGGGAGTAGCACTCAAGAGATGGCTCCTACACATGCGAAACATTGTACTGGAACAATAGAAGAAAGGGATAGTAGGAGAAACGGCAGGAGATGAAGCTTAATTAATTATTTTACAGCTCTGCTTTTGCATGTTCTTTGTTTATACTCGTAGCAGTGCTGAAGCTTCGGTTCAGTAGCCATTTTTATTGTTGTTTTACTTCGCCGGTGCTACACAATAACGACGAAGGAGGGCGTTCTGATGCGATTGTGGATTGCTATCAGCTGAAGCCGGAATTGTTCAGTGACCAGTGACACTGAAACCTTCCGGCAACATCTGACACACAAAGACCCACTAATGCACATCAGAAAAATGCGAGACGTTCTTTTTTCTATAATAATTTTAGTCTGAAACTGGGGTTGAACGTGTTTGACGTTTTACAGCTTTTTAGTTGGGTTTTGGAGTAGACACTGTCATTTTGGGATGTTGACGTTATCACCAGAGCACTGTATTTGATTTAATCGAGCTTTCCCCCTAATTATTTATTAAGAATGAATTAATTAAAATCATTTAGAAAAATATGACTAGAAAGGCTGATGAAATGAAATTAATACAAATTAACAGCCATATTCATAAAACAAGTTTATGATTAAAAAGAGTTCAATAAAAAATCTTCATTTTCAAACTTATAATCAATTTTAGTAAATCGAAAATATTTTTATGAATACGGCAGTAATAAATATCTAACTAAGCACTTTGTTGAAAAAGAATCTTATTTTCAAAGTCTTAATAAGAGCAGATTTTTTATAACAGAAAGGGAGAGAATACTTGTCTTCTTTTGCTTCTCTCTCTCTCTCTCTCTCTATTTTGCTCTTCCATAAATTCTCATTTTCCTACCATACAGACCTAAACAAAAGTAGCGAGCATTGCGGTTAATGCTGCCTAGCACTTCCTGAAGAACAGGCTAAATTAGACGCGTTCATAAAAATATTTTTTTGTTCAATTATTGCTGCCATAGCCATAAACAGCTTTTGTCTCTTTTTTTTATTATTTGAAAAGTAAGAAAATACATGAGCAGCAATTCAATTTACCTCTCAGTTCTCACAGTAGTTTCTAGTGCCTCCGTAGTCTAGTGAATGAGCATTACTCTTATCAATATGGAGGAGCGGGTTCGATTCCCGATTAGAGCCTGGGTGTTTCTACAGACAAGCTTAAGAGCTTTGTAGAGTTTGTATTGTCTTAAAAAAAAAAAAAGTTATGTCAGAAAACCAAAATTCAATTGCTTTCTATGGTTATGGCTATGGCCAAAGTCAGTGCTAAACTAGTATTCTGTTTTTTTTTTTTTTAAATCTGAAAAAAAATTCTAAATCTTGCACTAAAACTGCTCCCTGTGCAAAATTATAAGCGAATAAATTAGTCGCCATAAGATTGGTTCGCTCAGTTGCTCTCTCTGGTTAAGTCACCAGATCTGTCAGCTAAGGGAGAAAAAAAACTCTATTATATAAATTTTATGCAAGAGCTCACCTGAAGCACACATACATATGTGTGTACGAGTATATGTCCATACAGTTGTGGTCGATATTTTCTTCTATTTATTTTATGATCGGACTTATAGAAAATTGTTATGTTTGTGTTAAAGGTTCTCGCCAATATGTTATACGACCAATAAACATGGAATATGTATCAGAATGCACTATTAAACTCTGCGAATGCAGTATAAAATCGTGGGACGGCTTCTCTATATGGCATTGCTGCGGAAGGAAGGTAAGAAGGAAGGAGAGGAAAATCTCGAAATTTTAAATGAAACAATGTTGGCGTATGCTGAGGAAGAAATACCTTTACTGTGGGCCTTCCAACAAAATAACGATCCAAAGTATATCAGCAAGTCTTCAAAGGAGTTTCCAAATTTGCACAGTTTCCAAATTTGAACACCATTTATGAACCCATATTAAGAAAAACAGTTGCTAAAGGAAATCAAAGGAATAAAATGTCACTATGGAGAGCTTTTCAGCGGTCTTGGCCTTCTCTGACTTCACAGAGAGATAAAAATATGTAGTTAACCCGATGCCGTGGAGATTGAATCAGTGTTTCTCAACACAGGCAATACCAACGGAAAAAGAAATATTTAGAACTTAGAAATGAATATATTGCGAACCTATTTTGAACACTGCCTTAAATGGGTATCGTTATAATTAGAATTAAATTTTATATAACTTAATATGGAGTATCATTAGTTTTCTTATCGAATAGTTGTATTCGAATATATACCAAGATAAAATAAATAAAAAACTGAAGATTTCTTCCTAAAACTGTTTTTTTTTTATGTCAACTTTGCTGATATACAATGAGTACTATTTTTTTGTGCGTAGCTATATGTGTATGTGCCTATGTATGTGTATTAGGGCGGGTCGATTTGTATGGAGGCAAAAAAATCGCTCAAATTACAAGGAAAATCGTATTCTAGGGATCAAAATAAGAAACTTTGCCGAAGGAACCATATCTCTATAATGCAGTGTGATGCCCCGACTTTTGACCCGAAGGGTCAATTTTTGAAAAATCTCACTTTGACCCATTTAGAGTGCCTCAATCGAGTCAAAATGTATGACCGACCCCCACTAACTTTGGAGGGCCGACCCACCTATGCCAGTGGCACACCCCTTGGAATTCAAGAAATCTCTACACTATTCGTGTTCACGTAGTTCCAGTGCAAAGTAGGGGACATCGCTTGGGGGAAAAACATAAATAAATAAACGTACATTGTACAAATAATTTTGAAACTAGACACCCTGTAGGAAGCTTGGGACTTTTTCAATAGGGTTTTGCTGACATTGTCAAGGAATTGTCTGTCTACACTCTATTTTACTATGGTAAAGAACACGGCTGAATTCCAAAACGTGAATTGCTTTCTATTTGAACAAAGTATGTTTCAGAAGGCCGTAGTACATTCCATACTGTTTCAAAACGTCAGAGACAAATATTAGAAACGCTGCAAAGCAGCATTTAGCGTATCAGTTGATGCCCCGACATTTTATTCCTAGCATTAGCAAACGCAAGCTTATTTATTACAATAATTATAAACAAAAATATAATAAGGAAACGAATATTGCTATAAATTTTGTTACCCTAGCCCCGTAGAAATCAGAGAACGTCTCAGCCACCCTGTACCGTTCACGTACCTCACTAAGTCCGTCAGATCCCACCGAGAGCACAGCCTCAAGCCGTCAAAGAAAAGCGCCCCAAGGAATCTCAGCCTCGAATGTGTCCAACAGTCTCCCTCTCCGAATCTTCCCCACAGACCCTACACCGGAAAACGAACGGAATGCCCATCCTCTCAGCATGCGTGCCGATGGACCAGTGGCCCGTGCAGATGGCCGTGAGTCTACTATCGGCTACGAGTTCTACGTAAATTATTCCGCGGCCATATAGCTCTTGCTATGGCGCATCTGGATATAGACCGCCACCTCTCCTTAGCCTACCCCTGAAAAACTCCTCTATCAGTCCCTTTGGATCATTATCCCTGATGTTCCTATGCGCCGGAACCCACACAAGGAAAAAGGTAGAAAAATCGCAAAGGACAGCCATCTCCCCCAACACTCACTAACAACACGAGAGCAGACGAGCGGTGACACCAACACCCTCAACGCCGCCTGACTATCGGAAAGAATAACAGTAGACGCCTTCTCATGATCAAGCAAGCCCACCAGATAGCGAAAAGCTCCGCCTGGAAGACACTGGAGGCATCCTGAAGCCTGTAGGAAATCGAAACTCCCAGATCAACGGTATGCAAACTTTGTATAGAAGTCAGTCCACCATTGGTGTAGTGTACCACTTTCCACACTTTGTGAAACACACTAAACTGGTCCTAAATTTGGTCACAACAGCTTGGGTGGGTCGGTTATGACGACCTTAAAATGGACGTAATTTACGGAACACATTTCTCACACAGCACGAATTGGTAAACCTTACTGAGCATTTTTGGCATTACCACATGTCACGAATATTTTTTTTTACAATGAAAATCTAAATAGCAAAAAAATCACCCGATACATTTTAATGTAAAAAAATTTCTTTTTTTTCGAAAATAAGACTATGTGAACTATGTATGTGATCATAAATTCGAAAATTTATATTGCGAATTAAAATAGAAAAAAAATGCAAAATTCGATTCTAAAGATAATTTATTAAAGTTGAAAAAATGCATTTTTATTTATTAATTTTTTTTCATTTATTTTTATTTATGTACTTATACATACTTATGTATGTACATATTTACTTGTTTTATAAAAAAATGGCTTTCGACCTACGATTCAGTCGTGATTGAATTCGACTCGGCGAAGAAGTTCGTTCTTATACAAAGAAACTGAAATTTTCAAGTGAAGTTAATCGATAATTTTATTATTGTTAAATCGAGCTTTGGATTCATTAGTTAAACAAGATTCGAATAGTAAAAGTTTGTACAATTGGCCGCAGCAGAAATTTTACTTACTGCACAGAAAAATTATTAGTTAAATTTTTCCCCATTAAGTCTTTGCCTAGTAAATTTTTTTTTACTTAAAATAATTTAATTGAAACCATGTTTATTTTCATTCTAAGTTGAAATCTAATTATTTCTTTAAAATTGAGTCTTTGTTTATTTTTAATTGAATCTACATTTGACTTTCTTCTGTGTGAGCCATGAGAAAAAAATAATACTAGTTAAATATTTCCCAATTAAATCTTTGCTCGGTAAATTAGTTTTTTTTATTAATTTTTTAATTGTATTGAATATTTTAATTGACGTACAATAAAATGGTCAAATAAGTAAAAAATCGAAGAATTTTTTTTCAATTAAAACTGTTCATTTTCTAATTCTAATTATTATTTTAATTCAATCTCAATTCAATTTATGACATCTGTGAGTTAAATCTTTTACAAGCATTTTATTAATTTATAACGAGTAAGACCTTTAAAATTATTTCTTAAATATTTTTTTTAAAGAAATTTCAAAGGCAGTCAGTCATTGACTCTGTGAGAAAAGCATTGTGAATTTGAAAATCATCAAGTTTTTGAATGTTTTAGATAATGAATAGAAAAGCAAATTGAAAGCTAAAATTTATGCATATTCGTGTTACAATTAATTAAAATTAATATTGTATCGCAAGTTTTGCTGAAATAGCAAAATAATAGATTAGAATTTCTGCTGGAAACTGTAAACTAAACTTTTCAGACGGTTCTGCTCATTGATAGCAGAACGAACGGGTCACAATTCATAATTTAGTTAGTCTAGTTACAGTTGCCGTTGAACTAACAACTAAGTGTTGAGATCTTGAATAAGAAAATTATTATTTATACCCGCCCAGCAGAATAAATTTAGCTTTCTGAGTTGTTCATATACTTATTTTAGCGTTCATATTGCGACTTTGTTTGCATAACAATTTTAAGACACCAAACAATTTAAATAAAAGTAAATATTCATCAAAATTAATTAACATAAAATCAATTTCTTTCTACGAGTATAATATATATATTGAAAACAACAATAGAACTATTATGGGGAAAAAACGCGTTTGTTTCCCATATAAATTCTCGAAGTAATTTTTATTCCGTGTTCTATAAGGAGGCAGCAAGATTTTTGGAAATGTGTAATTAGTCATTTTAAATAATTCCTAACACTAGCTTTCACTAAAGAAAACCTTTCTTTCGAATAATTTTCAAATCTTATTCCATGATTGCATTTATTTTCAAAGATAATTTTTTTTTATAAATTTCATGATTATTCAAAAATATTTCTGACCAACAAAAGGTTTAAAACTTAAATTGTTTATGAAAATTTGTTTATTAAAAACAAATTGTAATTCAGAAACATTTTTTTTCTATGAATACGACAGTGAATGTTTTACATTTTACTGCCGGGGCCCATGATGTCGAAAGAATTTTTTCATTCGTACAAATCCAATTAAAACAAAAAAAAATTCTAAAATATTGTTTTTGTTTTGAATGTAGTTGAACGAATGAAAAAATTCGTACGATATCGTGGGCCAGGCCGTTAAAGTTTGTATTATAATTGGTTTAACAAATCTTTAATTATAATTAAATATATTTTCGATTTATAAAAAGAACTATGTATGGAAATTTAATTTATACATTTATGGCTCTGTAATGGATTGCAACCAAACTGTTGTTCAGTTGTTAAATATTGTTAATGCGGATAATGCATTAACTCAAGTTGCCTAAATTTCAGTGCTTTTGGTTGTGGTTGCCGCCTGGTAGAGCCACTTAAATTCGTTTGCAATGCTTAATCGACCCATGATCTTTTTTTATACACGTATTAAGAAGAAGAAGTTCCCGTTCAGTCTATGAAACACCAACTGCGTAACTTTTCAGTTTGTCTGATGAGAGAGCGAAGAGGAATGGAAAAGGTTTAAATGTCTCATGAAACTGTAAAAAAAGAAAGAAGAACAAGCAGAAAAAAGTAATTCACAAAAACTACCCAACTGTATAAGTTTGAAAAGAGCATGTGAGAAAGTCTCTGCAGTAGATGTTTCATAGTCTGGTCGTGGGGGGGGGGGACTAACCTAAAAAATTAATAGCATTTTATATTGAAACATTTTCAGCTGGTTGTACTCAATTGAGAAAGTTAATTAATTAATTAATTAATTTTTGTATATAAAAATTGTATTTTTCGATTTCAATTTTTTTTTTTAGTTCTCGTCAACTTAATTTGAAGATGCAAAAAATTTTCATTTGAAATATTCTTTTAAATGCACGCTACCTTAGTATATTCTTTTTTTTTAATATGTTATATGTGTAAAAGGTTGAAAATAGCTGTAGTTTAAAGTATAGTTGAATATTTTATTTATTTTTCATTTAAACAAAATTTTATTTAAAACAAAAATTCTTTTATATACCAATCGGCCGGAATTCTCGGGAATATACATTCGTATTTGATCTGCTTTTAATGCTTAACTTTTTCTTTCACTCTCTTATTGCTGTACATTTTTTTTATTAGAAGTAATTTTTTCATAACATCATTGAATAAGAAAATTATTATAATCATTTTTACCTAAACAAAATACAAAAACTCATATTCATCGGAAATTCATTTCTTTTCTTTTCCTCTTCTTTGTTATTTTTTGTTTATTTTGGTCATAATCCTTTTTCTCTGCTATGCTCCCCCACATTAAATCCTTTTTGTTTTGCCCCGCCCAATCCCTTTCCTACCGCTATTATTTTTCTCTTAACTGTTATGTTTTTTGTTTTTGTTTTGTTTTGGATATTCTCATTTTAGGTTTTGTCCTAACCTGGTATCAGCATTCATGCGAACAATGTGGTAAATCCTATAAAACACGCAAATCATTATCACGCCATCGTCGCTTTGAGTGTCGCTTTACTACCGAACGTCCGGTCTTTCAATGTCCTTCGTGCAATTATGCTGCTAAACGCAGCGATAATTTAACGAAACATATTAAAACTCATTTTGCTAAAATGCAACGGGAATTCCTGCCCCTGGCTGTAAAATTCCAAAATACTTTAAAATCTCATATGGAAACTGCTTAAGAAATGAAATAATGAATGTATTAGAAAATAAATTGTGTCCATAATGAATGAATGAATTGGTATGGTAGGAAGAGAAATAAAAAAATCGTTTTTTCTCTTCAGAATTTTCATAACTGAGAAATTTTATTTTCAAAATTCGCAATTAAAATCTCGGCAAAATTTCATGTCCACTCATTTTGGAAGTTCTTGAATATTTTTGAGGATCATGTGAATTGTTTCGAAAAGTATTTGTATGATATTTAAATTTAAAGGCGAATAGATTATTTTTCTATTCAAATTCTGAAAATTCGTATATATTTAATATATTTTTCACATATATAAAAATAAAATATATTGGTTAAGTTCACACTGCATTCGTTGACTGTAAAACTACTAAAGTGGTAAAATTTTTTTTATATTTTTTTTTTGTTTTTTTTTTAAATACACATTTTATAATTTTTAAAAATAATATATGTGCAAATTTTTTTTTTTTATCAATTTCACGAGTAAACAGTTTTATGCAGTGTGAGCGCATCTAATGCGATTTAATGTAAAAGCATTAATATTTTCAAATAATTCAAATAAAATAATTTCATAATTTAAGGAAACATAAAAACTATTGAATTATGAAGATCCAAATAACTTTTTCGAACGGACAGCCGTTTTGTATATCTTTGGCATTTCTTATACATATACATATCGTCATATGAATTCATAAAAGCCTTAAGTGATATTGAAGAAATTTTACAGGAGAAGCAAAACATTCTTTGGTTTGCACTTGGGTCTTTTCAGAATTTTGTTGAGAAGAACGTTATATCTAATTGTAGGCGTGGAAAATCTTGCAGGGTCTTGTATTTTGATGCTGTGCATGATCATCAATAAAAACTTCAATTTGGAATTTTTTGTCACTCAGGGCTTTTTTGAAATCATATGGCGATATGTGCACTTAATTGCAAAGCGAACTACATACGATATTGGACTTTCATTTAATCTGATCAATATTTTATATATAAAGTGAAATTTTTGAAAATTCTTACTTGTAAGTATTTAACAGGGGACATTTTTGAATGCATTTAAAACAGAAACTTAGAAATAGAAGGGTTTCCTCCACTTCCCACTAGACAATGGTTTTAAAAGTGGGAAGAGAAATAACAAAACATTTATTTTCTGTGATGCCTAAAACACTTAAAGAAGCTTTCAATGCAAAAGGAGGCCATAGAATCCATTAAATATTTTCTGAATTACCACAAAAGTTTTAACAATTTAAATTTATTATTTCATTCATTCAATGCCTTTAAACCACGTAAATTTTAATTTTTTTTTTATCCTGTGCATTCAAAAAGTTATTTCTCAGTTCTCTTAAAAATTTAAATTTATTGCAGAAATTAAATTGTATGTAGAGTTTGGCAACTAAGTGTACATATGTATGTTCTTATGTAGACATTTTGAAAGTTCAAACTTGTATTCTAATACTGTGGAATCTCTCTAAAACGGTCACCGAAGGGACCATTGAAATTTGTCCGTAAAAGAGGTTGTCCGGCCAAGAAAAAACTACAATTTTAAGTAAATTTTTTGTCTAGGATGGTTACTTTTCTTTTTAATACTTTTATTAAATAAATAAATATATAAACAATTTAATTGGGGTTTAAATAACAAAAGATCATTAATATGCTTTGCATATGCAATAAAGCTTTAAATTGTTTTATGAGTCGTACTTCTGAGTTTTATGAGTTATTTCAATAAATATTCCACCATCTTAGTTTGACATGTCTTGAAAATGTTAGTCAAACGATGAAAGTATATTCGTAGTTTCTGTATCACCTTGACATTTTACAAACGCTATAAGATACTGTGCTATAGCCAAAGCCTTTTTATATTTGAATATGTTGTTGATTGATTCTTAAAGATCTAAAAAGTTCAATTTCATCTGTTGAGACATCAGATATTTTCTTTAACTATGTTATGTGATGTAGTAAATATAGCAAACCGAGTTTTGTTTTTAAGACGAGAGCAAATTAAAAGACTCTTGGACTTATTTGTAAATTATGACATGAAAAAATCGAACAAAAACAAACGAAATGCCCGTCCAAGAGCAGTTTTTTCGTCAATCGCTCATGAGAGATTCGGTTCAATGGGGGAGCGATTGCAATGTTCTTCTTGTGAAGCGCTGCTAACAGTGTCCGTCTAAAGGGATGTCGGCTTATGGCAAGTGTCCGTTCAGGGAGATTCGACTATGTATTTATAACATATTTACAATTGTAAATTTTAGTAAGGCATATGGGATCAATTGATAGGAATGAAATAAATATATATTGGCGTTTAGGAAATACAATTTCTGTGCCCCATTTTTTTTTGTTTTTTAAACTTTCGTTTTCCTTCACACACAAAGAAATTTTTCAAGTTTTTTTAAGCTCAAATTTAATACGTTATACTTATATGTGTTGTAAAAAAGTATTTGAAAAATTCGAATTGGTGCACGTTATATTTACATGCATACTTACAAATATACATACATCCATATGTATGTATGTAAGCGATTTCATTTTCGATTTCGAATAATATGCCATTATTGCGGTTTACAACTCAACTCAGTGGAATTGTAATAGAAACAACTCTACTTTAAAACAACTCAACTTTAAAACAACTCAACTCTTTTTTTTAGTATTAAAAATTAGGAAGGGTATGCCTCTGTGCGGGTTCGATTCGCGCCTAGACCCTGGCTGTTTCTGCAGACTAACTGTAAGAGCGTCGTAGAGTTTCTGTTATTGAAAATTAATAAAAAAAAAAAACCAGTTGGAATTTGACAACAATAAATTTTATTTAAGCTTTATGAAAACTTATCAACATATCGCAAGATTTTTAATTTTAAAAGCCAAAAACTATTTTTCTTTACATCTCAATTGTGTATGAAAATACTTCATGGTTTTTTTGAGATGAAAAAGTAAACTAAATAAGATGAAATTTTTACAGTAGATAGATATTGATGATGTTAGTTGATTTCTTGCAAAAAGTGAAATTTAAAAAAAATTTCAGTTAATAATACCCTCCTGTTGATCAAGTGCGGTATGTCCTACATAAAAGATTGAATTATTTTACAACAACGAAAGTATCAGTGCTATCAATTGATATTCGTTCTTGATGTCTTTTAAAATTTCATCAGCTGTAGCTTTCTTCCTTTTTTGGACAAGTTGCACAAAATATGAATCCGTTGTTGGTTCTATTTATCCGTCGGCATTTGTGCACGGGTTTTGATGGCGATTCGAAGCTATTTTATTATATTGGAAGTTTTATCCACATTTATTTTTGCTGCATCGAAACTGTTGTTTAAGTTTTCAATTTTGGCAATGCTAGTTTATTGTGACTATATAATACTAATAATTTTTAAATTTTGGGCATGCTCACTCAGCTCAGCAAGTTTTTCAAACTGTTCATTATTGTAACTTTATTGGGCATTTATAATATTAATAAAATACCGCATTAAAAAATTAGTTTAAGACAATAAAGCCGCACCTCATTTTTCGAATAGTTCTTTCGCAAACAACTGCGAAGGATGAGTTGTAAGTTTTTCATTATTTTGTCAACGGAGGGTTGTTATCGTTAATATAGACCACAAACAACTTGTAATAGCATGTAAATTCAATTTTAAATTTTTTCTCAGGTTGAGTTGTAATCGATAATACCAAATTGTAAAATTGCAACTCAATTAGAGCTTGAGTTGTAAACCGTAATAGGGACAAGAATGTTCTAGAAATTGTTTTCGACAATACTACTAGTACGATAATAAAATTTAGAAATCAATTTCGCAAATTTCTTAAATAAACTTTGCCTTTTTTTAATTTTCCTATTAATTTTTTTTTTCCAAATACAACAAAAAGTCCTTATATAAATTTTGGCTATTTCTTTCAAATATGTATATTTCAAATATATTTGAGTGTAAATTCCAATTGGGAATCTTGAAACTTTTAATGTTTTTGCCTTTTTTTTTATTGAATTTTGACAGTTTTTGCTGCAAGTCTTATTTATTTTACATTTATCTCACTTTTAATTAATGTTTTTACACCCACTTTACCATTCATTCATTCATTAATTAATTCATTTTACCAAAAAACACATTTTATGTGGAAATATTATTTAAGTTTTTTTTTTTTTTTTTTTTTTTTTTTTTTTTTTTTTTTTTTTTTTTGAAAAAAATTAGAAATTGAAAAATGTTTCCTTACATAACTATAACTACAAACATACGATACTATATACATACTACATAAATACTATTATTTGTATTACTATTTATATTTATTGTATTAATTTTATATTAAGAAACTTATAAATTAAAAACGAAATTTTTGGTGATTTGTTTTGTGGTGTAACAATTATTTTATAAAAAGAAAATTGTATAAAATTGAAAAACGAAAAAATATTTTAGATTTTATTTAACTTTATTTACTTTTTTTTTTTTTATTTATAACCGTTTTTAAATTGATTTTTGGGCCAACGTGTGCTGTATCTCAAAATATTTGTTAACAACTGATTGAAAAATACAGTTCTTTAGGTGTTTTTTTTTTTTTTTGTTTTTTTATTCGAATTTATGTTCAGTTGTGTTCGAAAATACTAAACTTCTATATATACAAACATATATTTTTTTTCTTCTTTATTAAGTATTGCTGTCATGCCTGTTTGCCAAGACTTTTCAAATTTACATATTGAACAATAATTTGTTTTTTCTTTCTCTTCTATATTGTACAATATTTTTACTGCCATCTCTTCTCCGCAAGTTCTCTTTGCGTTTATATTTGTATTATTTGCATATTTTGCTTTTTTATTCTAATTTAGCATTAGTTTGCATACAATTTGCATTTTTCTATAGATTTACTTTCTTAAAAAAAAATAAAATTTTATGCAAATTTTATACAATTGCGCAAGTAAAAAAATAATATAGAAACAAAAAAAAAACAGCAATTTAAACAACATACATAGAAACAATAAATAATTTAAAAATTCATATTCATGGCACATATTTGAATATATGTACATACATACATACATACACATACCGACACACTTAGACGCACATGCATTCACAAGAGCTCTCATGTTAAGTTCGTTATTTTAAAATTCAAATTTATGAAATAAAATTTGCATTATTTTCTCAATTTTATACAAACAAGCAAACAAGCAAACAAACACTTAAAAAAACTAAATTATAATATTTTATTTCCTAAAATTGGTAGCAATTAAGTTTAACAATACATAAATTATATAACATATAAAATTATAATAATAACAAATTGTATCTGAAAGGCGGCTTTACAATTAGACGATGATGTCTGAAGAAATCCCAAAATAATGTGCAATTATACTTCTCAAAGAGTGCAATTATACATCGAAACAAACGCAACTGCAGATTTGTGCTAAAATTAAGCTCTCTATTCTTCTCACCAGCCGTCTCTCTTTCCAACAAGTTCAGGTGCATGTATTGCATCCTTAGCGCACAGAACACTGCTCCAAGAAACACAAAAAAGCTTCAATATTATATTTACAGTAAACGTTTCCCGGCCATCCTTGAAAAGCATATCATATGAAAGTATTGTCAGGCAGAGAAAATATATGACGAAATGTTGGCACAATTATCAAATAGCATGCGCTTTGAAAAATGCCTACTTTATACTTCTGCATGTTGTGCTTCCATTTTGTTGTACCTTGGTCACACTATGAGTCATTTGTACAAAACTTTTTTTTAGGAAAGGCGCATGAATCCCAAAAGCTACACCAAATTCAAAACTTATGCAGCAAATTTTTCAGACTGGTTGAGAGAGTAGAAGAGAAAGAGAGGAGACAGAAGTATGAGGAGTAGTACTGTGCGTGTTCAAAATTCGTTTTGTTGTGGTACTCAGAACTTGCGCTCCAACAGTTGTTGGGTTTTGTGTTCATGTGTGACACAAAGTTTCTGAAACAGATTCCGCAATTGAGCAATATAAGTTGCTCAAGTCAGGAAAAAAAAAATTGAATTTGCTTTCAAATAAATAGTACGTGCGTAAGAATACGTTTATTTTTCTAATTCATTCGAAAAACATTTTTTTTTTTTACCAAATGCGAATTAAAAATGTTTATGTCAAAAAAAACAATTGAATAAAACTTTATTTTAATGAGTTAATTCTTGAATAAAACTTTATTTTAATGAATTAATTTTTTTTCTAACTTGCATTTGTATTGTTAATTTTTAATTACTTAATTTTTTTTTGTGGAAATGGTCTTTCGAAAAAGTGTTCTCTAAAATGAGCTTTCTTTATGATCTCTCTTCTAAATGATAAAACAATGTTTTTTGTGTCTTCTGTTAATCAATAAATTAAAATTTTATAATTCTTGTAACAAATGTATAATTTCTGAAAAAATGTTTGGCATTATCCTTTCTATGGCCGTCTTGGCCATCTTGATCTTGCTTTTGATTGGAGAGTAACATAAAATCGGAGAAAATAAAAAGGCGATGGACACATTTCCTTGCAAGTAAGTTGCAAAAAAGCAAAACGTTGCCTCTTAGAAAAAAAATTAACTTTTTTGAAATTCATGCGATTGGCAGCTATCGATGACTCTATTTGAGGTTAATAGCTGCTTAGATTTTGTACTCGATCGCATTCGTAGTTTAAAATTTATTTGGAAAAGACAATTTCTCGAATATTTTATTTTCGATATCTACCGAACCGCTTTGGTTCATTATCTCCCGCCAATTAAAAAGTGAGCTCAATATTTTGAAGGCGCAAGTTGTATTTCGATTCGTCGAACCCTTCTTAAGTTTTGAGATATAATGTTTTCGAAATTTTTCGTTAACAATATCTTTCGCACGAATCACTCGCTTTTAGGCAAATTGCCAGCCTATTTTTAATATTAAGTCCTGTTTAGTTTTAGAATTTGTACGGTTAGTAGTTTAAAATTTATTTGAAAAACCACTTTATTGAACATTTTATTTCCAAATTTACCGAAGCGAATCGGTTCATTATCTCACGATATCTAAGTGAGCTCAATATTTTTCGAATGCGGCAAATTTGGTTTCGATCCATATTAAATAAAATGTTACATTCATACACCACACACACCCAAATACATTCACATACATATATACATTCGTACAGCCAGCTATGCAAAAATACATTCCTACACACACATATCCATCCATCCATTCATACATCCATAACAACATCATCGCGAAAATAGTCGAAATCGAATCCCAGGACCTCGAAATGTCGAGTTGACTTTCGAAAATTCAAGTGAATTTAGTAACTTCCTATAGCGGGAAGTTAAAAAAGAATAACATTTATTTACATAGAAAATAGAATTAAAAATTGCAAATTGCAAATTGCAAAAAAAATCAATGGATACATTCATATTCGTCTAGACTAAGAAACTTTTGCCTTTCACTTCCTTTAAATAAATGTTTAATATGTTTTAAATGTATATACATAATAGTAATAAATTATCCCAACCCTGTAGGCTGGTAGTTTGAGGGTTTTATGTTCGAATCGCAGTAAAGACACAAGTCAGAATGGCTGAGTTATGTTGTTTGTTTCTATTTAAATAATTTAATTTTATATAAAAAATATTAAATTTATTTTAAATTTACTTGAATAGATTTCAAGATCTACAGCATGTGTGTAATTTAAGAAGTTTAGGATCAACTGAAATCGCTATTTTAAAGTGAAATGTTTTTTTTGTTTTCACTTCAGCTCGTCTAGTTCTAAAACCGCCTTCGTTACTCACACTAATTTTAAATCTTGTATTAAAAAATTTATGTATATTTTTTTACTTAGAATTTAAATTTTATTTACGAATATTAATCGATAAAAGACACATTAACTAAGAAAACATAACATTCCTAAAGTATTGATTCCAAAAATGAAACAAAGTAATTCAAATTAATAAGAAATTAATTAATTTCATTTACAAATGAACAACAAAATCTAGTCGTCTCAGGTTCAAATATTTTTGTACGTAAGAATTTTGCTTACTTTGCTTTCTTCTTATTAAATAATCTTAGTTTTTAAATACAAATTACTTATTACGAAATTAGTTTCATAATTATTGAAATAAAAAAAATAGCTTTAGTTTAAGAATTATTTATAACTTAAAAACTTGTCAAATTGAATTAAGTCGCTTTTGCAATCCGATATGTATGTCTGTCAGTAGTCAGTCGTAAACTTATTTATTGAAATGAGTTACACTTTTAAGTGCATCTTTAAATGTGTTCGAAAAAAACTTGGAATATTTTTCGAAATTACTTTTGTAATTTTATTTTATTTTATTTATTTTGGAAAATTATTCATGTTTTTGTTTTCTCGTATGAATTATTTGGACAACAACTGAGTTTACATGGTATCAATTGGCCTTGTACTTGAATAAATATACATTGTTACTACCTGATTCTTTAAATTCCAAAGAAAATTTCATTTCAAGAATCGTGTTTGAAAATAATAAAAAATAAATTTCTATTTTATTTTTTTTTCGCTATAAATACGCGGTAGAATTTTCCATGCGTAATTCCAGAAGTAATGAAAAAAAAAACAACTTAAAAGAAACAAAGAAATTATTCAAATGTGTAATGGAAAAAAGCATACAACCTTGAAGACTTAACTGCCTGCACCTTTCAAATAAATTCCCGTATTAATGTCTGAAATTTTTCACTGAATATTTTTCGATGAAATTCTTTATAATGCCATTTAATATTTAATGGCTCTTATTTTGTAAACTGAAATATAGAACCAACCTTTCAGACGATTTTGTGTACGTACTTATGATTATTCAGTGCAATTCTGAGTACTCAAATATTTATTTAGGGCGATAAATGAATGCCTTTTATTTACTTTTTAAGGATTATTTCGTGTCTTTGTTGCGCGCGGCGATGCCGTAGGTGGTCTATTCCTTAGCGCAAATTTTGGCATACTTTTTCCAGAATGAGACCGGTATATCACTAATGACAGCTGTAATGTTGTCTGCCGGGGCTGGAATTGCGGCAAAATTGTAACTGTAACCTTGACATAACACGATCTTCATTGACACTGGCCCATACAGCAGCAATATTTTCTTCGGTACGCATTCTTCGTTTACTAGAGAATTTATTATGACTACCATAAAAGTTACGTAATTTACGAAACACAGTACGAATTTTGATAATAAAATTCAATGATTTGCAATAGTTTCTGATCATTTTTGATGTTGCCACATGTCACGAATGTTTTTTTTACACTGAAAAGCCAAATAGCAAGAAAATCACTGGATAAAAAATAGACTTTTTGAAGATCTATTTACACAATTTTTCTATAATTTTTATTTCAAATTGAGCAATTTAAACTTTTTTAGTACAATTTTGAATGTTCAAAAATTTCGCAAATTTCTAAAAGTTTTCGAAATTTCTCTATATAAATCGTTAGGTTAATTAAATGCTAAACCGCGTAAATAACTTTTTTAGTTAGTTTTTTTTTTTACAGGAGAAAGAAAAAACTGTTTAATATAATTTTTTAATGGAAGCGAAAAATTTTGTACAATTCTACTAAAAATATTTTGCGACATAAGGGCAGCCACAGACGATGCAACGGTTGGTTAAGCTGTGTCTCGGTTGTCCGAAAAATTAAAAAAAATTTGGATTTTTGGCGTGTTGTACAACATTGTATGTAACGGTTGTGGGGCTATCGCCCAATCTTTCATATATACATATCGTCAGCTAAAAGGCAAAAGAGCATAACTAACAAAAACTCGAAAGTGAGTTTTTTTATAGATGTTGGTACAGCTTATTAAGGTACATACATGTCTTAAAAAAATTCTTAGCTTCCTATTTTTAAAAATAAGGACTTTATTAAAGAAATTCGAAATGCCGGTTGTACTAAGCTTTCAAAATCAATTTATTCCTTGCTGTTGAGAAATAATGAAACAATGAAAAAATGTTACCAGCTTACTCTTTTTGAGGCATAATTTTTAACATTGTCAATAAACTCATCATTTTATTTGGATGATATTACGAAAAAATCATATTTGTTACCACAACACTTTCATTTCATTAATTGTTTTGTCTCCTCTGAAAATGAAGATAGTTCCTTTTGCATTTTAGGTGACGATATGTTTATTCTTGTTGTGAACATTAAATACATTTAGTATTATTTGCAGACAAGAAAAAATGAGAACTTAACTGAAGGTGCGTAATTTTATTGAATTTTATCCATGACGCAACATTGGAATTGCAAAAAAATAAATTATTAAAATAACATTCTTTGTTATTATTATTATTTATTTATTTTTAAGGGAAAAAGCACAATTTTAAAATTAGAATCATATATAAAGAGATATTCCCAAAATAAATTCAGTTAATTTATTTTTTATTATTTAAATAAAAAAAATATTAAAAGAGATGGTTCTTCTTGGTGAATTATTACCTCTGATTGCTGAATTATAGCATACGCGACAATATTTAATGTGGTCTTCAGTTCATGAGAACTTGATTACAAAATGATTTTGTATATGAGATCTCACATTGAATTGTATCGATTGTGCGACAAGCATACAACTTGGTTGTTAGCAAAGTTCGTACGACGGTTGTATCGTGTATGACTTGCTTGAGCTTTTTAACATTACTTCACTTTAATAGTTTTATTACTTAGAATTAAGGCGAAAACCTTAGTTATTGTTATTCCCTTGTACCCTCTTTTTTATCAGCATAATTCATTATGTACAGGGTGTATGGTAGCAGATTTATATTTTCAAACTTAAATAAAAAACTTAATAATTGACACAAAGTTTTATTAAGAGTTTTGAACGATAGAATGGAAATGCGGATTTTACCTCTTAAAGAGTATGTCATCCAGGTTCTTCAGATCCTTTTTCAAAATTTCACGAATAATCGCTCTGGGAAGTCCCAGTGAGGCTGCGCATTTCCGTATTGAAAGTCGCGGATTTTCACGTAAACCGTTTTCAACCGGCTCAAATTTTTCGGGAATCTTTGAAGATCGACTGCGCTCTGGCTGTGGGGCATTCATAGCCGAAGCAGTTGCGCCGAATCTCTACACCCACGCACGAATTAAATTTACACTCGGTCCATCACTTATTCGCCGAATACCGAACTTTGAACAAAATTGTCGACGAGCAATTACTTGAGAATAATTACTCCTAAAAAATGTCTTCACAGCGAACGCGCGATGCTCACTGGACCACTGCGACATCGTGACAGACAACTCCGCCACCAACGGCGCCACCCTCCCTCCGCACCGTTTATTTATATATTTTGAAATAATCGTATTTAAAAATATGAATTTGCCACCAGACACCATGTGTATAAAAATTTTTAAATAAAATAAAATAAATACTTAAAATTGTTTTCTATAAAATTTTGATACTTTTTGCTTAAAGTTAGAAATCAAATAATATTTTTTGCTTAAATTTATTTCTCGAAATAATCTTGATTTTGTTAATATTTCTTCTTAATATTCCAAGTTAATACAAAGATGTGATAAATACATCGGTTTTGGTGTAATTTTTACATGTACGAAATTTTCGAATTTTTTTTTTGGAAAAATAAAACTATTTTTTAATATCAAGAAGAAAAGTAAGAATTTTTAATTTCAATGAAAGGCAACAATGCATTTTCGAAGGTAAAAAAAGGAAAAGTTAGTGAAGATTATTTTTTTTTTTTTTTTTTTTTTTTTTTTAAGAAATTTCTTAACTATCCGGAAGAATGATATCAAGTGGAAAATAGTTGAAGTGAATACGTTTTAAATGATGCACTTATACATTATATATATTAAATATATATATATTTCTAGGCGATATACAATACAAATTTTAAGTCTAAAACTTGCAACTAAAATTTACTAAACTTATTAAATCTTAAAAAAATCTACTAATTTACTGTTTAAGGTTTTTTTTTTTGCTAATTAAATAACTTTTTGCTTATTAAATAACTTTTTGCCAAATATTTATATATTTAATTAATTAAGATTTTATAGTTGGTAACTTTACTATTTAATTAAGTTCCTTTCTAATTTCTATACAAACACAGACAAAAACTAATACCGTAACAAACTCCAATTCTAGAACTCTTAACTATTTTCAAATTTAAGCAAAACATAAATGACTTAAGTACCACAATACAAAATTAAGTGATAAAATAAAAAACAAATAGTTTTAAAAACAACACAAAAAACATACAAATGAAATAAATAATTAACCTGTGAAAACAGTACAACAATTCACCAAAAATACTTAATTAAATGAATGAAATATATTCATATATTTTTTTACTGCATACAAGTATTCTATACAAATGAAGTTGTTTATACAAACTAATTTTACCAAGTAAATTATATGAAAAACACTTATTTACTTACTCCTCAAGGGCTAATTAATAATGCATTTAGCATGGGCGAATTCAAATAAATGCCTAAGAGGGGGTTTAATTCATAATTCAAATCGAAATTCGAATCGAATTACAGATTAAATCCCCAACAATGATATTGCCAAATTTTACATATAAAACATGAAGAATATACATATTTTTTTTTTTATATATTTAACGATTTTGGCTATAATAATGATGATGAGGAATTTTTGTGGACTTCGTTGTTGCTTAATGTGCGTTATTTAATTGCCTTGCCCGTACTTATCGAAATTTATCTCTACTGAAGGCTGCTATAAATAGCAAATTGTTAAAAACAAATTAAAATATAATTTATTGATATACGTATTTATATTATTATATACATAGGTATGTATGTATTATAAAGTAATTTAATTAAGGGGACATTAAAGTGCAGTGGAAAAATAACGAAAAAAAAAAATAATATTTCTTCTAAATTTTCATGAAGTTAAATTCTTTTTTAGATTTTTAACGAATTTGAAAAAGTTTAAAAAAAAAATGTTCTTAAAAAGAATAAAAAATTCATAAATTTTGCTACAATTAATAATTTCGAATTCTTGAAGAGTGATTTTTTAGTATGAAAACGATTTAAATTGAACAGCAAAATACGGGGTTTCTTTTTCAGAGAAATTCCGCTCGAGAACGAAAATTAATGCTTTATGGTCTTTCGAAAACTAGATATTAAAGGCTCGATTATGTGATTAATATATACTATTGCCGAAATGCAACATGTTTTTTTTCTTATGAAATTTAAAAATTTTTCGAAATTCCCAAAATAAATTTAGTAGAATAATAACGGCAAAATAAGAGTATTATTTTTAATATTCCTGAGAGTAATATTTTCTATACATATGCATTTGCTGGAAACACAATTGGGTCGAACGATGAACTTCGTCTAGCACAACGAATTCGTCGGTAAAATTTCGGTGCGTAAATTCGCAGTGTGGCGCACAATTACGACGAAAAAATTACAGCTGTCATAATCAACAAAGGGGTTTGCGGTCCGTGTTACCCTATAAAAAAAAATTACTGGAAAAAATTTAACATTATCAAAAAAAAAAATTAAAATAATAATAATAAATAATTGTGTTTATTTAACTTAAAAGATGTATTTTGAATATTAAACAATTATTAACTTTTTTTTGCGCTAATAATGAAAAGCGGTAACTCTGTACTAATTTCTTCGTGGTTCGGCGGCGTATGCAATAGAAATAAATCTATCGGAAAATTCTATCGTAGAGGGCGCTGTTTTGTGTTAATTTTCATATGCACAAATGATGATGACGAAAATTCGCAACGAATAATTCGTCGTTCGTTTTATTTGTGTGCCTTGCAATACTCGTTTGTATGTACAGTGGAGCACAGCTTATTTTATGCAGTGCATATTTTTCTTTTCTATAAAAACTAAACTAATAGGAATTTAAAAAAAAAATTGGGTGCCTTTTGAAAGATAAAATGCCATTCTTTAACAAACAAAAATCACATATTGCAAAACACATATACACATTTGAATATATTAAAACTAAAAGACAAAAATACTTCTTTTTTTCATCTCGCAGTTACGATAGTTGGTTTTCGCCAGCGTTAAATTAAAACTGGCAAATACACATTTATTATCAATACCATATTTGAGACGATTTGGCATAGATGCGACTAGTTTTTCTGTAGCAAACGGAGAAATATTTACCCACTCCGTCAGTAGCGCTTCTTTCAAATCATTATTGCTTAAAATATTGTGTTTCCTTATGTTGGATTTACTTAGAAATGCAAAGGTTTCATGAGTTCTCATGTTAAATTCGAAGAACATGCTGTAGAGAAACCGGAAAATTTCCCTTTTTAAAGTTTACAAATTAAATTTGCCATTAAGAAATTTCACGGCATATAATTTATTGCAAGAATTTCTTGCAGACCTGCTTTCTTCGAAAAATTCCTACACATTTTATTTATTATTTTATTTAATAAATATTTTTCAAAAATTTCAAAAAGTTACGCCTGCGTGTTAAAATTTTAATAAAATTTTTGTTTATTATTATTTTTTAGATTTTATTCATCGAACATCATATTTTTACACGCAGGCGTGTCTTTTGGACCACCCTATATGTGCTTTTAGAGCGTAAATTGGGTAAAAACTCAATTTGGTACTTTTTTGCATCCATATATCTCCTAAAATATTGCATAGAGAACAAAGCTTTTGTCCGCATTCTTTTCTTATAGAAAAAATTTCGTATGTCTTTCTTTAATCTTTTCTAAATTCGAACATAGTGGGTTAAATTGGACATGGTGGTGGGTACTTTAATGCCATTAAAATAGTCTTTTTATCGACTTTCCATAACATGAATATGAAAATAAAGGGATTTTTCAGAAAGTATGATAAAATGTTATGAAATCTATGCAAACATAAAATGGCGAACCACTACTTTCTATACAGCCCGTGATAGGCGATATAAAATTAACACGATTTTAGAGAGAGGAACGCAAAATCAAATGGAATCTGTATAAAAAAAATCTTGCGAACGCCCCAAAAAATATCGGACGACTCACTTCCATTATAGGAATATCAATTGAAGGGTATTTTTGTGAATGGGACCCAAAATTAACTGGAATCACTATAAACACAGCGGACGACTACTTTTTACCCGCTGCCATGAATTATTCAATTAATAGGGATTTCTGCACAGTAAACATTTTTGGATTACTTTTAATGAATTTTAACACCAAACCGGTGTGATATATATAACAAATCCAAAAAGGAATTAATTTAACTCCAATATAGTATGTTTATAACGAAATTTGGGTGTTATTTCTATTCGAGGTAAATATTGATTTTATTTTCCTGGCTTAAATGTTAAACTATTTTCCAATTAATTTTGCATTTAATTCCAAAATAGTATATATGTATATACTAAAAACTGCTAGGTTTTTACTGTGTGAGTAGAAAAAATTTTCATATTTCATATTTCAATGGTGGTAGGAAGTGCAACGGGTTAATCTAGTAGTTTATAAAGTATTTTGTTTGTAGCAAAAGTGTTTAGATATTATCAATTTTAAAGCTTTATTTTTAATTTAAATACTCTTAATAAAGTTGTTTAACTTTCTAAAAAATCAATATTTTCGAAAAAAATTTTTTTTATTATTACATATTTATATCTATAAAAATTTAGTTTAGTAAACTATACCACAATCTGAAATTTAAAGCAAATGAGAAAATGTACGTGATATTTCTCTATATGCGAAAAGTTTGAAAATTTTTAATGTTTAAAAAATTTATGTGATATAAATAATATTGTTTAAAAAGTGTAACTGTCTTAAGATCGAATATTTCAATATACTATATTTTTATTTTAATGGCACCTTAATTAAATTATTTTTAATAATTTTTAATATATGTAAGTCTAATATTTTATATAAAATTGAATTTTTCCTAGTATTTAACTTTTTACACACATAAAATCTCTTTGAAGAAAACTTTTTTTATAATGATATTCCCTTATAAACTATAACTAATTAATTATATAATTAAGATATTTTTATACTTATATACATGCATATTTCTATTCTATATATTTTTGTACTCTGAATAAATCTATTTTGAGAATAAAACCTTTTTGTAATGAATTTTCTTTAATTAAATATGAAAGCATAATTAGACTTCAATAAGTAGGAATTGTTTCTTTTCCTGTTTCTTTCTCTCTCTCTTTCTCTCTCTCTCTATTTAAATATATTCTCTTTGCAGGCGAATTTAGAAATGGTTGTATAATAAAGCGCTTTTTAGCCTCCAGTTACAGGCATCATCAGCATCATCATATAACATAAACATCATCAAAATCATCACCACCATAATCATCATCACGATCACGATCACCATCATGATCACCATCCCAAATGCTCATATCATAGCGTGCCATTTAGCGTGTTTATACAGCCTTGATTAAAATACAAAAGTAAATCCCCAGCTTTTCTTAAAAAAATATATATCAAAAAGCCAGTGCCCGCCCGCTTGCTCGCTCAATTTGTAGAATAGTCAGCTAAATTTACATCAAAATATCCTCACATCAAATAGATCTCAACAACACCATAAAAAATCACCGACACCACTAAAACAAATCTCTCTCTAAAAAAAAATCAAACCAATAACTGTAAATATAACTTTTTTTTTAATATTCATACATTTTTATTATGTCATTTTGATTATAGATTTTTTTACATTTTATTTTGTTTTGTTTTATCATTAAATTTTCACTTTAATTAAGACAAGCAAAGTGCTTAAAAACGCATTTTAATTAAACCAAAAAAAAAAAAAAATGTTGCTACTTTTTTTTTTTTACTAAAAACTAATTAATAATTAAAAAAAAACAATTAATTTTTCTCTAACGAGTTGTTTAGCTTATGAGTTGGAACGGTCGGTCTCTCAGGAAGCATTTGCCTGCACATTTGTTGGCAACACTCGTACATAAACCGATCTTCATAAGCTAAGCGACTGTTGAAAAAAAAAACAACAACAAAATAAAAATCATTTATTTTTTAATATTAAACTTCTCTATTATATTTATTTTATTAACTTAAATTTATTAAAAGAAAAAAATTTTTAAATTAAATACAAAAATCTAAATGTGGTTTCTTGTTTTTCGAAAAATGTTCACTTTTTATTTTTAGCTTGCGGCGCCAGCAGCTGTTCATCGTCATCTTTATCAAACCCCGGCAATTCAAATTGTCAGACATCACCGCCTCCACCACCCCCCCAATCACTGATTCGCGATTATTGGTATGAATTGAAATTTTCGGATTTATTTAAATTTATCAATGCCGATGGTCGCTATCAATGTCCACGCTATAATTGTTTAAAAAGTTATAAAGATGCTAGCTCTCTACAGCGACATATCAGGTAAGTCCAACAATTTTCAATAGTATTTGTATGAAACTTTTTTAAATTAAAATACAACAAAATCATTATATTCAAGACAAAACTCCTCTCGTTTGCATCATATTCAAATTCAAAGTCACATTTCCAACATTTAATTATTTAGGCAAGATCGCAGCTTCTGCTTTGCTTTTTTTTTCGTCGATTTCCAATCGTAATGGTTTCTAAATACCACAATTGCAAGTCAATTCTTATTTCACGATTTCAGATTCGATTTATCTTTTCGCGCCCCTGATAGGCATTTAACACTGCGCAATATCTACCATCTACCATCGATTTGCCAAGATGTTAACATCTTCCCATAAGAATTATACAGGGCTAAAAATCAACATCTTCAAAAAATGTTTCTATATCATTTTCTTTCGTTTTACATCTTTCGACAATTTAGTGTCTTTACTAGAGAATTAGGAATTTGTACAATGCCACCCACGTCTTTGGTTGGCATACCTCTGTCCGCTGGTCGATATTTTCAATGGCTCTGAAAAATAATTCAGGCTCAATCTTTATGTGCCGTCCTTTAGCCCTTGAATTGTTCTTGGCTAATTGACTACACTTTTTCTCTTAAATATCCCCAAGAACGAAGTCCAACGGTGTCAAATCATATGATCGTGACGGCCAATTAACATCGCCACGACGTAAGATAACACGGCTATTGAATTCGAGGAAAAGAGTCATTGTTTCATTGGCCGTGTGGCAAGTGGCACCATCCTGTTGGAACCACATATCGTCGAGGTCCATATCCTCAATTGCTTAGCACAAGAAGTTCGTTATCATCTCGTGATAGCGAACACCATTCACGAGTCGAGGTTGACGGCTCTTCTGCCACACTATCGCGAACAACAGCAATGTTTTCCGCAGAACAAACTGGGCGAGCATGCACAGGTAGTTTCACATTTTCCACAGATTCGGAATGCTGAAATTTGCGCACAATTCTCCCGATTGTTGACACATTTGGTCGATTATGCTGACGAAAAAATCACGAAGTACACGAAATGCATTTTGATTTGAACGCCGATTTTCGCAAAAGGCTTCAACAATCTTAAAGCGCTGCTAAATTGTGTAAATATCCATGGTTGAATTTGCCAAACACTGAAACAAAGAAATTGCAAATTAAACAAAGCAAAAAACTTGACGTTAAGGTGTGCATCATCGTGCATTATGGTTGGACCATCCTTTATTTATAAAAGAAAATAAATACACATTTGCATCGTAATGAACGGTACACGATTTTTTTTTTTACTTAAATATAAATTAAATTTTTACTTAAATATAATAAAAAATATATTGTTCGTTCGAAGTAACAACTACCTCAATTTTTATTAAAGTCTCTTTTAAATCTATAATTGATGTTATTTTTCTTAACAAAAATTGCGCATGTCTGTTTTATCTTTTTGGCATTTGAGATAATGGTAGATGTAACCGAAAGTTTCACATTTGCAACATCTTCTATGCGTTTCACCGAGATATGTGTCAGTGTAAACAGCCTATAAAGCAAGTTTTTACCTTCTCCTAATTGTATGCTTCTTAATGCAAACGAATAGTGATTTCGATTCTGGAAAAGGGCGTTGCACTTTTGACTTTATTTCTTAAAAAATTTTGTGCTTTATTATTTTTTTTAATCTGCCTGCAAAATTGTTTAATAGAAGAAGAATAAAGTGGAAATCTTTTATATGACTAGAAAAAGAATAGGACAAGAAATGTACTGTACTTTTGATGAGAAAACATCATAATCCAACGAATTCGCCTTGAGGTGAATGTTGCAAGTACTGAGTACGTAATGAGGAAAATTTTCTCTTGGCAAGAATCGAGGTGTGCAAGTAGCGATTATGTGCAAGAATCGAGTTTCTACTGCATACAAATTAGAAAAAAATTAACTTGTAATAAAAACTGTTGTGCGCTTTCAAATGGGATAAATTTATATAAATGGTCTCATTATTATGTTCAAACATAACGTTCTGTGACGTCAGAGTTCCTAATTGCGCAGAACAAATTTTTTATTACGATGTCGCATGTCCATATACAGGTTAGCTTAACGAAAGAAATGCATATTCACAGTCTATTAAATAATATTCGAAAATCAAAATCAATTTTCTTTGACCTTATTTACACCTTGCAATAAACGCCGCAACTGTTGCATGCAACTTTTTGTTTGATACTGAGCGCTGTTGAGAAGAAAGCGGTGTGAAAAAGTTGCACGCCAACAGCTGACGAAGCAATTTTTTCTTTTTTTTCGTGTTATTTCCATTTTTAAATTAAAATTTTTGTCATATTTTTTATTCAAGAAAAAAACGTTTAATTTTTAAGAAAACTTTCTCTGGAAATTTTTTTAATTGTAATTAAATACGAATTGAATTAAAGATTCTTTAAAATCTATGTAGTATGCCACCATACCAAAGTTAAAATTATTGAGTAGTTGATTGACTGACATATCAACGTACAGTCGAAAGGACAGAATCTATAATGGCTCGATTATCGATTGCAACTGTACTGTTGTTCAACTAAAGTTCGGTTGCAATCCATAGTCGAACCATAAAATGTAAACTAAGTACGTTGTTACAGCTCTTAATGTAGAGATTCTATTAAAAGATTTTTTGGAAATTTTTCCGACGGTCGAATAAGTTAAAAATGGGTCAAATCGGTAACGTAATATCTCTGGATAAAAGTAAAAAATTAAATAACGTTTTAATAATAAGAAAACCATCGGACAAGTGTTTGGTAATGTTTGTTTGTTAATTAAATATGGACTCTAAAAGCTATATTTTATAGCAGAAAACATTGAAGAGATATAATGCACGTATTACATTCTTCGGCACAAAGTCAGGAATGTATATACATTGGTACTTTTTACAACTATCATGCGCTAAAAATTAACTTCAGTTTGGTACTTTTTATAATAAATATTTTTAAAAGGTATTCTTCTGGAAAAGTTAATTTTTCAACGGCAATAATTACAAATTATAAAAATTGTGTTTGCAATTCTCTTTTAAATGTATTTAAGAGAATTTTTAGTCTCTTAATAGGGAGAAAATACGCTTAGTACACAACATAGCTTTATTATTTATATTCCGCTAGATGACCCGGCGACGATTTCCTTTTATTAAAAAAATATATGCCTTATATGTCATTTATTGAAATCGGTTACTTAGTTTCGGAGGAAAAATATATATAGTTTATGTGTCCATCTAGACGCATACCTATATATAGGTTTTACCTCCTCTGCCTACTTTCCGAGTGCCCAACGTACATCAAAAAAGGGTCAGCCGTATCCCCCTGATAACAATTTTCCAGTTTTCATATTTTTCCCATTATTTACTCTCCCGTATACCGAATTTCAGCTCTGTGGCTATAATCAAAGTGCCGAAAGAAAAAAAAAACTGACTGTCAGGTCATTCAGATCAAAATGAGAAATTTTAGTTTTAACAGTTCTCAAGATATACAAAAATCATTATTTACTTGGTATGGGAGGCACCATGATCACTTGTCCAATCCCGACCGCTTGACAGCTGTTGATTTGTATCGACTACGAAGTCATTCAGACCACATTTCAGGACTTTAGTTTTAATCGTTCTTAAGATATACAATAATCAATATTTACTTTGTATGGGAGGTACCATGCCCGCTTATCAGATTCCTCCTTCTTTTTGACCGATGATTGACATTGGCTTTTCACCAATCGGGACCAAATTCAGAGAATCTTACTGTTACCGTGTTTGAGTTACAGGGTGGCGCAGAATGAGCTATATGGTTTGAACTCGTTATAACTGTTTTAATTATTATTTTTTCTTTGTTTTTTTTTCAAAATTTTGTGAAGAAGACTTGGGGAATTAATTATGAATCATTACACGATCGAACACATCACATACTGCAGTTGCCTCATTGGCTTTGTTAAGGAACATATTCGGCGAACGTATTATTTGTCGCACAAGCGATTTTAACTGGCCTCCACGTTCACCAGATTTAACAGCTCCTGATAGTTTTATTTGGGGATATTTGAAAGAAAGAGTGTACGTTAACAAACCAAGAACCACACTCCAATTAAAAACCAACTTTCGAAATGAAATCATGCCCATTACACCCGAAATTTTGCGAAAAGTTATAGAAAATATGCTAAAAAGAGCACGTATGTGCGAAGCAGAAAATTGACATCACTTACAGGATATCATTTTTCAAAGCTAATTGCAAAAAATTCCCCAATAATATACTGTATTTAAAAAAAAAATAATTATAATAATCACATAAATGAAAAAGTTGTAAACCATTTAAACCAGATAGCTCATTCTGCGCCACCCTGTATAAGCTAATAATTATTTATTTTGTACGGGCGTACATCGTGACAGCAGACTTTTATATACATATGTACTTGTAGATATAGATTTTCTTATTAGATTTTTCTTTTAAAGTGTTTAAAATTCCAACGAAAATAAATGCTTTGAAAAAATTCAAATGTAAAAGCAACAAGAGTTTCGAAGAAACCTTAGAAGAACACAGAGAGAAAAAAGACGCCGTTTATCGCAAGGTGTAAATACGGAATTTATTCAGTATTTTTTATTCAAAATATTATTAGAGCTGATCAATTGTATTCTCTTTCTTATACTTTCGTATAATTTTCTATGATCTTGGAATTAAAATAAAAGAGACGTCTAAATTAAAATCACTAAAGAGGAAGCTTTGCTTAAGTTTCTAATATTAACTTGGTGCACGTTTAAGGTTCATTTTTCACTCACCGCCCACCCTCCATCGTTCGCCTTTTTCTCCTCCCATACATACTATGTATTCATAACATTAACGCCAAGGCGAATTCATACCAGGTAAACTTACTAGTACAACAACAAACAAAAATCATTGTACATTGTCAAAAAAATTTGTATGAATTTTGACATCAAACAGTGATAAATAGTCGCCAGCCAGCTGGGCTAGTAAGTTCAGCTGTTATGAATTCGCCTCGATTAACACAAAACATTTAAACTTATAAATTCTTAACATTTTGTTGTATTTTTTTTTTGTTTTCTATTTCCAACTGAAAAAAAAAATAAATAAATAATATAATGAAACGCGTCTACCCCGCACATCACCACCAACCCATAGATATGAATGTGGTGGTCAGAAAAAATTCCGCTGCCTTATGTGCGGTAAAGCATTTTCACAAAGCTCCCACCTAAAACGACACCTGGAATCTGGTGTCTGTGTTAAATATTACTTATGAGATAATGTTTTCTTTAAAATAACATAGAATTAGCAAAAATTTCATAATCATATTAATTATAATTACAAAAAATTGTTTAAGAAAACCATAAAGAAATTAACACCAAAAATACAAAAAATGAAACAATATAAAAGAAAATTATAGTTATAATTTTAGTAAAAAAAATAAAAAATGGAAAAATCGAGTACCAAATATAAACAAAATACACATAGAACAAAACAATTACAAAGGAAATGAATAATAAAAGAAATATATGAAAATTCTAATAAACCCCGAATTAAAACAAACAAATAAATAAAGAAAATGAGCTGTTAAAATGTGTTTGATAGACAAAATACATTTAAAAAAAAACGTATATTTACCTTAAAATTATCTAAGTCAAATAAACCAATAAACAACCAACCAAAACAATAACATACAAATGTTAATTAATTTAATGAAATTTATTAATTAAAAAAACAAAATCCCTAAAAATCCCCTTTTTAAAACAAACAAAAAAAAACAACACAAAACAAAAAGAAACAAATTATATATGAAAAAAAAAGAGAAAACAAAACGAATTTATTGGATGCCACATCATATTTTTTATTGAAATAAAACAACTAAGAAAAAAAAAGAAATTAAAAAAAAACAAACACCCCCGTTTAACAAATTATTAACAAAATGAATAAAGAAAATTATTATATACTGTTAATTTTAAATAGTCAAATAGTAGTTAATTATAAATTAACCTTAAACACAATAAAAAATCACTTATAAAAGTCTAATTAACAAAAGAAAAGAAAAGAGAAACTTAAAAAAAAAGTTCTTTTAAAAAAGTCAACAACAACAAATGCAACTGAAAGAAATACAATTATTATATTTAAATTATTTCTTTTCCAAGTTTTGTTTAAACGAAAAATTAATTACATTTTAAAATTAAACTGGCAAAGAATGACAGCAACTTGTTAGCAGAGCTTAAATTTTTGTAAATTGACTGGTAAATTGACTCATCTCTATGCTTGCAGGGTCTTGCAATGAAAAGCAAGGACGTGTCACAAATCTCAAGCGAGTCAGGTCCATTATACAATATTATTGTATATGTATGTTATTCGTCATATTATTTCCATTTTGCACTATATTATACAATAAGTGGCAATATTTTCAAATATAATATGATGCAATATTTCAATAAAATGTACATATAACTTATTGTACAATGTTGCCAACACATTTCATTCAAAATGTTTTTGCTTTTTGCCAATATATTGATTGTGCGCCTTTGAATATGACATGTACTTTGACAATATAATTGCACCATAATATTGCTAATGTGTGCTCCGCTTAACCCTGGATGGATATTCTTCATCGAATAGACGAACATCATTTAGTCTTTAACATACAACACTTTTATGTGTGTTTATATTACGCTCTTTTTGGCAAAACGTTATTTGTTGTTTTCAAAATTAAAAAAAAAAAAAAAATTTAAAATCAAATTCGTATCGAAAAAAAATTTTTACATTTATATTTGAGTTTTTCCTTTTATTTTTTTTAATAAAATGCTGAAACAAAAAATTTTTTTAAGTTATTTTTTATCTTAAAAAACGGTTCGGCAACAATTTTTTACATATTTCGTAGATTCGACGAAGAGTGACGAGCGACGAAGAGTACTAAAATGAAGAGCATCCAGCCAGAGTTAAGAGAGAAGCATAATCTACTTAATGCGGTCAAGAGACAATAATTTATATGTTTTTAAAATAATTTCTATACTGCCATGCAAATTTTTGAACATGTTTGGGAAAGAATTGAACATGTTTGGGAAAGCAAAACGCGCAGTAAAGTTCAACGCAAATTGTGATTTATTAAAAATACGGCAAAACTGCCGGTAGATTAGTTCGGCAGTTTCTTATAACGTGTTGTTATTGGAATATTGCATCATGGTTATTACGAGCATTCTCGTTGTTGGATATGACGTATTTTGGTAACGCATGTGAACTTGTTGCAAATGTCACAGTACAGATAGCATAGAAGATGTCGAGATCAAAAAAAATGTTGTTGAAAAACTTAGTTTGTTTTTTTTCTCAATTGAGAGGGATAAATATCACAAAGTTTACGCAAGAAGAAAAATAAACAAAACAAAAATACTATAAAATGAACAAATTTGGAAGCGTAAAGCGTACAATTTATAACTTGTGCTGGTTTTATTCTGTTTTAATAGTTTAAAAAAATAATTGCGAAATTGTGATCATGTTAAATTTTCACACGCAGAAAATAAAACAACAAGTTACTGTGAGAGAAACGAATTAAACAACCAATTGCTGTTCTGTTGATGTTTCGTTCTAGGCTCTGTGCAGATAGTATCTATGTATATAATGTCTGAATGAAATGAAAATACGTTCAAATACAAAGGGGGAATTCATATAGCACACCCATCATATCGTAATATATTATTTTACCACAGTTTCAAAACATTGTTGTTGGTTTCTAAGCAAAAAATTAAGACTTTCTAAATTAAATAAGTCTGTAGGGCAGCGCACTCGCGTTAACGTGAACAATTTAAAAATGGCGGTGTTCACATTTGTCAAATGTTGATCTATACGAATCTCCGAATTAAACAGCAAAATTTATATTCAAACTTAGTTTATAAAAATGTAATACATATCAAATTTTTTTTTTCATCGTGAGAGCTGCCGACTGATTAGGTCCATTAGGCATTGCCAGAATTTTGTTTTGTATGCATTTAGGAAGTCTATGCCTTGCAAATATGCATTGCACTTGTATCTAGCAAGTCGGCCATATTATTCGTATCGTAAGAAATCTTTTATTTTATTTTCTTTTCTATTGCTTTTTCTCTTCTAAAGCTGGCAACACAGCTTTCGCTTGAATTTGGATCGAAGAATGCATTGCCAGCTCATTGTAATGCTTCATTAAATATTTTAACTGCTTCCTTTGCTTCAGGTACACTGTTCGACACTTCTACGGCAGCATCTTTGGCTACGATCACGATTCCTTTCTCCAAGCACTTATAAAATGCATGCAATCCTACGCTGGTTCTAATTTTTTTTTTCATTCTAGAGTGTTGGGTTTTTTTGTTAAAGTTTGAAATGCATTCGTTTAATTTCGTTAAATTGAGGATGGCGATGCCTAAAGTAGTCTGCACGTAAACTACAGAACCAAAAACAAAGTGCTGGGTTCGACCTCAGTTACATACTAAGTCATAAAAACGTTTCGCCTTTTTTTTTTTCTGCTGTGCATTAGTGTGTCTTTGTGTCGGTTGTTGTCGGAAGATTTCAGTGGCGAAGGCATAGTCACTGGGCACCGGCACCGGCTTCAGCTGATAGCAATAATAGATAAGATAATAAAAAAATATACAATTAATGCGATTTCTAGGGATAGTGATACTTAAAATTTGTATTCTAAATGTTTTTCAATTTCGCATGAAAGTTTCTAAACGTGGAGGTAACGAGTCCAACTTAGACTGTAGCTGTTTCAATTCATAAATATAAATACAAGTGTACAATATTTAGTGGCTACGCTAGTGGGACCATACCTACAAACATATATAATTGCGTTTAAAAAATATATGGTGGTTATTTTCTTAAAAAAAAAACAAGATTGATTTTAAAAATTCAAAATTGTTTTATAAAAACCGAAGTTTTCCAAGTAATTTAATATTAAAATAAAAACTGCCATAAAAGTCCCTCTTGAAAAGCACAGACGGAGGTGATAATATGTCAAATAAAGCTCGAAATTAATAGATTTAGCTCACCGTCTGGCTAAAATTATATTCGCTGCAGTCGTCTATATTCTAACTTTGTCATTTTAACTTTCTAATTTTTGATTTGCTTGAACAAACATGGAAAAGAAAGAAAGAAACCTAAGTCAAACTTGAAAAAAATATAACCCATGTTTATAGCGAAATCTCAGATTCTTTTCGGTAGAGATTAAAACTAACTGCCCGTCCCTCTAAATAAGAAATGGAAATAACTTTTGAATATAAAGGAATACCATGTTTGCTTCAGGTGAAAATCATGGCGAAAATTACAAAATCTGTGTGTGTGATTTACAGAACAGCAAAAAGTCAGAAGCGTGATTTTAAAACCGCATATGTGATTTGCAATCGCATGATTTACAGAAGTGGCCTGTTTGTTATGATGTTCATAATAAATCAATAAATAAAGTATTTTTTTTTTTTTCTTATTTCGAGGAACGTGCAGTTAAGAAGAAAACTTTAATTGTATCTTGGGACAAGCGAAGGAAAAATTTACATACATTTTACATACATATATACATAAACTTGATAAAAATATATATGTTATGCAAAACAAAAAAAGAAAAAAAGATAAAGAAAAGTTGCAGAATTAAAACAAAACTAAAACCGTACTGTGTTTATTTGTTGCCAAAATATATACAAAACACAAAATTCTACTACGAAATAAAAGAAAAACTTGAGATACATAATAGATATATAATTTACACTACATATATACATAAATATATAAGGAAAAGAGAACTTTAAATATTATATATACATACGATATATACATGTATATATGAAATTAAACACTTATATACTCACATTTCGTACATATATACATAACATAGTTATATAGATGGAACAAAGAAGAAGAAAATCTTTAAATATATTTTCAATATATCAACCAAATAGTCAATTTTAAGTCAACTTTAACAATAACGAACAAGAGAAACTATATTTAAAGATTTTATAAAACCCCAACCCTCCTAAAAATAGGCAACTTTATATAGAAAAACAGTTACAACTAAAAACATACAAATAAGAAACGTGGTCATATGACAGATATGCTATATGTTTGTTACGCTAGTGAATTATTTAATTGAAAGAATGCAAGCAATTGTTAAAGAAGATTTCTGTTTTATGTTTTTTTTGTTTTTTTTTATTTATCAATCAGTATAAATGAATAAAAAATAGTTTCATTGTACAAGTGTTTTAAATGTCAGCAGAATATTTGTTATACATGTGTTTGTTAAATGGCAAAATATATATAAAATTTATTGAAAGAAAAAAAAAATATATATATAAACAGTTGTTGCAAACGAATGAGAAATATTTAAAAAGAAAAAAATAATAATAATAAGTATTTTAAAAACAAGACACTACTACTACAACTCATTTAAACATAAAAAAAAGTAGTTACTACAAATGAAATCGTAATAATTTTAAATTTACACAACAAAAAAAAGAAAAAAAAAGAAATATTAAAATCCATCACTTTACGTACACATACATACATACATACATACTAACATACTCAGAGAGGGGCTTAAATATGTATATAAAAAAATTTTTACATTTTTTTAAAATTTTTATAAAATTTATTTCGAACTTTTTTCCATTTTAATTTCTTTTCAAGTCCTTTTGTTGAGAGTTTGATTTTTGAAATTGCGGCTAGGACTCACATACATATGTATATAAATACAATGGCACTTCTAGCAGACGGATTCGCTATAATGATGTTAAATAATTATGAATTATTATACGCTTATAATACGCCTGCCGATAGTGCGCATTAAATGTAACTCGGCTTGAGTATTTAAGCCTTTCTCGTACAACTCGACTGTATGTGCACAGGTGGCGCCAACTTTTATAAACTTTTGACCGTATGACAAGCGACGCGGGCGCTCCTCACTAAAATTATTTGCCTCAATTGTACTTGATGGGTAAGATCAAATAAGAATGACCCTTTAAAATAGAATCTGATGCCAAAAACTGGCAGCGTTAGAGATAATTAGATGTCTTTTTGGGCAACACTCTCTATTGTGTAAATAACGAGCAATACTTATAATAATAATGGCACAGAAGTTTAATTTTTAAACTGATTTATAAAATTTCTGATCACCGTCTTTGCGGACTGCCTCACATATTCATAAGAGAAAATTGGTTTCGTGCCAACAGCGAAGAGTGTTAATTCTAGCGGTTGTTAAATATTAAGATGGTTACCACACGAACATGCGAACACGGCTTAATGCCCTCGTTACATACATCTTTTCTATTTAATTTGTCGATTCGACAATAAACCAAGTATAGTGTTGACATAAAAGATGATGTTGTCGGTTGAAAGTAGTATATTCAATTAATCGATTAATAGTTTACTTGATTAATAGAAGTTTTTTTTTTTAATAAAAATATTAAATTTTAAATTAATCGATAGAGTAATCGAACAGAATCAGTTAATCGACTGAATGTCCTATGTTTACTGTGTTATAAGGTGTCTTATCTGTAGCCGACAAATTAAAAGTAAATACATTGAACTTTTTATTTGGAATTATACAGCTTTAGAATCGTAGAAGTAGCCAATACAGGTCCACTGTGTAACCACATTCGTATAAAAATGAAAAATGGAAATGAAAAGAACACGACGAAATAAATAAAAAAATATATAATTTAATTAAATCAAAATTCGAACGTTGGCGCATGTTTGGATTTCCGCTAAAACTCTAAAAGTGAAACTTTTTATCAAATGTGAAACATTTAACCAGATATTGTGCATACTTTTACGAGTGTCAAATAAATATGCACTGCAATAGTTTGTCGTTTAAATGGGGTCTGTATGCTTTTAAAGTTATTTTAAGACAACGTTTAAAGCAATTATTTAATTATTTTTTATTATAAAACTTACTAATCTAGAAACTAGAAAATTGAGAGGAAAGTTTAGCTCTTCGAATAGCTTTTCGGAAAGGCTTTCTTTTAAAGAAATTACTTAAAAATTAAATTATTAAATCTTTGAGGTATTTTTAATAGAACTTTGTATTTGATATTTTTCTATTTTAAAATATTAAAAAAATTGTATAATTAGTTTGGAATGCTAGAGACTAAGAGTCAGGCTAGTTTTTGCTATGGATTATGTCGAAGACAGATCTTCGTAGAAGGAAAACAGTTTGTGATATTTATGATTTGGGAAAAGCCAAGGGCTTTCGAATTAATATTTTCATTAAACAAAATAAATTCAATGTGCCAAAAAATGTGGTGATTTTTTCTATGAAACAAGTGCCAAGAACAGAAATTCTTAATTTCGTTATAAAATACATGAATAGTTTAGAAAAGCCATAGTTTAGTTAAAATTATCTGTTTAATTTTTTAAATAATTGAAATATATACTAACAGCTTAAAATAAATAAATAATCCAGTTAAAAGTTTTGTAGGTGTATTTAAAAAATACATTTTATGTGATTTAGGATTCTCAAAGAAATTTATTAAAATGTCATTGGTTTTTGCAAATGGATAAAACGGATTACTTATTATTTGCTTCATATAAAAATGTAGAATATAGAGAAATATTTGTTTTTTAAAATGATTATCAGAAATTTTTATCGGGAAATTTTTTGTTAAAAAGTTAGAAATATTTTCTATTGCTTCACAAACATTTTATTGGTAGCGTAAAACGATAACTGTTATCAGTTAATATTTAATTTAAATACATTTTTTAAATTCTCTTTAATTTTACAGATAAAATTAGAAAAAGGCAGGTTTTAAAATTTATTATATTTTTTCTTAGAAATGTTTTAATAAAATAAAATTTTCTGTAACCGAATAAATACGATTTAGACGGATAAAATAAAAAAGCAAGGAGTTTGTGAGTTAAGTTTTTTTTAATGTCTACGCGTGATATAAATAAAATTTTTATGATGCGGATGAAAACGGATAAATTATTTTTATTAATATTGTATAAATAATATTTTTATAAAGCGGATAAAATTCGATAGAACGCAAACTCTATAATAATTTGCATGGAAATAAATTTTTGTAGATTTTAGATTTTTTATGGAACTAAAATTAAATTTATGCAGTAAAATCTGTTGAAGCGGGTACAGCAATTTTTGTTCATCGGATAAAATCGGATAAAGGAATTTCGTGTACATAACGATATAAATAACGGCTCTACATCTATAATTTTGTGTATAATTTTTTGTAATAAAACTGAAACAGCGGATAATATAGACATTATTTAGCCACATAAAAATGTGTAAACACTGGCAACATTAATTTCGCAATTTTTCATTGCATGAATGAAATATTTGTCATATGGCTAAACTGAAAATGAACGAAGCATTTTTTCAATTTGTATCTTTAATGTAATTTCAATTAGTCAGATTGCCTTAAGCAAATCTATAAAGTAATTTCTCTTAGGCGGATAAAACGGATAATATGAAAAAAGAATCATTCATATAGGTTAGGTCAGGTAGCGGATTCTTCCCGAAGAGGAACGCCCCACTTACGGCGGAGCTTAGATCCATTATAATACCACAAGTGGAAATATTCAGGGTCAAGGTGGGAATCGACCACGCACCTCCAGATTACTAAGACTAATGCTCATGCACTAGGCTACGGAGACACCCTATGTTTTATATAACAACACGGTGTATACATACATATATATTTTTACCACAAGGTATTTTTATTACAAGGTATATTGAATAAGGTAATCTCAGTAGCCCAGATGTTTAATGTTTACATTACAGACAAATGTCGAAAGTTTTTTTTTTCATAAACTGCATGAGTCAGCTTGTTTTTATATCTCTTAGGGAAACACATATACCCCTCTTAATTTTACATATCCATACAACTGCATTTCATAATTTACTCTCATAGTATGTTTACACACACAGGCAAATGGATTTGAGAGACATAGCTCCGAATATTTGTACTAACAAAATGCGTGTGTTTTTTGGTATTATACTTTTGTTGTAGAACTGAGATTATCTTGATAAAGCTACGTAGGCATTTTATAGGAATCAAATCGAAAAAATTGTGCTGAACCTTATTTCTCGGAATTTTCACTAAATATTCCGTTGCCAGTGAAATATCACGATAAAAAACATTGTCAGGAAGAAAAATTAATTGTGCTTAACATTTTGAATTCGAAATTTTTTATATCGAAACAAGTTCAAATTTCAAACTCTTACAAATCACTTATTATATATACATATGTACATACGGGACTATTGTGGAGTTCTAGTGATTTGGAAAAGAAAAATTAAATATGAACACTAGTGGCATCTAAAAAAATAATAAAAATATAAAAAAGAAGCGAGATTTTTTGAATCGCATTTTACTTTTTCAAATCACAGGATTTTCTATACAGCTCTGATACTTATTTTCTAAATTTTATAGTTTCTTAATTTCGGTTCTTCAAAGAAATTTAGTACAAATTTGTATTACATACACTTGGGCTCATGTAATTAAGTCATCAATAAAGTTTTTTTTTTTTTAACAACAATTGTTTTTAACACCTCGGATATGCTATGATCGCAAAAGCATTGTCGAAATGAAGGTAATTAGTGAAGGTAATGGCAGTGGGAAAAAGTAAAACGTCAACTTCAATAATATTGAAAATTTATAACGTAAAACGTTGCGAAAAACTTCTCCTAAGGACGACTTGGTTAGATTGAGCAAATCGAATCCATTTATGATCTAGGGGGCGCAATTACAGGAATATCACGGCATTAAATTAGCTGCGTAAACTGTTATCGTTGCGTCATTCGTTGGGTAAATAAGTCGGAAAAAACCAAAATTTTACAAAAAATTTTTACCAAAGAATAGCGCTTCCTAGAAATCATTTGTGAAAAGACTCCAAAAAGTGATGGAATGACGAGACGAAATTTAAACTGTTCGATAACGATATTAACTCATATGTCAAGCAGCTGCCTCTACAAGAAAAACGTAATTCGGGGTGACTCTACGTCATCACGAATACATGCAATAGTTACAATTGACGAAGAAATAACGAGCAAAATTTACAAGGTTACACTGACGAATAATTTACACAGTGATTACGCGAATCCTTGAATCTTAGCTACAATATTTTAACGCTCGCGTTTAGATCTGATTGCATCTAACAATCACCGTTATTCCATTTGTGAACGTCGGCTTCGGTCGACAACTCTCTCTTAAATCGATATACGACAGCTTTCACTCCAAAGCTTAATTGACATTTACTAGATATTGCGAATTTTTGTAAATGCCAATTTAAATTTGAAATGAAAGTCACCTCATATCGACGTAACAGATGCTAAGCTTTGGTGATTACGTCGACGTTAATAACTGGAATAAGACTGAATATTAAAATTTTACATTGGGGCAGCACACAGTACTGTATTAAACCATGATCCAATAAACAATAAATAAATAATTGGATGATGTATTAAACCACATAGCAAAATCTATGGGGTATTATAAAAAGTAACTGCAAGAGAACAAAAAAAAATCAATAATGTTTTATGGCAAATAATTCGGAAAGAATGGAACAAAACACGTCAGACCCACTATGCTGCGTAGGTTCCTACAATGCTCAAACGGTATACAAACATGTACGAGTATGTATTTGAGCACAACATATCGAGAGTTTTATTACGGAACAATTCAAATTAATTGAATAGGACAAAATTGGTAAAAATTAAATACCCCATTTAGGAAAATAACGAAATTGCAATTTTTTTTATTTTTTTTATAAAAATTTTTGTACTCTTAATAAAATTACATTAGACGAACTTTACTACTTAATTATATGAGTACCAAGTCTGTATATACATACATATATATTTTTTTAATTTTACAATTCATTTGAAAGCAATTGACATTTAAAACCATTGAATTAAAAAAAAAAAAACATTTAAATAAGAAAACAACAAAGTAATAAATGTTTCATTTGTTTTATAGATTTTATATATTTATATAAGAAGATAATAAATACATAATTGAATAATTAATTGTTTTGTTTTATGATTTAGTCAAATTTATACTCACTTGGATAACATTAATTAATAAAAAACCAAATAACAAAAAAAAATTAATTTAAAATAAATATATTTGTTAATTATTACCAAATAAAATTAATAAAAACAAACAACAAATAATATTTATAAAAAAAAAAAATAATAAAAGAAGAGATATATATTGAAAATATATATTTTAGTCAAAATAATAACCTATAACAGAAAACCATAGAAAATGAGTGCCATTATGAAAGAAAAATATAAAAAATATTAATAACAAATTAACATTAACATTAAAAAAAATGTTCAAGTTTTTTAAATTCTTTTTCCTCCAGCTTGTGTGTGCAACTCATGACCTATCATAAGTTATGGGAGAGATTTACTCAGTTCTAAAGCTGGGACCAGTGATGCTAACTTTTTCTGCAAAAAAAAACGCACTCGAAAGCACTAAATGCGATAAGTATAGATTTCAATTCAATTTGTAATCTGGAAGTTATCTTCCAAATTAAATCATTCGCTATCAACGGATTGTCAAAACACTTAAATAAAATTTAAGTGGAAATGTTTCGCAATTTTGTTCGATTGCGATACTGTGTACACTGTAGTTTGAAATTTGCATGTTGCTAACATACAAACTCGAAAGAATTTTATTTCGTTTCGAATTTTAGAGTAGACCGCAAATTTTTTTTAAATCTTTTTCATAGTAAATGCTGTAGAAATATAATTATATATGTTTATATTAATTAAAGATTATACTGCTCGTTTAAAGAAAAAGCGTTTTCATCTATTTCATCTGGTCATAAAATTGTTTTGACAAAAGATTTTGATTTTTTATACACATTTTTACATGTATTTCTTTAAATAGTTAAAAACGCTCTAAAATTCAAAGCGAAAAAACACGAATTCAGGGGCTTTTTAAAAAATCACCATGCCCTAAATCTAGTGCGAAAAGCACTAAATTAGCACCACTGGCAGAGACAGCGAGAGAGAACAAACAGAAATTTCACTTCGAAAAATTTCTAGAGACCAAATTTTATTACTTTCGATATCATCGAATGCTTATTTCAAAAGACTTTAAATGTAAATTTGCCCTCATCTCTCTGTATGTAGAAATCTCTGGATAGAAACGCTGGATAAATTTCTCGTATGAAGTATTTAGTTCGTCTGCTGCTACACAAATCAATTTAATTTGTTCATAAATCGACAAATTTTTGTGGGTTTTATATATATATATATATATGTATATATATATATATAAATATAAAGAAAAGAAATTTAAATAACCAACAAATAAAAACACAATGTGCTCTAACATGAAATGTTAATGAAAGCAAATTTTATTTAAAAAATAAAATTTATTATAAAAATATACAAAATAGTACATAATTCTATTAATTTGTTACTTGTTAAGTTTTTAAAAATTTAAAATAAACAAATATATATGAAATTTTTAAAACCAATGCTATGAAATGTTCAATATTGTTTTTCTTGATTTTTGTTAAACATAAACTTTTTTAAATTCATATTTAAACACTCGAATTAATTTTAGTTGTAAGCAAAAAATATTTATTTTTAATACAGTTCAAATTAAAATAAAAAAGTTAATAATAGATATATTCAGAAAGGTATGCTAAAAATCGTATGGGTTGTATGTGCTAATAGTTGCAAAATTATTATTATTTTTATTTCATAGTTTTCGCAATAATTTTTACAAAACTCGTACCGCACTCAAGCCATACAACAGTTACCCTACTATTGTGAATAACTTTCAATTTATCTGTTCAGAAATTTGAATCTTAAAATATTAATAGATTTCTTAATGTGTAGCATTTGGAAAAATTTACTTTAAAAAAAAAATGGAAAATTTACTTCGGAGAATAATTTTAATCTCAGATGAGTAAAGCTACTCAGATAGGACAAATATTTGATAAACTAAGCTTAAGCACAACTTTTGGTAAGGTCTTCTAAAATTTTTAAGGCAATTGTACATTTCACTCCATAAATATTCTTCTCCAATAATCGAAAGTATGTATAAAATATTTAGTGATCCTGGCCTATTTCCGCAAATGTTTTCCAAAGTGTACGATCCACTTTCGACAGCTTAAGATTAGTAAAGCTCCAACTTTGTGAACTTTACTAAAAATTAAAGCATTTAATCATTTTCGCTTAACTGAATTTATTTCTGAATTTTTATCTACTTTTATTGTCGAGTTTTCTTTTCACCAAAAATCGAGAAGGAGGGATTGTTTTAGTGGTAGCACCGCTTGACGCAGATGACGCTGGTCTCTGAAAGTGCGAAGACATTTTTAACCCCACCTCACACGCCAAAAAAAAGGAAACAGTTGCTGCACAACTTTTGAGTTTGGTGAGGAGCAAGAGGAAAGTCGGCAGTCATTAGGATTTGTTCCTCTTTCATTATAAAACTCCAAAGTTTTGCAACAAATGATTTCGTAGCACGGACGAGGACTTATGTTGAAATTCGAAAATTTCCTTTTCGATTTTACTTTTACAATTGCAAAAGTTTAACAACGATTGACTATTATTTTCTTTTGTTGGACCAGTGTCTCCAATTAACTTATTAATTTTACTATCATATTGGGCCTAGCCTCTGGCTTAAGTGGTCCGTTCTCCTTCGGGTAGGGTCCGCCCCTAACCTAACTTATTAAGCTATCTCAGATTTATTTATCTAAATATCGTTATAATTTTCTATTTGCTTTTGTTTAATGCACTATTTTGTGAAATATTAAATTTATTTAAAATTTAATTTAATGACAATAATTTCAAATGGGTGGTTTTGTTTATATAAAAACGCATATTTTTTGTTTTTGAACCAGCACTCAGGGCATGATCCGCAAACATGGCATGCATTGTGCTGGAACTAGCAAATTAAGTTATGGAAGATGCGATAGAGGAAGTAGTGTTTATGGACACTTGATTTGAGCCTTCCCACGTTAAAAGTGACTGTTTCCAATGTGGCGGCTTCTTTGAATATTTAAAAATGATTTAAAGATTTTTCATTTGAATTGTTTAAAAATATATTTCTCTAAGTAAATTTTCTTATTTAAAAAATAGAAGAAACATTTCTAACAAAATAATTTTATTTCGTTTTTTATTGTTATATGTTGGAAAAAAATTAAATTTTTTAATATAAATATTAACTTTATATATATTATTATAAATACTTTGTTAATTTTTGTGTTTAAATTAAATTTAGTTGTTATTAATTAATTTTTAATTAATATTTCGTTTTGTTTGTTATTTAAACATTTTTTTTTTGTTTTATTAGTTTATATTAAATTTAACAATATTAATTTAATTATTATTTTTTTCTAATTCTATGAGAACTGTTGTTATTGTTATGAAAATATTTATCACATATAAAATTACATAAATATGATAAAAAAAATTAATTATATAATAATAATATGTAATTAAGAAAAGCGAAAAATAGTTTTTAAACAGAGAGTAATTAAGTTGAAAAAATAGTTCAAGATTATAATTAATAAAAAAAAAATTTAAATAAAATGACGAACAATATACTCCAAAGAAAACAACCAAAAATTATATACATTTATATAAACAAAATGAAAGAAATAAGAAACAATTAAAATAAAAACAATATTTATTATATACAATAACGGAAAAAGAAATGTAATAAAAGTATATATATACATACATACATATATGTGTATTAAGAAACAAAAACCGTTTACATATACATGCATACAATATATTAAAATATATTACTTACATAATATACAAAAAAGAAGAAGAAGAACGAACAAAACAGACAACAAATAGTCAAGTTATTAAAACTTTAACAAAATTATTTAAACAGATGCCATATTGAATTAGTGAAAATCAAATTTATTATTTTATTTAGTTTATTCATTTTTTTTTTCATTATTTTTTATTTTTGTTTTTACATTTTATTAGAAATAACAGAGATTAAACGTTAATATACAACAAGTCAAATAAATAATTGTTAACAAATTTATACACAATTAAAAAATATTTTTTTTAAATTAAAGTTGCATAGTTCATGGACCCCAGTGTTTTTTTTTTTTTTTAGAAATTTATATGCAGTTTCTAGAGACGGCCGCCAACACTTCTAGAGAATTTTTATAGAAAACACTCAAAGAAAAACAATGTCGCTGCTTTTCATACAAATTTTCTAAACGAATTGGCCGACCGCCTGCATTAAAGGAACTCCATTTTAGTTTAGAGAGTTCTGCAAATTAATGTCTCAAAAAAATTATAATCAATCGATAAATTTATACGTGTATTTGTATACCAACGAATCAGTGAAAAAATATTTACAGGCTGTTACACTAAATGCGAACGAAGATATCAATCTTCGAATACTTACATATATAGTAAAAACAAAAACAACAACAAAACAACTAATATGTATTTATTTTGTTTTCATGAAAAGCAGTCGTAAGAAATTTTCTTTTGTATCTAGATGGAACACAGGCCCAAAGTTTTACCACATCCTTGGGCCAAATTAGGACATTCGATTGGAATCGAAAAATCAAACAAAATCTTACTAAAATGAATAGGAACTTCGTTCGATATCGAATGGCGTAATTTGGGCTCTGTTATAAATTTATCATTTGTAGCTTATGAGCTTTACCAAGCTGAAATAAAAAATAAACATTTTTTTATTCATAGTACCTATTGCAATAATAAATTGAAAACTAAAAGGAGAATGTATTTTAAAATTATAAAAATTATATTAAAAAGAACATGAAAGAGAATATAAAACTAGTTTATATATTTTATAAATTTTAATAGTTAAATTAAAAAGAAAAAAAGAAAAAAAAACAAATGGTTAAACATTTAAATATTGCATGTGTTCAAAAGACAAAATTTATGTAAAAATTGTGAAAAAATGTACACAACAGCTTTTGTCTAGAAGAGTTACTATCACTATGAGAGGCCAAGCATCGTGACAGTTTCCACTTGAGCGCTTTAAATATTCGTATTTTCTAGATGAGTGTTTACATCACATGCATTTAAATTTAGTTGTTTTTGCACAACTTGAAAAGCAGTCAACTCATAGGGAAAACGTCAAAAAATTCCTTTGGAAAATTACAACAAAAAAAAAAACAAAAACTGTAGTACAAACTTGTTAACTGACATGAAGTAAGTTTATGCAAAAATGGAATGCGAAATTAAATTTTTATCATTATCAGCGGACCGGACCAGTGAATTAGGTCAACTTTACGCGTTCGACATTTTGTTCTCTGTAACTTGCAATATTCAAATACACTCAAGGCGAATTCAGGTGGTCGCATTAGCTAAAACCCTCATCAGCTGATTTGTGATCAAGTGTAAAAGTTGTGTTCATGTTAATACGTGAGCTGTTTTGAAAACTCGAATAAAATTGTTGCATTTCTCAAAAAAAAAAATAAAAAAATGCTGTTGTTGTAGGAACAAGACTACCTGATATGAATTCGCCTTGAATACACTAATTCTACATTTCTGACATTTTCTGAATTTGATCAGCAAAATTAACGATTGGAATTTTCTCACTTTGTTACATTTTTTTCTATTGTTCTTTGTTCACAAAGTCTTACAAAATCATTCAATCACGTTAGCGTTTTATAACGTTGCAGTTATGTATATACTTTAGGAAATTTATGTTTACATTTCATATCAAATACGGGAATTTAATTACGTATGTATATAAATGGTGTTCAGCTATTGCAACGGAACAAATTAAAATAAATTTGTAAAATATTTTCATTAATATATCGTTCATTTACTTCAGCAACGTCATAATTCAAAAAATACAATTGCTGAGTTAATATCGGCTTTTATGTAAAAAATTCATGCAAATAGCTTCAGAACTGAACTCGTGAGGGCAGAATATTTTTTCATTTTCCCATTAAAGTGTAAATTAAAAGCTGTAAGTACGTCTTTCAAAAAACTATTTTTTTTTTAATTATGACGTTGAAGTATTATATATTTACTTCGTACATTGAAATTATTTTATTAATTATAGTTTGCTGATTTTTGATTTTAAATTACCCATACTATTCTACAAAAAAATTAAAAATAAAAACGGTTTTAACCTCAAGTATGCAATAAATTATTCAGCAATGCAGTTCTTATTTTTATAAAAATTTCAATTTATTATATTTATATTTTATATAAAATGTTTTAATTTTATGTTTGTTAAATAATTTTATTCTAACAAATTTATTTTTCGTGATGATAACCAAGAGTTAGCGAAATATCGAGAAACATATTGCTAAATAAATTAAAAATTTAATAAAAATAAGACCTGCATTGCTGAATAATTTATTGCATACGATAAAAAGGGGAATTAATTTTTTTTATTTATATTTTTGTTTTAATTTATATGTTTATTTCATTAATATTTTTATTTAATTAATATTTTTATTTATATTTTTCCTTAATACTTGTTTTTTTAACCTTTTTTATTATTTGAACAATCTATTTTATTAAGCTTTAATTATTTTAATTATAATTAAAATATATATAAAAAATATAATAAAAAATAAAAATTTTCTGAAGATGTTAACCTAACCGAAGGTTAACGAAATATCGATATTATATAAAAATAATAAATAAAAAAAACCTTAAAGCTTAATAAAATAGATTGTTAAAATTTGATTTATATTTATATTAAAATTTTTTTGTTTTGTTTTTACTTTTATTATATTTTAATTTATATTTTGATTTAAATATATGTTTTAATTTATATTTATATTTTTGTTTAAATTTATATTATTATTTATTTAAATTTATATTTTTATTTAAATTTTATTTTATTTTAATTTATATTTTTATTATTTATTTAATTATTATTTAAATTATTGTTGTAATGTATATTTTTATTTCATTAATATTTTCATTTAATTTATATTATTATTTTAATTTATGTTTTTTTTAAATTTATATTTTTATTGAATAATTGTATTTCATTTCAATTTATATTTTCATTTTACAGGCAAATTATCGAAAAAACAAATTTAATTAATTGGAAATTTAAGGAGGTTTTTGACATTTCTCTTTATTTGCTCTCTTATTTCCGCCGGCTTTTTTGATCTGCTAATTGATAAATTGTTATATAAAAAGAAAATTTAAAAATTGGAAATTTTACTTTTTTTTTTATTATTTTTTAATTTTATATTTTGTATCTGATATTGGACCTGCTGTGGTAAAGAAAACTGCTCTGTTTATATTTCTACATCTACAAAATAATTATTTAAGCTCTATTAGCGCCCGTTAAAGGTATGTTTTCTTATTTCGCAGTCATTCGATAAGTTTATTTCTTTCCTTTCTTAAATATGCATATGACCACAGGGTTCCAGTACACCATATTGATCTGGTGTAGTCCCTTAAAGAACTGGGGAATAAAAGACCCAAAATACTGCAACAAATGCGTCCCAGCTAGCCATAGTACGGACGGAATAACGTTTCGTTTTTTCTTATTCTTTTTAAGAAATTTTCCAAAGCTGGAAAAAAACAAACTTTGCTTTTTGAAACACCAATCTTAAATGTTTAACTACGTTTGGCATATTAAAAAATTAAAATAAAACAGTACTGTTAACCATTTCATAACTCGACCCTTCGTATTCTCCAGTTTTTAGAAAAAAAAAAAGAAAAACAAAACCTACCTACCTTTCCCTCCAAAATAATATCCTGTACCCAATCCCACATACCTACATGAAGTTAAACAAAAACACTGTTCAAAAAATACCTGTAATTTTTTCAACAATGAGATTTTATTTAATAATTTTTAAGTTTGTTAAATTATATTTAAAAGAAAATATTTTTTAGTTATTAAAAATTATATAGAATTTAATAATAAAATTATAAAGAGAAAAATAATAAAAAAATTTCACATATTATTAATATACAAATGAAGAAAAAAAACATGCAAACGTAATAGGTAACGTTTATATACAATATTATATTATATATTTAGTATAAACACAACCAAAATTAATTATAATTAAAAAATTAAAACGTATTTAATTTTGAGGACAAATAAAAAACAACAAAAATTTAAAATGAAAAATTCCAGCGTTTTATTTCATTTAATTGCAGAAAATCAATGAAATTATTATTAAAAAAAAAGACACAAGCAAAAGTATGTATAATAAGTTGTTATAAAAAAAAAAAAGAAAAAAGAAAAAAAAAATTATTAAAAAACCTTATTTTTTATTAAAATTTTTTTCTTATACTTTTGTTTTTTATTCTCTTTACAGATCAATTGAAATTTCTTATACTGGCCGATGATTGTAAGGAGCCTTCCCATGACAACAATTTCATTATAATGGATGAGTTAAGTGAAATCAGTGCCTTGACTGGACCTACACATTTGAGTGTAACAAATGAACGTTGTACACGTTTGAATTCATGCCAATCTCCCGATCAATTTTTCATTAATATGGTTAATGAATTCTTAAATGATGATACCATCACAGCAGCCGATGAAGTCACGAACACTCCCAGCCTAAATATTGAGTTTATGGAAGAACGCACTGATGTGGCTGCAGACAGTTTAATAGATTTCGATCAACTGAGAAGGAAAATGACAAAATTAACTTCAACCGCTGTCGCTGATGATAAATCTATCGTAAGCTCCTTAACAAATTCAGCGGACACGGCTCCAGCGCTATCGATTTTACCTTCACCATCATCTAGCACCTTTCGTATCATTAGTGAATTAAACGAAGACACTAGAAGTGTAAATCCTTTACTGCTGACTCACTCAAAGAATAGTCTACCCACAAATATTAAAGAGATCTCGTACCAAAGATTTGGACGTTTTAACACCAACCTACCAGCTGAGGTACATAATTTTAAGTGTCATTTATGTGCATTTTCATGTGCATGGAAAGAAGTTTTACTCCAACATTTCCAAGATAAACATCCAACTTAAGAAAAACAAAAACTTAAAATATTAAATTGAATTTAAAAATTAAGTGCACCAGAAGGAATTGAATTAGTTTTTTCTTTGATTATTAAATGAGAAAAAAAAAGAAATTTGAATCATCGACCCAAAGGGAACTCTCAGAGGACTAAATTTTCCTTCATTGTAGAATTGAATTTAGAATGGCCATAAACTAACATAAACATAAAGAAAGGTTGCTAAATAATCAGCTCACGTTCATGCACGCGTTTCTTAATATGTTAATAGTGTTATAAAATATAATTTTTTTTTTCCTAATTATCTTTTTATACATGAAATGTCGAAGATTTATTTTGAAAGCAATAGGAAAGAACTAAAATTAATTTTAAAATTTTTACTGAGGTAAACGAATTCGAAAAGAGAACGTTTATACGTTCGACATATTTTTTTTTTTTTTTTTTTTTTTTTTTTTATCTGGGACCAGCACTCAGGAGATGACTCCTATACATGCGAAGCATTGTACTGGAACACGTTCTTTGTTTATTCTTTTAGCAGTGCTGAAGCTTCGGTTCAGTAGCCATTTTTATTATTGTTTTACTTCGCCGGTGCTACACAATACCGACGAAGGAGGGCGTTCTGATGCGATTGTGGATTGCTATCGCTGAAGCCGGTATTGTTCAGTGACCAGTGACTATGCCTTCGCCACTGAAACCTTCCGACAACAACTGACACACAAAGACTCACTAATGTACATCAGAAAAATGCGAAATGTTTATTTTTATTTTAAAAATTTTTAGTCTGAAACTGGGGTTGAACCCATGACTCTTTTTGGTTTAGTAGTCAACGTGCAGACTATCATCCATCGTGCCATCGCCACGATGCATTTGCAAATAATAATGTAAAATTTTGCGGCAAACATCTGTCATATGCTTCATGTTGGGTTATCGTAAACACGACTACACCAACGACACTCATAATAAGGCCTAAAATGACTCCTCATAATTTAGTGTGCTATTTCAAATTTAGGTCAGCTGATATAGAGGAAAATATATATATATATATGTATGTATTTATATATATATTTTTTGAAGGAGGAGATCTCCTAAATACAGGTTCCTGAAATCCCATTAATTTATAACATTTTTTTTATTTGAGAACTAACCAACACCTCGTGAATCCCCCACATATAATTCAACAAACAATTGTTGTATTTTTTATTTTGAAGACTACATTTTTTAAATTTTATTTAAAAAGAATTTTAATTTGTATAACAATAAAAAAAAAAACAATTAAAATCATCCAATACCTGGTTTCTGTACGTAAGTGAGAAAGTTTGATTACGAAAATTCGAACATAAAAACATTTAAAAGGCATAATCGCAACCAAAGACGATATAATTTGCTCAAAACTTGATCTCTTGAAGTATTTAATATTAATTTTAACCGGAGCCATTGTTATTTATTTATTTTTTATATTCAACAATTCATGATATTTCTTCTATTATTATTGCTAAAAAAAATGCAGTAAAATTTTTTCAACTTTCCAAATATAAAACTATAATGAGCTTTTTACGGCCTTGTCCTCCTTACAGGAGTAAAAGTATTATTTATTATAATGAGCATTTTTCTATTATAAAATAACATTATGATTTTTCATTTAAATTCAAATAAATTTTAATTACAATTCATTTCTCAATGTTACTGCAAAAGCAAGAGGACATTTGCTATTTTAGTTCTATATAATTTTGTCCAATTTGAAAAAGGTTTTTTTTTTATTAATAATTATTTTTAATATATAATTATAATTATATAATTGCACATTAAATTATTAAAAATATAAGTTATTTTGGCGAAAATTCAAGTTGTAAATTTTTCTAACAGTATATGAAAAGAAAAAAAAATTAAACCTCTGAGTATGTCTACTTTCCCGAAAAAATAATGCCACTGATAAAACTTCTAATTCAATTCCGAAAAGTAACTTAATTTTTTTTCCAAAATTTTATTTGGAATAAAAATAAATAAAACAGAACAAAATTTTTCATGAAAAAAAATATATGAATAAATAAAAGAGAGAAGAAAAGAAACAAAACTAAAAATTTAATATAACAAAAAGTAAAAATCATTTTAAAATATTCATAAACGAAAAAAACTTTTAATTATAACTTAAAAAATTGTTAAAAATAATCTTAATAAAATTGCTAAGGAAATAAAAAAAGAAAAACTCAAATCTCAAAATACAAAAACCAAATTATCTTTTCATTTCATTACAAAAAAAAAAGATGCAGGTTGATGGAATTAGTAAAGTCAGGTCAGTTGTTGAGCTTAAAAGAGCGCAACAATTGCTACCGTAATTCTTTTTATTTTTGTAAAACAGTAGACGGTACTACCTGCGACTGTTTTTGTGTCTCCTTCTCACCACTTTAAGTATTCCACTTTAATATCCCCCAAAAAAAGAAAACTATAAAAAATAAAAATTTCTTTTTTTCAATGGTAAGCATTTTTTAAATATTAAAAACCAAACAATTAGTATATTTTTTTTTGTTTAATTTAACACTATTTTCTATTCATAATTATTAAAAGTGTTTTGTTTGCATTCTCTAGTTACTAAAAAACTTTTATTAAACTTATAAAATTAGTTGCATTCCATAAATTAGATTAGAACATTTGGAAGCTGAAATTATAAAATAAATTCATTTCAAAAATTTTGCAAATAATTTCTCATCTACAATTCTTTCCAAGTTTTATATTGCAGTTTCTTCTTCTGCCACATTCATAAAAATTACTTTGACTTGCAGAAAAGCTTTAAAAATTAAATTGCAATTGCATATTTGTTTATTAACTGCATGTTTAACGAAGCCGAGTGAAAATAAACGTCCGGCCATTTGTATTGAAAACATAAACAATTCGAGTGTTTTTTTTTATTGTTATTTGCAATATAAATGGCGAACGATTACTTCCAATCGGCTTCGTTAAACAGGCAGTAAACCGTTTATGAATACGCCAGCTTAATTTAAAAATGCTGACGCACACTGCTTGACGCATACATATAATGCTGGGCCAACTTACTGCATTCGATCTCGAATAAAATTTCAAAACATTTTGAAAGAATTTTGTACGAAATTTCGACACGAATCGAATGCCGTCATTTGCCCCTGATATACTACTATGTATGTAGGTCCCTAGATTTCCATCTATTGGCACAGCGAATATGTTATTTTGTATATTTATACTTATTTATTGTAAGCATATATATTAATAGTTTAAATGCTCGAAAATAGAAAAATAACGATGAGTTTTTGTATTTAGTATTATTATAATTTTTTATATATGCAATTCTTAAAGCTTAAATAAGGGTCATTATATTCGATGCTCGATTGTGTTTATCGAACGAATTTTTATTTGGTATTATGTGAATCTTTATCCATATTTTTAATAACGAAATTTATTACAAATTATTTTATAATTAATTAACAAAAATTATAAAACAATCACGAAAATATTACATTATAAAGAATTTTACATACCACGTTACGCGTTTTTTTTTTTAGTCGAATACCACTTTTTTGCATCCCCCACCTTCTAAATAAATTGACGAGTAGAGGAAATAATTAAATAATTTTATTTATTTAACGTTAGTCAAAGTTAATTACCATTATGTACCTATGTTTGTTATATGGTTTATGTGATCTATAATATAGACTATATGCACATTTCATTTGGTGATAATACCAAAATATTCAGCAGGCCTTTAACCAAATTCTAGAAAAAATTTAGGAAATTTCACATGATTGCACAAAAACACCCAAAAAAAATCTTAGCGAATTACAAAATATACAACAAAACAAACTAAATAGCGTCTTTAAAAATTTCAATTCCTATAAGATTCAAGAGTTCACAGAACATTCCATTTCATTAGATTATTTTGCAGGAATTTAATTTGCTAAGATTGCCGATTTGTAAATTAGTGTAAATTACTTTACCTAATTTCTCCTAATTCCTTCTCATGGTGTTTAATCGAATAGTTCTGCAAACCATATGAGTTCAGATCACAACGCATTTAAAAAAAAACTCTTGTTTTCTGTTTATACGAGTATTTCATCAAGTCACACCGGCACATCATATATTTAGCCAACTCACAAAGTTTTCTACTTCGTCCTATTTGTTGTTGATATTTTTCATATAAAAATATTCTATGACAATACTATATTTATTGCTTATGCTTTTGACAGTGTCCTATTTAATCAGCTGTTTTTTGTTTACAAAATCAACTAAATATTTTATTTTACTTTCAAAAAAATTCCTACAAATAACGGCTGCATTCCTAAACGTCAACAGCTTTGCAGTGTGACAATGTCTAATGTTCCTATACGCAACCGTGCAAGCTTTGACGATGCATGGCATTCTTAAAGTCATCAGATGCACAGTTGATGCGCAAATAAACGCAACAAAAGCATCATTTTCATTGACAATGCCTTTTATACACAATGGCGACTAAAGCAGAAAGGTAAACAATTTCAATGAAATAAATACTTAATTTCAATTAAAAATTTAATTTTTTTATTAAATAATAATTATTATTTATATTAATTGTTTTCGCAGGCATTGTTTTTGTTTTATAATGCAAAGCAAACAGATGTTTCTAAACGTCGACGGTGTTGCAAAGTTTAAAATGACAATGCATGATTTGCGAGGTTGGTACAATATTATTGCTTTACTTAAACACTGCTTTGACATTGCATGCAGATGTTTAGGAAGGCAGCCAACATTTCTTTTCTTTTATTATAATTTCAATTTTTTTTTCTGTCACTCGAGTGACAATTTTTTATATGACAATACAAAAGGCAGTACACAATAGAGTTATGTGGCCTTAAATAGTACTTTATTACTTATCACTTTAGAAGACGTTGTGAATTCGTTAAAAATATTGTTATAAATTTAGGAATAACAATATTACAAAAAAAAATTTTTAAATGATTATTTGAAATTTTGATTTTTTGTTTGTAATAAAAGGCGCTGATGCATCTCCTAAGTATTGTAAATGCAAATGTTTTTTTTCTGCAACGATAATTAGTCTTAAATTTTATTTTTTTCCGCTGTATGGTTTTGTTAATAAAGAAAGCTGCCAGCAATCTCATTAGACTGAATTCGGCTTTAATTCATTATCTACCCGTCAATTTAGGAATTTTTTTTTGGAGTATTAAAGATGAAAGTAGTTGTTGGGTGGGTGTTGTTAGGTACTGTTATATATTTTTAGAACTTTCCTTTTAAAATAGTACAGTGTCTGACAGCGATTTATTAAAGATTGTGTCTTGGTGGTATATGCTGCAATATTACAAACTGTGGTATTGTTGTTAAACTGTTGATATTCGTCACGAAGAAAATAGTTTTTATAAAATTTATCACATACAATTATAACACACTTGTGCATTCCCTTAGTATTGTAAGTATTTTTTACATACTCTTGTATATTATTAGTGTATTGAAATATTTTACCCTCGAGTAGAACACAAAACTCCATTTATGCAGTATTCAGTATGTGTTTTAATATTATTTCTAAAAACTATCATTGGTTAGAGTTTGAAAAAACTTGTTTCTCCTTTCCATTAATTTTCCAAAGCGTCTTAAGTGTTATTTAATTTCTTTTAAATTTAGCTAAAATTTTAATTAAAATAATTTTTATATTTATTTAATATATTATTTTTTTACCTTCCTATTTTAATTTATTATTACAATTTTTTTTATTATAATTTTTTATTTTTAAAACTTGAAATAGTTTCCACTAATCTATTTTTAAATTTTTTTCTCTTTTCTTCTTTCTCTCTCTCTCTCCCTGGCTTCGATGTGTTTTAGAGACTTATTGGACAATATCGGTGAAATCGGTAACCTCGCTAAACAACATCGCCTTGGAGGAAATAACACAGAAAAAAAATAAAAGAAGAAATGTATCCAGCGCCAAAGAGTCGCCATCATCGTGTAGCAATTACAATACATCATACACTCCACGTGGCGGAAATTCACCACACGTTTGTCCGCGTTGTGATAAAGTTTATACGTATAAAAAGAATTTATCACGGCATTTACGTTTCGAATGCGGCATTTTGCCGCAAGAGAAATGTTCTTACTGTTGCTATTTGACACGTTATAGACATAGCCTTAATGTACACGTCAGGACCCAGCATCCCGAATATTATCATATACATAAAAAGACTTAAAAAATATCGGTGTATAGTTAAGTTCTTCATAATAAGAAAGTCAAGGGAATGCGGTAGAGTTGTATTTAAGTGAGAACTTAGATTAAGTGAGTAGAAGTGATTTGAACTCGGAGCGGTTAAAATATTTGACCAATATTTATTCCAATTGGGGCCGTCAAAAACGAAACAAATACAAAAAACAACAAATTGACATTTATATTGTCTTTAGTGGTATCTTTTTTATATTGTGATTTTGTGTTTCTGAGATTGAATTGAACTGAAGTTGACAACGAATAATGATGACTTGTTCAATTACATGCCAACGAATTTAGTCATGCATAATTCTAGTGACATAGGATTATTTCTAGTTGAATAATTAAAAAAGTTAAGTCCTTTCTTTAACAGTCACAAATATTAAAAACACGTGACTTGTTTCTTTGGCATGGTGTTGTAATTCTATATATTTTTGAACGGTCCTTACGTTTCTTAAATAACCTCATCTATTTCTAAAAAAGATATTTCTAATTTAATAAATGCAAGAAATTTTTGTTGATCTGATCATGAAGTAATATGCTTTGTTTTGTTATATATTGCTCAATAATTTTTTTCGTTTTTTTTTTTTTTTTATTTTTTCATTAAACTAGATTTGTAATTAATGTAGATTTATTAAAAACCCTCCAGCCTATTAAGTCAATATTCTATAAAACATAATTTGGATCGAAATCCTATACTGTAATTTCAATACAATTTATTTTCGTTTACTGTTGACTGCCATAGTTTGCTCTCTGGAGTAGGAATTTTATTTCAAAATTATTGTAAACATTATTATTATTATTCCTTATAAAATTCATAAACAAAATAGTAAATGTCTATTTAACAACGCCTAATACGGCTATCATCTCTTCACTTAGCTTTTCTTAATTTCGATATTTTCATTAAAATTGTAAATAACAGATTTGGTTGCAAGCCAACCAGTCACATTTGTTTATGCTGTTATTTTAAAACACATGCTCTTATGACACTTTATGAATACTTTAATTTTTTTTATAGTCTTAGAGATCTAAAATATTTATATATATATATATACATATATCAATGTCATTGAATTTAATTTTGTTAAAGTTTTTTATTTTTACAAAAGAAAATATTTTTATCCTAATGTTTACTTACATACATACATATGTATATTTACTTCTTTAAATATTCATTCTATTTATTCAATTAAATATTCTCAGGGTTTTAAAATATAAATTTTAGGAATTCTTTATATAAAATAACCGGTTTTTGAAAAATCGCAATTTTGTAGAAAATTTTTTTGAAAATAAAAATTTTTCATATGCTAAGTTTTTCCAGGCAACTAATCCATTAATATTTTTAAAATCGTCTTTGTTTTTACGAAAATAAATAAGGATGCTGATGCTGAAATCAGAAGGAGAAACTGTGTCATTAGTTTTTTTTTATTTTCATAGAAAATTTAAGAGTTTTAAAGCGTTATTTTTAAAATTTATGGCAAAATTAAATGAACAAAGTCATTGCCAAAACTTATATATGTTTTTTTTTCTATTGGTTTTGACAAAGTTAAAAAAAAAAAAAAAAAAAAAAGCGGCCGGCAGAGCCGATTTTTCGCAGAAATTCGGCTTGTGCGCCTTTAAAACCTTTTCGAAAAATCTAAAACACAAATCTAAAAATTACTTGACCCTAGAAGCTTTCAAGTTATGCTCTAGCCCCAAATGTTTATTTTATAATTAAAACCCAGCATTAAAAATAGTGAATGTACGGGTAGTATTGCAAATGAACTCGTTCAACTTCTCTGAAAAGCGCATGATTTTAACATGGGGTATCATTGGCGAGCATGTGTTCAGCATGTGTCCTGTAACTTTCCCAAAAATTTCTTCTCAAAACTATCGTTAGGGTATCTAAAAATGCTACTCCTCCCCTACAAAATTACAAAATCAATTTTGAACTTTTAAAAAATCTTTGTGTGTCACTGAGAAGTCGTCTGTTGAAATTTGAACTGTTGAAGTATGTACGAATGTATTATTGAAGTGTTAATAACTGTGTATCATTGCTTTATAATTGTTCAGCAATGTGCCATTTTCGATGTAGAATTACGTTATTTTATTTCTCGAATTCTTTTTCTAAAAAACTATTTTATTTGGAAAGTAAATCATGAGTTTGCGCACTATATTTGCTATTTTATATTTCCAAATGTAATATGGCGCAACGTTCTAATAAAAATTAAACATAACAATGTTGCCAGCACAGTATATTTCAATTGTATTTCAAAATCGTCTAAACCTGCCACTTCAATGTTTGATGAAAATGTGTACTCACACTTTGTTTTCATTTTTCCCCATGTTATGCAATAAGCTGCGTAATAAATAAATAAACTTAACGTATTGTATAGTGTTGCCAGTACATATCACATTATATTGCACTTGTTTTGGGTGTGGAATGAGAGACATACACATTAGTGGTATTATTTTACAATGCGATAATTTGCACAATTATATTGTAAATGTGTGGACCGCTCTTTAAAATTTCAATCAAATGTTTTACCACATCACTTCACTTAATTTGAAAAAATTGCAGAACATTTGGAAATATATGACATGGGGACTGCTATGACCTTCGGGTCACCTCTTTATATATAACGATGCAATTTCATTAACAGGGCGTCGATGGCTGCGGTAGTTAGCGTGTTGACTACAAAATTACAAGACATGGGTTCGATCTCATTTTCAGACTAAGTCATAAAAACATCTGTCTGTTTTTTGTTGCCTTTTCATTTCAAATTTATTTTACTCGTACAAATCTCCGGCTAGGAGAATGGGATTTCAAAAAGTTTAAAGAATTTTTTTACTTTCTCTTTACAACGAAATGTTTCTCTTACGTTTAAATGTATTAATATTTTAGGCACCAGCTTATATAACAATTAAGTTCGATCTCAGGTTTAGAGAATTTTATGACGATAAAAAAATAATTTTATAAAAAAAATTCCCCTTCCCCCCACACACATTCTTTTAGTTCAGGTGAGCCCATTGTATTACACTTTTTCAATGTAAAACTTAAATAATAAAAAAAAGACAGTAAATTTAATAAATTCTTGTTAAATAAAATAATAAAGTTGAAAAACGAAAACTAAAAAAAAAACAAAAATTACCAACAAAAAATGTGTACGATTATTTAAATGAGAAAACTGAGTATTCCAAATGTATATTTTTTTTTCCTTAACATTTTTTTAAGTCTAACAATTACAGGTTTCAGGGAGTTTACTGAAATGTTTATATTTTAATTATACTTATTATTATTTTTTAAACAATGGATGATTTGGCTTGCAAAACAAAAAACAAAAACAGAAAAAAACTCTCTTCTTTATTATCTTCTGAAGTTTTCGAAAACTTGTAATATTTTCCTTTATGTGTTAATAATCGTAATAACTTTTAATTAATTTTCCAATGTAATAAATTTAGCTAAACATGATAAATCAGAACAAACCGATATCAATACGGATGATTTTGAATTGGATGATTGTTTGTTGGAGAGTAACGATATCGTTATAACCCAAAATAAAGATGGCTTTATATTGCACGTGAAAAAGTTGGGCAACATTACAACAGCAAAATTATCATCTCAAGATGAAGATCAAGTAGCTGCAGCTGCTGTAGCTGCTGCTACCTGTGGACAAATACAACAATCGTCAGCTCAAATTACTGAAATTCAAGATGTACAAGATGTAAAGCCGACATTTACAACTCTAACAACGAGTCCAGTGATAAAATTACCCTCCTCGGAGTGTGGTAAGTCAGAAAATATGAATTAATTAGAAAACCAAACGAAATTTAGTTCTATATTAGTATTAATATTTACATACATATACATACATATATTGAGCCTTTGGTGCAAACCGTAGTAATTAAAAATTTGAATTTTTGAGCTTGGTATGCAGAAATGATCTTTTGGCGAAATATGTGTCTAAAGGAAAAAATTATTATGGTTCTATCTCTAACTGTTCAGATTCTATAGCTACAAATGTCTTTATTGCCTCCAGCTATTTCCAACAATATTTATTTGCAATAATGAAATATTTCCTTTATGACAAGAAATTTACAAACAGAAACATTACAAAACATGCTTCTTTATTTAAAAAAATAACTTTAGTAAACGAAAATACTATCGAAAAGATGGCTCAAAACTTCAAATGCATTTTTTTTAGTTCACAATTTTTTGAATTACTACGGTATTGCACCAAAGGCTCGATATGTATATGTGACCATTCTTTTTCTTTTACCCCCTTCACATCGCAGTGTGCTGTTGCATACCGTTACACAGACAAAATAATCACCCCTATCGCGAATAGGCAATGAGATTTTTGTTCACATAAAATTATAATTCCCCTCGAAGTGAAAATTGCTATCGTGAAGTTCACGTGGAATTTTTTTGCTCCCGGTATCATTCCCAGTAAATGTGGAAAAGGGAAGAAGATTTCAAAAACAGACAAATTAATTAAAAAGCAAACCAATTTAACTTTTAATACAGAAATAAAAATTCGTGGCTTGTTTACATGTCTGTAAGTGTTAAAATTGTTTTGTTTTTAATATTCAGGGACCAGTTAATTAGTTACACGCATAAAAAGTATTGCATTTCAACAATAATAGTAAAAGAATTAATAAAAGTGTGAAAACAAAAGAATAAAAAATTTAAATAAATAAAAAGAAAAGTTAGTACTCCAAAAATTTAAATAAAATGCTTAGACTTGGAACTATGATGTACTTAGTAGCAATTTAAGTTAATCCGTAAGAGAATTTCAAACCACACTCAATTGGTCTGTTGGTTTGCATTTTAGTTATTATTTATGTACACGGTGGGCCAAAAGTAATCACCCGATGTCTTTTTGCTGTAATTTTATTTAATAAAAACCTTTGGATCTACATGTATGGTCATCAATTCTGGCGGCGGTCACTTAGCCCATATCATAAGCAGTTCCAAAATTTGTCTTGAAAAAAAAATTACAGCAAAAGAACATCGGGTGATTACTTATGCCCCGGGTGATTATTTTTGGCCCACCCTGTATAACTAACAACTAACAGCTGCTGTTGATATAAAAAAATTATATTTATGAAAATATATAAATAAAGAAAGAATTTACTTACATTTTGTCTGCAATTGCGCAGCAAAAATCATGTGAATAAATTAAAGTGAGAGGTGAAAAAACTAACGGGGAAAAATCATACACTTGTTGGGGAATTTTATTTTGACGTGAAATTTTTCACGATTGCAAATGTAGGGAAAGGGGAAATATTTCGAGGACAAATGTGATAGGGGTGAATAGTTAAAGGCTTCCCAATCAAGTCTCTACTCAGTAAATTAATTATTTTTTTTTAAATTAATATTTTAATTGAATAAACGTTTATTTTAATTGATGTTGTTGTTCGCTCAAAATGCCATATAACATGCTCAAAGGAAAATAATTACGAAATTATTTCCATTAAAACTTTGTGATCCTCTAATTTCAAATTTAACTATTATTTTAATTGAATCTTGATTTTACTATTTTTTGTGTGCATTTATTGACTCCTGCAGTTCTCAATGAGTCCTTAGTGTGTTTTTCAATAAAAGCAATTTCTTACCCGATTTTGCCGATTTGAACTTCTTGAGAACCGAAACCACTATTTGACTTAATTCCATCATCGTAGATGAAAATGTGTCAAGCAGACATTTCCAGTTTAATGCCAGCTGGAGCTAGATATTTTTACGACAATGGGATTTTTTCTTATTTTTGATAGACTAAAAAACTAGTGACGAACAATTTGTTTGCCAATTTTTATATTAAATGTGTATGAAAGCCCTTTATTTATTTATGTTGGTTAGTCTTCGTTCAGATTATAAACCTTTCGTGCACTGGTAGAAAAGTTGGTACGAACGTATTTTTTTTTGTTACTATTTGCCTTGAAAAAATACCGTAGTACGCACCGAAGAAATTTAACACTCTCACAAATCTCCCCGTCTTTGTTAATCGTTCATTCTCATGGCAACTCATTATACTTCATACAAATTTTGATTCAAATATTTAAATTCAAATGATTAAAATATTAAAATTTTTAAACTCCTTAAATGAGTTTTCTGATACGGTTCATTATCATGGCCAGGCACAAAAAAGTTTTCATAAATTCTCGTCAGCTCCTGAAGCATTGCGAGCGATTTTTTCACAATTGTATACATCTGAAAATCGAACACATGATGGTCAGCATTTTTTTTGCGTGTGAGGTGGAGTTAAAAATGCCTTCGCACGTACAGAGACCTTCGTCATTTGCGTCGATTGGTGTTACCACTGAAACATTCAATCCTCCACCTCTGGATATTCCTTCCCGGGACCGCTTTCCGCATTACTTCGGGAAGGCCCAGAGCGGCGTCCTAATTAGGACCGTCCCTTACTCATCCACGTTTGGGTCAGCCAAGTCTGAAGGCAGAGCATGGCACCGGCTCGTCCTGCCAGGTCCCCGTCAGAGGGGCCGTCGCTGTGCAGCAACGCATCGAGGTCCCTCTTCTTCCTCCGTAGAAAGTACTCTGCGTATCTCGCCACAGCGTTCTAATTATTCTCACAATAGAGCATACTCCCTATCACGCTAGCAGCAGTGAATCCGCCAACCCGCTCAGCCATTTCATTCCTCTCAACATGCCATCTGATGCAGTTGAAGAAAGTGTGTTCAGCATCATCATCCGTCGTACCGCAGTAAATGTAGTCGGGACCATCCGCATTGTTCATGCGGTACAATTACTTCCGAGGGTATCCGTGGCCTGAGAAGAATTGTGTCAGGAAGTAATTAACCTCCCCAAATTTCCTCCGAACCCATACTTCCACGCAAGGAATGAGCCTCGCCGTCAACCTGCCGACCGTTTCCGTGACCCATCTGTCCCGCCACCGTTAGACAATTTGTGGTCTCAGTCTCATAGCAATTGCACCATGGTGGCCGTGCTGCTGTCACGTAGTCGTCTAGTGCATGAGCTAATGCTTATAATTAGTCTTGTCAATATGGAGGTGCGGGTTCGATTACCTCTTAAACCCTGGGTGTTTCTACAGACAAGCTTAAAAAAGCTCCGTAGAGTTTGTATTGTCTTGAAAAAAAAAAAAAAACCAAGTTAATTATTTTATATGCAACCATTCTGCAACCGGGTTTATAGGTGGACCCATCATATAGCCAATTTGACAATGTATTTAATAGTGAAACAACCATTAGAACCCTCTATCGCAATAGCGTATTCGGCTCGCAGTCAAGAATGTTGCCGTGATTCTTTTAAATTGTCTACTGATTTACTGATCATGTCTGACACCTTTTTGATAAACGGCCACGCACCTTGGGTCTACCCTTGCAACATCGCAATACCATACTATATACTTATTGATTCTTTGCAAACAAGGAAGACGTCGAAGATATATGGACAGCACCTAGTACGTAAATTGAGCAACTAACTTGCGTTAAGTCAGATGCGACTGAAGCACACCACCACCTTGAACATTGTATTTATTCGTGGGATGGAAAAGTCTATTACGATGATGGTGTTTATCACATAGAATTGTGTTTCATATTTTATACAAGTACAACACACCTCTCCTATCTGTATATACCAGTACTAGCGCTCTTTAACCGATTTTACCACACAAAATTCCTACTTCAAGCAGATATTAACGTTCCCAACGAACTGTTAAAATTTTCATTGCGCACAGCATAGGGTGACAGGCATTAGAGAGAATAATTTTTCATTGAATTTTTATTGCATAAGTCGAGTTAACTGCTCATTAATTTAAGCAACAATAACTCTATTCAGCGATGTCGTGGGTTATGTTAACTTTGACGGCATCGAAGTAGAAGATTTTTAATTAACAAAATGGTTCTTCTTTATCTTAAAACTTATTCTATCCACTTAACACCAGAAGACCTGAAAATCTACTTCACACATTTAACAAAAAAAAACTCCAAACATCAGAATTGTGCGAAAAGTAAGACCTACACTATCACTTCACTACCAGTCTCTTCTCTAAGCTTTAGTTCCCCAAAAAGCAGACGGCACACTGTTACCATTGTTGATAGGCATGTTAATGCTCTGAGTGTTACTTCTCATACACATGGAATGTTCACGTCCGTTATGATGTTGCTTGAGAAAATGAACGATTACCTAACTTTTTATGCGTAGCTCTGAATGCATTTTCAATAAAATTGATTATTATTTCAAAAATTTCTGATTTTTCATTTTATAACTGACCAATAAAAACATTTTTCTTATATAATTTAATTTAGAATTAATCAACTTAAAGAAAATCATACCAGCCTCTACAACAATTTCCACTCATATTCCACATGCCTCAATTATACCGGGCCAGCATATACAATCCATTCAATTGCAACAGCCACAGCATCAACAAACCCAACATTTACAAGAAATTATACACCATCCGCAACAGCAACAACAACATCAAACGCATCATCAACAACAACATCATCATCAGCAACAGCAGCAACACCAACACCAACAGCAGCATCATCAACTACAACACCATCCACAAGTACAAAGTATTGTTACCACCACACCCACAGCCTCTGGCACCCACTCGCAAACCATTAATCTGATGGGCCTGCGAAATGTACAAATAACCGAACAGAAACCAGTTGTTTCACGAATTAAATATTCTCGCGGCAAAATTATAACACCTGCCACCAGCAGCAGTGTGCAGATCGTACAGACACATGATCCCCAAACACACGAAATCACCGATGGCACCAAATATGAAATCAGTGAAATCGATTTGAACAATCCGCAAACGTCGGCTGCCATTATAAGTGATTTGGTGAAATATGCCGAAATTGATGACATTGAATTGCCAGATGGTACAAAAATTGGTATTGGCTTTGCACCCACTGAAATAACCGATCACATGCAGGCCACTGGTACAACGGCACAAATAACCACTATCGAACAGGATCCGAACAATCAGCAGCATCATCACATACAACAGCATCATCAATTGCAAGCACAAGTCCATCATATGCAAGCATCGCCGCAACAACAACAGCATCATATAGTACAACAACATCAACATCAGCAACAGACCACCACGCATGTTGTACACCATCAACAATTGCATTTACAAGAGCACGATGACAATACCACCAGTGTCGAAGCCATTCTGCCCGATGGCTTAACTGTACACGAACAGCCCACAATTACCAAAAGTTATACCATTTTAACGGCACGGCCACTGAAGACCGAATCATCGCATGATCTTAGCGAACTAACACAACCCTCGGCTACTACCTACGAGCTGTCACTAAGCGATTCGTCTTTAGGGCCCAACGATGAACGGGGCGAAGAGTCGAAATATGTGTGTCGTCATTGCGGCAAGAAATATCGTTGGAAATCCACTTTGAGACGTCATGAAAATGTGGAGTGTGGTGGCAAGGAGCCATGCCATCCGTGTCCATACTGTTCATACAAAGCAAAACAGAGAGGTAATTTAGGTGTACATGTACGTAAACATCATCCTGATAAACCGCAATTGGAGAGCAAACGTGGTCGTAAGATTTAAAAAGTGGAGAGAAAATGAGAGTGCGTGATTGATATTTGATTGACTGCTTTCACGTGAGTAGAAAAATTATTTAAAAACTAATTTCTTTTCAATCGTATGTTTTAGTAAACTTTATTTTTATTTATTTTTATTTTTCCACTGTAAATTTGACTTTGAAATGGTTTAATTTCTTAAATAAATTCTTTTTTTTTTTTTTGTCGGGAGTTAAAGTTACACATATTTGGCGTTTTTTTCTGTTAGTCTGAGTCGATATTTAATTAATGTATTAATTTGCTAGATTTGATCACAAGAAGAGTTTCCACCTCTGGGAGGGAAAGAGTGCGATTTTTTAACGTTTTAACTTATCAGGTCTGAAAAGAAATTTTATTAAAATATAAAAATTTTTTAATTGTATTTTACACCGCATTGATCTAGAATTTTTCTTTGATGGCCATTTAAAGTGGCAATTTTGTAAGCCAATTAATAACATAATTCTGGGGGCATGGACCTGGTTTGAATATTGTGGGAAATGTCTATATAAACTTGATTCAAATGCATTAAAATAATTTGCTTTCTAAATAGAAAACAAGTTGAAAATAAAAGCAGTGGAGCGTTCGAGCTTAGACTCTCATCACGTCGATATGCAGCGCTTTTCATTTCAATTGTAAATTCGCATTTAGAAAAATTCAACATTTCTACTGAACATCAATTAAGCTTGGAAGTGAAAACTTTTGCATATCGATTTAAGAGAGGCTAAATTTTGGTGTCAACATCGACATTGACAACTGGCATAAAGCTTAATATCATTGTGCGCCCACTATTTTCTTTAAATTCTCTTTTATTCGATAACTGTTTTGTTACATAATGTCAAAGTGAAATTTCTCTATAAATCGCATTGAAAGAAGGGGTTTGCAAATTGCAACGTAAATAACACACAAATTCGAACAGTTTTCTTTCGAATTGCAGAAGAAAACGACAGGAGTCAAATTAGTGCGTTCGATTTCGTTAAAAATTTAAATTTCAATGCCGTTATTTGGCTTCTGATATTCAACAGAGGAACTTCAGTGTCGTCTGAATTTGATTTATTTTATTCTTTAAATACTAAAATACAACTACTACTACTACAAATTTGCTATGATTTGAACCCAGAACTTTGACACTTCAGCTCTGAACTTCAATTAATAAATAAGAATATCAATTAATTTTATAGAACAAAAAGATTTTGCCGTAATCTAAATGTTATTAAATATTAAAAAAAAACTCGTGTTTTCTAATACGAGATAAGAAATATTCAGCCTTATTCCAGGTGTCAACGTCGACACCAAAACTTAGCCTCTCTCAAATCGATATGCAATATCTTTCAGTTGAAAGCTTAATTGCAATTTACTGGAAATGTAAAATTTTTTTAAATGTCAATTTAAATTTGGTACAAAAGCCGCACCATTTCGACGTAAAAGGGGCTAAGATTTGGCGTCGATGTCGACGTCGACAACTGGAATAAGGCTGATTACCCCTTCTAGAGATTTTTTTTTTATTTTCGTCTAAATAAGCCATACTTTACTTCCACTTTTTATATGATTTACCTTTCGTCAAATATTTATTACTTTTATCTATGAACGTTTAGTTTCGTTCTCATAAACATTTGTTTTCTTTCTGTTGTTAAGTTATATGTTTTAATAATTTTTTTTTATAAATTTGTTATTTGTTTTATATAACTTTTAACTTTTTAAAAGCAAATCCCAATATTTTTATTTAATTTAATAATATAAACACTTTCTTTAAGCTAAAAAGAATGTAATTCACAACAATACTTTAAATTTTTAAAGTTTCTTTAAAAATTCTTTTATGAAAAAAAAGAAACAAATAAAATGAAATGTGCAAATAATTTACAAATAATTTTATACATTTATTTTATGAAAAATAAATGGAAAAATAATTTTACAGAAATAGTTTGTAAGTGGTAAAATTTCATTTACATGATTAAAAAAAAAAACAAAAAAACATAAGTACATTTAACATAAAAAAATTTTAAAAATATATGTACATACTTACTGCCGTATTCATAAAATTATTTTTTATTTATAAAAGGTTTATTAGACAAAATTCAATCAATATACCTTCGATAAATCGAAAAGAAATGTATAAATACGGCAGTTATATTATAAATTAATATTTTTTTACCTTTCCTTTTCCGTGCAAAATAACCAGCTTCCAGAAAAGTATTTGAATTATTTGAAATACAAGAACCCAAAAATAAGTTCTTCTTTAAACAAATACATACAATTGCACAATTCAGAAGCTCGTGTCAACGTCGTTTGCATTGTTTAATCGTTTTATTGTACAATGTTCATTTTGGTTGTTGGTAATTTCCATGCAAAAAAAAGTGTGATCTGCTGATTATAGGATAGAATTTTATATGTTTTTGAAATAGTTGTATTGAGGCCAGTGCTGGGAATATTGAATATTTTTGATTAATTTTGTAAAAATCTTTCAAATATGTGATAACTAATAGCAGAAATTGAATACGTTTTAATGATATATATAATGCATTTCAATTAAATTTTCAACCTATTTGGATCAAAATTGCTTATCATGAAAAAATTAAAAAAAAAAAAACTAATTCGTACCAAATTGAAATTTCCATACCCGATTAAATTTCATAGAATAAAAATACGATCAAATAACGATACTACAAAATGGACTGTTCACAAGCACATAAAGGCATGTCGTCTTTTTTAAACGATGAACAATACGACTGAGCTTATGAATTGAGCAAATATAGAGAAAAAATTTATAAAAGTCTGTTTTAGTTCTCAGATACACTAAAAAAATTCGATATAACACTTGATTAAGTAAAAGAATCATTATTATGAACCACAAGAACAGTCTCTAACACTCAATTTTTAATTAATAAATGAACAAAATAAAATTGTTTTTGTATATAAATAGTCGAAAGAAATTTTCTTTCGCATTTAGCGGTTTTTTATTATTTATTTAATGCAAAACTTCGAACCAGAATTTCGTTCATATTCATTACGTTGCAACGTGGCAGTATATGATTTACTACTATTTTAAAGCAGAGTTTTATATCAGCGTTGCATTTTTATGCTCGCCACTGTGACTTAAGAATTTTACATAAATATTTGCGTAGTTTCCAGAATATGAATGCCATGGGAAAGGCAAAAAGGAGATGCATTTGTGCCATTTGGACAGGAGAATTGCAAAAATTAGCACTGAATAGTGCTCAAAAGTAATGCATCTTAGAAATAGACATGTGATGTAGAGCATGGAGTTTTCGCGTGGTTTATTGAAATTAGTTATTTTATTCTTAATTTTTCTAAAACTAAAACAGATTTTTAACAGATTTAATTTAAAAGTATCTGATTAAAATGTGTTTTTTTTTTTTTTTTAATAAAATTAGTAGATTTTAGTTTAGAATTGTAGAAAATAACTAAAATATATAAACATGTGTAATATAGCATTAAAAGGAAATAAATAAATAAAAAAAAACTCCAAATTCCCAAACATTTTATATATAGCAAAACTAAAAATCGAAAATTAGTTAATCTCTTTAACTAATCATCATTTAAAAGTATGATTTCATAAAGCCAAGGCAAACCATATGCTTCGCAAAATTACATGTAAAAATTTTTTTTATAATGACGGTGAATTTGCTTTTATTCGTCAATGGGGTACGAGTATTATTATGCCTTGTGTAAGTAACAATTTAAGTTTTTTTTTATTAGAAAATCATAATTGTTTGCAATAATTCTCATATAGTTTCGTTTCATTAGGTTGTCTTTCCTTAGATGGATAAACGGCGAAATGCGATATATTTCTAATATTTTTGTTTCTTTTTGAAGTATTAAATATTTTCCAATTCTTTTTCAACTGTATAATTGAAAATATCGATGCAAGTTTCGTTTACAAATTTTTTTTTGAAAACAACAATAAATTATTTTAATTAAATTTTCGTTCGTTTTGGTAGAACAGGTAGTTCTTGTTTCTAACGTTTTTTAAGTGCAAACTTATTTTTTTAATTTAAAATTATTATACCCTGGCTCTGTTGTATGTGTTTAAAACTTGATTTTTAATCAGTAACAAAAATAGAATACAACATATGTTACTATGCAAAGACCCTCATTTTGTCATAAAAACTTTTCTGTTAATAGAAAGAGAATACGAGAATTTTGAATATTCTAATATATGCTTCTCTGATTATGAGCAAAATATTATTATGATTTGAATGGCAAAGAATTTCTTAAACTACATACAGTTTTAATTCAATAAACACAAATAATTACTTTTTACTTTAATTAGAATTTAGTTTGAAACACACAAGATTTGTTAAATGTTTTCACTAAATGAAATTGAACACAATGCGTCTCTAAAAATAGTTAAAATAGCACAAGTTATATATAAAAATAAAATAATTTAAAAATATTATTTTTAAGTATTAATTTTCTTGTAAATGTTTAGTAGAAATATATACACATAAAAAGAGAAAAACGACCATAAAAAATATAAAAACTAAAAAAATTAAAAAAAAAGAAATAAACAATTGTAGAATATAAAATGTAAAGAAACAAACTCTGTAAAAACTTTTATTTCCCAATGCAACACAATTTATAAAAATTTAAGAAATATAAAAATTTTTATTAGATTTACTTTATAAATGTGTGAAAAACATAATAAATAAGTAAATAAATAAATTGATAATAAATAAAAATAATTACACAATATTTGTCCAGAGTTTTATTGCAAATGCTTTTTATACTCAATTTAATTTTTTTTCCAATTTCGCTTTTGTTCACTTTTACTAATATATATTTTTTCTTTTATTTTCTAGGTTAACAAGCACTCAAATGTTTGTGGATTAATCTGAGCGTTAATTTAAAATAAATTTCTTTATACATTTTTTTTTTTTTTTCTATTTGACTCCTATTTTGTTTTTAAATACGAAAAAATAACAAGCCAACACAGTAAGCCGAAAAATAAGGGCCAAAAATTTTGATGTCATTATACGCATTAAAAAAGAAATATTTTTTTTCAGGTTTTTCTAAGATTTTTCTGTTTGTTTTTTTGAAGGTATTTTTTAAGAAATACTTTTGGAAAGTATACTTGCCAAAAAGGGCTTTGGAAAAGCTGCTTCAAGAAAACATTTTTAAAAGCTACTTTTTTAAAGGCACATATTTTCCTGAAAGTGAATTTTTGTAAATTTTATAATTTTGGCAAAAGTACCTTCAAGAAAAGTTTTTTTTTTTGTTAAAAAAAAGAACAGCAATGCATCCTTGTGAAACATAGTTTGAGTTTAGACGAGGAAACATTTGGAAGGGAAACGTTTAGTTTGGTAGCATATTACGGGTGAGGAAGAAAGGCATCGGTTTTGTGTTCGGTACTCGGCGATACGCTTTGTTCTCCAAAAATAGCAATAACAATGGAACAATATTGACAATAATAATGGAATGTCGCCGGCAACATTTTCGTCTGTGTGAACGCGATTGAAAAAAAAAATAAAATTCCAAATGTTTTTCTCCCAAATATGTTCCTGTATAAACTCGGACATAGTAACTACGCAAAATTCTGTTAAAACAAATTAACTAAGTATTTAATTTTTATTTATTATTTGAACATCTGTGGCAGTTTCATGTTAAATTTTTACACAATTTGTGTTATGCAGCACAATTATTGGTATGTTAATTTGTAAATGGAAATTTTGCAAAATTTTCTTTTCTTACTTTTTCTATATCACATTGTCTTGTTCTTTCTTCTACTTTTGACTTAAAGAGCGTTTTTCTTTACTTTTACTAACATATTTCTCTTTTTTAGGTTACCTGGAAGCATTGCATCAACCTATGACAACTACTCATGGATTAAGTAATCTTTGCGGGAGTGCGTCTGCAACAAACTTTTATGTGGAAGCGGAACTGTAATTTGTATTTTATTTATTTTTTATATTTTTAATTTTTTTTCTTTATCCCTTTGTTTATGTTGTTTTAATTTAAAGTCCAATATTTTTTATGAAGATTTTCATTATTTCTTAAAAAAAAAGTCTTCATGAAAAATAATTGAAATTTTTATAAAAAATTTGTAACGTTTTTTTTTTAACCGTGTGCCGATACCTTTTTGTTTCCTTTTCCCAGAGCCTTGTGTCCGCTTTAACAGAAAGTTAAAGCAAAATACACGTATATTATGAATATTATTCCCCGCCCCCTCCCTCTTTTAATATTCTTTTTATTTACAAAATACATCATTTTTTTACAATTAAAACTTGTTTTCTTTGTTGTTTTTCTTTTAACTTGAATTAAATTTAATATAATTTAATTTGTCTTAATTTCATTTATTGTAAATATTTGCTTGCTTTTTTCTTTGAAAATTTAGTTAAAAAGAAAGAAAGAAAATAAACTGCTTATAATTTGAAATTTGTTAATCATTCACATTTAAAAGAAAAACGAAACTCATTTCTATTGTAAATTTGCTTTTAAACATATTAACTGCATTTTTTTTTATAATTTTTAATGGTAAGAAAAGAAGGAAAATTCAAATTAGAAAAGCAATTCAATCCTAATATGAATATAGAAGTTGCAACCAACGACGAGTAAAAATACATATTACTGTAACGATTCTCTTCATTACACGGTGAAACATTTTTGAAGTCATCGAGTGTAAACTCCACGTGTAGAATTTCTACAATACCCGTCATGGGCTTCCATTAGTACTTCGAGCAATTCCACACGGGAAGAAGTTTGCATTTTATGTGTTATAAATCATACATTTTAATATTCTTCACTTTAACACACATAATATACAGGGTGGGCCAAAAGTAACTATAGAGTAAAAAAAATCAAAAACTTTTTCGTTTATATATTTTTTTTTTACCAAATTATAATATATACAAAATGGAAATTTTTTTACACTAATAGTGATTTCGATTCTCAAAAGTGCAATGCACTTTTTCTTTATATATTGAAAATATTTCCACATTATTGTTGTCTTCTAAACTCCTATAAAATTTCTTTATAGTGGAAGAATAATGTGCAGATGCTTTAAATTAAAACGGCAAAGTCGGGCATGAAATTCAATACATTTTTAGTTGAAAAGAAAACACCGTGAGTATGGAAAATAATGAGACTTAAATCATTGCCGTTTTCAGCTTCGAAATTTCCATAACATCTTTCAAAATTTGTAGCTGTAGAGCTCGAATTTCTCCAACAATGTTCATCGGGTGCTGAGAAATCTGGCGAACGCACTGGTCAATTATTTTCCGAATTTCGGGAAATTACTCGCTTTCCAAAAATTTGAATTAAAAGTGCCAATGTGTCTCGGGCAGTGTGGACAGTGGCTCCACCCTGCTGAAACCACATCTTCTCGGGTCTGTTTTCAAGAGCATGATGTACAAAATGTTATAATCATAAACAGATACCGCTCTCCATTTACGGTTACAGCACTTCCATCTTCTTTTTCGAAGATTTTTACACGTCCGAATTCTGAGATAATAAATTCACAGCAAAGCAAAAATTTACCAAATTTTTACCTCTAAAAAGTACCCTAAGGTCAATCCAGGCTATAAGTCATCTAAATACAAAATTACATTGAAATCTGCCAAATCGTTTTCAAGTTATCCAGTAACAAACATCCAAACAAACAAACTTTTACATTTATAATATTAGCTCATTTAAGAAAAAACTACCTAAAAAATAATACCAATTAAAAATTCAATCGATAAACTCATTTCACCACACTCCAATATGTACTATGTGCATGTGTGCCATTATGTGCCGTACATTTCAAGAGCGGCACGCAAAATGTGCTGCACATTTCAAGAGCGGCACACAAAATGTCCGGCAAATTTTTAAGAGCTGCACACAAAATGTGCGGCAAATTTTAAGAACTGCACACAAAAAGTGCAGCAGTATTTGGCACATGCACATGTGCCATGTATAGAATTTTGGAACATGTGCTGCACACTCACTCATAAATCCGTACCCTGCTTTTGGCCCACACTGTATTACTGCAATTAATTGCCCACTGTTTATTTTGATTGGTTTCTATAATCCGACACTTCAAACAATTTGTACAGGAATCACTCAAACGATTGAGTGCTATTCATAGATATTCTTTTTTACAGACGAGTTAACTCTTCGGATTGTGGAAACAACAACTGAAACGTATTTACGTATCTACTCGTTTGTTTCCGATATATGCTGGAAGAAACAGTTATCAAATCAAAACGAATGAACATAATTCACATGCATGTTACAAATTCGATTATATTCCGATTGCGAAACTACAAACTATTATTGTTTATATCCCTTGTAGGAAATTTGACAATTAACGATGGAATTAAGGCTTTTGAATATCAATTGAAATTTGTATAGAATTCAGTTGCAGAGTTTTGTTGATTACTAGGCGCCAGAATGTCAGTGAATTTACTGGTAATCGCTGCTGTATTTAATATTTCTAATTTAAAAATTTCGTAATTCTCGCTTTTAATTTCAGTTTTCCTTTCTTTTAGTGCCTTATTTATTTGTATTTTTGCTCAATTACGCTTTTTCATGAATCATTCAGTCATTTCGTCATCATCATCATTATCATCCATAATTAGAATAAATTGTTTTATGTAATTTTATATAATATTTTAAATTGGCTTTGGCATTAAGACAATATTAATCAATTTTCTTTCCCTAATTACAAAAAAAAAAGTTGCTTAATTTTTTTTAAATATAATTTTGTTTTACGAGAAAATTTACAAAATATTTGAAGGAAATTATTTGAAATGGAAAAAGATTCAAGAAATATATGTATTTTCCTATACAATCGTTTCAATAAATAATTAATTTATCATACAATTGAAAGAAGAATTAATGAGTCTGGGAGTAAGTTACACCATTCCACATTGAAAATTCAATGCATTTAAATAATGAAATTTTTTTTTGTTTTCTTAATTTCTCTATTTCGAATGCAGTATTGCTTGATTTATATCATTTGAAATTAGCACAATATTATTGCACAAATCTTTCTCTTTTTTATATAGAAGTAACGAAAAATTTTACATGTGATATTGACTGCAATGTTGCATATATTTTCCGATAATTTATTTGAAATTTATATTTCACAATCTATTAAATAAATTGGCCATATTTACATACATATACACACACATATTTTTATTGTTAAAGACTTTATTGAACACGTTCCATCTTCTCTTAATCAGAACGGTGCTCTATATTTTAACACGATACCGTCGTAATAAGTATTACATAAAGCAGTGACAGTAACTTTTTTTTTGTTGTAATTTGTAACTGGATTCCAACATTTAGAATTCAATGTTGGTATAGATTTCATAGAATGCATAGAGTAGAATACAACTCTCATGTATGGCCCGGTGCTTCAAAGTCTTTTTTGAAGCTTCGCGACCGCATATAGGAGAGGCGAAGAGGCTTATCGCTGACAGTAGAGTATCCAACTTTATGGACTCGTTGTAGCAATGTGCACGGTGTGTCGCTATTTTATCGCATGTGCTCCGGCAGATTGCAAGTTCAAAAAAAAAAAAGTTCACCAACAGTAGAAAAAGAAATATAAAAAATTTGTATTCCTCTTTCTACTGTCTCATGAAAGTATCTGGCTTGTGGCCAGGGATGTCAGATTTATTTTGCCCTTTTTTTTTTGCCAAATTTAATGTTAAAAATCGTCGAAGCCTTTTTTTTTTTAATCAGTTTTTGACTATGAAATATATATTTTTATAATGATTAAAAATATTGCTATAAATCCTAAAATATATAATTGTAACGAATCGCTAAAATTCGTCAAAAATTAAAAAAAATCACCATGATATATATGTATTTTGTTTATTTATATTTAAAACAAAGTAAAAATGATTACGGGGCATTAATGTTATCAATATCATTCCCGTCTAGTTCCTGGGTGTTTCTTGTGGTATCACAATGGGCCTAAGGGACCGGCGACGGTCTGCCACCTAACCTAAAAATGATTGGTGAAAACAAGAGAGTTACAATGTTTGCTATGAAATAGTTTATAGCAATTTGGATTAGTTAAACAAATATTAGATATACATACATATATGTATGTATGTACATAGTTGGAATTCTCGCAATAATGCGTCAAGACCGTTCGTATGGCATTCTGTTTCGAAGGCGAGTTTTAGTAGAATTCATTATTGATAACACTCTTTCAACACAGGCATTCCTAGTGGGAATTGTAAAGTACAGCCATAGCGTACCTGCCAAAATTTTTGACCAAAACTGATTAAAATAATATTTCTAATTAACAAACGGCAATTTTGCCCATTATGTTTCATAAATGTGCCAAGGTATGTTAAAGTTCATGAAAATCTTTAAAATATCTCTAACGACAATGAATATTGTGTGTGATAATGTATTTTCCGCATTTTAGAATGGAAAAATGTTCATAAAGTTTAAATATATTCATGTTTTCAGGAATTCTATTTATTAATTCTTGCGAGTGCATCTTTAAATATGAAAATTTTCTTCCATACATAAAAATACCAGAAGAAAATTATTATTTTTTCGTATTTAATTGAACGATTCTCAAAACAAATTCAAGCATCATTAAAAATAAGCAGAAAAAAAATCGCCAAATCGAAAATTAGGACGCCAAGCAAATTTTAAAATAGCCAGATCTGACAACCCCGCTTGTGGCAACAAAAGTTGCTAAATGTGTGTAAGGCCTTCGTTATATGCGCATGTGCGCTAATTTCGAATTATTAAGTTTTCTTTTGAAATTTATTTCAAATGTTTTCCATCAAATATTTTTTCTATTTTAGTTTTTACTTTTCCAATTAATATTAAGTTGTTTTTTTTATTTAAGTATTTGTCCTTTAAGTTTTTTTAACTTTATTTTTATTTATTGTTTTTTCTTTCTCTTTTTTTCACAATTTGTGTTTAATTAAAAAAAACCAATGAACAACAACAATAACACGACGTGGGATATGAAACGAATACAACTTGTTTGAAAAAAAAAAAACATAATTTTCATATAATAAAAAATCGAAACTAATAATAAATCTGTTCTAAAACTTCTTTTCCAAAATGATTTTTAATTGAAAACAAACAAAAACAATTAATAATGAAAAAAATAAAAATTAAACACACACACATACACAAACACGACAGATTTAAGTATTACACGTATAGCGGGTCTAACTTGGAATGAATGGAATGCCCGCTTAGCCATGCCTTTAGTAACACAACTACGTGAAGGTGTCCATCCGTTAGTATTTCCCACAGACTTGAGTATGGAAAAGAGTGGTGGTGCCAGCGGCAATGGTGTGGGCTCGAAGGATGTATGCAAAACTGAACGTAAGTCGCCGGTGAAACGACCTGCCGTTTTGAGTTCACCTGCACCTTCTAGCAACGATTTAAAAGAACATGGTGCTACCAGCACGCCTTTGAATTGTTCTGCGGCCAGTGACAAAGATAAATTACAAAGTTCCAATAGTAGTGGTGGAGGAGGCAAAATCAAACATTTTACCGAAGAAGAGGCTACGGTATTAATGTTGAAAGCGGCAGCTGAAAAAAATGCACAGGCCGCAAATAATAGTGGAAATCTCAGTGATAACAGTTATACCGATGACAATACCACCGGCAATGGTGGTAATGGCTCCACGGTTGGTGGTGCTGGCGGTAGCAATACTTCCGAGTATCACAGTGCTTTTGCCGATGTCAGTGGTGCGTCGGGACTAAGTCTTAATATTTTGAATAGTATCAATGCCATGAGTAATTTAATAAGTGGTGGCGCTGGTGGTAATGGTGGCCTTGGTTTGGCTGGAGCCGCTGCTTTGGGTGCGGGTGGCTCTGGCAATGGTGCTGGTCATCCTTGTCCAGAATGCGGCCGTGTCTATAAGCTGAAATCTTCATTGCGAAACCATCAGAAGTGGGAGTGCGGCAAAGAGCCGCAATTCCAGTGTCCGTTCTGCGTGTATCGGGCCAAACAAAAAATGCATATAGGCCGCCATATGGAACGTATGCACAAGGAGAAATTCTTCAAAGTTGAGGACTTAAAAAGTTTTACTACTGGCACTATCGGTGCTCAATTAGCTAGTTCTAGTGTAACTGGTGCTGGTGATGAGTCATCATCATCTACTGCAGTTGCTGAATTGCGTCAACATTTCTCGTAAGAATTACACGATTTTACCTTCAATAGGACGAGGTAAAACAGATTAAACATATTTTTATACACGTTTTACTTTATTTTTAGTTTACTCTTGTATTTATATAAAATTAAGTTAGAAAGAGAGATTTTTTTTATATCAGGGAATATACAAAGTAATTTATTTAAAAGTTTCTAAAGAAAAGTCGACTCAAAAAACTTTCAGTTCATTGGAGAAGAAAAACATTCTAAACTATTTAAACACCAAACAAATATTTAAGAGAAGAATTGTTTCTATATAATGAAGTCATAGCATTTACAGGGCAGGAAAAAAACAGCCATCTGGGATTAATTAACGTGATCCAGGGTACCAGTGTTGCCAGCAACCGTTCTGGTTTTCATATGTAGAGCCGTAATTCAATTCTTAAAATTTTCCAGTAGTGATTTGGGAATGAGTTAGTCTTTATTTTGTGTGACTTTTTACGACTCATGCAATAGTTTTAATTAATAAAATCTTAAAAAGATTTTAATGCTCAAATTTAACATTTTTACTTATTTTATTTTGTGACGTTACTCGGTTGGCAGTTTTAAATGTCGAAAGACAAAGTCTAACATTTCAAAATCGATTGGAAAACTGCCCTCTCCCTGTGGATTATATTGTAATTTCAATTAAAAAATTATTCAAAACTGCTGGCCACAACTTGGCGAAGTGATAAATATATTTTCATGTGAATTTTTGGCTTTAAATTGAAATGAAATTCTTCCTTTATTTATTTATTTATTTTTTAACTGTAAATACACTACCGTTTTTAAACAAAATCAGGGGAAATATTTCTTAAAAATATTTAAAAAGAATTTATATATTTTCAGAAAATTTCTAATCACTTTGTAGCTGTTATAAAATAAAAATGAAAAAAAGAAAAGAAAAATGTGAGAAATATGGAAACAAGTGTGCCAAATTTTGTTTTATTTTTTTTTTAATAATTGTTAACCATAATTTATTTAAAATGTTTTTTTTTAACTTTTAATATTAAAGTGAAACGCAAAAGACATATTATTCCTTTTAAATATTAATTAAAATATAAAAAAATACCCCCATAATGCCATTTTTTCAGCAATTTGTTAAATCGTACACTTTTGTTTAACTTTAAAAAATATTTCTTATTTTGGCATTTTCTGATTTACTACCGGAGATAAAGACATTAATATACATATATGTACATTCAAATGTACATGTTCATAATTTAAAAAAATTAAAAAAAAAGACACAAACTTTTTCAAAATGATATTCCATGTTAGTTTTTTAAGTGATAAACAAACGCTTTTAAGCGAAATTAATATTCGGAAGCCGGTTTTTCGTTGGAGTTTACAAAATTACCCAAATTCGAATTTCCCAAAACAAACAAATAATTGCAAAACTTCAAACGTAGACAGTGATATAATTTATTTATTAAATATTTAAAAAAAAAACATATTTTATGTGTATAGATATTTTTTTTTAGTAACACCATGTAATTCCATAGTTATAAACAAATTCCCCAAAAGAAAACAAAAAACAATTTTTTTATATACGTATGTATACATACTTTATATATTTTTTAAATTTCGTTAATTGAAACATTATTCTCAGAGGAAAAACGTAAAAGCTTTTTGAAGTTTATTAGACGAAAATGCGTTATATATAGTTTTAGTTTAATTTGTTTTCTAATATAAAGGCAATATTATAGAATTAGGCTTAATTATATCATTAAACAAAAACAGTCATGGCTTAAATAATTTCAAATAACTAATTGTAATTGAATATCGAAACACCTCACAAACAGAAATCCTCATAAATACAACGAATTCAAATTGTAATTGATTAACAATCGAGTCATTAATTGAAGTCATCTAAGAAATAATTAAAATATTAAGAAAATATTTATCTAAAGAAGAAAGGAATTGTTGAAAGAACCTTAAAGCTCGCACAAAAAATTATTGAAAGAGCTTTCGATGATTGCTTCAGGTATATGAAATCAACTCGTAAATTTGTACAAAATATTGTATTTGTTCTAAATGCGATTTGAGATCTTCATCATTGTCCGGGTTTAAAACGGATCTGTGACGCTGTGCATTACACGCAACTTAAATAGAGAATTTTCTTCTCGAGATCGTATCGACAAGGAAACTTATAGATTTCTTGCACAATATTCTATTCAAAATACTTCATTTATATCAATATTTTACTTAAAGTAAATTAAATTAGTTAATTTTATATAAACAATCGAAAGCAACTATTCTCTGTCCGCAAGTGTTTACCCGAGCATTTTTAAATTTCAGGGATTACCTATTAAACAATGTTAGCAATTCTATAATATATATAAGAAATTGTGAAACCTTTTATAGTAGTGGTGTTGAATGCCCGGGAACACAATAGCGGGAATAACTCGATTTTAGCTGTTATTTCCTTTGAGCACAGAATTCGAATCAGGTGTTCAACTTTAATGTCGGCCAAACAAAATGATTATAAATTACTTAAAGTTTGTGAGTGAATTGTCACTTGAAAGGCAAATTGAATAGGCGAATTAAACGTCTTACACCCCCAAAGTTATATAGATGCAATTAGATCAATATTAAGCTCAAAGCTGTTTGCAACAATTCCAGATCCTTCTTAAATATTTTATAACAAAAAAAAATCAACATAAAATACCTCAAACGGATAAAAAAATTATGCTCAATTAATATAATAAAATGAAACAAATTTAAAATAATTAAATTTTTAGCATTCCATTTAGAAAGTTTATTAATAAACAAATGAAGAAAAAAACAAAATTTCTTTAAAGTGCCTTTATATATATAAAAAAGAATTAGATATAAGTCTAACTTAAACACACACACACCACACACAATCCAATATTGTCACTTTAAAAAAGTCTCAAAATTTTGTTTAATATTTTTTTTTTTTTTTTTTTTTTTTTTTTACAAATTTACAAAAAAAAAAACCAGAAAATAAAACTTGAAAAGTTTTACTAAATTTTATATGTCTATTAAATAGAAGCTGACCTTAAAAACGTTATGACAATTTCAAAAATAATTAATATTAACTTCAAAAGTTTCAGTAATACTTTAAAAGTTTCGAAAACAAAAACATTTCCGTTAAATTATTCCAAAATTCTAAATTTATAATAATTTTAACTCATTTAAATTATAAATTTAAATAAAAAAAATAAATTTACAAAATTACCAAGTCGTGATCGAATACTACATATAGGCTATTCGGCTTAGCCGAATATTATAACCCTTCTAGCAGAAACTTTTTAATAAATTCACGTTTATTATACTACACTGGAAGGTAGATTAACCTATTGCTTTGTTTTTTTTATTGACTTGGCCAAATTTATTAACAAATTCCAAATTTGTTTAAAACATATTCAAAATTTTATTTTAATTATGTTTTCTTTTTTTTAACTTTTTACTTTCTTTTTATAATAAATGATTATTTAAATGAAGCCATACATATTTATTACTTTTAAGATAATGATTTTAGTTTAAGGTAATTAATTAATATTTATAGAATATATGAAAAATTAAAAAAGAAAGAAAGAAAAAGAAAACGAAAACAAAACCCTCAGGTACTTAGTTTGTGTTAAAGAATTTTATAATTATAATATATGTATACACAAAAAAAAATCCATTAAGAAAATTATTCCCTTTAAATTTTATTTATTATTTTTATAAAAATTCCATAAAAAGACAAGAAAAGCTGTGCTTTTAAAATGAATTAATACTTTTTCTCAATATAATATTATTTTTGTGTACAGTAAAAGGTTTTTATAAAAGCAATGTAAACGGGGTACGGGATTAACAGATTGATATTGTAAGGGGGTTCGAACTTCGAACTTCCAAATGTATTGCCAGTTGGTAAACCAAAAATTTTTATTTTCCTGCCAGCACCAAATGCACCAAACATTCGTAGTACATAATAAGGCGAATTCAACCCAGGTGAACTTATAAGCCCAGCTGGCGACTCTTTATCATTGTTGGTTGTCAAAATTGTATGAATGATTTTTGTGGTTGTTGTACTGGTAAGTTTACTTGGTATTAATTCGCCTTGGTACATATCATATCAGTCATCTGTTGACATCCGTAATACCATATCATGCAAATGTCAACTGAACTTGAAGTTCGTTTGCCCTCCTTAATAATGTCATAATATTTTCCTTGCTTGGAGCAATTTTCTTCGTTTCTTCGCTTCATTTTACATTAAATTTTATAAGTGAAGTTGTATATAATGCAGTCTTGCTCCTTGGGCTATTATATCAGAGAAAAATATAAAGTTAATATGAACGAACTTTTGTGTCCTTCCTTTGGCTATGCACACTATAAAAATTTCTAGAGAACGTAGTGCAATGTAAACTAAAGTGCCATTAATAGCATCTAAATTCACAAAACTTTTGTTTACAAAGTGTATGAATAAGTCACAGTAGCATGGTAAACGAACACAGGACCCAAATTACGGCTTTCGATATCGAACAAATTTTAATATTCGTTTATTTTTTGTTTGTTTTTAAATTCGATTCGAATCGAATGTCCCATTGGTTTAAATTTTACGCCTGCAAGGAAACTTCCGGTTCCGCATTAATAAGCATCACATTATTTCTTAAGTAGTTAATGCCAGTACATAATGATTTACCATGTCTTTTAGTTAAATGTTTTAAAACATTGTAAAAGTGAGCTCTGGCATTCACAGCAGAAAATGTTGCGTACTGTCAGCTCAAAGTTCCTTATTTGACTTCAATTTAGTATTAAATACTCAAAAGTTAAAGTGTACGTTAAAAACGTTTTTCTCATTTAGAATTCCTACTTCAAGCGGGCATTAACTTTAACAATCGTTTTTTGCATACGGAGGTTTGTCTTTATTTAACTTGGGATCGCTATTCACGTCATACGTACGATGTTTTTAAGATTTTATTTTATTTAAAGCAGAAGGTACTTAAAATTTAATTTTTTGATACAAGCGATACTTTTTGACAAACGTAATTCTTTGAAATAGGACAGAAGTGATTTTTTTTAAATATTGTAATATATATATCGTCACAGAAAATGCCCTATCTAACATTTTAAAAATGTTAAATGTTACTATAATTAAGATAACTTTTCTATAATTTTACTTCCTACTAAAATCTCTATTAAAATCAAGCTTATAAATTAAATCCAAATAAACTGATTACTTTTTGCGTGATATCTTAGCAACTGCAGTATATATATATATATAATGGCGTTGATTAGTTTAAACAAAGCGTCTTGTAAAGATTCCTTTACGATTAAAATAAAATTTTTTTATCTTTTTCTTATCTCGACTTATGATCTTTTTTCAAAACTCCACATATGCGTATGTATATATTTTTCTAGCAATTCTGTTCAGTGTTTAAAAAAACCACATTACATAAATATTTTTTTACTGTTGTTAAAATTACATATGCATTGCATTGCACTGGAAGTAGATAGAGAGAGGGATAGTGCAGAGAATAGACAGAAGGTGATAGTGTTAGGGAGATAGAGCTTAATTCACAACTCTGCAATTGTGTGTTAATTATAAAGAAAACTTGCCGCGTCTTTGATGTTATTTTTGAGCCATTATTTCTAAGCTAAGGGAGTCATTTCATTTATTATTTTATTACTTAAATACCGTTGAAAGAAGGTTCTCATTTGAGGGGGCTGGCAATCGAACATGGCTTCTTCTGGTTGCAGAGCCAACACGCTGACCACTCGCCATCAGCACCGCCGAACTTGTATTTAAAAAAATATTTATCAGAAAATTATACTTTGAAAAATACTTGGGCATTCAAACGGTATGGTGTAAAATCATAATGTCATAAAGTCCTAATATTCTATAATTGTTTAAAAAAATTGTTTTGTTTCAAACAGAAAAGTTTTGTTGTGTCGTAACTTGTCAGCAGCAAAGAAAATATACATTTTGCACAAACTTGTTATTTTTTTTTTTGTTTCTTTTATGTATTTAATTGTTTTTTTATTTTTATTAATTGATCAGTTTTTATAAATTTGAAATATCACACTAAATTAAAAGTGATTTCCCACAGCAGTTACATTTTGCGAGAAATATTATTTTTATGCATTTTATTTAAGTACGTTTTGCTTAATAAATATGTACTTTGAAACATGTCTGGTTTGCCATGAACTTCTCTGCATTAGTTTTTCTTAGAAATTGTTTAACAAAAAAACTCCTATAATTGCAAAAACCAATTACTTGTATACAAAATTTTCAACAACCAAAACGTCACAAATAGTTATCAAATAATTAACAATTTTTTTTTATATACATACATATAATTTAACTTTTTTTATAATATTTATTTATTAAAATAGCCTGTAATTTATTAATATTTTTGTGTTTCTTAAGATCTGCAACTTTTTAAACATTCCACTTAAGAGAAGAGAAAAAGGTATTTATTATTTCCATACAATAGTTCAAATAGTGTTTAAAATATATTAATTATATTTTATACTCAATTTTTTTTCCAACTATAACGTAATATTTTTATTTGTTATAATTTTTTTTTATAGAATTTTAATTGGTTCTAATTGGTGTTGGGCTTGAAAACATATTTAATAAATCTAAAGATTTAGTAATTTTAACTGTTAAAAATACAAAACAAATAAATATACCCAGTAAAACTGAAACAATTGATATTAAAATTTTAAATTTTAAATAGACTAATTATTAGCAATATATAAAGGCTAAGTTTGCTATAAATTTTTTGTACCTGCAAACCACACATTATTCTATTTAGGACTAATGTGCTCGCAATCAATCTTATTAAAACTCGGATATCCAAACTCTTGATATCAGTCGTGTCTCAGAATATTTGCGAAAGTGAAAATTTACGCATTTTTTACTTCGTTTCGCTGTTGTTGTACTTCTTCAGCTTTAAATACAAAAAAATTAACTTTGTTTTTACTTAGTAAATACGGCATCTCTATTGAGTAGCTAATACAACTGAAAAGTAAATAAAAGTAAGAGAGGGAAACGAATACAGAGAAGTAATTGCGTATATTTTGAAAATAAAAGAAAAAACTTGCTTGAAATTAAATTTTATTCATACAAAATTGTCAAGTATTTTAATACTTGGTCGTTCAAAACTTTTTAAAGTTGCAGTTATGATAGAAAATTTAAATATATAGCAGTGCTTTTTTCTCTCTTTTCACATTTTTTTTGATTTTGTAAACATTAAAAAATATTTTTTCTCTTCAAAAAAAACCAAGTAATAATTTTTTGAATTAGATCAGTATATTTCGAACATGTTGTTCATCTTCCAGATCTACATATAGAGAATATTACTCTTTTGAATTTATGATATAAATACATACATATATTAATAAGTTTTATAAAATAATAATTATTTTTTATAATTTTATAAAACAATTAAAAATTCGGTATTTAAACTGCTATAGCGTATTAGAATCAAAAGAATTCTTTGCCATATTAAATACTTTTTGAACAGTTCTTTTATGTTACATAATCATGATCAACTTTACCTCTCAAATTTTACACACATACTGTTTGCCATAAATCATTTAAATTGACGTCTATGACGTAGGCTGTCATCGACAAGAAAGTAACAACAGAAGTGTTCATAAACCGCAGTCAGCGGTTTTTTGCCTGTAATTTGAAACAATCAATTGGAATGAAAATTTTAAAGTAAATTCGTATTAATTTTCAAAAGTATGAATATATTAGTGGAAAATGTTAGTGTATTAAAATTTAAAAGGAAAAAATTTGTCACGCGTATGATGGCATGATGACATACCATTCTTACATGCCAACTATGACCGTCTAATAGCCGCTTTACACTTTTTCAAACGAATTAAAAACGAAACATTTTTGAGTTTTATATTTGCTGGATCAGGAAAAAACGTTTTGTACGCATTTGGTTTCTGTGACACACCTGATTATAAGAACTCGACATGTCAAAAGATTGCATTTGTTCGTTTTCAAGAGATTAATTTTCCTTCAACGTTTTATGTATTGAAAACAAAACCATTTTCTTTTTTTAATTTTCTCGAATTTCTTCTGCTCTTTGTAAATTATGTATACCAATTATTATGAAATGATTATGTAAAAAACCGTTATTGGCTTCAGTATAAACTTTGCACTAGCTCAAAGTTCTCTCATATTAAAAAGAAAATTTTTTTATATTCTGAATTCGGTAGAATATCGTGAAAAGGTTCCATCACCGTAATCGCATTCCTACTGCATCTGGTGTGAATCTATGCATGCAGTTTTTCATGGGTGTATTTATTTTGTTTTAAATAAAACGAAAGTTTTGCTCAATTCTTCAAAATAAATTTCTTACTTTTTGTTACAAAATAAAAAAAGGAAAAATATTTCAAAATACTCATTAAAAAAACAACAAGTTTAACTATAAGTTTTAAAATTTTCCTCTCCCAATAAACACATGCATAAATATATATTTTTATATTATTATACTTATTATTAATTTTTATATGTAAAAATGTAAAAAATTTTAAAAAAACGTTTATTATTGTATAATAAAGTTATAAAAAAAAACAAACACCCAGAGAAAGCTTTATTAATTTATTAATACTCGTGCGCACGGAAAATAAAATTATTATTGTCTATTTCTTAAAATTAAAATTTTATTTCTGTAGCTTCTAGATCTTTTTTTGTTTTGATACCACACAAACCAACAGACTTACACTCAAACATACATACATATGTACATGCGTACATGTATACTTTTTATTTGCAGTAAGTAAAACTTGATACTTCTTTTTATATATTTATTTTTATTTATTACTTTATTTTTATTAATTAATTATTTTTTTGTTAAATTTCAACTTGCTTTTGTGTTATTTTTTTATATACTTTTTGTTGTTATTTTTTAACTTGTCGTCCCCATTTTATAATACAAATCGAATAAAATATTTGTTAATTCTCTTAGTGAAAAATTAAATAAAGTAATTTGAAATTTTTCAAATACATGCAATCTTTAGCTATAATCTAAAATCAAATTATAATTCAATAACTAGTTATTTTGTAAATAAAATATTATTTTCTTCTACTAATATTGTTATTTTTTCTCTACTTTTCTAGATGTTACTCAAGCAGAAAAGACCAATCAGCCTCCGAATACAACTGCCCAAAATGAGTCACGCATTAGAGTTCGTAATTGGTTAATGTTGGCCGATCAGTCGATTTTGGAAAAGAACTATAACGAGGGCTCTGGTGAGTTGAGCAACAAAATAAAATAATAAAAAAAATGTAGTTCTTTTTGTTTTGTAGTTAAAACTTAATTTTTTATAATTTATTTATTTATTTATTTTATTTAATATCCATATCGGTTTAAAAGATTTCTAATTCCATAAACTATTGCCCATATATTGTTTGTTAAACTTTGTTGTTTTTAAAGATCAAATTTTTAAAAAGATATTTTCTCATAAATAGATCTTTAGAAAGTTAGGTTATATTTTCTTTAAAATTTACTGTGCTTGAAGCGGTATTAAATAACAATAGTTTTCTTAAAATTCTAAAAACCACAATGGGTCACTATCAGCTCACATCTCCATACATACGTATATAATATATAATTGGGGTAAATTCCCTTCTTACAAAATTAGTATATTTACCTCGCGGCCTTTCTTTAGTAAATACTTTTCGAAAACGATACGTTTTTAAAAGCAAAAGTGTTTTGTTTTGGATGCGTAATTATAAAATAATAAATTAATTGCCCTGTGAAACAGAGGATAATTATGTTTTATTTTCCACGATGCGAAAACTTCACACAAGTTACAGAAACGAGGCACGTTTGAAATTTAATGAAAATTAGTATACCAAAAGTCTGGTTAAAAATTTACCATCGTCAGAGTCTACCATGTTTTTCATGTTTTTTTTTTATTATACATACTCGTAAATATATTTTTCTATATTGAGTATGACATAAGTTTTTGAGGATCCAAGTTTCTGTTTTTAAAAAGGTATTTTTATTCGGTACTTTTGAAAGGAATGAATTCTTTAACAAATATTTTTTTTTTCAAAAAGGCATTTTTTTCAATTGTCTTTTATTAAAAGGTATTTTTTAAAAGCACTTTTTTGAAAAGCGCTATTATAAAAGGTAATTTTTAAAAGAGCAATTTTTCTTTTTTGAAAAATATTTTTTTTAATATTATTCTTTAAAAATTAATTTTTTTGAAAGTACTTTTTCAAAAGACACTCTTTAAGAGTACTTTTTTGAAACATATTTACTGAATACTATTCTTTAGGAATTGGTTTTTTTGAAAGTACTTTCTTCAAAGCCACTATTTAAAATGTACTTTTTTGAAAGGCACTTTTAAAAAGTACTCTTAAAAAATATTTTTTTAAAAAGTACCATTTTGAAAGTACTTTTCTAAAGGGCACTTTTGAAAATGTACTCTGAAAAAAGACATTTTTCTTTTTTCAAAAGTACTCTTTTCAACGGTAAACTTTTAAAATTGCTTGTGTGGAAAATATTTTTTTGAAATGTAAATTTTTAAAATAATTATTTTTTTATAAGCTCCCTTCAAACAGGACTTTTCCAAAGGTTACATTCTTTTTGCATTTAAAAGGTACTTTTTTTAATGCTAATTTTTTGTAAAATTAAAGATTTACTGGGTAAGTCAAACGGCGTGTGGATTAAGATCTTTTTTGTACAGTGTAGTTATTTTAAAGCATTTTGTAAAACCCAATTTTTGAATTTATTATTTATTTTATTTATAATCTTGCTTTTTCAGTTTTATTTAAAATATTTTAATTTAATTCTTAATCATTTTTTTCTATTACAGTTTTGCCTTTTCAACAAATTGTTTATTTTCCTTCTCTTATTTGCTTTGCTGGTTTTATTTCCTCTACCAATGTTTACGTTTTTTTTTTTTAATTCTTTGAACCTTAAAAAAATTGAACAAATTTTAAAGAAGAAATAACTTTTCTAACACTGATTTTGCATTTCTAATAATTTCTCTTTTCACGCTTCAATTGAAAATGCAAATAATGAAACCCCTAAAAAATAATCTAAACTAACCACTATCCGAAATCATGAAATTTAATTAACAAAAATTCTCAGTTGAACAACAATTAACCAATAATAATAATAATAACAATAATAATACCTTGACCACGTCCAATGCGGCTACTGCTACTAATAATAATACAACTGGTGTGGTTGCTGGTACCACAGCAAGTGCCGCTAACACTCCTAATACAAATATCAATCTAAGCACACAAAATACACCCACAATACAACGTATTGGCAGCATTGGACGCACCACCATCACTTGCATAACGCCGGCTGGTGGTGATGCGGCAGCTGCTGCGGCCAATCCTCAGGCAGCTTTAGCTGCAGTCGGTGTTGAATTGGATGCAGTGGAAGATACTAACAGCATAACTGAGGTTGTCGTTAAAATAGAAAACTCAACTATATCATCACAGGACGAAGATGAGGAAATGCCCGATGAATGTGATGATGATCCCACAACAGAAACAAATGAAGAAGAGGATGACGGTGATATCAACTATGATGATATTAAGCTCTCTAGCCCCATGATGTGGGCAATGGATAGCGTAAAAATCGAGCAGGAAGAAGAATTTGAAGATATTCTTACAGCCGGCTTGGATAATACGACCAATTCGTTGGACAATGACGAGTTTGTACCATCTGTACCTTCTGCTGCTGCCGGTAATGTACCTGGCGGCGACATGGAATTGCAAAAGAATCGCATTTTAGTGGCTAAGAAACGTGTATCTTGGGAAACCTTAAAGTCTCTCAAGCAACCGGAAAAGGCTCAGCCTTATGTTACGCATATTGAGTTACAAGATCCGCAAGAGCTTTTGGAAAAGCATCAACATTTCCAGAAATTGCATCTGCAACCCAATCAGCCGGTACAAATAAAATTGCGTTCTATACCAGCCACCATAACAAGTATACAACCTAAACTTCAGAGTGCAGTAGCGCCACCGCTGGCCCCCTTATCCACTTTGAAGTCGAATACGACTGAAATTAAGCCAGCCCCTTCGAATTCCAACGTAGAATTCAAGTCTACCATCTCGGAAGATAGACGTTATCGCATGATTACCCAAAATCAGCGCACACGAAAAGAATCGCTCGAACATTCCGAGGACATGATCTATAATGCTGACATCGAAAAACCGTGGGTGTGTCGCAACTGTAATCGCAATTACAAGTGGAAGAACAGTCTCAAGTGTCATTTGAAAAATGAATGCGGCCAACCGCCTCGCTACTTCTGCAGTAAACTCTGTGGCTATGCCACCAATGTTCACAGTAATCTTAAACGTCACATGAATACGAAATGTCGCGAACGTACCGAAGAGGATAACCAGACGTTGCTACAACAGGTGCAAGTGCAACAGCCACAACTTGTTCATCAAACGAAAACTCAGACCACAACTACTTCTACTAACGCAACGATTGCAACCTCAAGTTTGGCAACCACGAATACTGTATCAACAGTCGGTACAGTTGCCACTGCAACTAGCAGCAGCAACACCAGCAACAACAACAATAATATCAGCAATATTTCGCCGCCCAACAACAATACGACGACCACATCTACTTACACGCTGGTATTTCAGAAGAGCGAATAGAAAATGGAAAACTTGAGGGAGAAAGTTATACAACTTCTGTATGAGAAAAGTTTAGAAAGCAGTAGAGATAGTTTAGCGCACGATGAGACCCTCGATAATGAGATCTTTAACACTGATACGCGAACTTATAATCAAACTGAGTAAAATTTTAATTGTTAAAAATCGAACTTTTCACTCCCTCAATCAAGCGATTTGCAGTGCAATTTTTTTTTTCAAAAGAATTTTAAAATATTTAAATTCACCGAAAAGAAAAGAGTAAGTTTGAGGAAAAAGTGTGGAATGTGCATAATTTACGTAAAATTTACGAAAGCTCTCGAATGTTTCGAAATTATTTTAAGGAGTTGTCCTGCTAATGGAATTATATTTCTTAAATAACATCGCATGATCGTATTCGTTTCGTCAAGTTGAAATATAGGTTTTACAGAATCGGTTTTTATTTAAATTAAATTGCTTTCAATTCTTTTTAATTTAGTTGTCTTTTTTTTTGTCGTCGCCACCAATGAATGTTTTCGTCTGAGGTCCTGGCGACATAATACAATTCAATTTACAGAATAAAAAAAACATATGTTGACTAATCGACGCATGTCAATGTAGACATTGGCGATATCGATTTGCAAGCTCTAATAATTATATTTTTTTTTGTAAATATTTATTGTTATATAAATTTACAGATTTTTTTATTATTAAACAATAAAAGAATTTATTGTTTCAAAATTTCAGTTGAAGCTAATTTTTATATTAAAAATTTATAATATTTTTTGTTGTGTAATTTTTTTTTTTTTATTTAATTGTAGACTTTTTATTTTACAACTTGAGAACTATTTTTGTGCACTGATTAGCGTACTCTTTTTTGAGTCTGCTCTGTATAACTGTTATACAGCGTAAATACTACAATGCTGGAAGTAATGTTTTTAAAACTGAGTTTTCTCTTGCATGTGTAATATGCAATGTACTCGTACATACTATATTGCGAGAAAATATACAATTCGAAATTGCAGCGTAAATGTGAATTAAATTAAACATTCACACATTTTCTTTAAACAGATAATTAAAAGCTTTTTATTTAAATATGAACGATCTCATTTGATAAAACAGTCATATTTTCTAGTCACACATAAGTTTATTTATTATTTTCTTTAAGTAGAGTTAGTAAAAATGAAAGGATATTATTTGTATGTATTTGTTTTTAATCATGTAAGTTAATTTTTTAGGAAAAAAAAATGTTAATTCTATATAAAAAGAATTAAATGATATACATACATACATATTTCAAAATAATATAAAATATGTAAACTCTAGTCAACTATAAATTATGATATGTTTTTTAAAACTTAATATTTCGCGATAAATTTCCCTTTTTTATATAATAAAACTACTTTAACATAAGAAATTTAAGCGCTGTAAAGAAATTAAGCTTTGAAAAACTACTTATCAAAAAAAAAAAAGTTTTTCTTTAATTATATAAAAATAATAATAACGTTTTTTTAATAAATTCGACAGGTTCGAAAGCTATACACTCTTGTTAAGAAAAGATCTTTTTCGAATTTCCCAAAGTGTATAACAGTTTATTATAAAATCATTTTATTATGCGATATCTATAAAATGTAAAAGAATTTCGTGCATTTTTCTTTTGATTTTCGAGAATTGAATCTTTCAGTTTATTCAGAATTCATATCGATAGTTCTTAACTGAATTATCGTTTGTTTGCTGACGTTGCTGATGATTTTAATATGTTGTTGATCAGTCATATAACACTTTTGCATTTCTACAGTTAATTTGTAAACTGTTATATGTAACACAAGCCAAAATTAATGAGCTTATTTTTTACGAGCCATAAAGTTAATTTTTTTTCGATATATTCCGAAAATTGTAAGAGCGAGTATATAGGGAAAACGTTATTGTTATCGAAAAAATTAAAAAATATGTAAGAAGGACATAAAATAATAAATATATTAATTTAACATTAAATAATGCTAGTCAATGTTGCAAAAATATTAAAAAAAAAATTTACTTTTTTAGAAAATTAATTGCAAATATTTATTTATGAAATTGTTTATGTAGTTATTTTATTTTTCGTTTTTGTTAATCACACTTTACTTAATAATTTTCTTTCTCTTAGTTTTATTCAAAAACAGCTCTATAGCATAAAGAGAAGATACAAACGTAAATAAAATAAAATTGAATTTTTTATCAAAATTTATTAATAATTTGACACATTTTCAAATTACAAAAAAAAAAAAAAAACACATGTTGTTTGATTTCCAAAACATTCGTTTATGATTATTATTTAAATATATTAAATTTCGAAAATTTGTAATTATGTTAGAAATTTCGAAGTATTTTTTTTTTATAATTAAATGCAGTTTTTATTGTTTACAACTAATTTTTCATAATTTTGCTCACATTTCAAAATTGTTCGAAAATAAATGTCTGTGGCAAATATGCCAACGTTGTCTCATAATGCATAGTAGTGCTGGTAAAAATGAATCTAGTCAAAAACTTGGGGATTAAAATATTCATATTTTAAAATAAAATAAAAAACCACTCTGAAAAATATTGTTTAACTAGCAAAAGGTAATTAATATGATTAAAATAATAATAAAAAGTTTATAAAAGGAGTAACGCATAGTGCTCATCAGTGATACTAGTTCTTTTGAGGGATTCAATGAGAACAAAGCTGGGGGAAAAAAAAGAAATACATACACTATGTAACTATTCTTGCAATTAGTCAACATTAGTTAAAATTCATAACGATTATTTATCTATGTTTAATAATATTTTATAACAAACATAGATAAATACATACATATAAAAAAATGTTTTATAATTTTATAAAATTTCCCTAATTTTTTTTTTCTACGAATATCTTGAAAGTATTATGCCGCTGCTGAGCTATTCAACTCTCAATTAGAAAAATAAAAAGTTTTGGCAATACTATTATGTAAAATACTTAATTGAAACAAAAATTAAAAAAATTATTTATAAATACATACTTACATATATGTATAAGTTATAATTATATAAATAATTTAAACACAATAAATTAATATTATAAATATTACATGTGTATTCTAGTCTAAAAATCAACACAAAACAACACTACACTTAAATTGCAACTTACACCACACATAAAAAAATATTACGAAATATTAAATATAAAATTATTAATTAAATAAATAAATATAAATCAATATGTAAAATATATTTAACAAAAATATATTAAAAAAAAAAATATCAAAAAGAGTTTTTATTTCTCAACATTTGGAAACGAAGACAAAACAAACATTAACACACTTCATGCAACATTTTCAAAACTCATTTTCCCATGAACTTAAACCCCCCTTCCCATTGACAACAAAATCCCATGAAATCCCTCCTGAATATCTTTCTTATTTCATTGAAATTTTTTTTCTTTTCAATTTTATAGCTTTCCTTGTATAAAAATTTTTACTAACCAATTTTTTCTTTTAGGTGTCTTAAATTGAACCCCTGTTCCGTACGCCTAAGCTAGAGGACGTGGTTTTCTTTCAAGCACCTTTAATATTAAGAAATGAGTTGAATGTGTCTTTGAGTGTGTATATGTATATATAATGACCAGACTGTGTAGCCATAACAAGGCTTGGATTACAAAATTCGCAAATGGTTTTCGTAGCAAACAGTGGGGCTAGCAAGAACAAAAATCAAATCGTTAAGTTTTATTTAATTGGATAGTAATAATTTTATAAATTTCTTTTCTTTTTTTTTTTCTTTTAAAGACTTATAATGCATGCCTTCTCTACCAGCCTCTGAACAGAAATAAACATAAACAATTTAAGTAGAAAAAAAAGAATATGTAAACCTCTCTAATGGATTCTTCAGTAAAAAAAAAAGCTAGAAATCAATTATCCTACTTATTTTTTATAAACTACTATTTCTTAACATAATTTAACTGTTATATTTTGTTAACTTTGAGTAAAAAAAAAGTATTAAATTTTTGCTAAAAGAAATTCATTTGTAGTTGAAATTGTATGAAAAGGACATTTTCGAAATGCCAACACTGCACTGCCTGTAATGAGAAATTTGTTAAAGTAAATGTGCATCTGATGTGTACCGAAATTTGCAGAAACAACAGGAACATAAATTATTTGAAAAGACCACTGCCTGTCGTTCGTGTCTCGTCTCTGCGAGACTCTTCCAAATCCCCGTTTACTTGCTTTGCACGATGCAGTGTTGCGATGCAATTTCGAAATAGTTCGCTTATGTTCTATTTGTTTCTATTATTTTTTATTTTTATTACAATATTATTTTTCTTATATATTCCAGCTTTTAATTTTTATTTATTATTTTTGTCAAAAGAAACGGAAGCTGTAAACAAATTTATTAACGAGCGTGAGAGAGAGTGAGAGGGAGAAAGAGAGAGAGAGAGAGATCGAATGTGTCTAATTGTGGCTCGCTCTCAAACTTCCCGTACACACATATACACACACTGAAACCATTGGCATTGCAATCAATAACAAAAACAAAATCAAAATTTCTTTCAAATTTAATGCTGTTTCCGGTTCTTTTAAATTTAACCCAACCAACCCTCCCAAAAATAACTGTAACTATTATTTTCTATATTATTTTTCAACAGGTAATTTATAATTTATTATTAATTTCTTTTCCTTATTTTATTTATTGAGTTTTAATTTCGTATTTTTTTTTTTTAATGTTCTTAATATTAAGAGAACAAATAGATAATAATAATATACATACTTACATACATGCATACATATATTTATGTATTAACATACATAAATGTTTACATATGGATGGATGTATGTGTGTGTGTGTGTATAAAATATTGTACATTTTAAGTGCATGCGTATTTAATTTATATATTTTTTTTTTCATATTACTTTTTTTAAGGAAATATTTTGAATTTGAAATGGAATGAAGAAAAGTAGATTTAATTAGCGAAATCAGGTGACTACTCTCTAATGCGCTTTGAAACGAATTACAGAGTTCATTTTGGTTTAGCATGCTTTTCTTCATTTCAAGTCATATAAATGAGAAACCTAAAACTTATGAACTAAATAGTTTCTTTATTGAATTTTAATTCACACTTCTTACCAGCTGTAATTCGAAAGGAACTGTACATCATTTACATTTCAATTCGCAAACACTTTCTTTCGATATGAAGTACTGCGTAATTTTACTTGATGAAGTCTTAAGCTTTCCAACTCTTAATTAATCCATGAATATTACAAACTACTTGCTCCATACAGTATCTGTCCGATCTTGAAGCCTATTTCTTGTGCCGTTGATTTCGCAATACATATTGTGTCATATAAAATGTTTATATTATGCTTATGATTGATCATTCGTAATTTTTCTGTGAGAAACCCAGGCGAATTGAGAACCAGATGGCCTTATTACCGCAGGGTGGCGATGACTGGTGGTAGTTAGGACGTTTACAGAACCAAAAGTTGTGGGTTCGAGCCACAATGTCCAACTGTCATAAAAACACTTTACATTTTTCTTATTAGGCCGGAGAGCACCACGACCAAGAATATGTATTGTGTAAAGCCCCTCATATTTGGCGGTCTAAGGGTTAAGGGTTCCAACGAATCCAAGCACTATTTGGGGTCTGGTGTTCCATAGCTTGTGTGGAGTACAGGAGAATGTGTCACTTTCACAAAATCGACAGAATTTGGTCTCGTGTGATTAGGAGTTGTGCTGCTAGAGCGTTGTCGCTTCATAACAGCTGACTGTTGAGCTAGCTCCTTGATTCCTCAATATAATGTCCCTTACCCAGGCTACTTAGCGGCCCTACTGAGTCGAACCTTCAGTTCCTGAGTCACGAACAGGAGAGGTGAGGAGTTTATACTCCTCTTCTGCGGTGCTGTTGGAGGCTTCATCGGGCCCTAGGTCCACAGCAATCTCTCTTTCCGCTGGTTCGCAGGCCGCCTGCGAGGATGTTGTTTTTCGTGAGGCACTTTAATTGTTTTTGTTTCGTTTTCCTTTTCATAAGGAAAGTAAGGGACGGGGTTGGTCGAGCTGCGACAGTGCCCAGGTGTCACTGTAAGGCTGATTAGAACCAGAGAACACCCAGTATCTGGTACGAATAACACCTGGTATTACGGGTTTTATTGAGTTTTCCTCTCTATATCGGCCATTTTCAGTGGAAAGCAGGCGCAACTCTTGCAGGAGTGGCAAATAACCACAATGGTCGGCCTTCAGACAATTGGTTGTAAGCGACAATTGCCTCTGTATCTACTGCCCTTACATGGAGGCACTGCGATACTTGAGCCCCTTCCACCCAGATGGTGAAACCTCTGTCTACCGACCGCAGGACAGTTGCAAAGAACGTGTTCAGAGCTTTCAGTGTCGCTTTCACAAAATCGATAGACATTGGTTTCGGTGGTAGCTCAGGCCACAATGGCCTGAAAAGTACTCCGTTAAATGGGTTAAGTCCGCCCTATTTAGCGAAAGCAGCCTATTGGAGATTGGCCTATTCTGAATCAGGAGGCGTTAATTTCTGTGACTTTTCGTAAATCTACAGAATGATTCAGGGTCAATTAGCGGCAAATTTGCTCTTCGTTTTGCCACATAGTCCGCCATTTCATTGCCCTTATATCCATCATGTCCAGGCACAAAGACCAATGCGACGGCGGTAATGGGTCGATTATGGATTGCAATCGAACTTCAGTAGCTTTGCCAGGTGGCAACCTGCCATAAAAATATAAAAAAGCACTGGAGTTAATGCAGTTTTGATTAGCTTTACCTGCATTACCATTTTTAGCAACTGGCAACTGAACAACGGTTCGGTTGCAATCCATAATCGCGCCGTAAATTTCCCCAACTCATTGAGAAGGTCCAGACACTCATACACAATGCCTTCCAATCCCAAGGCATCGAATCGTGCTTTCCTCTCGGTTATGAGCGCAAGTGGCGGACGCCCAAAAGCACACACATTGCATCAGTCGGACAGATCCTCATTGCCCCCGTGATGCCAATACAGATGGTTCGAAGTAGTTTACCCAACATCACCCTAGCCCTTCTTTGCATGGCCTTCGGCCAGCACACCAAAGACGCAATAGGTTTCATGGGTTTCACCACAGTGTTGAATGTCCAAAGGGTCATTCTAGGACTTAGATCACAAGACCTACCAAAAAGTCTCGTACAGTCAAAGAATGTTCTCTTCGCCCTCGTGGTAACCTTCTTAAGATATTTTTTTTTTTTTTAAAGACAATACAAACTCTACGAAGCTCTTATAGCTGGTCTGTAGAAACACCCAGGCTCTGAGCGGGAATCGAACCCGCACTTCCATATTGATAAGACTAATGCTTATGCACTAGACTACGGAGGCACCCATATGTGTTCCACATGATCGTCCTATCCAACATTACGTCCAAATAGTTCGCCTCACCGGAGAATTGTAGTGTAATTACATCTAGGCGAAGTGTTTGAAACTGGGCTCGAATGCAGGACCTTTGGTTTTGTAGTCAACGTGGTAACTACTTCAGCCATCACCACCCTACAAAGTGTTGAATATATTTTTTTAATTCAATTTTTTTTTTTACACAAAATTTACCGCTATATGGAATAAATAAATATGTGTACATGGTTATGTTTACATACAATATGAATGTAGTGTGTCAATTAATCTGTGTTTATATCTCTGTCCTTTAACATTTTAGAATTCTATTCCTAACGGTCAGGAAATTCATAAGAATGATAAGTTTTTTTTAGAAATACTAATTACAAATTAGATTAAAATTATTCTAACACTACAATGTGTTTGAAAGCATAAGCCTTCAAATATCTGGCAAGGGTGAGATAAACGTCTTTATGTTAAAACTATTGCTAAACTTCAAGTGTATATTAAACCTACATTAACTTTAACAATCGTTTTTGCTTAAGGGCGAAGCTGTACAGTCAAGTAGCAAACGAGGGAGCTACAATTGGGAGAAGATTACACGTAGAAAACTATTCGCCCCTATTGGAATTTATATATTTTGTGCAGTGCAAATCTAGATTTCAAGGGAAAATGTCGATTTGCTTTTCATTGGCGATTAATGCAAATGTTAAAGAAAGTATAGTTTGTAGGTGCACTTAGTCGCAACACTATATGTATCGATTCCATTTAATCTGATCATTATTTTATATATAAATAATTTTTTTTTAAATTGTTACTTCTTAGTATTTAACAGGGAACATTTATGAACCCATTTCAACAGAAACTTAGAAACTTTATGCGAAGAATACAAAATATTTCCGCAGAAATAAGAAAAAATTAAATTTAGTTACTTCGATGCCTAAGAGACTAAAAGAAGTTTTCGATGCACAAATAGGCCATACAAGCCATTAAATCATTTCTAAATTACCCCAAAGTAGAATTTTGCTGTTATGAAATTTATTGTTTTCTTCATTCAATAATATACGGTCTTTTATTGAGCGCTTCCTATCTTTAAATTTAAATACAACACAGTGTGTGTGAGATAACATTGCAATATTTTATTCGTTTGACAGATCTATTGATGCCATTATGTGCCGAATATGACATCATTCAAATGTCCCCTACGGCTTCTCTGGGTGGGTCGCATGCCAAATGTCCAATTTTCCATGACTCTGGCGCATAAATCAGAATGAATTTGACCGATGGCATGAGTTATGTTGTACAGGGAGGCGCAGAATGAGCTACATGGTTTAAATGGTTTATAACTTTTTTATTTATGCGAATATTATAATTTTTTTTTATTTTTAAACACAGTATATTATTGGGGAATTTTTTGCAATTAGCTTTGAAAAATTATATCCTGTAAGTGGTGTCCATTTTCTGCTTCGCACATACGTGCTCTTTTTAGCATATTTTCCATAACTTTTCGCAAATTTAATCGCCATGATTTCATTTCGAATGTTGGTTTTCGTGTTCGAGCGTGTAATGATTCGTAATTAATTTCCCAAGTCTTCACAAAATGCTAAAAAAAAAAAACAAAGAAAAAATAATAATTAAAAAAGTTATAAAGAATTTAAATAGCCACCTCAGCTCATTCTGCGCCACCCTGTATTTTTAGGACCGCTGTGGTTTGTGGCTTATTCGTCTACACCTGCGACTTCAGAAAACACAACAAGAAAAATTCTAAAGGTATTAAATCGTACGATCTCGGTGGCCAGTTCACATCAGCTGCGAGTGAGGGAACCATGCTCTCAAATCGCTCGTGCAGAATATCCAATATGGCATGAGCTGTGTGGCACGTAGCGGCTTCCTGTTGAAACCACATATCATACAGTTCAGGCCAAAAGGAGTTGGTAATCATCAACCAATAGCGCTCGCCTTTGACAGTAATGGTCAGGCCAACGTCGTTCTCAAAGAAATACGGACCGATGACGCGGCCAGCCCAAAATCCACACCAAACAGTGACTTTTTCGAGATGCATTGAACGCTCTTGGATGGCATGTGGATTGGTATCGTCCCAAATTCGACAATTTTGTTTGTTCACGTACCATTCATCCACATCTTTAAAGATCACGTTGTACGTTAAACGAACAGAACACCCAGTTTGATAAAATAATTTTATTATTTGCATGTGTTGCTGAGTCCTATATCCATCCATGACGATTTGGCAAAACAAACTGAATAATTGACAACTAATTTGACAGATGTAGCTTCAACAAGAAATTTTAATTTAATGAAGAAATTAAATGGTACGTAGAGTTTTGCGACTAATTGGGATTTCCATTCTGGAAAGGGGCGTGACACTTTTCAGTTTATTTCTTAAAAAGTTTAGTCCTTTATTGTTGCGCTATAAAGCCATTTTATAGCACTTTCATGAGAAAAATAAAGTGCTATGCACCTTTCAAGAATGGCACTCAACAGAAGTTTACATAATTTGAAAGTGAAGCTCAATGGACTATTCAATGAAAGTGGGAAGTAGAGTAGAGCTTATGCAACGGTTTTCCACCTGCTGTGCGAGTGTCCGTCTTAGTACGCAGTACGGCACAGATTTTTGGGCAGACATCTAGAGTTTTGACCTTTCAGAAGTATCGCATCTCGGTATAGATGACGTTAAGCGATATCTCAACGCAACTAGGTGGATATAGTACATCTCTTCGCTGGATCCAATGATCCAGATGTGTAAGTGGTTTCTTCGAAATGCAACCACGCGATTCTATTTGAGTAGCTTAACGCAGGCAGCTACGTGCACCCACCATTTCCACATTTTACACTGTCTAATAGAATGGAAAATACGAAATTTTGTTTTCGTCAGTACCGTTTTGTTAATTTTGATGCCAAAAATTACCATATGTCCAAATGACCTTAAAGATAGAATCACAAAAAAGCATTTCAATAATTTCCAATATTTCTTATTGAAGTTCGCTGCATGTATCACAAATGCAAATAAAACCAAATGACCCATATCCATATGCCACCGGTGAATGGTGATGAAAAATAGGTCACACCGCAGTAGTGACGACCGGGCAGGTTCGGCAATGTGGTTGGTGGAACCGGTAGAGTTTTATTTGTTATGGGCTGGTTGCACTAAAGCCCAAGCGAATGACCATAATCTGTCAGTTGGGGACCATAAGACGAGTTATTGTTAATAACTCTCCACAATCCCAGGGACCATGAAAGGTATGATAATCTTCTTTATCCATCTTATAGTCCGTACGTGGTAGTAATTGATTGCCACCTGCTCCTGTTTATGGCGAATAATTTGGTTTACGGTATTCGATTGAAAAGAAATTTCAAACATAATTCTATTAAAATGGATTATTTATTTTCGACCTTTTTTTTTATTATAACTGACCTCAAGCTCATTACTTCAGCATATTTATTAAAATGTATTGAAATTTCGTTCGTTATCGAAAGTCATAATTTGGAGGATGTTTTTTATTTGTAATAGAATTATTCGAACTAAATTATCGCTTACATTTAGATAAACAGGCAGTGAGTTTTAGTGTCCTAATATCGAATTATAGGTATTCGATCCTATCGAAATAATTACAATTTCGATCCGAATTGAACTCTCACAAATATTTTCAGATTAAAAAAGCTGAAAATAAAAGAAAATAATAATTTTACTACTACACTAATGGTGAATTTTATGAAAAATATTTGCATTTTATAGCTCTCTTTCAAAGTCCTGTAAAATGGATTTATATCGGAACAATAAAGTGCAAATTTTTTACATGAAAGGGTAAGCAATGCAAAGAACTTTTGGCTGAAAAGAAAACACCATTAATACAATATATAAATTATGGATTGAGGCTCTAAGTACTTTACGTTAGAGTGCCAAGTCCTTACACCGCAGAAGTCCCGCAATTTACGCACATGCTCATTTCATCAGCCTTATTCCAGTTGTCGACGTCGACACCAAAACTTAGCCTCTCTCAAATCGATATGCAACATCTTTCAGTTTAAAGCTTCCTTGACGTTTACTGTAAATGTGGAGTTTTTCTAAATGCCAATTTAAATTTGCTACAAATCCCACAACATTTCGACGTAACAGGGTCTCAGATATGGTGCCGATGTCGACGTCGACAACTGGAATAAGGGTGAATGTTAGGTCGGGGAGCTATCAATATAAATAATGCCAACTGTTAGAACCTGTACATGTGAAAAGTGTGTAAATTGCTGTCTTTCTTTTACGATTTCTGATAAAATCTTTCAACCGCAAAAAAATATTAAAAGAAGATTTGTGTTTTTGAAAGTAAGATGTCTCAGAGATGTTGTTGAATTAAAGAAAGAAAACATAAACTTGCATGATTATATTTAAGAAATAAAACAAAATTAAAATTTTGGACTCATTTACAATTCATTTGTTTAGTACGTGTATATCCTGCAATTGGCCGTTATTTTTATTTGTGCCGCGCACTGTATATGTATTTTCTTAAATTATTAGCTCTACTCACAATCTTGTGTATTTGAGATTGTAAATATATGCAATAGCAAATTTGTGCTATCAACTGTGAATGACATTTTTAATTTATTATGCACTACTCATTGCAAGAAGAAAATTCACAGCTGATTGAAAAAACAAACAAATTTGCCAAAAAAAAAATATGTCCAATAAAAGTTAATGAATCGCATTACTGGTTTTTTTGGGGGAAAATAAGCAGCGGCAAGTATGCGGCGATTACCATTTGATTGGCTTGGATTATTGTTAGTCAGCTGTTTATTTGCAATTAGGTGTTGCATACTCATAGCATATAAATCCTATTGGTTTTCAGTGTTGCATATAAATTTTAGTCTAGCATGTGCATTGCTGTGTATTTTGTTACTGTAGAGCAAAAATATGCTATACCTTTTTGCAAATGCAATGATGCAACACCATATGCACAAGATTGTGGGTTGGGCTATTAGAATTAATTTTTTTTTTAATTTGTCACAATTATGTTCCTAAGGCTATTCATTCACTAGCCTATACAATTGCACGACGCACTCACAGGGGAATGATGGTGAAGTTTGACCAACTTGAAAAATCAACAGAATGCTCACCTGTTTTTTTATTTTTTAATATTGGACCAAATGCTTTACATATGCAATGCATTGCACTGGAAATATATATAGAGAGAGAGAGAGAGAGAGAGAGAGAGAGAGAGAGAGTGATAGTATGGAGAATAGACAGGTGTTGAAAGTGGTAGGCAGATAGAGCTAACTTCTTACACAGCTCTCCATTTGCGTGTTTTATTATGAAACAAAGTTGCGGCGTCTCAGATGTTAATTTTGACGCATTATTTTACTTCGGCGTATTATTTTATTTCACCGACGTTTTATGGCTAAAATCGCATAGAAATTATCATTTTATGCAAATTTTCCTAAAGTTTTCCAAATCGTACGACTTGTTAAAATGCAGATGCATTTTTAGTCCACACTACATTACTTTTTTTACGCACATGTCATATTTGGCAGATCCAGCGATTATATAGGATAGTGAAATTAGTACTTTTATGATGTAAATAAAAGTTGTGAATATCTTGTTATTATTGTTTCCTTTTTTAAAACGAATTTAGTCAGAATAACAATTATTCCAATGAAGTTATTCGACGTTTTTGAATTTCTTGGGCAACTGGTGTTTTTATTTTAAAGCTCACTATACCATACAACTGATGGGTATAGAAGATTTACACGCTGCAGAAAATCTGAATAGCATTTTAAGAGTGATTGCTCTATTGTGTTTTGTAAATGTTTAAATTTTTTTAAATTATTTCAAATTAATATGTTTTTACATGTGAATCCATCCCACCATTAAAACTATAAAAATTCGAAAGTAAATATCTGTCGACTTTTTATGTGGAAAGCAAAGAATAAGTTTAATGTTTATTTTCTTGTATTCAATAGAAATAATCGAATGAAATAGTCGTTTTTATTTGGTGGGGCAAGCCGTAAAAGAATGGATTAGGCTAGATTTACGGGACTAATTCATAAATGCATATAAAGTGTAGTCCATAGATGACTAGCACTAGTCCACGTCTCACCCAAATATATGGAGAGAATGAGGTCCATTTAAGATTAGGATGTCCTAGGGGTCGACCATATATCCCAGCTTCGCATTACATCGAACTTAACCCAAAAAATTCCCCATGTAACTACTCCGTGTATTAGTTTTAATGTGACAGAGTAATTGTGCAGAGGAAAAAAGTACGAACACTTGTCGTATAACTAGAAACTATTTCTTTCAAAGGCATTTAGACCGCGATTTCTTTAATCATGGTTTATTTTTTACGGAAAACTTGTTTGCAATATGAAAGCAGAAAAATTATAAAACATAACAACAACTACGTAGCACGGAAATGAGTGCAAAAGAAAAGTCGCAATCACCCCTATCGTGAATACTTTTCCACTCGAAATATTTCCCTTTGCCATAAATTTGCGATTGTGATAAAATTCCCCGCGAATAATTTCACGTCAAATTAAAAAAAATTCCCGCTATATTGAATGATATTTTTTCCCGTGAGTTTTTACATTTTAATTTCTTCGCTTGATTTTTGCTGGGGAATTGCATACAAAATGTAAGCAAACTTTTCCTTTATTTATATATTTTTTTTTATCTTGGACCAGCACTCAGGCGGCGGTGTCTTGTGCTGGAACTAGAGGAAAGGGATATTAGGAGATATGATTGGAGATGAAGCTTCAGTATCTCACAACACTGCTTTTTGCACGTTATTTGTTTTTACAGCAGCGTTATAGCGTTTCTGATGCCAAGGAGCCATATTATATTTTTTTTAGTAATTATTTTACTTCGCCGGTGCTACACAACACCGACGAATAAGGGCGTTCTGATGGGCCTGTGGATTGTATACATTTTGATATACATATTTTAAATCGTATTTTGATATATTTGAATAAATATAATTTTTTTTATATCAAGATCAGCTGTTATAGTGGAAACCTACATCAATAATAAATAAAATGCAAACCAACAGACCAATTGAGTGTTGTTTGTTAGAGTATACAAAGATATAGCGGTCCAACTTTGGAATTCTCTGACGGCTTAACTTGAAACTGCTGCTAAGTACATCATAGTTCCAAGTCTAAGCATTTTATTTAAATTTTTGGAGTACTGACTTTTCTTTTTATTTATTTTATTTTTTTAATTCTTTAGTTGTCACTTTTTTGTGAATTTTTGCATTCAGGTACTTTTAGTGTTCAAATGCAATACTTTTTATGAGGGCCCTGAATATATAAAAACTTAGCACTTAAAGAGTTGTAAACCCACGAATTTTTATTTCTGTATTAAATCTAAATTGGTTATTATAAAGTAATTAATTTTTATGTTTTTGAAATTTTCCTCGGTTTTCCACATTCAATGCGAATGATAAGGGGGGAAAAATTCCACGTGAAATTAATGATACCAATTTTTTTTTCGACGGGAATGAAAATTTTACGCGAAGAAAAAGTTCACTTCTTATTCACTATAGCCTTTCTTCACGTGATGAAAATTGAGTATTAGCCATTCTAAAATTTACATAAGCAATTGGAAAAGTTATACATGTGAATAATTTCAGGCAAATAGTGATGTGTAAATCTAGTCTTATTTTTTTAAAGAAAAATTTTCTCTGTGATTTAAGTTAAATTTAAAAGCTAATTGTCTGTTTGTCGAAATGCTAATGAAAATTGCATTTTAGCATTTAAAGAAACAGGCTGTAAATTATTTGTGTTCAATTAATAGAAAGTTATACCCTGTAACATTGTTCGTATGTATTTATGCAACTTATTATAATTCTAATAGAGACTTTTAGTTTTTATGATTAATACGATAACAATTTCAGTTAATTTCGTCACTAATATGATGGGCATCATAACTTTTTACTGCCTGGATGACGATGTCACTCTAATTCGTTCGTTCGCATAACAACATTCAAAACAAAAACAACTTTTTAAATTTTGTTTTTGTTTTAAATGTTGTTATGCGAAGGAAAGAATTCGAGTGAGAACGTGATCCAGGCAGTTAAAATCTATTATTTGTTGTTTGTTTGAGCACGTCGATGCATGTATTTCGCTATTTTGCATTTATTCAACGAGTTGCTTAGTGGACTCCAACAAAGTGGGGCGAGCTCAAACATGAAACAAATAATAAATTAAGAAAATGTTCTCATTAGTTTTTAAATAATTGTATGTATGTATATTTAAATATATTAAACTAATGCCTCTAAATGTTATAAACATAGTTATTTTACAAATCATACTCATTAGAAAGACAAACGGGAAATAGTTAATTAAAAAAGTAATTATTTTTAGAAGTTAAATAACACAATCTCATAATAATTCTCATTTAACTCAGCAAACATTTCATAAAAAATCACTTCGTAAACACTTTAAACAGAAAACCATGACATGCACATCATTAAAAAATAAAATAATTTACACAGATATTTGGAAAGCAAAAATTACATTTATATAAAAATCATTTTTCTATAACGAAATCCTGGCAAAATGTTGTTTGATGGCATAATGTTCTACGTGGTTATTTTTGCTGACGGGCACTATTGTAATTTTTGAATGCAACTGATAGCTTCCTTAGTTTTGTGATTTTATCACTAAAATTTAAAATACGAGTATTTTTAATTCATTTCATTTCTATAAATACCAGCCTTTTTAAAATGTACTCCTTTCAAAAATTTTTATTTGAAATGGCATTCTATATGTACTTTATACATATGTATCTAAGATAACTTTTCTCAAGTGTCAGTTTTAAGTGAACATAAGTTTTGAAAAAGTAATTTTTTTTTGAAAATTACTTTCCAGTGCTTTTCTTAAAAAGGAATTTTTTTCAAGCCATTTTTAATGATAATTTTGTTTTTGTTTAAGTTGATTTTATAAATGACACTTTTTCGGAAGAGGTTAATTTTGGAGAGGTACTCTTTTGTAAAGATATTTTATAGAAGAGCTACTATACTACTAAGATATGTCATCTTTTGAAAATGTGATTTAAAATAAAATTTTGTAGTAAACGTTTTTTGAGAAGAAGTAAAACCACTTTTTATCAGAAAAGTATTTTATTTTTCAAAAAATATACTTTTTTTAAGAAAAAGGATTTTTTGTTTTAAATTTTACTTAAAGAAAAAGTATTATTTGATCATTGTTAAACAATTTACTTCTGTAAAAATTAACTTTTTTTCTATGGTTTAGCTGGTCTACGAGTATATGCACATTTCATTTGTTGCTAATACCAAAATATTCAGTAGGCCTTTAACCAACTTCTTGAAAAAAGCTAAGAAATTTCACTTGTTTTTACAAGAACTCCCAAAGAATCTTTGAGAATTACCAAATATAAACATTTTCGTTATACAACAAATATTTTACTATTCGATTTAAACCGATTTAATTTTTTCTAAAACTTTCGATTGATGATAATGATTGTATTTAAAAGTCAAAAAGAAAAGTTAAATTTTTCAATACAATTATGTACCTAAATTAGAATTATGTAATTTTTTTTCAGTAAGTTCCAGCAAGAGCAAGAAAAAGCTCTTGTCCGCAACAGGTACTTTTTCAAAAAAGGACTTTTGTTAAAAAGGGGATGTTCTTTAATACTTTTTCGAAAACATCACTTCTGAAAGGTGCTCGTACTGTTTCAAAAATTATATTTTATCCTAAAAAAAATTTTTGTTTTCCTCAAAAATACTTTTCAAGACCTACTTTTTTGAAAGGGTCACTATTTTTAAAGAATCATTTTATGAAACACATTTTGATGATTAATGATTAGCAAAAGTTCGTGAACTGGAAATATTTTTTTAGTTGGTCCTTATATTTGATTTGAAAAAGAAAAGAAAGTGCGATTTAAAAGAGGTGCTCCTTTAATAATGATTTTAATATCAGAAATATTTTTTAAAAAAGTAATCAGTACAAGACAAAAATAGCCATCAATGGATGTATAATTTTCAAATATGTATCATTAAATTGCGCTATTTTGAGAAAGTACCTTCTATTTTTCTGCGATACTATAATTCTGAATTAAAATACTGCTGGGATTTCTGAAATGATCGTTTCAGTTTACAAACGAATAAATCGTCTTAAATAAAAATCGTTTAAATAAAAAATAGAAAATCTTTTTGGTGGTTCATTCAGCACATCAAGCCATATTATTCGCTTTACTGAAAGAAGACGTTTATTATTATTTCACATCCACATTTTTTAATAACGTATCACTTTAATTTATTCTTCATTTTTATTCCATAATTTTATTGTTACGTTCTGAATAACTGTAAAATTGTTTTTTCTTTAATTTTGTTCTAAATTTAAAACCGTTTTTTTTTAAATCCTATTTTTTTTTTTAAATTAACATTTTATTTTAATGAAAATTTGAAAAATAAAATTTACTGATTTGCATTTTTCTTTTGTTTCTTCTTTTTATGGGTAATAAAATTGTTTAACTATAGATGATTCTACTCCCTTACGCAGCAGTAGTTTTTTATATCGAGGAAGGCAAAGTATACGCATGAAAGCCAGCCCACAAAGCAGCCCTTTGCCTACGGGTCCAGGTGTTATAAAATATGAGCCCAGCACGTGTTTGGACGAGAATGACGACGATGATGAGGATGAACATAAATTGGTAGTAAGTGGTTTGGAACATAATCCACCTACATGCGTTGGTGGTGGTAGTGGTGTTGGTATTGGTCGAACGCTAGATGATGAAGACGATGACGACGAGGAGAGTGAGCAACCATGTGATTTGCGCTTAAGTAGACATTTTAAATTAAATCTCGTTTCGATGGCCTTACAACAAGCCGCAGTAGTTGCAGCTACAGGGGATCAGAAAACGGCCGCAGCCATGGCGGCTGCGATGATGAGCAGCGGCAGTGCCGCTGCCGGAGGATCATCAGGTATGCCGCAATTACAGCAAGCGGCCCTACAGAGCATAGCAGCAGTAGCAACGTCACACCAGGCCCCCCATCATGCTCTACACCATCAAGCCCAACAGCATGCGGCCGCAGCTGCCCATCATGCCCTAATAAACTTTCCAGCCGGTGCTACCTCGCCCGCACGCCGATATAGTACAAGTAGTTGTGGTGCCAGCGGTGGCTCTGGTACAGCTGGACTCTTGTCTGGACCTCCACCAGGTAGTGGTTGTACGGGGTCGGGTGTTTTACAGTCTTCGAGTAGTTCGGCCATTGCTCTTGCTTCTACCTCAAGTATAGTGGCTCCCCATACTCCATCTAGTACTGGTGGCAGTTCTGGAGGCATGATGGGTGGTAGTCAAGGTGTAGCTGGTCCTGGTAGTGTGGGCGCTTCCGGTGCTGGCGGTTCGGGTGGTTCTGGTGGTAACGCCACCTCTTGGGGTGGTGCTTACACCTGCGATCGCTGTGGCAATTCTTATGCTCGTCCGCATAGCCTTAATAGACATGTACGTTTTGAATGCGGGGTTGAACCCAAGTTTGAGTGTCCCATTTGTCACAAGAAATCAAAACATAAACATAACCTCGTGCTGCACATGCGCACCCATCAACATCGATGATATAATCGATGACGGCAAACATTAAAAACACTTGCCTCTTCAAACTGCTTAAAAAGAGTGACACTCAAGGCCTAAAAGGACCTGCTTAAGAGCAACAGTTTAAAGAGAAAAACAATTTATTCAGAATAATTAAGAGCTTTAAATTTATACACAGAAGAAAGAATGAAGTAGAATTCTTTGAAAAAAATTAGTTTTTAATGTTTCAAACCAGCACGAATGTGATTTAAGTTTTATTATTTCGTTTTTTTTCCAAATGATCTTGAATTTTCTTAGTCGTTTTTTTTAATAATAATTTAAGTCTAATTTTATGTTAAAAGAAAAAAACATTAACTGCATAGATTTTCTTGTGGCTTATAAAATGGTTTAAATTGGAGAGAAATTTCTCTGCCATTTTATTAGAAATAAAAAAGAAAAGCTTTTTTTGTCGTGGGAAACACTTTTATTAAACATGTAAAAATGCAAATTTTTAATATTGTAATAAAGAATTTTAATAATTTTATTTTTGTAAATTTCAAAAAGAAAAAAAAAACTGAATGATCTCAACCATAATAAAACTATGCATTTTTCAGAACATAAAAAATAATGAAAAAAAAAATAAAATATAATATATATAATTAAAATCACACAAACATTCTTAAATAATTACAAAATAAAGTGAATTAAAAAAAGCTTTTCTTTTTTTGTGGAAGTAAAAATCTTCAAGAAAAAAAACTTGGGTTTAAAACGCATTCTTAATTATTTTAAATTTTTTATATAAAGAAACAAAAAAAAAAAACAAAACAAAACAAGTCAGCATTAGTTAATGAAAAACAAAAAAAAAGTTAAAAAACGTTAAATATAATTTAAATATTTAAACATTAAGAAAATATAAAAGGTAACAAAGAAAAACTAAAGAATTAACACAAAAAATAGGCAAACTAAATACGAAACTAATTGTGAGCTAAATGTGCAATAAATCAATAATTATAATTAGCACCAATTTTATATACACTACCACTAAATAATTAAAAATAAATTTCAAAAGAAAAAAACCAAAATAATTAATAACAATAACAATACAAATTTAAAAATATATATGTATATATACATATATTGTATATGTATACATATGTATTTATGTACAGAAATACATACACATACATACATATATGTATATAATAAATAATTAAAGAAGAAGGAGGAAATGAACAAAGTCAAGAAACACACAAAGTCCGATACTAATATATTAATCTAATAATAAATTAATTAACGCTTTCATATGCACATTTGAAACAAAGCAAAGAAGTAAAAAAAAATCATCAGCTGGTCGAGGAGGGACTGGGAAAGGACGAAATGAAGAAAAGTTAGAAAAGCTAGAAGCTTTAGAACAGGGTCTAATGTATACTAAAGGGAATTCTATCTCAAAATAACTATAATAAAACTAGTCGAACATACAAAAACCATATTTAAACCAGGAAAATTAAATAGTTCTTAGAGGAGCATATTTTGAGAGAGAAAGAGATAGCGCGAGTAGAGAGGAGAAAATATGAACGAGGACGTTACCACCACACAGACAATTAGAATTTGATTTTGTTTAATTCCTAAAGCGTTGCATCTTGCTTTTTTTGGTGTGTAGAGGGGTTTAATATTTCAAACGAAGTCGTTCGTATTGAGCATCACGGAAACGGTTGAGGCGGAACGCTTCCCCCTTTTTTTATTTCAATTTAATTTACGTGTGTATATGCGTTTATCACGCGGATTCCAAATTAAATACGCCATGTTCTTGCCTTGTACCCAAACTCCACTAGTGCCGTTACTGTGTTCCATTAGAGGGTAAAGCGATTTTTTCATTGCCTTTATCTCGACTTTTCTACTTGTTGCATTAAATTATTTGAATTTTTTTTTGATATTTAAATTCCAGCACAATGCATCGCATGTGTAGGGGTCATCCCCTGAGTGCCGGTCCAAGAGAAAAAGAAACCAATTATATTAATGCCTTAACATTTTAAGGCAATATAACAAAACTTTCAAGAAAAGTACCTTTAAAAAGTATAAAACCATCTTTCAAATTAGTACCTCCTCTACGTCTTGTACATTAATTATTATTGTATTTGGAAAAGTAGAAATAGTTTTAACATGGCGTTGTGAGTATTGAAAATTGTAATTTTTTCAAATTAAAAAGGCCGTGTTCAATATGTTGAAAAAAATATTAAAAAAAATTAATAGAATAAATTCTTGTTCACATGTAAATTCAAAAACATTTTTTTAAGCTTTCATATTTTCTATTAGACTTTTCTTAAAATTGCTTTACATTTTTGAGCTTTTTAAAAAAGCACTTTAAAGGCCATGTAAATGTACGTCAGAATATTTAGTTCTGTATCGTCCTCGTTAAGACGAGAGTTTTGCCGTAAATTTCATTTAGAAATATCGTTTTTAAAATTCCTCTTTAACACTATCCTTCTTTTGCAAAATCTAAGTTCCAGCACGAAAACTTGCCTAATATTATTAATCCAGTGCGCCGCCCCAAACAAGAATACTATTTTTATTTTCTTCCAATTGATTTATGTTTGTTGAAAAAATTTATAGAACTATCATTTATTGGTTAAACAAAGATCATTACTGTCGTCTCTTTCTACTTTTCATTTTCATTTTGACATTTTCTCTCAAGAAAGAACAGTTATATTAAGAAATATCCTAAAGCGTCCGAACTTATAGATAACAATTTTCCAAGAAACCAACAAAAGACACTAAATTGTCATTACAGTACTGTTAATTCATTTATCTAGTCTCTATTACAAGTTTGCATTGAATGCAATTATAATTTGTGTGCTTTTTGATATATACCATTATCTATATATATACCATATCTCCTTTAATCTTTACTTTAAGTTTCTGTCGTACTAAATGCGATGTTCCTTTTGAACACAAATAAACAAATTTTATTTATGTACGAAACGACAACGAAAAGTGTGATAACGGTATAGAACAACAAACTAGTTAGCACATGGAGTGATTGCATTGGATTTAATATTGCTGCCTCTCTCTTATGTTCAACGATTTCTCAAAAACAAAAATTGTCGATGTCTAATCGATTGTAGGAAAGCGAAGTCATCTTACGTATATAAAAATAAGGTGAATAATTTAAAAGAAATCTATTAACTATTATATATTCTTAATATGACACGCACTTCTCTAATCTCTCTAATATGCTCTTAAATAGTAAAATTAAAATTTAAAACCCCTAAGAATCATGTGAAATATTTATCGTATATCTGTGTCATTTACGAATCACACGAAAATTTTTGACAAATTGTTGTGATGAAAATTTACGAAAGCAAGAGCATTTAAAAATGATCTCATGATTTTATAAAAAAAAAAACATGGAATAGTTTGAATTGAAATCGCAACCAAAAATTTGGAAAAAAAAACCCTGCAAATTTAGCTAAGAAATCGTAAAATAATGACATAAGGAATGAAATGAATTCTACACACATGTAATAAATAAAAATTTAACTAAACTTTTTTTATTTTCATTTATTTTTTATTTAACTTTTTTCTTGAGAAACTCAATGTGATAGCAATGTGAGAACGTTTAAGGACACGTAAATAGAAATAGAGAATAGTAAACAGATTTATAGAGCAAATGGTTACCGGGTCTAAGCTTTGTTTTTAATTTTTGTGATTTTTGTGTAAAACACTAAATAATAAATAATTTTAGTATAACTAGTCAAAAGAATATGACAAAGAGCTAAATAAACTTTAAACAAACACATATTTAAGAGGAATAGAGAGAGAGAGGGAGAATTAGGGGGAAAAAAAGAAAAAAGTTACTAACAAAATGAGAATAAGTACAGAGAAGTGTTTACAAATTTAAAGCACTTGTAAATAACTAATTTATAAATAAAATAAAAGCAAAAATGAAAAAGAAAGTTTGTTGACAGATTTAAATAAGTAATTAATAAATTGTAAACACACATACACACGCAGACCAAAACTTGTTAAAGAAGATAATTTTAAACAAATAATAATGAATATTTACACTTTTTAACTTGCATTTAGCTTTGCAAAAGAAAAATTATATAAATAATGAAATAGATAAAAACTGGAAAACGCAACATAAAGGAATTTATAAATCGTAGAAGGTAATAGAAAAAGCACTATAAAAATTATGATGAATACATCGGAAGAACAATTTTAAAAAAGTACTATTACAAAAAGCCCTTTTCTTGAAAACCGAACTAAAAAATACTTGATTAAAAGAAGTGTAAATTTTTAATGAACAGAAAAAAAAATCGAAAAAAACATTTAAACAAGTATGCATTAAAGAAGTACCTCTATAAAATTCTTTTTAAAAAGGCACATTTACCAAAAATTCATTTCTGAAAAATGGTTTTTAAGGAAGTACTGTACTGCCTATCTTATCTTTGAAAAACGTCTTTATCACTGAAAAAGTATCTTTTAAACATACTTTTATAAAAGGGCCCTTTTAAAAAGGCATCTCTTAAAAAATACTTAAAAAATATTTTTTAAGTGGAAATTTTTTCTTTAAATTGGCGGTTTTAAAAAAGTACCTCTTAAAAGTGTTTTTCTTTTAAAAGCAGTACGTCTTAAAAAATTTAAAATTTTATAAAAGTACCTGCTACTTTTTAGAAATGTATCTGAAAGAAGTACCTTCTTAAAAATTGCTTTTGAAAAATATACTTTTAATAAATACCTTTTACAAAAGTAGCGTTTAAAGTTTACTTTTCCATAAGCTTTAAAAAAGTACAAACATATTCATTTTTGAAAAATATCTTTAAAACAAAAATTTGTTAAAGAGTAGCTTTTTTAAAAAGAGTCTCTATTAACCCGTCACTTTTACAAAAGTAGCTCTTTAAAAAAGTATCTTTTGAAAAAAGTACAAAAATATTCCTTTTTGAAAAATATTTTTTTAAAGCAAAAATTTTTATAGAGTATCTGTTTTTGAAAAAAGTATTTATTAACAAAGTAGTTTTCTTGAAATAGTACCTTTTAAAAATGGACTAAAAAGGGTGTCTTAAATCAATCACTAAAACAAAAAGAAATTTTTTTTAATACAATAAATTTAAAAATTTTTTCGCAAAAAAAAGCCGTCCTCTTTAAAAACAGAAAAAAGAAACGAACTCTTTAATTCGCTTATAATTAAAAAAATTAACAATAAATAAAAATATTTAAATTTTTGGAAATTTGTGTCTTTTCAAAGCTTGTTAATTGTAAAAACAAATAAATAAATGAAAAATACATAATAGCATAATCATTATAAACAATATAATTAAGCAGTTATGCGTTCAATTAGTAGATTTGTTTTCTAATAATTATTTTTTACACTGGCGATCTCTTTTAACATTATATTCATAACATCGTAATTATAAACAATTAACAATTCTTATTAATATACATACTTTTCATTTAATAGCTTTTCTAGTTTATATTTGTTTAAAATCTATTTTTGTAAATTATAAAATTTGTACTTCATTCCACTAAAAATATCTCTTGGAGGATTTTTGTTAAAGAGCAACTGAAGAAAGAAAAAGTATTGTTTTAAATAATTCGAAGAATTAAATTTTGTTTTTTTTTTGCGTAAATAACGTTGTTGCAGAATGACAAAAATCATAATTACTTCTCGATTACTTTAAAAAAAGTTTTCAATTTCTTTCAGCGATGTCTGAAAATTCTCTTATCGTTGCAAAAGAATAGAAAAATATTTCATTGCTGAGTCTTAAGCTAAAAAAATATTATTATTCAAATGCTTTCTCATAATTCTTAGGATACCAAAGATTTCGGAAAATTCCAAAATCCTTTTCCTTCTGCCCCTTATTTCTAACATCTGAAATCGCTCTGGCCCTGCTTTTCTTTATTTCAAAAATTAAATATAAAACCTCTTTTCTCAACGTTCTGCAACAAATTTGTTATAAAATCAATAATTTCTGAAAATTAATGAAACTTTTATTGGCATGTGATAATTTTAATTTTTGGACACAACGGCCTCATAATAATCGTAATAGAAAAAATTTGCATACGAACACAAATGCATACACACATACATAAGAATGCTTGTATCTATATACATGCGCATACATACATTGTATTATAAATTTGTAAGCAGTATGTAGATATGCATAATAGAAAATTATATATAAAAAGGAATATCATCATATTTAACGAATCCCCCCGCCTCCTTTTCTGAAAAAATTTAACTTTGTTACCTAAACTGATTAAAATTTTATAAATGAATTATAATTTTTTTTTTTTTTTAGATTTTGTTTCTATTTTTCTCTTTAATTTTTGTTATTTTAATTTAATGTTTTATTTAATTATAAATTTCCATAAAATTTACTAATTTAATTATAAAATTTATATACACCTACACAAATATGTGTTACCCTAATACACTACATACAAATATAAAACTTTAAATATTAAAACGTAAAAGAATCCGACAATTTTGTGCTGTGAAAAATTATTGTGATAAAAAAAACTATTTTCTTCAACGAAATGTGCTTAAAAACAAAAAGCAAACCAACAAATAATTAAAAATATTTTGTTATAAACAAACAAATGGCGCAAAATTGATTTAAAAAAAACCAAGTAATAATAAGAATAATAATTAGTAATGATGATCTAAGTACTTCTAATTGTTAACCGATATTTTTGGATAAATTAATTTTATGCTTTATTTTGTTTAAAAATTACCTGTACCTAAATTTAGGGAGGAAATAAATTTCGACAGAGACAGAAGAAAAGAAACAAAACATTCCTTTAAAGCTGACTTTCAGATGAAATAATTTTTCAGAAGAACAATTCATTTTCAAATGAAAATTTGCTTTTCTAAATCTTCATTTTCGAATTCATTTATGAACTTTTTCAATGCCTATTTTTATTAAACACGGTTTTGGAAATGTAATTTTTTTAATTATTCTTTTAGAAGGTACTTAAAAAAGGAACCCTTTTTAAATAGTAGAGGAAGTTTTAAAAATATGTATAAATATTCGTTCTTATAAGTTATTTTTTAAAAGCTACTTCCGTTTTTGAAAGAACATTTTAACAGTTACTTTTCAAAAGATATTTTTTTAAAATCATTTTTTTAAAATGACACTTTTGGAAATATACTTTCTTAAAAGGAACTTTTAAAGATGAATTTTTTTAAAGTAGTTCTTTAAATGCATTTTAAAATATAGATTTTACAAGAAGTGCCTTTTTTAGCTTTTTGTAAAGCTACTTTTTTATACAGGTTTCTTTATAGTTCTTTCAAAAGTCATTTCGAAGTCTCCTATTTTAAAATATAAAATATAAGTTACGTTTCTATAAGATATTTCGTAAAAAGTCCTTTAAAAAGTTCATTTTTTTAAAGGGAACTTTTTTAAATGCACTTTTCAAAATATACTTTATTAAAGGTACTTTTTTAAGTTACTTTTTAAGGTTATTTTTGGTTAAAAGTTACTTTTTTAACAGACACTCATTATGGACACACTTATTAAGAGGTACGGTATTTTTTAAAGTACAATCTTTAAAATTCATTTCTTTTAAAGCAGTTCTTTTAAAAAATATATATGGGCAATTAGTTGCTGAAGTGTATATTTCTATGCCAGAAATTTCTATGCGAAAGCAAAAAAGTCCTTTTCTTGTTGAAAAATTTATTTGTAAAACTTTACATTTGTTTCAGTGGCAGTGTCTTTAAAGGCACTATTTTACCTGTTTCAGAGGTAGTTTGTCGTTTTACTAGAGTCACTATTCTTTAAATGTGTGTTTTGACATTCTTTACTTAACAAAAACTAATTTTTGTTAAGCAATTTTTTTCAAAATAATTTTGCTTACATTTTGATGGCCTTAACGAAAAAGGAAATATTTTGCTGCCATCTTGAAAGGAATTAATATTTCCTCCCTTCCCTTTACATTTTTTCAAGAACAGTCTTGTTGTGATTTAATCTTAAAAAAAAGCAAAACAAAAAAAATTGGATTAATTGTTTTTCTATTAATATAAAAAGTAATTTAGATTTTATTGGCATTTTTTTTTCTTTTTAAGTAGACAAAATTTATTTTTATAAAACGCATAAATTTTTCGGTCAGTATTCGCAAAAAAAGATATAAAATTTATTCTAATGACAACAAATTATAATTATAAATTTATTTAATTTTTATTAATTAACATATACATTTTTGTTATTTTCTTCATTTTTATTTTTATTTTTTTGTATTTTTTTTTTTGTAGATTGAAATTTAGTTTTTATGTTTCTGAAATTTTCCAATTATTAAATTATTATTTCTTTCGGTTTAGTTCTTTATTTTATTTAACACAAACTAATATACATATTTATATATATATATATATATATATATATATATATATATATATAGATAGTATACATATATGTATATTCAAATAATGTATAATAATATTAACAATTTATTTTTTTCTTTGCAAATTCTTCGCTAGTCATACACAAAAAAAATGTTGCATATATTTTAAAGTTAATTTTTTTTTTTGTAAATAAGTCGTGAAAGAGAGAAGGAAAATTTAATTTAAGTTTATTCTTTAATAAGTTTTCTTATTTAGTCAAAAGTTTTCTTTAAACACTCTTTATATTTTCTCTTGCAAACAACAACAATAATAATTAAGTCATATTATTTTTTATAATTTTTTTCACTTTAAGGTTGTGGTTTATATTTAATTAACATTTTGTATTCTATTAATTCTTTTATTTAGAAAGCAATTCTTTTTGAAATTCTTATGCCTAATGAATATAGAGAAAAAAATAAATTGAACAGTTTGCAGTGAAATGGGTTTGATTTGTCATATTTGACTGTTAACAAGATTTTACATGTTTTTAAAACAGCCACAGCTGACCTTAAACTGTGACCTTTAAAAATCTCCGAAATCTTGTTGCTGTTCTCATATCCTCTGTATTGATGGTATCCAAAGTTTGGAGTATTTGATAAAAGCTCTATAGCTTTAATTTTGCTTGACAATTGTAAAGTTTTTGGTTATAAATATCACTTGTTCAAGTACCAGAGATATCAATGTAATATTTTAATCTTACGAAATAATATTACCCAAATTGTATTGTATCGTGTAGACGCAGTAATGTTTTATGGGCAAATGCATGCTGTCGGATGGCAACATTTCCATTTGCACTCTTTGCACGATGATTTGCATTAAACCCTGAAAACCGCTATTATTCGAATTAATTTAATTATTCTTTGCACTCCTCGCGAAACCTGAGCCAAATATGCTAAAAAAAAAGAACATTAACATTGAACATAAAATCTAATTCATTTCAACTTAATAGATATTTATTCGTTTATGTGAAATCATGTAAATTTTTTCCTAATGGAAAAGTGCATTCCATTTCTTGTCCCATTTTGTCATATTTATTGAAAGCATTTGCGCATACATATTTCTTGACCGCCTTTTCATTAAAAATATGTTTGGTTTATAAGAGTTTTATAAAATTAATGTTATATAACATTCTGCTTTGTAAGCCCTTTTATAAAACAAAAATAATATATATTCTTGAGTATGTCAGTTAGAATTTCATTTAAGCTAATTGCTTTCTAACTTTGCGCTTTATTTATTGTTTTTCCCTTTTTAGAATTTTTAGCAGGGATTTTTTTCTATTAATCATACTTTATTTATCTTTCTATACACATATTACTTCGTTTGGCTTTTACTTTGCTAAGTAGTAGATTAAAAAATAAAAAAAAAACAATTGCTTATTATTAACCCATCCCCCACATCATGTAAACACAAACACAAAATAATAATTAAATTTTAATAAAAAAAAAAGATTTTGTTTTAAACAAAAGAGCTGTGAAATAAGAATTAAATAATAAAATCTTAATATACATTAACAAATATTTAAAGAAATATATTGATGTGATTTTGTTTTGTGAGTGTTAGTTGAAACAAAATTATCCAAAAACAATTAAAAAACAAATTAAATTATTTAAATTTTTCTTTGGGTTTACACACTCTAACTGCCTGTTTAACCAAATGCGAACGACAATTTCATTTTATTATTCTTAGTGGAATTAATAACAAATATGACAACAATAACAATTCAAATAAAAAAAAAATTTGCGCATTCAGGCGGTTAATAATTTAAGGATTTGAATAAAAATTTAATCAGTTTTATATATTTTTAATAAAAAGTTATCAAATAATAACAAAAAACAAACAAAACACCGTAACACCTTTCATTAAAGCACAACAACAACAATAATAATAATACATAATAACAATAACAATAATAAATTGAAAAACTACATATATTATATTTCACAATTAAATAAAACAAAAAATGCCTTCAACAGCACATTTATAATAAAACAAATAAACCGAAAAAAAGAACTTTAATTTTATTGTAACATTGAAAAAAACTAAATATATTTTTGTAAAACACTTGAATTTCATAAAGGAACAAGAAAAAAATGCAAAATATTATTTATAATAAAATTATTTTGTAAATTTTAGTCATTTTTAAATATACACACGTAATTAAATTTAAATAAAATAATAACAAATCAACAACAACAAGGGTAAACAGTAATAAACACTTTTAAAATAAAAATATTTGTAGTTATAGAAAATGCTTTATGATAAATATATAGTATATCTATCCATACAAAACCAACAACAACAACAACAATGAGTGACAATTTAAGGGAACACTCACTCCACTATAGACATATTTTAATGTACATAGCATATAGATATATTTTTTTACATTAAATACTATAATTGCAAAAAATTAGCGCTTAAAAAACTTTGAAATACAGCCAGTGAAGAAATTCACTTACTGTCTTGTCTGTTCTTAGCTGTCCGAGTTCTGGCTGGGCTGTAGCAGATACAGCATTTCATAGAATTTTGTTTCAAATTTCGATGCAAATCGAACACCGTAATTTGGCACCTGATTTTCGGGATTTTTAATAGAAAAAAAGAAATTTTTATATTAAAGCCAAAAAACTTAAGTTTTCTCTTTTTAAACGAAAATAGCCAAAAAGCCATAATACAAATGATATATTAAACCTAACCTCAAAACTGAAAATTTCCCTTAAATTATTGCTCTTCGTCAAATAAAGAAAAAAAAAGAAAATTAAATATAAAATTAAAACACTTGTTGATCATGAAAATGAAATTTTTAAGCCAATAAAATTCACACTAAAATTGCTTGCATTGTTAAATTGATTAAAAAGAAAGTAATTTATTAAAAAAAAAAAATATATATATATATATATGTATATATATTATAATGTTAAGTTTTATTTCATAAAATCTAATAAACGAAAAATCAACAAAAAATTGTTAAAGGAAAACTGAAAAAACAAAGTTAGTAAATTAATTAAAAATATATTTATGTAAAATTTTTATTAACAAGCGCAAAATATTTTTCTTTGAATTATTATTCCTTTTTTTTGCTAGTTTTCTTTAATACTTTTTCTAAAAAAAAATATATATATATATATACACATACATACATTATTTTCTATTATAGTTTTCATTTTATTCACGATTTTTAAATTCTTAAACTAAAAAAAAAAGTGAACGCCTTAAAAAGAAAATTGTAACACAAAAAAAAAAAGAAGAAAAACGATATATTTTATATAAAAAACTAATTAATATTAATTTTTAAAGAAATGAATTGTAAAAAAATCTATATAAATAAATAAACAAATATTATAATGAATTAAATTTATTTAAACAGAGAAATATGTGAAAGAAAACTCTTATTTAATTGTTATAAGAAAACTAAAGCAAAAAATATATACTTAAAAACCTAAAGAAGAGAATCGTTTTTATTAAAAAAAAATATATATATAAACATGATATATGTATATGAAAAAAGAAACATTTTCATAAACAATTCTGTCTAATGAATTTATTAACAATTATTGCAGAAAAATTTAAATTAATTTGTTGTCTATAAAAAAATTATGATATTTTTCATATGAAATTGTTGTTCATAACAAAATGAAATTTAAATAATAACCCAAACTGTTACATAATAAATATATATGTATGTATGTAAATAGGTCTATTTATGTACATACATGATAGTCGTAAAGCAGAACTGAGCTGAAGAACACACAGGACATTTATGAAGCAGTGTCCAACTTACGGCAAACGATTTACACTAAGTTACTGTATCGTTTTACGGTTCTTTGTGGAGATCTAGTTAATTACCATGTACTATGCGAAGGAGTACATTGTTTTAAGTCAGTCTCAAGAACACTTACAATTTTACTGGGGCATATGATCGAGTCTCTCCGCCCATTTTTATGCTGCTATATAGTGCAAATTTACTTTGTAAAATATGTATACGTAAAAGTATGTCTGCCCCTTTGTATGTTGTTGTCGAAATTAAAACTGTTCCTGTTGTTCGAAAATTTCAATTTAGAAATTATATAGAAAACAATAACAAAAAACAACAATTTGTTTTTGTTTTTAGTGTGTTAATTCGCAAGATATTTTCATTGACTTTGACAGCAACAGGCGCCAAAATAAACTGCCGTTTGACTGATTCAATAACTTGGTGTCTAATTGCTTCATTAATATGAAAAAAAGAACTCTGGTAAATATGAAACATGTCGTATAACAAGTTTTGTATTGATTCCATAAATGACAATGTGCTGGAACAGTTTGTCACAAGTAAAAATAAATTGTTATTTTTTTTTTCAATTTCACTAATGAAATCATTCAAAAAAATCGAGCAACAGGAAATCTTCTTATTTTCCTGGAACAGATTTTGAAATTTTGCTTTTCCTTCAGCTGGGCTCTTTACCATACTCAAACACCAGCAAAAAGTTTCTCGAATGAACATTCACTTATTTAAAATGTAAAATGTTTGAAAAATATTCATAATTTATTTTAAATTATTGCTTTTAAAATATGAAAATGTTTTTTTTTTGTTTCCACTATTTGAAAATTTGCAGATTTCAAAAGTATTGAGCGAGAAGGTAATTGGCTTTTTACCCTTGGCCGAACAATTCCAATGAATAAAGGTAAATTGTTCAAATATCCCTAAAACTATGAGTTTTTATTAACAAATTTCTGTTTCTTTTCCGCAGATTTGTGTCGAAAATTTGATAAGCCACCTGGACAGATATTCGGTTTGTTTCATATGAAAATATTATTTTTAATTTAAAAAAAAAATCACTCAAATTTATATAAATTTTAGCGGATAAAAGGAATTTTGATGCAAATATTATTCTAACAACAAAAATTCTTTAAAAGTTAAAAAATTTGCTAAGAGTTGTACTTTTTGAAAATAGTAGTTTTTCAAAAGAGAAACTTTTCTCAAAAGTAGCCTTTGAAAATAGTAATTTTCGAATAAAAAGAGTACCTTAAAAAACAAAAACTTTTTAAATTGCCAGACGTAATTCTTGAAGTAAATACGGCCGGAAAAGTACTTTTAAAACATATAAATCAGAAAAGGGGCAATTTTTATTATTATTTTTAAGAAACAAAAAATAAATAAAGTACCAAAAAAGTATGTTTTCAGAAAACTACCTTTTAAAAAAAATACATTTTTAGAAACAAGAATTTCTTTTTGTTTTTTGAATGAGTTCCTTTTTAAAAGACATTTCTTTGACTTAGAGAGTGTTTTATTTGGCTGCAAAGGGCACCTATTCATTTTTAGAAATAGTGTGTCAAAAAATTACCCTTATAAAGCAGAGTTCTTTTTGGATAAAAAAAAAACCTTTTAATAGAATTCCACTAAAAGGGGACAATTTAAAAAAAGTGTTGGCGAAAAAAGTGCATTTTAAAAAGTACCATTTACACAACTCCCAGTTAACACCATGAAAGCATGAGAGAAAATTACATATTTCTCCCCCCTCTCACCTATAAACTCAGAATAAAAATTCAGTAGTGTGAACAGAGACAAAGGAAATATGTATGTAGAGCCAAAAAAAAAAGAAAGCAGTTCCATATGAAAATTTTAGAGCTTTTTTTTAACTTTAACGTGTTTGTGTACTTCGACGAATTGCATAAGTTTTCATAATTTAAAAAAAAGTTTCAAGTTAATAATAACTTATTGAACTTTTCGGGAATTGTGAGATGCTGAATTTTGACACGAAGAGTGCGATAAGACTTTCAACGTAAATGCAAACGGCCTTCTAGTTGTTGACGCTATTGCCAGAAGTTGTTAGCGTTTCGACTATTAAGGTTATAACAATTTTAGGTCCTCCATCAATCATGAAACAGTTTTCTATGTACATATGCATGTACAGCGTGTAGCAAAACTGTCCATATGTATGACGGTAAATTTTTCAATATTATGCGTCGTCTAGCTCTATATGCTCGTTCGCCTGTTATCTTGAAGGCGAAATTTTAGCTGAAATTTGTTTTTGTTTTCAATATACTCTCAATAACTTATCGTTGGCATTTACCTACCTGAAATCAGTGGTGCTGTAAATCTCCATTGAAATATAATCAAAAGTTCAAGCTCAGGGTTGCATAAGAAGGAAGTCCTGCTAATCAGTTTTACCACCTGTCTTCAGCACTAAACTATACAATGCCGAACCTAAAGGAAAGGCCTTAAAAAATAATTAATTATTTTTAAATGTAGAAAATTAATACCGTTTTTAAACCTGATTTAATTAACCGAGTTCAAAAAGAGGAGGATGTCACGTCGACTGTTTTTTTTTTAACTTTCTACTGAGTGTATCGACTTTTATTATTTCCATTTAAATAACAGGTGAAACTAGTGAATACACTTTTTTTTATTAACGACGAATTAATAATAAAATAATATATAATAAAAAATAAAATAATAATATAAAATAAAAAGAAGAAGATCATACGTTAATCTTGATACAAATCTTTAAAAAATTTAACCGACTTAAAAAAGGAAGTAAAAAGTGAAAAATAATAAAATTTTAGTTTTGTATGCAGGTCGAAGTTCGTAACAAGTATCAGGAAAACATAAAAATTAATAAATGTATTTATGTATGTATTCGTATATGGACTTGTATAAAACGTATTACTTATTATAAAACGAGACATCAGTACAGTATATTAAGGGCCTCAGTTCCTAAGGCATAGTAAATAAATAACGTTCAATACCAACGCGAAACTAAAATTTTATTATTTTTTAATGTTTTCTTGAATTTTTTAAATTTTTTATTTTTAATATCTGTTTATGAATTCCTGCTCCGTCTGATATTGACCTTTTTTTAAGCAGTTATTTGTTTTTTTTTTTTTGTATTTATGAAATATGAAAATAATTATTAATCTTTAATTCAAATTAATTAATTAAAATTTAATCGATTATATGCAATTAAGTTAAACCCCGATTGACTGATATATAACGATATCTTATAAAAGTTGTTATATCTTAATGTTTATTTCTTTCATTATATGCATTTTCTTTTTATATATATTTTTTTTACTCTTTTTTTAAATATTTAAAATTTTACTAATATGGGTTTCTTTTCCTCTAGGTAAACCACGGAATGTGTGTGAAAGGCGGACGATTCAAAAAGAATGTAAAATATCAATATCCTCTGAGCAATTTCTTCACATATCAGAAAGAAATAGATAACACAGTATTCTATTTAATAGAATAAACTAAGAAATTAAATTTCCAATATTTCTTTAAGCAAAACATGTTTTAAATGATACTTAAAATATATTTCTTACTTGAACAGCAAAACAGCCGGTTATTTTTACATTCAATAATTGCTATATGCGAGCTACAAAGTATCATGATCAGTTTCAGTCATTTACATATGTATTTCGAATAAATTTTTGGAATAAAAAGAAGAAACGAGGTACTATACATTACATATTTACATTGTAAATATAACATTTCATAAAGATATTTGGTCGTATTCAGAAAAATTTATTTTCATTTATTAAAGGTTTATCAAAATTATTTTCATATAAAACACTTTTTATAAAGACTTTATAGGCTAGAAATATTTTTATGAATAAGACGAATTTGATTTAACAATACAGTTATTTTTGGTAGCAAGTTTAAAAAAAAATATTTTAATCCATCCATCCTTACAACATTCATAATCACTACAACCCTGGGACTTTATTAGCATCTCTCAAAACACACATACGCACACACACAAGTAAAATATAAATCCATTTGTAAATTTCTCATCAGCATATTCATCAATTTACAATTTTCATAAATGTGGGTATTAAAATTTAATCGTTTTCTATTTATTTTTTAGTTTATATACATTACATACATATAAATATTTGAATTTTATTGAAAAAAATACTATTATTGTTATTAACTTCTTAGTTATAAATTTATGTGTATTACTTTATTAGATATTAGTTATGATTATATATTGGTAGCTTTACAAAAGGTTTAATAAACAGATTTAATTTTTAAACCTTTCGTAAATCAAAACAAATTTATATTATTCAGAAACCAGGAATGTAACAGTACTACTTACTAGTATTTATGTTATTTATCTATTAAATTTCATACGTATTGATAATTACTTTCATTATTATTATCGAACTAAAAGTATTATTGAAAAAGAAAAGTAGTGCTCCTTTATGCTCACTTGCTAGTAATTATCCAAATATCATATCATGTATAAATAGGCGAAACCAAATTTTTCGAATTGTTTTCTATTACATATTATGCACCTGTAATTTATCATCTCATTGAAATCGATTCAGAATTTAATCAATAACTAGTACTTCAGCTGTGAAAAGTATACTGTCAGCCCTATTCCAGTTGTCGACACCAAAACTTAGTCTCTGTCAAATCGATATGCAACATCTATCAGTTAAAATTTACTGAAAATGTAGAATTATTTAAATGCCAATTTAAATTCGGCACAAAAGCGGCAGCATTTCGACGTAACAGGGGCTAAGATTTTGTGTCGCTGTCGACGTCGATAGCTGGAATAAGGCTGTGTATTGACTTACAAAACTTATCAGAATTTTTGTAAGTACTTTCCTTTTTATTATTTTTGCAAGTACAGTGCACTCGGGATAACATCAAATAATTGAAAGCGCTAGTGTTGACGTTTATCACAAGTTGACGTTTATCAGATGTTAACGTTTATGACAGCTAAACCTAAATATAAATAGTTTTTGTTAAATTCTCATCCCCATACAGATTGATTTTGTTTGAGAGCAAAAATATATTTGACGTGCTGATTTACGTTTGGCGGTGAATTTAATACCAAAATATGGTTGTTACGGTAGTTTAAAACGTTTTTTTGTTCCCAAATTAAACCTACAAAAAGCAAGTCCAAAAACTAACAAAAATTAAAGCACCCAAAACAAAAAATTTTTCATAGGACTATGGCATAAATATTAAATTTTGATTTACTTGTAGTTGACGTTTCACAGCTATGTGGCTTGGTTGCCATTTAAGAGTAGACATTGTTACAACAGTAGTCTTTTACTTCTATCTTCTTCTGGCAACCCTGAAATTGTTTAACAAAGACTATATAAATCATTAGAAAACAATCGAAAATGATTCTAAACTAACCAAAAAAGGAATCATAAATGACTCATCAAGAAGAGTCGCGTGTAAGGCACCATTTACTCCTGGCACGACTATATTTTATGAGTAGCAGAAAATGAGCGTATAATCCGCTTTTTAATCGTGCGGAAGAGTCAAAATACGCTCGAATTTTATTAATAATTTCAAAAAATACTGGCTGGGTAACTAACTATCTATCAGTTAGCTATTGGGTGATTTTAGGTTTGTCTTTTCATACAAATGTGCATAGTAATTTGAAGATTAATTTATTTTTTAAATATTTATTCACATATTTAGCATTTGAAATTAAATATTATTAGAATTAAGCTCTTTTCACATATTTATTTTACGTAATTTTTGTTTACATAAACTAATGCAAATTCATAAGGTATATATGTATATACATACTTACATAAGTACATGCGATCAGAGACTGAAGTTTAAATGTGGCTTTGCAGTTTTAATTAATAATTTCATAAAATATCTATGCGTTATAACAAATAAAATAAAATTAAGTTGACAAAATTAACAAATATGAAAACTTGAAATGCCATTTTTAGAATTAGCAGTACTATTTTTGTCGTACTGCCTTTACTGTCTATGACAACTTGTGCAAATCAAAACATATAGAGAAGAAAATATAGGGCGATAAAGCACGCATATATATTTTTTTTGCTTTGTACACTACAATTATTAAAAACTAGATTAACCCGGTTGCAATTCGTTGCACCGCACCAGCTTTTCTAATGTCGCCCAGTTTTTTATAAAAAGTAAATTTTTCTAGAGGTACTTTTTCTATTAGAACTTTTTTCACAAAGTACAAATTGGTATATAAAAAGCACTTTTTTAAAAAGTACCCATTCCACTTTAAATTTAGTTTTCTTCTCAAAAATTCCTTTCATTGGATACCCATTTCGTGAAAGTTGGAAAATAAAAAAAAATAGTAGTCAGGCATTTTGTGGTGCCCGCCATAGTGACTTCTTTTGATTTTCACATAGATAGCTTTCATTCAATACGCATATCATAGTGGTGGATAAAAAATACTGGTCCGCCATTTTGGGACGTTTTCCATATTGTGTTTGGAGAGATTCCATTATATTTTACGCTCCATTCTGAAAATTCGCTTTAATTTGATACCCATATCTTCGAGTTGGATAAAAATAGTAAAACATTTAGGAAAGTAAGCACCATTTAAATGGCATAAAAGTACCACGGTACAATGTTACCGCTATATGTTCGAATTTCGCAGAAGTAAGAAAACGCATTCAAAATTTTATCTAGAAGAAAAGAATAAGGAAAAAAGTTTTTTTCTATGTGGAATACATAAGAAAAAGGAAAAGAAATTCAACTTTTGCCTGTGTTTACCCCCTAAATGTACATATGTATATAAAAAAAGTGTCAAACACTTGTCTGATTATTTTTTAACTGCATTTATAGGCTTTAAGCATTTGCTTCCATCTGCCTTAGTTTCGCAGATATATGATTGAGACATTTTTGCCATTTTTATCCCCTTTACGTTAGAATTTCAAGAAATGCCTTCTTAAATGAGCTGTTGATCGAAAGTGGTAATGCGTATCGAATTTCAAGTGTCTAGCTCTTGGCGTTTGGACTGTGAATGAGTCAGGACTTGTATTTTTATATATGTATGTACATATGTATAGAGATTATGTATTTTATTTCTACAAATATCTTAGAAGTAAATTTTTAAACAAACTCTTACGGGCGGTTTGCCGATATCGGTTCGTTCGTTGCTTTCGTACATTTGTATTGGAAACAAAAACCATAAATCCTTATTTTTCTGTATCAAGTAAACGATGTAAAAGGAATCAATAGAAGGCAATTAAATTAAAGCTATGTTCACACGATTGTCAGATTTTACAATATTGTAGGATATGGCAATATGGCCGCAATGCACTCACAATGAAAAATTATCACCGAAGTGGAAATTGGCTGTTCAGACTATTGCAAGAAATCTGGACAATTTCTGGACAACATATATATAAGCACATGTGACAATAACAATTGACTGTAAATTGTATGGCAATTACGTGTCTATTGAAATGAAGGGTGTTCTCACGATTGTCAGAATTGTGACAATATTATTGGCATACATGTTGCCACACAAAAATTGTGAATTCACGCGCTTGTTAAACATTTTATTAAAATATTTTCTATCAATATTGTACTATATGACAATCGTTTGTACATACCTTAAGTGTGTTTGTTGTGTGGCTAAAGTATCGTAAATGCTGCTTTTCATTGATGCTCATGCGTACCCATGAGTACTTATAGCCCGGGTGATTACTTTTGGCCCACCGTCTATACGATTCTCAAAAATTATTTGAGAATTTTTGAATATACAAACAGAAAGAAATAAGTAGCCTTTGCAAAAACATTTACACAACAAACATTTTTATTTCAAATAAAAAATGCAGCATACAGACTTAACCAAACAACAAACATAAATTGATAATTGTAGTTGATTTTGACTCGTGCTAAATAAATAGAAATTAATAAATTTAATTTAATTTTCATTAACAAAACCATCAAACAATACCTAATACAAAAGTACACTTTAAAGCAACAAGAAGAGAATATGTTTCAACATGTTTGGAAATTTTTGTCCAATGGATTTTTTTTTTATAATATTTTAACTTGTTTGATATTAAAACTGCATTTAAACTAATGTCTCTCACTACAGGCAGTGGTGTACTCAATTTATAGAGAGTTAAATTTTTTTTTCCTTTCCTGACACTCAACCAGGAAAGTGAATCAAGTATTTGAAAATAAGTCCAAGTAAATCCCATGAAATTAGGGATGCATGTATGTATGTATGTACATACATACATATGTACATATATATATATATCGATGGTGTCAAATACAAAGGCCTTAGCTGGTATTTTTTACGAAATTGAGTTTTTCAGCGATTCCAATATATTTCACACAAATAAATTTATCATGAAAATTTAATGCAAAAGTTTCAAAAATTACGATTTTAGAAGCATTAACTTTTTGATAATTGCATCGTAATAATAACAGTTTCTATTATGTTTTTCCCTCTCCTGTAATGTGACAATTATTTTAGAGTTGGGGCCTTTCTAGTTGAGACCAACGATATGCACTATATGCCTTATTAATATGCGCAAGTATTAAGCTTTTATTCCTTTTTTTTTCTTGAAATTTTAATTTTTTTTTTATTTAATTTAATTTTTATTTTAAATTTTCTTTTTTTCCCCACCCAAAATATCACTTAAATTGCCATTTGATCGCCAATTAATGAAAATTGTGAAAACATGCAAAATGCATAAAACAACAACAACAACAACAACAACAACAAAAACGAATTGGCAGACATTTACCCAATATTGGGTAGTCTATTGGGTGTCGACACGAATAACAGCAATGAGCCATCGCCAAATAATTGCAATAATGATCTCATGCAGTCATATGGTTACTTGAATAATAACAAAACCATATTAACAGCCACTGCCACAAATGCTAATAATAAAAGCAATAATGCCACAATTAGGCGCTATAGTGGCCCAAGCAATGCCTCACAATCTATACTTATTAATGCTTTAGCCGGAAGTGGTTCGATTATGGAGCGTGACGATTACATGCAGTGCACACATTGTAAACGTTTCTACAAATCGTTGCAAAAACTGGACGAACATGTGAGAAAATATTGCCTTAAAGAGAAAAAATATAAATGTGTGTCATGTGAGTACCGCTCGCGGCGCAAGGATCATGTCTTGCGACATGCTAAACGCAAACATTGCAAATTGTATGAACAATATCGGGATGATGAAGAAAAACTATTTGTTATACGTAGCGAAGAGGAGGGCAGTTACGAAGCCGATGTGGAATTGGATGGTCCGAATGAAGACATTTTAATACCAACTGTTTCTATGGGTATTGGTAGTGGTGATGTTGGTATTTGTGTGGGTGGTATAGATGGTGTTAATACTAGTGGTAGTAGAGGTGTTGGCGTTCATGCAGCTTCGGCTTCCACTATGGAATCAATGGGCTTTAAATTTGGCAGTCGTGATTTAATCATAACCGCCGTTCCCGTTCTACAAGAAAGTGAAGAAGATGACGATGACTATGATGAGGATGGAGAATAAGTTTACTTAAGAGAAAGATAAGCGAATGTGAATGAGAGTAAATATTTACACTTAGAAAAATCAAACCAAATATTTGGCTAGAGAGTAAGAAATCTTTTGTCTTTAATTTCTTTAATGGTCTTAGTTTATTTTTCTTCTTTTTTTTTGCCTAGTAATTTCTCCATAACTTTTTGAAATCTTTGAAAAATTGTTGAAAGTTTTCAGCAATATTTGTTCAAGTAAAACATAAATATTTCCGAAATAATTATCACACACCGTCATAACAATTGAAAAAAGTTTTCTAGAAGTCTATTAAATAAATGGCCATATCAAATCTGTTTCATAAACCTTTTGTAAATCTTTAATAACTACAGTAGGATCTCACAAATTAGAACTGTCCAGAAATTAGAACTTGTTATTTTAATGTATTGAATGCTCTGATTTCTGGTTCTAGTTTCCGGAAGTTTTTTCTTTCATTATTTTAAAATAAGTTATTTGTCCATTGAAAACAAGGAATCCCTGTGCTAAACGTGAACCAGTCAAAAACGAAAGTTTAAACTTGCAAGTTGTTTACAAATTCTCGTGAAGATGCCAAATAAACGTAAGAAATACATTATTTTTGGATGCGTAGCTGAAAATAATAAAAAGGCTGCATGGACATTGATGAGTTTAATTGCAATTAGATTAAGAAAAGTGATTTTATGCTAAATAACCGGTTAAATTATTTTCTTATAGTTTTAAGGAAAAACAATTACAGAAATTAGAACATTTCGAAAATTTGGAATTACCCGAAGAAAAAAGCGGTTATAATTTGTGAGAGTCGACTGTATTACGAAAAAGGCCGCAATATTTGAAGTGATTTAATAAATTAATTTTAACTATTTTCATTTAATGTGTAAATTTGCAATTTTTTAACTCCTACTTGGAATTTTTTTTCATTAATTAATCTAACTGAAATTAGCTTCAATTTTGAATTATGGGTGAATTCCAAAACAAAAAAATATTTTGCAGCGATGCGATAGTGCTACCGTATCAACACAAAGCAAACAAGAGGTTTGAAAAATTTTTTGTGCAAAATTAAATGAAATTATAGGAAAAAAAACATCTCAAGCAATTTTATAAATATACGTCTATTTGTCCACGAGAATCTGCAGAGTTGCATTTTTGGATGCAACATACGATGCACCCTATATGAATATAGAATAGTCTTTAACAGAAAGCCTGAGCAAACTTCTTTACTGAGTAAATAAAATCAACTGTGCAACTGATTTAAAAAGCTTTTAAAATGTTTTTTTTTTATATTTTCATTAAATAATTATCATGTGGTTTTTTTTAATAATAAATAAACCATTAACGCATTTAATTAATTATTATCTCTCTTCAATAGTGGCACAATAATTATTTAACAAAATATGCAGGTTTGTGACGGAAAACGAGCAGTTCAAATTTTACATTCTTGACTCGAAAATGCAAACCAAAATAGTAAAATTTAGAAATTTTCTTATAATTTTACCAACTGGAGTGCACTTGAAAAGAAATTTATTTGAACTTGTATCGAAACAATTCGAATTTATTCTGAGGCATGTTCTGAAACCACATTTCGTTATTTCTGATGTTAAAAATGCTACTTGCTTTTGTTATTTATAACACTATGAAAAGAAAGAAATCAGCTTGTGCTTTCGTCGAAATAATATCACACAGAACAACACAAAAATCGTGTGATTTACAGAACAGCACAAAATCATAAGTGTGATTTTATAACGGCATGTGATTTGAAATCACTTGATTTTCCGAACCGCCCTGTACATTTCTTAAAAATCTTTTTCAAATCGTTCGACTTCTATCAGATAAGTGATAACTTTAATTTAAGTTTCACATTATGATCAGTTAATTCATTAATGCTGTGATGTTGTACGGCTTCGGGCCTAGTCGTTCAAATATACACACATAAATGTACATACATATATGCAATTTCCAATTCCTGTGATCGAAGTGCAATCGACTAATACAATATAATAAATAATTTTTAAACGTAACAACAGAGATACGAATGTTAATATCTGAACTTTGAAATTATCCATCATAACAAAGATATGTATACTACTGTATGCCTACTTTAAATACTCGTAAGGTTACGACGAATTTCGCTAGTAATTTTTTAAAAATTCACAAACACAACTTTTTATTTCTTCATTTCACCATTGCAAACATTGGGACATTTGACAAATACTGGCGTTTTAGAAAAGTCAGTTTACACAAGAACGTTTTTAAAATGAGTTCCATTTAAAATACAAAATTGTTCTCAGGTACATTATGTAAAAACGTCGTAACTGAAACCATTTCAAAAATTAAAATATATCTAAAATTTGGAACTTAACAAAAATATCTTCTTAAATTAAGCGTAGAGAATTTTTTTTTATATAAATAATACATACTACATATTCGTACAAGAAAATCTTCCAATTTTATTTTATAATTGTATTTAATTCAAAAGTTTTAAATACGTATAATTTATATAATTAATTATTCTAATTTAAAATAATAATTTGTATGCATATAATCTTTTTTTATTTATTTTCTTTTTCAACAAGTTATTTTATAAACACAATTGGAACGAACGACGAATTTCGCACAGCGGAACGAAATTGTCGATAAGAATGTGTTGTGTAATTCATCGAATAAGAGACAATTAGTGCGAGAATAACAGCTGTTAATGTATTGTAAAATTATTTCAAAACTATACACATATTTGAAAAATATGAAGAAACTTTGCGCCTAGTGCAAATTATTAAAATCATAAACATAATGTTCAGCGTGGTACAGAACTTGGTTTTTGTGCGACAGCATACGTACGGCCTGTAAACAGGGCTAAAAATGGCATTATCTTCCACAGACTAGAAAAAATAAAAATAAATAAATTCCTATTTTCAAGTCTCTTCCAAAAAAGTCCGGACTATTTTGGGTAAAAAGAAAACCACTCTCTGAATGTGACAAAGTCGTGTAAAATTGCTGGAACGCAAAAAAACCACAAGTAAACATCTTGAAATACTAATGCTGCTTTCTTTCTCAAATAAATATATGTACTTACAACGTCCAGTTTATTTGATAAATTTTCCCATTTGTTTTTCAATAAATTTTAAATTAAAACTGTCTTCCTTTATTTAAAAATTTTTTAATTTTTACATGTAAATAAAAAACAGCTGATAATTTAATTCTAGTCTCAAATTACCCAAAAAAAAAGTTCGTACAACTTTGTACAGGAAATGAATAATTTTACTCTTTCATTTTCTCTCAAAATTTTAAAAAAAAATTGTTATCTGAAACGCTTTTGGACTAATTTTATTTTGGTATGCGCCTAGAAGAGACCTTTCATGTAGCAGGTTATAGTAGACCATCTCGAAAAAGAAAAACAAAAAAAACATAAATAGAAAATTATGTAATGTTAATAAAAAAAACGATTAAAAATGTTTTATAAGTAAAACAAGTGGTTATTAAATTTATATGCTGTAAAGGAAAACTAAAAATTACTTTTCTTACTTAAAAAATATAAAAAAAAAAAATGAAAAAAGGTCAGTCCACACCAATTGTTCGTCGTTCGCCGACGTAAAACCTCGAAATAAATCTATCGCGACGCATTTCCTCATACCTCTTGATTGTGTACATTTTCATACAAACATGATTTTTATTTCCTGCGACGAATATTCGTTACGAAACATTCGTAGTTCGTCCCAGTTGTGTTTACACCATTAATAAACTTTTAAGCTAAGCACACACGAGATAATTATCACATGCGTAGCGAACAGAAAGTTGTTTTATTGTTAGAGAAATGATGCGAGAAATGCTGAGGTAACGACCACATTTCTCACAGTGATACTGTATATAAAAGCAAAAAAAAATTATTGTTGCAACTAGTTGTTACAGTGTGTGCTTAGCTTTATAACTTAATTTATTTACAGATTATTTTAAAACATAAAAAGAATGATTTTTTTAAAAATTATTTTAAGAACAACGATCTTAAAATCATTTACGATGTGTATAGAAATAAAAAAAAAAAACATTCCTATTAAAAATAATTAATTTAACAACTAATCAGATAAATGAATTACATATTTACAAAAAAATCTTGCCATTTTTAATTCACAAAAATAACTAAATTAAATATAAATTAAAATAATAATAATTACGGCTGGATTTGAAAATTTCTATTAAATTTAAATATTCCGTGCGTTTTCGCTTTGTGTAACTTGTGAAACTCGAAATATGTTGCCTTCAATGCAATATTTTATTTCAAGTTCAGCACAAACTCGAAATGTATTGTAATAAAAAAAAAAATTAAAAATACCTCAAAAAATCACACATGCATAATTATTTTCTTGAAACATACTTAATTTAAAATAACATATATTAGCTTAATTATAAATGTAAAAAAATTAAAAATTATATAAGCTTTTGTTATAAGGAATATTTTATAAATTGCCATTTCTTTCCTGTAACTTTTTAAAAGTGTTTTATGCTCTTGGTGTTTTCACTATTTTTATTATTTTACTACTCTTTTATTTATATATAGAATTTCATTTAAATATTTCTAATATTATTTCATGAAAGAAAATATTCGTATTTTTAAAATCATCCTTATTCTATTTGGCATCGTCAATACCATACCCAAAGTAATCCAAATTTAAGGCACCAAAAAAATCGAGTATCTTCCACTCGTCGACATCGACACCGAAACTTATCCTCCTCAAATCGATGTGTACTATTGTAGTCTTCACTTCAAAGCGAAATTGACATTTGCTAGAAGTTTTGAATTTTTGTAAATGCAAATTTAAATTGGAAATAAAAGCCGAAGTATAGGAATGTTTTGGTGTAGACGTCGACGTTGACAACTGGCATATCTTGAGTCATATGTATATATCAATGTCAATGTCAATATACACAAATTTTAATAACTTTTTGCAACAGATTATGTCCATGATGACATATAGAACAAGAACGAATGTTAAGCACCTACATTTGCCTTTAATTAAAAATTAAACCAAATTTTATAAATCACATTCTATTTGTTGTCGATATTCATAATTCCATATTATGCCAGAAAGACAAGAAAACTGTAATTACCAAACTGTTATACAGTGAAATTATTAAAATTGAAAATACTTGCTGAAATTTCTCTTAGAATAACGGAAAAGGTGAACTTTTTATTCTTTAGCTCTTTTTGATTCCTTCTATCACGTCGTCATCTCTTGAAAAAAAAAACCAAACACGGATCTTTTCTAATAAGTAAATGGCACGTTTGGCAATTTTTTTGCACCTTACAGTGAATTTTCCAATTTTTATGAATTGTGTCAAAATAAATTCAATTGAAATGCCCAAAACGTCAATATAAATAAAAACCGGAAGAAGAAGATTTCAAAAAAAAACATTTGGTTTTTTTTCAGAGGCTGCCCCCTACACATGCAATGCATTGTGCTGGAACTAGGAAATTAGGTTATGGGAAGGAGGATAGAGGGAATAGTGTTTATTGACATTTGATTTAAATTTTCCCACGTCAAAAGTGACAGGAAAGACCCCTACGGGTAGTCCATTCCACATAGATGCTGTTGGGCCAAAAAACGAATTTTCTCTGTAATGCATAGTGCGGATCGCAGCAAATGGATGCGCTCTTAATGATGAACGCGTCGTGCGCGTGAATGCCCGGGTTTCGGGAACAAGTTCCCTGATTTCATCAGAACACATCCCATTATAGTAACGATAGAACAACGAAACGCAACCCACATTGCGACGATGCTCAAGAGAGTCAATAGAGTTGGCTACCCTACTGTCTCCTATGAGTTTCTTCGCTCTCTCCTGTACACGGTCGAATAACTTCAAAATAGTCTTTGAAGCACCGTCCCATACATGAGAGTTGTATTCAATTAATTTTTAAAAATTACTGTTCTTTTTTTCAGTTCTACGTATGAAAATATGAATCTACATAAGTGTATCGCTTTATAAACGCAGGAGAATGAAAATTCGATGAAAATAGTAGTAAAACTATCACTACGTTATTTTCTTTTTGATTATAACGGCGCCGAGCATATAATGTACTATAATTAATTAAAAAATCGATTTCGAAACTTTTGCCATGGTTTTACATTTTATGTGAAAATTTTTAAATATTTGTAGAAAATTTCTGTGTAATAACATTATTATACATTGATGCAAAAACTCTTTAAGAATAAATTTGATAATAAATAATGAAAAACTGAAAATTTTACTCAGCCGAACTTGCGAGTAGAGGGTCCAATATGTTGCATATTTTGCCAATTATTAGGGAAACATATTCAGAAAGGAACGTGAAAGCTTTTTATAATGTAACACACTTTTTAGAATCGAATACAAATGGTAATGAAATGTAGCATATATGTTACAGTTTTGGCAGAAAGGAAAGCGCCATAAGTTTAGCTCTTTTTTTATTGCTTGATCGGCATATTTTGCTTTTGAATAGTTGGCAACTTTGCAAAATGTGCACTTCTTAAAAAAGTTCCCTTTTAGTGTGTTTTTAGTTTGGCAATTTTGTTTTAAAAAGTGTCTTCAATTCTCTTTTAAACTGCCGAAGTGTTTAAGCCTTAAATTTTAATTCACGAGTAATTTAACAATAAACAGAGAGAACACGAGAACACTAGCGACTAATATACGGGTATTCGTTTATTGATGACTGATAATTTTCCCACAACCATAACCATAGAAACCATTTGAATTTTGGTTTTCTGCTATAACCATAAACTGCTTAGCGAACTGCGAGGTAAATTGAATTGCTGCTCAAATATGTATGTTCTCACTTATGAAATAATAGAACAGAGACAAAAGCTGTTTATGGCTATGGCAGCACTAATTGAAGAGTAAAAATTGTATTATTATTATGGCAATAGCTAAGTCATAATAAGTCACGTCTAATTTAACATTTACAGACAGACAGTTTGCTCCGGCAATTTTAAAAAAATTACATAGAAATAACAAGAATTGGAAGAAAGAGAATTGAAGTAACTTTTCGGTAAAAGCAATTCTGTACGCCTCTGCTTTTTTCCCCTCTCTTTGCTGGCCGACTATTTATCAATGTTTGATGTCAAATTGTACGAATTATTTTGACAACGTACTATGCAAGGCGTCTTAAACAAGGTGGTAATGAATGTATTTGTCAATAACAGAAATGTCAAATATTACAAAAACAATGTGTTTTTGACGTTTGTTGTACAAACGTACCCACGGCAAAAAAATTACCGCCTGTTTGAACAACCCCATATTTGTTGATACGCTTTGCTACAAAGATTTTTGGTTGTGCTTTACTAGTAAGTTTAGCTGTTACCTAATTAATTGAGTCTACGTGATAAATATACTATGTTAGTAGCTGAGTTTGTAGGAGAAACAGAGAGGAGGACCGGACCAAAAAAAGAGCTTGAATACTTGAACTAGGGCAAAACCAAGGTTTATTAATACAAGGTTGTCGCAAGGCGAATTCGTCAATTCACATTTTGTCCAAACGTCAAATTTTTTTTATACATGTATTTTGTTAAATATAACATAACCTAAAAAGAACGTGTTAAATTAGTGTAATATGAGTTCAAATTAAATTAATTATTACAAAAAGTAATATATTTTGCATTCTTATTATTATAGTATTATATTATAATAATTATTAAATTATTTACAACCAGTTTTCTTAACTTTCTCACAAAAGTAAACAAACTTTGACTTCGGCTCAAAAATACGTTACAAATTCTTTTATCAGCTGACGGACGAATTTGCTAGTGAGTTTACCTGGTAATGAATTTGTCTTGAGTTAATGTATGAACGGGGCCAATTTCACACCAAGTAATCTCGACAGATCAGGTGAGTTTTTCGCCAATGTAATTTATATTTATTTATATGAACTACGGGTGTTCACAATTTCAAATTTGTTTGTCTTTTTAAAAGTGAAAAATTGAGAAAAAAAAAAGCGCAAAACTGTTTACCCCCACAAATTAACTTATTCCAAATAAATTAAAAAAAGATATTAAAAACTTGAAAATGTTTTGTGATACCGTGGGCCAGGCAGTAAATATTTAAATTTTTCACTTCTAAAAGAACAGAAACAATAGTGATTCTGTAATTCCTACCAACTGAATGAAAATTGTTAAAAATAAATATAGAGAGTAACAAAAATAAATTGAATTAATTCAAGAAAGTACATTCCACAAAGTACCAAATTAAAAATACGACGCAATTCCCTTCAATGGATTTATTTTTACACCAAATATTTGTAGAACTGTAAGATTTTCTTTATGTTTTAGAGTACTCAACATAAAAAGAAAAGTTTACGTTCATGTTTTCTCGAGTTCACTGTAAGTGGGCAGATAACGACCGACTGATTTTGACAAAGCAAAGATACCTTTTTTAAAGCGAATTGAGATGAGTCTACCTTCTATAAATATATCTTGGTATGAACCGTGTGAAACATTTTTTATGAACATAAATTTTGAGAAAAGTACTTCGAAAAAATGATTTACACATAAGAAAACTTTCTGTTAGAATATGTACTTTTTCACAGAAGGCACTTATCTATAAAAGATACTTTTTTAAAGAAGGCACTTTTCTATAAAAGGTACTTTGCCATAACAGGTACCCTTCTAAATAGACGCTTTATAAGAAATGTTTTACAACTAACTAAATAATGCATTAGTAGTTGCTTAACAATTTACAATACACGTTTTGAATTTTTGTTTCATTTTCTTTTTTTTTTAATACACAAGTTTATTCTATAAATATAGTTAGTCGTCTGGAATTTTTTTTTTTTTTTGTATTTAAAAAAGTATATTTTAAACTTTTTAATATTTCTTAATGAATTGCATGTATGAACATTCTACTGTCTATATCAAATCAAATAAACTATATGTAATTTTAAATAAATAAAATATATTATACATATACATCAAACTTTGTACATTTAAAATATTTTAAATAAAGACTTAAACATATTAATAGAATTGAATAAAAATATTTCTAGACTTTCACTAAAAAAAGAAACTATTGGAAACTGTATTACGAATTGCTTTTAGTTTTTAAATATGTCCACTATTTAACAAAAAATTAGCAAAAAAAAATGGTTTGGTGTGGCTGCTAACTTTGAAAGAACATTTTATACTTCACTCTAAATCACACTCAAAGCAGTGTAAGGTTTTAAAATTTTAAAACACCTGAAAGAAAATGAGTATCCCAAAGAGTTTAAGACTGAAGTAAAATTTTTATTTGGTTTTTGTTTTTTCTTTTAATATTTCTAGGTTCATCTTCAACAGAAAGTTATTGGACAATTGTAGAAACAGTGCCATATACCTTAGCGGGCAGTCAAGCAAATGGCGGCTCTGCACCAGTTACAAATGTTATAAGCGCCCATAGTCATCACCATCATCAGCAGCAGCAACAGCTGCAGCACCAGCCTCAGTCGACTATACATCATCACCAACAGCACCAACAACAGTCTCAACAGCAGCAACAACAACTTCAGCAGCAGCACCACCACCAACCACATGTGGCTACAGGAACGGATCCCTCAAGTATTATTGCTTCCGCTACAGTTGTAGTTGAAATACCTTCAGATACTGTGGGAATGCCTGGTAGTACTATACACTACACCTTGCCCAAGGGAACAACTACAGCCGATCATCAGCAGATTTTAAGAAACGTACAGACTTCAACGGCTTTAACGGCTGCTTATACAAAATTAGCCAATACACCAGCCACAATACAAATTGTTAAACAAACCTCCAATAATCCACAGCATCACAACACAACGCGCATTACCACAACCGAAACTAATTTAGCAGATGTCCAACAAACCGCCCAGTCCCAACACCAACAAGTTCAGCATATAACATTACAAGAATGTTTAGAAGCAACGACGACAAATGTATTGCAGCAGCAGCAGCAGCAGCAACAGCAACAGCACCAACATCATCCTGCACCAGCTCAGCACATACAACAAACAACGACAACTGCGATCAGCAATAATCAACAGCAAAATGCTGTTGCCCAAATTCAACAGGAGTATATCAAAATTGATACGTCCCGTTTTGAAGATAAAGTGTTGCTACGAAATGTTGTTCAATACGAACAACAACAGCAGCAGCATCAACATCATCACCATCAACAACAACAACAACAACAACAACAAACAGTAACCATAAGTACAACACCCACAACAACTAGTGCAGCCACACAGGCCACTATAATAGTCAATGATGCGAAGACTCATCGCCATTCACAGGAACAGCATGTCCAACAGACACAACAACAACAACAACAACAACAACAACATGAACAATTGTTGGCAGAATCTGTAACAACCTCAGCTTCAGAAGCTGATGAGCTAGAGGAGTTGGCCGAATTGAAACCTTTAATTGTAAATCACAATGTTGTCCCCAACACCGGCAATCCATCAAATCTCCTGCCGCCACCATCTTCCCAGAACGATACGTCTGAAAGCGATAACGAAAAATTCTTGGTACCATCCAAACGTATTAAAATCGGTGGTTTCAAGCCTGCAGACATTGCCGCAGCTGGTCTTCAATATGTTTGCAATGTTTGCGGCAAATCGTATAAAATCAAAGGTTCCCTCAAGCGTCACAAGAGTTATGAATGTGGCGTAGCCCCTGGTCTGTCTTGTCCCTATTGTCCGCATAAGTGTAAATATAAATCGGATTTGCGTAAGCACATATCGCAAAAGCATGCTCTCAATATAACAACAACTACTAATAATTTAACAATCTAAAATATTTTATTATTAAAATATGAAGCACTTCACGTGCCACTATAAATTATTTTTTTTGTTTACCGTCTGTACCTCGAAATGCGTTTGAGAATTTCGTTTTCAATGTTTTCAATGTATTAATTCGTAAGAAGTTGTCGTTCGCATTTACAAAATTTTACGATGTATAAAATTGCGCAATACATATGCAGATACATACTGCTTGTTGCTATAAATGCGTACGATAAATTCTTTCGAAGAGATTATTTTGGCAAACAACATGCGGACGGACAGGCGAACAATTTCGTTATATATTTTCGTTTTAGGAAATGCTTTATTTTCTATATCTCTTTACGTACAGCCACACGTATGCCACACAGCTCATGCCATATTGGATATTCTGCACGAGCGATTTGAGAGCATGGTTCCCTCACTCGCAGCTGATGTGAATTGGCCACCCACTGATGCGTATGAAATATATATTTGGGATGAAATATATATTTTTGGCAGTTGCCCGCGGCTACGTTCATTCTTAAGCTCCAGTTTTGCATACTTCTTCCAGCATTTCGCCCGGATTGTGTTTGGTGACGCAGCCATTGAGTAAAAAATGGATTTTGTAGCGGACGAAAATTTTTCGATAGAAGAATAGATCTTCATTCAATTTTCCTAAGGCCCATTTTCCATGGTTTTATACCGCGTTCGTTATGTAAAATTTTCTTCAGAGATGCCACAACTGCAGAGTTGTGCAACAATTAACCTCTAGCTTCCTACCACCTGCCTATTATCTACACTATCTCTCTCTCTCTCAATTTAGTTCCAGTGCAATGCATTGCCTATGTAAGGGAGCACTGGTCTAAGAAAAAAAGATATTATGTTAAACTTTCATTTAAATAAATGAGAAGTTTAATATCATAGTTGAAACGAGAACTCCATAATGAGCCTGTTTTTTATTTGTTTTACTTTTGGTATAAATTTTGTACCAAAAGATTTTTTCGGTTTGAATAAACAGCCTGTCCGTAGCCTTCATAATATATTTTTTTGTGATATTCATTATTTTTTAATCAAGCCATGGAATTTGGTTACTTTTACCGTTAACATTCGCCCGATAACAAAAACGAGTAACAAAATACACAATAGCAGAGTAGTGATAGCATTAAGGCGTCTCTTACTCTCTCTCTCTCTCTCTCTATCTCTCACTATGAAAGAGTGTTACTTCTCTTTAAAAAAATGATTTCTAAATTTTCGAAAACCAAAAAAATTGTAAAAAATTTAAAAAGTTATGAAAATTATTTGCCAGATGTTGTTGTCGATATTAATATTATTTTTTTTTTTGGAAACGAAGCAATTTTTTAATCTTCAAACCTATTAAAATTGAAAATTTTATACATATTTTATTTAATAATATAATTCATTATATGTATAGTATATGTATGTAGTCTATAGTTATTAAGAAAACAAAGATCTCTTAGTTGTTTAAGAAGAGAAAGTAGGTGAAAACTTAGTTTGTTAATTAATAGATTAATTAAATTTTATTGCAAAATTCCATCAATCTGGTTTAGTTTAAATAACTTACCAAAATCAAAACTCTTGGCGTTATCTGAAATTTCATATAACTTGTATATATCGAAAAGTATTGAAATATTTGCACTTATTTTTATCGAATATTTGTCTAATTTGACCATACCTTCAGAGTGGATTTACACTAAAGGCCGGTTCCACTAAATACGATTGAAAATTTCTATGGACAATTTATATTTAACACAAAAACTAATCATGGTTTTTTTTCTGTGGTCAAGGAAATTTATTTTATTGAAATATGACACATACATTTTTTATAAAGAAAATTACACTTTTAGAAATTCTTCTTCTTTAAAATTATTATATGATAAGTTTAATTTAATAGTGGTCGGTTTGAAAAACTTTGAAAAATCCACCACGGCTCATCGCGAAACCACGTAAGAAAAAGTATCGGGTACGCGTAGTTCAGTAGAAAGACTAACTCATGGAAGAATATGTCGTAATCTACAAGATTGTTTGCTGTCATTAAAAAAGCCTAACAGTCGTGCTCGGTTTAATCAATCGAAAACCTCCATTTTCTGGGTGCTTTTTTTCTTGGACTTGCACCCTATACATGAAATAATGGAACTAGCAATTGGGGTTTTGGAAGCGGGATACGGCGAGTAGTGTTTGTGGACATTAGATTTGAATTTCCCCTCTTCGAAAGTGACAGGAATCACCTCTGCAGGAGTTTATTCCACATGCCATTGTCATCTGCAAGGCTTTTAAAATTGCAGATAAAAAGTCATTAAGAAAGATAAGATAAAGAGGAGGAGAAAGAATTAAGCCTTGCGGTACCCCTGAATAAATCTTGAACTCGCTAGATGAGATCCTGTCTATAACAACTCTTATAGCGCGATCCCTGAGAAAGCTCGATATAAATCGAGAGAAGATATCATCGACAAAAACAGAAATAAGTGTAGACAAAACTGCTCCATGGCACACTCTGTCAAATTCTTTAGAAATATTCAGAGCCATTTTTTCCGAGAGGAGGATCAATAAGTCACCAGGAGACCGCGAGGAAACTCATATGGAACAGTAGGATTGTCACCTCTAGTGACTCTCTTGAGCATTGTCGGAAAAAACAATTTTTTTTTCAATAATTTCATCACTTGGCATATTTGGTATATGTATGTAGTCGTTAATAATTAAACTAAACCGATTATCTTAAACTTATTGTCATGCCTGGAAAGGTCGAAGAGAATTAAAGTATAATAAATCTTGTCGGTGTGCTGTTGGCATTTAGTTTGTTAGCGCCTTCCTTCTTCAGCATTTGAGCAATGAAAAAATGCAGAGTTGTGCCAGAATTAAATTCTCTCTACCCCTGTATCACTTCGAATAATGAAATGCTTGTTGTATAAAGAACTTTTTTGACGAAGCTGTTTATATATTTAGTAATTCTCATAAATTTTTTGGGAGTTCTTGTACAAACATTTGGAATTTCTTAGCCATTTTCTTCTACTAACTATTTTGCTATTAGCACCAAGTGAAATATACATATGGACCATATACGGATGTACTATCGCAATTCATCGTAATAAAAGTTGCAAATATGCAAATTCGCTTTTATAAATAAATTTCAAACGAAATGCCTGGCCCACGATGTCACTCGATATCGATCGGTCGCTTAATTAACTGCATGCAACAGAAATTTTGAAATGTTGTTTCGCAAGTAATTAAGCGACCGACTGATATTGCCTTTTTTTTTTTATCTAGGACCAGCACTCAGGAGATGACTCGTACACATGCAAAGCATTGTGCTGGGAATTATAGGAAAGGGATAGTAGGAGAAACGACAGGAGGTGAAAGCTTAATTAATTATTTTGCAGCTCTGCTTTCGCACGTTGTGTTGTTTTTATACTCGTAGCAGTGCTGAAGCTTCGGTTTAGTAGCCATTTTTATTATTATTTTACTTCGCCGGTGCTACACAGTACCGACGGAGGAGGGCATTCTGATGTGATTGTGGATTGCTATCAGCTGAAGTTGGCATTGTTCAGTGAGCAGTGACTATGCCTTGGATACTGAAACCTTCCGACAACAACTGACACACAAAGACACACTAATGAACATCAGAAAAATTCGAAATGTTTATTTTTATTTTAAAATTTTAGTCTAAAACTGGGATTGAACCCAGGTCTTTTTTTTGGTCTTTAGTCTATATTGGAAATCAATGTATATAAATAATTAATAATCTTAACAAATATATATTCTTTCAAGTCAACTTATGTAATATTTACAATTAATTATAAGAAGAAGAAAATTAAATATAGTGGAGAAAATTACATAAAATAATTAAAATAAAAAGGATACTGATTAAATGTTCTTAAAAGAAAGAAATAGCAAAACTATAAAAAATGTTTGTGTTTTATTTATTTAAATATGAAAAGGCTAAATGCTCTGTTGCAATTAAAAATTAAAAATTGCGTTCTACTTTACATCAGCTAAATTAAAGAGAGCATAAGTCTTCAAATAAAAAATATTAATTAATTCATATACACATTTGTTCTGTCTTTATATACCTACGTGTTTTAAACCACATCATTTATATCATAACGGTGATTTCTGTTATCAAAAAGTGCGCTGCACTTTACCCTTTATTTATTGAAAATGTTTATTATTCACTTCTAAACTCCAGTACAATTTCTTTATAGTGGAATAAAAAGTGCAATTGTTTTAAATTAATAGAGCGAAACCGGGCAAGGAATGCAGTGCACTTTTCGTTGAAAAGAAAACGCCATAACAAATAGAATTGTTTTATTAATATTGGTTTCTTTCTAGGTTGAAAATGTGCTTAGAAAATGCTGGCGCATGATTTAACTTTGTTTTATTGCAAAATATTCAATTACCTTTGAGCAGTCTTGAAAAAAAAACAGATGTTAGATGTGCAACATTCGCAGAGTCTCACACTTTTACAACATGCTAAAGGATTTTGAAAAAAGAAACTCAAAATACAAAATAATTTAAATGTAAATATGAACATTTTTCTAAACTACAAACACGTTTAATTAATTAGTTATTAAGTTGAATAAAATATATAAAGCAAAAAAAAATTATACACAAAATATAACAAAACTGTTGTGATATGAACCATTTCAAATTAAGAAAATCATTCTAAAAAACATAACAATTCGACAGTTTTTCAATAGTTTGTTAAGCAAAAATTTTCCATTCAAATTGAAATACAAAGTACTAATTGATAATTAGAAAAATTAATTGATAATGCGAATATATGTACATATGTACATTCTGAAGTGTATTGGGAGTGAAAAAAAATATTGATTTGTTGCTTATTTTAGGGATTGTTATATTGCAGAAAACTGTTGTAATTTTTACATTTTAAGTAGAGAGTTTGCACCATTTTTATGTACGACATAAATTGTTGTGGAACATTTTAATCTTCTCACTTCATTGGATGGCCGCTTTGCGGAAAAAAAGCAAATATGGCCAGTAAACATAAAGTCCTGGTAGATGTCCTTGAACACACTAAAACTCAAAGTTCAGGTCGAGCATGAGGTCTACAATCAGCCTTACTCTAGTTGTCGACATGGACTCCAAAACTTAGTCTCTCTGAAATCGATATGCTATATCGTTCAGTTAAAAGCGTAATTGACATTTACTGAAAATGCGGAATTTTTCTAAATGTCAATTTAAATTTGGTACAAAAGAGACTAAGATCTGGTGTCCATGTAGACAACTGTAATAAGTGTGAATATGTATGCCCGTACTGTCAAAGACTAAAGTTTGAAATTTGCGGCATCGTTATCTCGAACAATTTTACAGAATTTGGTGAAATTTTCGGAACCCTATTTTAGCCGACCTTTTTATAATTTATTTTTTCTGTTAATTTTATTATTAACCTCGAAATCATTTTTCCTTTTAAAATTACATTATGTTTATTTATTTTCGATATTTTGTTAACAGTTTATTAACATCATCAAGAAATATATGATTTGATATTTAAATAATGTAAATTTAAAATTTAACACCAGTATTTAACACCAGATTGTTAAATTACTGTCTGCTGGCAGTAGGAAGTATGGGAAAACCCGGTTTTAGCAAACACTTTAACAATCGTTTGTGCTATAAAAATCAGAGATTATCTAAAATCAATTTGACGAATGATTTTTGAATTATTAAAAAACGATTTTATCGCGAATGATTCACCGATTTTATTCAAGTTCGCGCCAAAGGACTTTTCTTTTCGAGAATAAGAGTTGATTAGATTTAGAAGTTGAGTTTAAAATTTATTTGAAAAAACAATTTTTCAAAACTTTTATTTTTCAAGTTATGAGATGTAGTACACACACACATACATATGCACGTAAATCTATACTGACACCACCTCCAAAATAGTTACAATCGACTCCCAGGATCTCTCGAAATATTAAAAAAAATTGGTGTAAAATCAGTAACAGTAGAAAAATTAGTAGATGTAGATCGAATAAAAAAAATACTTGTAGTATAAAATAATTTATTGAAAGACTGCTTAGAGTATTTTGTTTGTATTTTCGTAATTCTTAAATATATTTTGAAAGTTTTTGAATAAACATAAGGTTTTTTTTTAGCCATTTTAAAAAATTTGATTGTAGGTCTACGGTCTACTGATGCGTTGGTATAAAGTGAGCTTTGCAAAGCTCACTATTCAACTTGAAGTTTGATGCAGGTTTATTCGAATTATAGGTGAAAAACAGAAGTAACAAATATAATAATTTGTTTTAATTAATTTTTTTTATACATTAAATAAGTTTTATGGAAATTTAAAGGGATTATGTATGAAATATGAAACAGGCAAATGTCTACCATTTTGTTCAATACAGACATAGGCAGCCGAACCCAGTTCCTTAAAACGCCCAACTAAATTGCTAATTAGAAGGCTATGAATGCTTATCTTGAATTAAAATAATGACTATATTTTCGCTGCGTCATAACAACTGAGTGTTTAAAAGAATAGAGAAGCTCGATAATTTTAACGAGTTCATGCGTACTGTATGCAAGACTTCCAAGATTTCAGTTATAACCTGCAAAAAGAAAAAAAGTTATACAGTGGCCAAAAAAACTATTCGACATAGGCCGTAAACTTTACATATTTATCAAGAAAAAAATATGGAATGTTGTTTTTAACAAAATAAACTTATAAAAGTCTTTATTAAGAAACGCAAAGTTATATTCAGTAAAAAAAATGAGATCTGAAAGTAAAAAAAGCAAAAAACACTTGAATTAAAATATTAATAACTAAGAACAATCCAAAAAAGTATTCGACATTGGTAACATTTTTAAAATATATGAATTGAAATACAAGCTTATTTCTACTTCAGTAGCGAGTTGCTTTTCCTTGCCTACGTATAACCTCTTTTAAACGATCTGGCATTGATTTTACCAACGTTTTGGTATATTCTGGATCAATTTGGCTCCATTTCTCCTGCAGGATAACTTTCATCTGGTGTTTGTTCGTAAATTCACGTTTTCTGATTTTTTTTTCCAAGTGACCCCAAAGATGTTCAATAGGGTTAAGGTCTGGGGACTGTGGCGGCGTTCTTATTAATTTTGGACAATTATATAAAAGCCAAAGCTTTGTATTAGTGGCACAATGTTTGGGATCATTATCTTGATAAAACTGAAATCTATTTGCCAGACCCAATTTTTCAGCACTTGACCTCAAATTTTGCTTTAGGAGGTCAATGTACTTTCGGTGATCCATAATCTCATCAATAAACCCAATATTACTCACGCCTGGTGCCGCCAAACATCCCCATACCATAACACCACCGCCACCATGTTTAACAGTTGGTACCATATTCGTTTCATCCAATTCTGTGTTAGGCCTGCGATGTACCAGAACTTTTCCATCACATCGAAAAAGGTTATATTTACTTTCGTCAGCAAAAATGAAATCCATCCAGAACTCCATTGGCTTATTTACCTGCTCTTTCGCAAAATCTAATCTCAACTTTCTATTTTGCTTAGTAATGTGTGACTTCTTCCTGGCTGATCGTGCATGGAAATCGTGCTTTTTTAAGACGTTTCTTATTGTTTGAGGTGTAACGGATATACCTAAGTGTTCCTCAGTGTTTTTAGCTAAAGTGTTAGCAGTAATTTTTGGATTTTTTCTTACGTCATTTGCGAAGAAAATTGTGAACTATTTTTGCGTCAGTTGAATAGGTGCGGTGATTAAAATGTGTTTGTATGGTCATTTGTGTCAAATTTAATTACAAAATAGTTCAGCAATTTTTAAAAACAAAACACAAAAATAATTTTTAATCGATTTTAACTGAAAATGGGCCGTGGTAAATCTTTAACGTTGGAAGAGAAGGCAAAAATTGATGCCTATGATGATCAAGGTCTGTCCGGCCGAGACGGAACGTTGTGTGGAATTATTTAAGAAATAGAGAAAACTATGGCAAAAACATGAAGGGACGGCAAACAATGGCCACAACAGCTACAGAAGGTGAAATATTCTAAGAACTGCCTCCAATTCTAGTGACTCTGCTGCAAAAATCAAAGCAAAAAGTGGTTCCAGTGCTAGCCTTTCCACAGTTAGAAGGATACTAAATACAGCAGAACACTTAAAACGTATTAAGTTGCAGAAAAAACCACCATTGAACCAGCAACGTAAAGAATTACGGTTGAATTTTTGCAAAGAACGCATGACTTGGAAGAGTGAGTGGAATAAAGTAGTTTTCTCAGACGAAAAAAAGTTCAATTTTGATGGACCCGATGGTTACAACTACTATTTCCATGATTTGAGAAAGGAAGAACGCTTTTTAGCCCGTCGCCATAGTCGAGTAGGTGGTGTTATGGTCTGGGGTGCGATATCGTACTATTGAGTCATAGACTTGGAATTTAAAACCACCAAAATGACAGCAAATTCCTATCAATCTATTCTGCAAACAGCGTTTCCAAAATTTCAAGATTTGTTTGGACCCTTCCCATGGACTTTCCAGCAGGATAATGCTCCTATTCACACGGCAAGGCATATTAAAACGTGGATTAGCGCACAAAATGTTGAATTGCTGCCATGGCCACCATACTTCCCGGACTTAAACATAATGGAAAACGTATGGGGATGGGTGTCTCGGAAAGTGTACGAGTTCACAATTTTCTTCGCAAATTATAAAAAGAAGTACATATTATTTTTAACGGAACTTTTTCAAGTCTTCTTTGTGTATACTCTTTTTCTCAATTGTTAAACCTTTAATAAAAAGTGCAACATAATTCTCTGCATGAATTATCCTGAGAGCAGCAAGCTCTAATTGGTTGCTAAAACACTGCACCTATTCATGTGAAACGCAGTGTATGCATATTTACATATAAAAATAGTTTTCATTTTTGTTTCTGTTTAGGCCTGGTGTCGAAAAGGATGAAATTTGGCAACAACATATGTACATATATGTACCTATATACATGAATACATACATACATATACGTACATATGTATATTTACATCTAAAAATAGTTTTTAATTTTTTTTTGTGTTTACGCCTGGTGTCGAAAAGAATGAAATTTGGCAACACATATGTACATATATGTATCTATATAAATGAATACATAGGATGAAATTTAACCACAACACTCAGAAGTTTTATATTTTTCTTGCCAACTTCACGACATTCCAATACGAAGCTGAAAAGCGCTGTTGCCATTTTTCATCATTTATGAAACAACTACAGTATTTGTGATTTATATACATACATATATTATACATATTCAACTGGGTCTACTTTTTCTTTGTGTACATTTTTTTGGAACAAATTTCTTCAATTCTCTGTTAAACTGCCCGATTGCCAAAATTTTTTTTTAATTATATGGCGTCTCAAAAGTACTATAAGTATATATGTCTGTACGTTCAAAATTTCATTGAAATCTACTAAATCGTTTTTAAATTAATGAGGACAAACATCCATTTATAATATAAATTTATTCAAATGCAAAATAACGCCACATCTATCGAATACGCATCATAATAGAAAATAAAAATTCATTCGATAAACGCATTTCACCACAGTCCAATATATACTATGTGCATGTGTGCCAAACCGAACCCTGACTGTGACTGGCGACATGATTTCTAATAACTTCAATTGTGGAAAACACAATACAAAAATTTTATAGAAAAAAAAATTTTGTTATTTAACTTATTTTGGTCAAGGGAACAAATATATGATTTATCGGCAATTGCGTAATACGAGTGGCGAAACAATAGTCACTGGTCACTGAACAGTAACGGCTTCAGCTGTATCCAATCCACAGGCACATCAGAACGCCGTCCTTTGTCGGTATTGTGTAGCACCGTATAACAATTACTAAAATTGACTACTAAAAACGAAGCTTCAAAATTTAATATGTCTCCTTGACATCAGCGACGCTACAACACCAATATAAAAACAAATAACGTGCAAAAAAGTGAAGCTTAAAGTAAATTGTTTGGTTTGTTTCGTCAATTACTTATTGTGTATAATGAAACATTTTTTCATTACTTAAACGGGAATCGAAAACTGTATAATCTGTGTGAAAAGATATTGAGAAAAGTTCTTATGAAAACGAAAATGAAAAGTTTTTATTCACGATACATTATAGCTGCCTTCCTAATGTTCTTAAACGCAACTGTGAAAACTTTGAAGATGTATGGCAATCCTAAAGTCATCGGATGCTGATGCTGAATTGCAAATAAACGCAACAAAAGCATTATTTAGATTGTCAATGCTGTCGACTGAATACGAAAGGTACACAATTTCAATGAAATAAATACTTAATTTCTATTAAAAATTTAATTATTTCAATAAATAAGAATTATTATTCTTATTAATAGTTTTTCAAAATTATTTTTTCGCAGAAATTCGGGTATGATCTGTAAACCGAATACGCATAATTTTACTCAGTTTAAAATCGATAAGTCAGGTCGAAATTAAATCGAATATTCTAATTTCTTAATAAATAACTGATGACATATAAAAAACAATTACCAATTTTCAGTTGAAGTCTTTCTTTTATGTATGTATATGTATAAAAATGTGGGATTTTTTTATTTTTATTTTCAAAAATTTGGTAGAAGGTCTGCTGATGAATGAGTTGTATAAGAACCAACGTACATATGTATTGCATATATATACAAGGTGGGCCGGGTCATCACCCGATGTTCTTTTGCTATAATTTTTTTTTTAATGACAAACTTTGGTTCTGCTTGGAGGGCCTTCAAATCTAGCGGCAGCCACTTGACCGATATCAGAAGCTGAACCAAAGTTTTTCATGAAAATAAAAAATTACGGCAAAAAAGTATCAGGTGATTTACCTGTGGCCCAGATGATTTCTTTTGGCCCACCTTGTATATAGACTACCTTAACCATACACCAAGTTTATATAAACAATTTTTTAAGTATTAAACATTATAATTATCTTGAGTTCCATTTGTGTTGCTCTAATAATAAAACCAAATACAACAAAATCTTATATAGATGTACATATATATAATCTTATTTGTTATTTTTTTTTTCCAAAAAATTAAAATTTTAGAAGTAGATATATTTTTTAACAATTAGTCAAACTCGGTAATAATTCTCACATAATTTCTTATCTTTGCAGTCGCTGTTAAATATAATTTGAGACGACAACCCTCCTTGTACCTCAGGAATACGCCACCCTCCAGCAGTCAACATCAAACTCAATCGGACCTGGACATGGACGCCCAAATTAAAACCGAATCGGAAAAATCACCTATCGATTTAGAAATGCTTGGTTCATGTTCATCGGATACCTCGCTAGAAAGTGAACCAACTAATAATTCGTCATCTGTTACCGCTGCCGCACAAGAACCATCCACGTCGAGCAGCAGTTTAATAGCTTCAAATCCAAACGCCTTAATTGCCCTACAACAGTTGGCCTCGATATCATCGGCGCAGTGTATGGAGCGCTTAGTGCCCAATTTGCCCAAGGATTTATTGGCACAAAATGAATCGCTTTTATATGCCAGTCGTATTGGCAAAAAGGTACCACGTCAGAGTACAAAACGTATGTCACAGTATGAAACAAATCGTTGTCCACTCTGTTCGCGAGTCTACCGTTCCCAGGCATTTTTAAACGAGCACATGCGCAAGGAACATTCAATACTGATTTAAAGACGAAAGAAAAACAATATCAACAGAAAAACCAGGCAAGAAAAATTTTAAAAATAACTATACTATGTATACGAGTACATTTGTATGTACTTATTATATACATATATATATAAAGTATATATATATACATATATATGAAGCATCTATGTGCATATCTTACACATTAATAATCGTATTGCGATAAATCCTAAACCAAAATTAATTAATAATTAATTTTGTATAATATTTAAAATAAGTTTTTAATTACTTTGAATATACATACTTATACCAAATGAACACTATACTTTAAACACAATCGTTTTCTGAAATTATGATTATTTGTTTTTCAAAATAATTCAAATTAAATTTTAAAATTAGATCACATTATCAGAAACTGGATACATACATACATACATACATACATACATACATATATTAAAATTATTTAAAAATGTATAGTTTTCGTTATTGTTAAAAGCATTTCACTTATTATTCTATTAAATACACAATGGGACGGGTTGCTGAAAATATTAAAAAATATGTTACTTCTATGAACTGACATGGGGTTCCCCTTGGCCAGTGACTAGTTCATTCAATGTATTCAAACCAAAAAAAAACATTTTCTGATGCGTATATACTAATAAATAAAATGGCTCTATGGCTAGTGAAGCAAACCTGCTTTACAAATTCTCAAAAAAAAAGACGCAACTGCAGAGTTGTGCAAGAATTAAGCTCTATCACTCTTATGCTGGGTACACACTATGTCATCTCTGATAGGTATTGCATACATTTCAATAATGGCGTCACAAAATGACAACAAAATTGTGTGCAAGGCATTATGCATTTGTTTCTTTTCTACTTTATTCTTTCCAACTAGTTCCAGTGCAGCACATTTCATACGTAGGCGAAATCCCTTGAGCACTGGTGCAAAAAAAAAGAACGAACGAATGAAATTCCCATTCGAAACAAATAGCCAAAATGGGCCCAATATTTTTTTACTGTTATTATTAATAATAATTTGATTAAAAGAATATTGAGTGTTTTGTTTTAATTCAAAACTAGCGGTGTTTTATAAGCAATTTGTTGTCATAATTGAAAAATTTCCATAAGAAAATTTAAGAAAAAGGATTAACGAAATTAATGTTAATAGTTCTGTAAGACATTTTCTTATAATTTCGCGTAAAAGCAATTTTCTTACCCTAATGTACATTCTACGGAGGGTGGCGATGGACCGATGGATGGTAGTCTGCACGTTGACTACTAAACCAAAAACAGACATGGGTTCAACCCCAGTTTCAGACTAAAAATTTTTAAAATAAAAATTAACATCTCGCATTTTTCTGATGTGCATTAGTGTGTCTTTGTGTGTCAGTTGTTGTCGGAAGGTTTCAGTGGCGAAGGCATAGTCACTGGTCACTGAACAATACAGGCTTCAGCTGATAGCATTCCACAATCGCATCAGAACGCCCTCCTTCGTCGGTATTGTGTAGCACCGGCGAAGTAAAACAATAATAAAAATGGCTACTGAACCGCTAAAAGAATAAACAAAGAACGTGCGAAAGCAGAGCTGTAAAATATTTAATTAAGCTTCACCTCCTGTCGTTTCCCCTACTATCCCTTTCCTATAGTTCCAGCACAATGCTACGCATGTATAGGAGTCATCTCCTGAGTGCTGGTCGCAGATAAAAAAAAATCAATCAAAGGTCAAATAATTTTTGCACATTCGAAATTTAGATAAAATTTTTCTAAAATAATTTTTTTTTATTCTCACACAAAGAACGTATGGAAGACTTCACCCCATAAAATAATATTAAAACAGTAATTAATTACGTAAAAATTCTATATATAAAATTTCTTGTGAGAGTTTTTTTAAAAAATATTCACCTGCCACACATATGGACCTGTGCTAAGTTATTTTACTAATGTTGCTGCATACGACTTTGGAGAATTCGTTTGATTATTTCACAAAAAAAAAAACCCATGCATAACTTCTTTTTCGGTTTTTTTTTTATTTATTATATCATTGAATCTGTTAATCATATTACTAGCTTGGATTGTGACTGATTTTCTTAATAAAATTTACCAGCAATAAATATAAATTCTTCACTGTGGAAATCGCATCGAAAGAAAATGTCAAATTTGCATAGTTTTTGTTTTGAATCGAATTACAAAGTAACGCCCGAGTTGTTTCTTATATTATTACATTTATTTTTCATTATGTTTTAATATTTTTCTATTTTTCATCAGCTTTTAAAACGCAGTCCCATTGTGTAAAAAATGTCCTGCAAGTTTATCTAAATGCGAATGAAAATTTCTCCTCCAATATTTATATTAAAAACAACAATAAAGAAAATGAAAAATTCCTTTTGTTTCCATTACAATTTCTGGAAAGAGAATTTCGTTCTGATTTTGATAAACTGGCCGATAGTTTCGTTAAGAACCTTAACACTCTGGCAGTGGAAAAATCTTTGTTGTGTAGAACTGATAAAATTCAACAACAATTACACATTTAGCTTTAAATTTAAACCGAAGGACCACATTAAAATCGTAAAATTTTCAAGTTTAAAATTTACACGAAAAAAAATTGTACTGAAATTTGTTATGTTTAATAGTTATACGAGTAGATAAATAATAAATGAATTAAAAATATACAATTTGTATTTAGTAAATGAAATCACAAAGTCACCATTGAAAAAATTTTGAATAGTATTATTAAGATCGTATCTGGGTTTCAACATGAACTTAGCCAGCAAATAATAGCAGTATGGAGTTAAGAAAATTTGTATTTTTTTCATATTCATATTTATTTAGCTTATTATATTAAATATTACTCTATATTAAATGAATTTACTTTGTGAATATCTTTATACATGTGTATGATTCTAATTTCAAAATTGCGCTTTTATTTTAAATAAACTCAATAATGGAGGAGGAAAGCATATAAGCTAATACTTAGTTAGCTTATCAGTAGCATTTTTCCTAATTTCTAACTACAAATCCATGATTTTTATGTTCAAAATTCCTCTTCAATTATTGAGTTTATTTTTCAAAATACTTTATGAGAATATCGCACGGAATGTCATATTACTTTATATATATTTTTTTTCGGAAAAAGCGTAATTTGGAAATTAGAATCGTATATAAATATCATTTTAGTTTATATACGTATTTATGTATAACCCAGAGAACATTTCTTGTAAGTGACAAACTTATCATCTCCAGTATTTCCTATAAGAATAAACATCTTGCTCATGGCGTCAAGACATAATTTATAAACTGTCAGTAGAGCCAAAAAGCTGTTTTTCATACTCTTCACTTTAAGTGTAGCGGTCCATGTATATAAGTTTCCCTGTCTAATTTCTTTAATAGTCATATCTGAAAAAAAAATGTATATATTTTCAGAAATGTGATGAATAGTCCGTCTGTCCGTATATCCGTCTGTCGGTATGCCCGTTGAAATCAACTTTACGGCCAAACTGCACATCGCACAGGATTCGTTTTGGAGTCAGTCGGTCAGTAGTAGACCTGAATCGGTTGTTATTTAAATTCAGCCGAATCAGTTCAATAGTATCCGAGCTACAAGGAAAGTAGCACGACCACCTCGATTTTTCTTTGAAATTTTAGTACTTCTATAACTTCGAAAGGGCAGGATCGATTGCTTTAAATTTAAATACCATTTGAACCCATTAGGTGGCGCTGCTGTCAATTTACAATATTTTTGAGAGGGCTTAACCGATTTCAATGAAATTTAGTACGTTTTTTCAATTAAACATATACATACATATACATTCAGTCACAAAACTATATACCTATATACAAAAGAGCAGCACCGTCGGCAGTAGTCGGTTTGGAAAGTTTTATTTTGATTTTCTTTTGCTTTCGACCAGTAACAAAAGCACAAGCACAACTAATATCTTTGCTTTCGCAAGTCGCCAATAGTCGAAGTTGAAAAAGTAAACGTCTTCGCTGCAGAAGCCTGAAATCAAGTGTATCCAAGTCAACACTTTCGTCCATTGGGTTTGGTGAGTTTTCATGACACTTGCCAAGTAATCGTTTATGCTTTTTAGATGTAGATTTCCAATGACACGCACATTTTGAGAATATAGCACACTTCCATTTACTGCCTGAAAAAAAATACAAGTGTTCGTAACGAACATTAATTCTGAAAGTACGCGTTAAAACTGAAAATTAATATATGTATATCTTATTTGTGCAATAAGAGCAAATAAATTTTATTTTCATATAAATTTTGTCTTGAAATTTTTTGGTGAAACAATTGAGGCGGAATATCGTTTCACTTAAGTTATTTTTTCTGGTATGAAGAACTAAAAATATATGAGTGTTATTAATTTTAATATAAATTTATTGACCCTCGGTTTTTTCACAAAAATAAAGAAACAGTTCTAGAAAGTGGGAATATAACAGTGATTCACAGCCAGCAACAGCAGAGAGCTCATACTATATGTTATTTCATTTCATTATACTTTATAGTTTCACTTAACGTACATATTTACGAAAAAGATTTGCACTCTTTTACTTTTACTTAAAATGGCTTTGTAGAGGAACAAGGAATTGAAAATATGTCCAATTAATACGGCGAAATGGGGCAAGAAATGCCATGCACTTTTCGTTGCAAAGAACACATCATTAGTAAGTAGAATTATTTCGATATACAAGCTTTTTTCTACTGGTTTTCTTGAAAATATTGGCGGTGTATGAATGTTTCAGTCTACAACTAATTATTTTAAGAAAAAATATTTTTAAGAAAAGCATTCAATTTTATAAATAATATAAAAAAATATGAAGGGCATTTCGAACTACATATCTTGTTAAAACGGAAATTATTACAAGAAGGGAGTTTACTTTTCTGTAAGTTTCAGCTTTAAAATCGTAGATTACTCATCGCCTTCTTGTAAATCGTTTGTCAGTGCCTCGCAATATTTTTCATAATTTAAACGAAATGCAGGGACGACTATATTTATTAAAATTTCTGCCATTAATTTTTTATCCACTATTTCTATTGTTAATTAATTTTAGATACTTAGCACCGTAAACATCGTTATAAATCGATATATAATATCATCTTTTCAGCAGGAAATGACACGTGCCTAAAACAACACCCGAACTTTTATTCCACATTCATTTCCCATTTTTACGCTTAACCAATGCGCACTCCTCAATATTAAAATTTAAGTTAAAATCACCTTAATTCTGATTGATGTTGGCAATCGAACCAAAATAGAAATTCATTGTTATGAAATATTGAATTTTATTTTTAAAAACCTTCCACGACCGCCCTCGTTTTAATTTTTTTTTTACTTTTTCTAAAACTTGCAACCAAAGCACTTAAAAATGTTATGCATAAATTTTTTTTTAAATTTTTTTTTACTGATTAATAATGGTAGTCAAAACAAAATAAAAATTCAATGTTCTGAATTATTTTAAAATTTTAAAATATCTTCTACGACCGCCCTCGTTTTAATTTTTTTTTACTTTTTCTAAGCACTTACAAATTTTATGCGGAAATTTTTAAAAAATATTTTTCTATACTTTTTCTAATATTTACAACCAAAAAACAATGTTATAAAGAAATTAAAAAAAGGCTTTAAATCGCTTCATAAAACATAATTTTCTTTTACTTACTCATCAGCACGCATTAAAAAACAGATCTTATGAAAAATTGCTTGAACTCAACAAAATCGTTAGTTAGTGTACATACGAAAATTTTTGTTTGTAACTGTATGCTTAAGTTTACTCACACCCGTCTAAAATTAATTAAAATTTAAGTAATAAATTCAAGGTTGGCCAACTTTTTGTTCAAATACCATGAATCTATGTATTTGAAACAACTTTATTCTAGAACTTTGTTTTTTTTATATCGCTTTAAAAAAAAAGTAAAAATTAAGAATTAATAAAATTTGTTTGTAAGTAGTACTTAAAAATATGAAATGAAAAAAAAACAACAAATGTTGATATATTTTTAAATAATTTAAATTTTAAAGAATGTAAACATCATGAAAAAAAAATAACAATTCATTTTATTATTTTGAAAAACGTTTTTGTTATATTGAAATGATGCATTGCATATGTATTTTATAAAAAAATTAAAAAGAAAAAATTTAAATTATAAATTGCAAAATCAAGAATTTAATAAAAATTATTTCTCTAAAAAGGCATAACGCAAATTTTTGGCAATATTAAATTTATTTAAAAATCTAAGGGAATTTAAACAAAAATTAACTGCTGCAAGTTTTTAATTTTTGTTCGGGCTTAATATTTGTATTTGTTTAATTACTTTTTAGTTAGGCTAAAGTTCGATAATTCTAGAAAGCCAAATTACACGTAATGAGGAACAAATTACGTCAAAGAATGTTGTAATCACACTGAGGGTGGCGATGGTTGAAGTAGTCTGTAGGTTGACTACAAAACCAAAACAGACCTGAGTTTCAACCCCAGTTTCAGACTAAAATTATAAAAAAAAAAAACATCTCGCATTTTTCTGATGTGCATTAGTGTGGCTTGGTGTGTCAGTTGTTGTCGGAAGGTTTCAGTGGCGAAGGCATAGTCACTGGTCACTGAACTAACTATACCGGCTGGTCCCATATAAAAAAAAGCGATTTTGTTTTTGATCCACTGTGTGTGATTATCCGTCGATGCTAAATATGTATTATGTCTAAGTAAATAGTATACGAGAATTGGATTGGTATGATTCGTTTTACAATTTGTTGAAAGTTGTTCGAAATTCCTTAGTAATTATCACATAGAATTTTCAAACTCTAGACTAATTAAAAATTAATTTACAAAATTAATGGCATTAAATGAGTAGCGGTGTGTATTGAACAATATTATTCTTTGCAAGTCATTAATGCGAATCATCAATGATCACAAAAAACACTGAATAATTTTTTCTTTTAATTTCACGAAAGTGTTGTGAGTGATTTTAAAAATGTTCTTCACGATTCATGATGGTGCATTAATAGTAATTTCCACTGTTTGCTTGCTAATGCTGAATTTCTTAATGTGAAATATTTTCTGCGACCCTCGAAATAATAAATAAAATTTAATAAAAACGAGTTCATTAAGATTTTTATTTAATTTTGCGGTGTCTGTCAGGCAGACATTGGTTCCGAACTAGCAACGAACACCTATTTTGAGGGCCTTGAGAAAACCTATTATTTGGAAAGAATAAAAAAATTGGTAATACGTCGGACTAAATGTACTGATCTAAAAGGATATTATGATGAAAAATAAAGCGAAAACGATCTTAGACACAGGTCCTTTGAAATCGATATCTAGCGAAAACTCTATTTAATTCTATTGACATTCCGATCGATGACGAAACTAAACAGTTGTTCTGAAAAGCAGATCATTTCATATCACAAATGTCATTTTGTACTGTTCTATAAATTACTAGATTTTTCTTTTTTGCGGAGTGATTTTAAATTGTCGGAAATACAAACAAATACAATTCTTAGCAGCAGAACAAGTGTCTGTAGATTTTTTCTAACTTTTGAGAGCTTTTCTTGTATTAAATCTGTTGAAGAAATTAGTACAAAAAACATTGAGTAATTTTTTTAAATAATTGTTTATAATGTGACCAACTGATTTGAGAACATTAAGAAATTTTTCGGGGAAGGCGAAGGACATACCAAAAGGAAGAATTTTTTAAATTAATTATAAAAATATTCCTTTAAGAGAAGAAAAAATTTTACTATTTGTGTGTCTCAGCCGGAATTTGTTAGTGAATTAAAAAAAAGTTTGGTATTTTTGTTTCATTTTTGTACAGTATAGTTAATTTTTTTTTTTTAATTTTGCGGTAAATTCTTCTTATCACCAAAGATATCGTATTTTGCCGGCCAGAAGTACATAGTATATGTATCAGAGCCAGAAATATGTGTACATATGTATATGTGTATATATAAAGAAATAACTATCAAACTAGCTGTCATACTAATAAAGTCTGTTTGACTTTTTTTCCAGTATAATATGGTATTTTATTATTATTATTATTATTGAGCCCGAAGTACTGCTAACAGAAAGATCTTTTTTGTAAAGGGGTCATATTAGACCCCATCCTAAGGCTTCTAAGGAATATTTGGGTGTGATGTTCCACAGGTTGTGTGGAGGCACCACAGTTCCAACCAGGTGGAGAAACCTCTACCTGCCGAGTGTAGAACAATGTGTCACTTTCACAAAATCGACAGAATTTGGTCTCGTATGATTCGGAGTTGTGCTGCTAGAGCGTTGTCGCTTCATAGCAGGTCCTTGCTTCCTCAATACCATGTCCCTTACCCAGGAAGTGTATCGAACCTTCTCGTGCTCAGTTCCTGCGCTGTGAACAGGAGAGGTTAGGAGTTTATCCTCCTCTTCTGCGGTGATGCTGGAGGCTTCATTGGGCTGTAGTTCTACAGCAATCTTCTTTTCTGCTGGTTCACAGGCCACTTGAGAAGATGTTGTTTTTTTCGTGAGGCACTTTTGCCTCTTTTATTGTTTTTATATCGTTTTCTTTTCCTTAAGGGAAGTAAGAGGATAGGATTGGTCGCACCGCAAGAGTACCACGGTGTCACGGTAAGGCTGATTAAAAGGAGAGGGTGCCCAGTATCTGGTACGAATAACACCTGGTATTACAGGTTTTATCGAGTTTTCCTCTCTATATCGGCCATCGTCAATCGTCGGTCTTTATACAATTGGCGATTGTCGTCTCTGTATTTACTTATATGGAGGCACTGCGATACTTCACCTCCCTGTATTTTGTTAAGGTTTTCATTACATTGTTATCTTCCTATAAAGAATTTCGTACTTTTCCCTGTAAAGAACCATTTCTTGAGATACAACTTCCCCTTGATATGCTAAATAATCTCCCAATAACGAATTTCTCAATAGCTGTGAAGATTTTGTCGATAAAATTAAATTTAAAAGATTAAAAAAAAAATTTGTTTTAAATGCATAATTTTGTGTCGTCATATAACTTTCAATTGTAATGAAGGACTCGGTTTCTGACTTCGTAATTTTGACCGAATTATCTCAAGAAATATGCCTGTCATTTGGCCACCTCGTTCGTGTTCTTTTATTTGCACCTCTGGACTATTTTTTGTGGCGCTATGTCAAATCTCTGGTCTATTCTGATAAACCAGCAACTATTGATCTATTAGAATTTAACAAACAATGCACTATTGACGAAATTGTTGCAAAATTGGACAGACAGTATGGCGTACATAAGGCGCAGTCGCGGAGGCCATTAAATTTATGAACTTTTAAAGCCAAAATTATAGTCAGTCTATTGAATTTTTTGTGTTTTATTTGCCCACTTCAAAAAAAGAGGAAGTTCTCAATTCGACTGTATTTTTTTATTTGAACTTTTTATAGGTTGGACCGGTATTGATGATTTGTTTTCGGATCGGTGTAATACACTTCCCCCAGACAAAAACTTTTTTTTTTAATTGGTTTTATTTATTAAAGGCAAGTCAAGGATAAAATAAAAATTTTAAGAAGATTATACGTTAATCTTGAGACACTAACGGCCCTTTTCACAATGTAGCATTAAAACTTACAGTGAGCCTTAACAGCAAGTTTTGTATGCCAAAGTTGACGTTAAAGTTCACGTTAACTTTTAATCGAACATTGTGAAAAGGGGCGTAAAAAGTATTAAATTTAAAAAATAATTTAGCCGACTTGAAGAGGAAGTAAAAATTTAAAAAAAATAATATTTTTTTGCAAATAATGTGACTAGTCCACACTATGACTAATCGAAGACTAATCCAAAAGTATGGAGTAAACATTGTCTATTTAACATTACGATATCGATATGGGGTGGACCATATAACACATCGGACTAACACAAAAACTACTCAAGTAACCACTCAATGGACCACCTCAGAGAGCAATTTTAATGCGACGGAGTAATCGTAAATACGAATAAAAGCACGAACAATTGTCGTATAACAATAAGCTGTTGTTTTCAATGACATGGTCCACGGCTGCATTACATAGAACCATGTTTGTAACCACTCCATTTCAGTTAAAATAGACCACGTAGTCCAATATTATTTGAAGGGTTATACGCCTTGATGTTGGAATTTATGTACGGATACATAGACAAGCATAAAACGTATATTAAGGTCCTCAGTTCTTCAAAGCCTAGTAAATAAATAACGTTTAATAAGAACGACCTCCTTCGTCGGTATTGTGTAGCACCGGCGAAGTAAAATAATTACTAAAAATGGCAACTAAAAACGGAGCTTCAAAATTTAATACATCTACATCGGAGACGTTACAACACTGCAACGTGCAACGTGCAAAAAGCAGTGATGTAGATAGTGTAGCTTCACCTCCTGTCGTTTTTTCTACTATCCTTTTCCTCTAGTTCCAGCACAATGCATCGCATGTTTTGGGGTCATCTCCTGAGTGCTGGTCCAAGATAAAAAAAAATATTAATTGTTATATCGAAAGATGTTGAGCTCAATTAGACGTCAAATAAATTTCAAACTAGTAAGCCGACTTGTTCAAAATCCAATCAGCTCTTAACATCAACGAGAAATGTCGATTGAGGCCAATTTTACTAAAATCGGGTGATTCATTCAACAGAAAAATTTCGAAAACTATCCTTTTTTTTCTAATGACTCCAAAAGTAATCCTAAAATCGAATTTAGATATCCGCTAATTTTTATAAAAAATTTCATCGGATGCTGCAAATTTTACCACAATCTTTAAAATGGTTCGATAGGTCTCGAAATGGGGGGTTCCGTTGACTGAGTAGGTAGCGCATTGACTCTGTAACCAGCTTCAAAACCCGGTCAGAGCAAACATTTTTCTAATGCGTCCATGGTAACAGCACCTCCTTCGTCTGTACTTGAATAATAAAACTTCGACGAAGTAGTTTCATAAATAAAATAGCTCTCCTCTAGGTTAAAAATTAACGCGTCAACAGAAGACCAGGGACGCAGCAACTTTGCATTCTCTATAAAAAAAAAACAGCGCAACTCTGCAAGAATAACAGCTATCTATGCTTCTATCACTTCACCATGTATCTTTTCTCTAAACTATCCCTTTCCAAGTAGTTCTTGTGCAATACCTTGCATAGGTAGGAGACATTCCCTGAGCATTCGTCCAGTAACAAATGCGAAAAAAGAACTATTTATTTTGAAGTACTCCGCTACTCCTTGCCAAATTGTTCTGCTATAGTCATTAATTTTTTTGAACTTAAAACACACAAATGCACATCAGAAAAAATTCGAGATGATGAATCTAAGTCTGGTGCTGAACCCATAAAAAAACTTCGACCATCGCCATTGAAATTTGGTATTGGTGTTTTAGTTTTGCTTATTGCAAATTCGTACCGTCAGCAGATCTTGCAGCCTCCTTAAAAATTAAGAAGCCTTGACGGTACGAAGATTGGCGAAGTATTTAGAATTTTTGCTTTACGCTTTTACCTCTGATATAAATTGATGGAGTTGTCTGGTGAAATGGGAAAAATTTAACTATTATTTTTATCTGGATAATGCAATTATAAATTACACGTCAAGTCATTATTTTTTTATTCTTTAATTTATTCAACGTTAGTCAAAATTAATTACGATTATGTATCTATGTTTGTTACATAGTTTAGCTGGTCTATATGCACATTTCATTTGGTGGTAATATCAAAATCTTAAGTAGGCCTTTAAAAAAATTAAATAGTATAGAGAAAACTTTTAAATAAGCTATTTGGTTTGTTTTGTTTTTATATTTCGTAATTCTCGAAGATTTTTTAGTATTTCTTTTATAAACATGTGATATTTGCTACCTTTTTTCAAGAATTTGGTTACAGGAAATGAAATCAAATATTTATATAGACCAGCTAAACCATATAAGAAACATAGATAAATGATCGTAATTAATTTTGATAATTTTTTTTTATTTTTTTCATTAACATTTTAATTAAATCGACGTTTATTTTGATACATTTTGTCTTTCTCTCATAACAAAGCAATGAAAATACCATAAAATGGTTAAACGGAAGGAAAAGCGTGAAAGTTTTTCAGTTAAAACTGCTAACTGATGTTACAATTTTCATGATATCTAATTATTATTTTAATTGAGCCTTCGTTTTTTTAATTGAATCTAGATTTAATTTTTTGCTGTTTAGTGTCAATTGCTATTGCTGCTAATAACTGTGGCAATAAGAAAAAATTCTTTACGTCTGATTTAATTGAATAGTTTGAATTAAAAAAACATATCGTCCTAGAAAAAGCAAGAAGTCCTAACTAATAATTGTAAAAATTTTAAATTGACTTATTATTGCTGGTTTGTCCATATAAGTCACCTCGCAATATTTTAATATTTTCCAGAAATAAATTTATTGATAATTTTTTGCTTATATTGTAAAATTTTCAGGTAATTGTCAATATATTTTTTATTTAAACAAGTTTTTTTGCTTCTCCTGTAAAATTTTTGAAATTTTTGAGGGTTCTTGCATTTTCCGTGAGGGTATACATATAATTTTATAAATTCCATTCTTTATTAACTTTTTTCCAGCCATAATGAATACAAAAACATTTTTATAATTTCATTTAAATATAAATCTTTATTAAAATTAAATGCAGTTCTTCTTTTTTGTTATTTTTTTAATTTTTTTACGCTCCTTGCTTTATCTTTCTGCTAAATATCAATTAGTTGTGTAGTCTGCGTTTTGAAATCGAAAAAAAAAATTCTCTTCTTGCTCTATACGGATTTCGAAGTAGTCAAATTAAATTAAATAATCATTTTACATATTTTCTCTCGCAGATGAACTCTTGCAAATACAACAGCAGCGTTATCCTTGTACTGTCTGTGGTAAAAGTTATTTACGCAAAGCCCATCTTAAACGTCACATGACCTGTGAATGCATTGGTGTGGAGCCGAAATTTTTGTGCGAACTCTGTACATCACGTTACAAACGGAAAGAGGATTTGAATCGTCACATTTTAACGGTTCACAATATCGATTTACGTAAAAGCCATAGAGTAGACTTCCATAAAATTCATAATAAAGATGATTTGCCAACAGCACGTTATTATGGAAATTCAAATTCTTATACGGAAACTGTTACGCAAACACCCAAACCTCATCATCATCAGCACCATCATCTTAAATCTCAATATAATCACAATCATGCTTGGCTTCATCAACAGTCTGTTGAACACCACTTTGATGACCATGCATATTATCTCGACGATTAAATCAAAAAAGGATTTTCCATCACGTGATCATCTATAAAAAAAAATTGCGGTAAAAAGTACAAATTTTTTTAAGTACCATTCGTTCACTGTTTTATTTTCATCTGTATAAATTAAAAATATTTTTTAATTCTTTTACGAGTCGTAATTACTTTAAAATAAACAAATTACTGTGAATATTGAAATTAAGAAGAAAAAAAACCAACTTATTTCAGAGGGTTAGAGCACAATGGATTCAAGCGACTGTATCTATAAATTAATAAGCAAACATACGCACCGATTTTGGAAAGATACTCACTCGTATATGTACATATATTGTTTTTAAGATTTTTCGGCACAGTTGTGAACAATCTTCATTTTATTCAGATCGGATCAGTGCTTTAGTAGTAATATGACTTTAAAGTTATTACTCACACCATTAAACAAAACACTTCTCTTCTTATTAGATGCAAGTAAAAACAAAAGCAAATATACGTTGGCTTTACGAGTTTTTGCAGAAATAAAAACAAAGGAGCAATTGAGTAAATGAAATAAAGAGTTTTTATTTTTCTCTCTGTAAAGCCCCGTTCACATTATAATACAAATCTTACGACTTTCATAATACTTTGTGAGAAAGAAATCTAATGAGATTTGGTGAGACTGCCAAAACACCTAAAGCAGTGGGGTTCAAAAATAAAATAAAGATGTATTGGTGAAAGAATTTGCCCAGCAAACATAATGTCAAACGTTTAAAATAAGAAAGAAAATGCTATATAGAACTTTTTAAATGAATGTAATTTAAATTTTAAGAAAAAGATAAGAGCATCAGGGACCATAAATAGCAGTTATCAATTTTAATAAATAATTTTAGAACACTTATTTGGAAGGAAAAAAACAAAAATAAATTCATATAAAACATTTTTTTTGGGCTTAAATATTAGACTAAAAAGTTTAACCATCTCTCATTCCTCATTATAATTTTTAAAATCGCTTTGAAAATTTTAAATTAAACATTCCATGTTAATACTTGCATGGCAATTGCGAATTAGTCAAATATTTTTTAAATTCAAGGAGGTCATTTTATTTCGCTGCTTGGAACAAACGTTTTTCATGTCTGAAAATATTTGTTCGCATAAGTAAGTAGTGGAAAAAAATGATAAATATTTTAAATACATTTTTTTTGAGCTGGGGACATATCGCAACATCTAAATTCTAGAGTTCTAATTTTATCGAAATCTTTTACCTCAGATCTAAGTATTATTAGCTCTGATTGAAACGTGTTCAATGAACACTATTCATTACCCGCTTTTAATGTTTTGTAACATAAAAGGCATTGAATGTTTTGAAAAGCATCGTTTACCATAAAATACTATTCACATTTCATTTCGTGAACTTTTATTATTTTTTAATTTTTTTCGTATTCAATTCTAATTGAATCGCGTGTGTTTATTGTGCTTCGTCCAACAAGAAACTACAACAATGCTTAATAAATTTCTGAAAAAAATGACAATAAGCATCCGCATGTGTATTCATCGCTTGCTCAACGACGACTGAATGAAAGTTTTTAAAAGAGAATAACAACTGTCTGTGTAAATTTTTCAACAAATGTTATATGTGGCGAACATCACTGACCTAAAGTAATATTACATGTTGCTTTCACAGTATCAAACTTGAAATAAAATGAAAAGTATAAGTAGTACTAAGAACAAAACTGGTTTACAAGCAAATGACTTTTTTGTTGTTTTATTATTTTCTTTTCTTGTTTATACAAAAACCACATCTCTGATAAACTGAAAAGTATAAACTTTTTGAAAATTTTTGTAAATTGGTGAGAGCCACTGAGAGAGACTGTCAAATTACCATCCGTATTTTGGTCAGATGCATAACCTATTGTTTTTACACTATTATACTTTCCCAGTAGATTTAAAAAAATTTAAATAATTTTAAAATAATTTTTCTTAAAGAATTTTTGAGGGCAGCAATGCGCACTAATTCGATCCAGTATTAATTATTAAGAAAAATTAGCTTTGAATAATATTGCAATAAAATATATTAGATTATTATTTTTGGAATATAACATTTTTATTAAGAAACATTCTGAGATATATGTGAATCTAAAGAATTAAAAAAATGTTGTATTTTACACATACAGATTCCTAAAAATAACCTTTAAATATCTTTGAAGGTTACACTTTAATCGCTTGTGCTCTAAATGTGTTTCAACTGCTAATTAAATGAGGATATACCCTTAAAGTCATGTTAATATATATTAAAAAAAAACTGTATTGACTAAATTGTAATAAGATATCATCCAACTCATTGAATTCGGATTCTTTGCGGAGTTTCATCCTTTATATCGAGATGAAGTGATTTGAACCATTCATGAAAAATTGGTGGAATGAAGCCAAGAAGATTTTCAAGGTTTTTAAATTTCACGAATTTGGAAAAAGAATTCCAACAAAAATTATTGCTTGCTGGAAGCATTTTTGTAAGGGAGACAACATAATTGAATCACTTGCAATTGCGCTTTTATAATACATAATTTTTGTTTGCGATGACCCGCTGAGAAGCATTAGAGTATGTACATAGTGGCGGCTTGCTGCCGAGCCGAGCTGGTTGATGCTTATTGCGAGAATAGTTCATACGAGAAACAAGTTTGAGTGTTCATAGTGAATGCGAGAATCAGCGCTGATATTTTATCTATTATTTGTGTTTTATGTACATATGTATGTTTGTGTGCATTTGGAAATTGGTTTTGTAGTCAAAGTGCAAATCACTTCAGCCGTCAAACTGAAATTTCTCGTGAACACGCTTCCGACATGAAAGTTTGCCGGCTTAAATCTTCAGTTGTTTTGATTCTATAAAAAAAAAACACAAAAGACACGGCTGTTTTGTAATTCAAATATTTTCACTGGTCATTTTGCAATGGTTTTTGGGGTTGCAAATTTTCAATAAGTTTAGGAAATCTCAATTTTATTTATTTGTTAACGCAGTGCAACATGGAGGGAAATCTGCTACATCTGCAATGTTTGCATCGGCAGTTTGCAACGAAGAGTGAGTGCCGCTAATGTTTCTTTATTATTATGCAAGTTTATGCAACACGTTTTTTTTTTATCTGGGACCAGCACTCAGATGACTCCTACACATGCGAAGCATTGTGCTGGAACTATAGGAAAGGGATAGTAGGAGAAATGACAGGAGGTGAAGCTTAATTATTAATTTTTGCAGCTCTGCTTTCGCACGTTCTTTGTTTATACTCGTAGCAGTGCTGAAGCTTCGGTTCAGTAGCCATTTTTATTATTGTTTTACTTCGCCGGTGCTACACAATACCGACGAAGGAGGGCGTTCTGATGCGACTGTGGATTGCTATCAGCTGAAGCCGGTATTGTTCAGTGACCAGTGACTATGCCTTCGCCACTGAAACATTCGGACAACAACTGACACACAAAGACACACTAATGCACATCAGAAAAGTGCGAGATGTTTATTTTAAAATTTTAGTCTGAAACTGGGGTTGAACCCAGGTCTGTTTTGGATTCGTAGTCAACGTGCAGACTACCATCCATCGTGCCATCGCCACCCTCATTCATATTGCATATTTTCACACAAACACTGCAACCGACGAGTAAACCATAAACGCAACATCAATTCCGAATTGAATATCGCTGGAGTTTGCTCGTTCCCACTGAAATGAATCAGTCAAAACACTAAACAACGATTCACACCATGCAACCAATATCAATATAACCAGAAAATTTAAAATATTTCGAAGTTTGTGAAACCTCAACACGAATTGAAACCATAAACCAAATAAATGACTACCGACTATGCAACTAATAACGAAGCTTGCCTGGTTGCATAAACATGTTGCATCGTCTGTAGAAAACCTTGCCTCAAGTTTTTGCCGATAATATTAATTATATACTGATTATTTTACAATAGAGAATTTAAGAATTATAATATAAAAATTGCTACGTTAAGATGTAGGATTAAGTCGATCGTTGGCATGAATGCCAGCCATCACATACAATTTATCTATTATTTAGAATTCGGTAGTTTGTCTCTGTAATGTAACTAAAGTGAAAAGTTTTTGGAAACGACGCCAATCCGACTTTATAGCAGAGTGATGGATAGAGAGAGGGAGAAAGTGAGGAAGGAAGAAAGAGGAAGGTTACAGAATTGACAGCATGCATTTTTGCGTTAATGCTGACTTTATGTTATTTTTCTTTATAAATTATCAGTGTCTAAACAAACGAGCAGTTTTAAAATAGATATGACGAAACTTGATTCAAGAAAAACTGACGAATTTAAAACCAGATTAAATTTTCCTTCCAGCAAGTTAATTCAATTCTCTTTTAAGGTTGCTGGTTTGTTTGCACACAGAAAGTTGGCGTCAAAATAGAAATGAAAAAAAAAAAAACAAATAACGCCAAGAACAATTATAAATCATAGATGGTAAATTTAGAGCTTCATTGTGTGGAAAAAATTCAACCTATATATTAATACAGGGTGGCCCAAAAGGAGAGATGGTGTTTGAATTCTTTATAACTTTTTTATTATAATTTCTTTTTCTTTTTGCTTTTCAGTATTTTGTAAAGAAGACTTGGGGAATTTTAAATGGAACAGTACACAATTGAACAACGTGCTAAAATCGAACGATGAAGCCTCTTTCCAATAGAATAGGTTCGTTAATAGGCAAAAAGGGCTACGGAAACTCCAAAGTAGTTCGCCAGCGAGAATTACACCAACTAAAGTGTACCGTTTGGTGCGGTGTTTCGTCGGAAAGGATAATTGGCCCATATTTGTTTGAAAATGAACACGGTGTCGCCGTTTCGATCACTGCTATTATTTATCGGACAATGTTGGAAAATTTTATAAGACCAGCCGTGGAAAACCATCCGCAAATATGGTTCCAACAGGATGGAGCTACGCTCTTTGAACTCAAATCTCTTTGGTCATTTTGGCCCACCCTGTACGATGAATTTAAAATTCTCTTATGTCTTTAACTTAAAATAATACATACATATAAAATTAACATCCGCTAGTGTTTGTCAGTGTGATTTACAATTTTTGCCTTTGATTTAGTTTGTTTCTTAATAATTATCAAATGTAATTTTAAGAATTTAAAATTAAAAAACAAATTTTATAAAATTGCACAAATAATTTAGTTCCTTCTTCTTACTTCTCTCTCGCTCTATAAACTCAGACTTGAAAGGGGAAAAATTGAAGCGTGTCATACAATACCAGAATTAAGGCATTGTTATTATGTCTCTGTATTGTGAACCATTGAACGAAAAATATGTAGGCATATCGTTATAAGAATCGGAAAACTTTGTATGAGGGTGGCGATGGTCGAAGTAGTCTGCACGTTGACTACAAAACGAATAATTTGTTCTGGGTCCAACCTCAGTTTCAGACTCATAAAAAAAAAAATTTCGCATTTTTTCTGATGTGCATTTGTGTCAGTTGTTGTCGCAAGGTTTCAGTGGCGAAGGCGTAGTCACTAGTCACTGAACAGAGTAACGGCTTCAGTTGCAAGCAATCCACAGGCACATCAGAACGCCCTCCTTCGTCGGTATTGTGTAGCCATTTTTATTATTATTTTACTTCGCCGGTGCTACACAATACCGACGAAGGAGGGCGTTCTGATGTGTTTGTGGATTGCTATCAGCTGAAGCCGGTATTGTTCAGTGACCAGTGACTATTCCTTCTCCACTGAAACCTTCCGACAACAACTGACACCCAAAGACACACTAATGCACATCAGAAAAATGCGAGATGTTGTTTTTTTTTTATTTTTTTTTTTATAATTTTAGTCTGAAACTGGGGTTGAACCCAGGTCTGTTTTAGTTTTGTAGTCAACGTGCAGACTACTTCAGCCATCCAATACGAGAAATTCAATTTAAAATAAGAAATATAATGATTCTAATTTTAAAATTGTGCTTTTCCCGAAAAAATATCATATATAAAAAGATATTCCCAAAATAAATTCAGTTAATAAGAAATATAATTTTAGCCTTTGCAGGTTGGTATTGAGTGACTTTGACTTTTCCTTTGTTCCCTTGGAATGCTCTCTCATGTCTAATTCTTTCTAACGAAAAACGGTATGAACACCATATAGGAAAAAAAAAATTTTATTTTTCTAATTAAAACTGAATCAATTATTGTTTTATAAAGAAAATAATAAATAATCTACAAAAGAAATTTGCAAGTTTCAACACAAAAATAAGAAATTATAATATATGTACATACATATGTATGTATATATGCTTGATGTATACTTTAGAAAAGATAAAGAACATACATACGTACAGTTACCGACTTTAGTTTTCATACAGCTACTAAATTTTAGAAAACTGCTGAAGCAAAAGCATCAGAAAAAATTTATAATTTCAAATTAAATTATAATATTTATCCAGCTTAAGGTCAGTAATGTTTTTCTAATTTTTATTTGTTCAATATTTAGCCGCTGCTTTGTGTAGCTTCTCAAAGAAGTGGCAAAATATTGAACAAATAAAAATTAGAAAAATTTTACTGACCTTAAGCTTGAAAAATAGTAAAATTTAATTTAAAATAAAAAACCGGTCAAATAAATATCAGGGAAAATAAATTTATAATTTTTTGTTTAGTAAAATGATATTCAGCAAAGGAAATGACTAAAGTCGATGCATCTGTTTACATCCTTCATATGTATAAAACCATTTTTGTCTACGGGCATTTCCATGATGTAGAACAAATGTAAAGCGAAATAAAAAATAATCTAATTTTTATTATGCAAAAACGATTCTTATAGTTAATGTCTCCTTGAAGTAGAAATTTTGGAAGGGAAATAAGCGTACACTTTAATTTTAACAATCGTTTTTGCATATGAGGGTTAACTTGTACCCCTTAATTATCCACATAATTGGTGATAAAGTTGAATTTGGGCAATTTTCATGGTTTTCGCACCGGACAAAAATATAAGTGGTTTTCGTGACAAAAAGGCCGATTTCAGCGAAACCTGATGCAATATTTCAATGAGACTAATTTTAATATTTTGTGCATTGACGTATATTAAAATGGTTTTACGCAAAAATACTTTATATATTTTTTTTTTAATTTAAATTTAACCACTTTCGCTCGGACCATTTTTTTCCAAGATTATATCTATATTGTCAACTGCAGTATTTTGTTTTTAAGATAAGAAAAAAAAAGCATGCAGTTTTGAGTAGTTGTAAATAGTGTAAACAAAAATTATTTTAAACGAAAATAGTCGTTGTGTTTCTTATATCGATTTAAATAAATCAAAATATTGTATTTACATAAATTCACACTTGCAGTGTCACTCAGGAACAACTTTACATAAGTACCAAATTATCACAAATCTTTTTAATTTGCAGGAAGGTTTTTAAGGTTTAATTGTATAAAAAAAATGTCTGTTATTACATAATATTTGACAAGCTTAAGGCTTCGCATAACGTCTTATGCATTTTTTTTACCTGTGTACTCGCAGCGTTGTAAATTTTCAATTTTAAAAAGCACTGAAAAAATTGTTTATGCCAATTTAACAAATTCGTTTATTTAATTCATTTGGTTGTAGCTTTTTATTTCAGAAATTCTGAATTTATTGGTGAGTGGGGACATAAGCATTTAATAATCTCACATTCTTCTCTCCGCTCTCACCTATAAACTCAGAATTTTTGAAATAAATATTTCGTAGTAGGAAAACAAAACAAAAATCATGTTTTATTCGAAACTTTTCAAATATATCTGTGGACTTTTGATGAAACATCACAAGTGATATTTTAAAATTTTTCAGGGAGTGAAAAACTATTATAATTAGTAATTTTTGTTTATTGGGCATTTTTACATTATTGGTTGCCTTTTAAAAAAAAAACTTATAAATTCAGTATAACTAAGTTAACTTTTCTATAAGTTTCCTCTCCACTATAATCTCTATTAGAATCAAGCGTACAAATTAAATCAATAAAAAGGCCAGATATGTTGTTAATTTTTTTTCTCAAGAAATAAAATTCATAAAATGTCGTTGATTCGTGTAAAGAAAGCGTCTTGTGAGGATTCTTTTACGATGCTTTATGATGTTTTGTCAAAAGTCCTCAGATACGAGTATATATGTTACTTATAAATATCAAAAAATAACGAAGGGCAAAAAATAAGATTTAATAATGAAAATAAATCTTATTCAATATAAAAATTCGTTACATATTTTGCTAAAGAAGAAAAAAATTAATAAATGAAGGTGGCGATGGCTGAAGTAGTCTTTACGTTGACTACTAAACAAAAAATTTCCCGGTTTCAACCCCAGTTCAAAAATTTTACACATTTTTTTTATGGTCATTATAGTGTCTTTGCGTCAGTTGTTATCGGAAGTTTCAGTGGCGAAAGCGTAGTCACTGGTCACTGAACAGTAACGGCTTCAGCTGTAACTAATTATGATTCACATACACAAGTTTGACTCGTCAAGTTCGGAGTATTTGGAAGAGGGGTATTGTGTAGCACCGGCAAAGTAAAATTATTAAAAATGGCTACTAAAAACGAAACTTAAAAATTGAATACGTGTCCTTGATAGCAGACACGTTACAACACTGCTGTAAAAACAAATAACATGCAAAACAGCAGTGTTGTAAGATAGTGAAGCTTCACCTCCTATCATTTCTCCTACTATTCCTTTCCTATAGTTCCAGCACAATGCATCGCATGTGTAGGGGTCATCTCCTGAGTGCTGGTCCAAGATAAAAAAAATTAAAAAAAATGTATAAGACATTGCGTATGGTAATTTTAGCTAAAAGCGGTAATTATTTTCTGAGCTGTACGGAAATCGTTATAAAAAAGTAAACATCACTGATCCCAAGTCTACATCTAACAAATAAACTTAAATTATCGCGTGAAGTATATTTTTGGTCTCAAACAAAAACAATTTGTATGGGCATGAGCGAAAATAAGCTTGATGCACTGATTTAGGTGGCTGTAAGTCCATAGTCTCGGCATCTTCCGGCCATAATACCGATGTTATATGAAATTGTTATGTTTTATAAACGTAATTTGAATTAATTTTATAGTTTATAGTTTCATCAGCTAACTGGTACATTTCGCAACAGGAAATAAAATCTCGTGTCACTATAATCGGAAAAAAGCACTGAGCACTGACTCGTAAAATATCCGCATCGAAAATATAAAAACTTTTATCGAAACAAAACGTGCCCCAGAAATATCAAAATGAGAAAAGTTGCACTTGTATGAGTTCACCTTCGAACATCCCGCAATTGGGTTATGAATAAAGGAACTATTTGTAAGAGGATAGACAGTATGGGGTGCACAATAGATCAATTATGGTCGCAGTGCTGGAGGCCCCCGGCTCAATGCTTTTAACATTACATTACAATTGTTTACATTCGTTACAACTGATGGTTTCCTTATGGGAATTAATGATGAAATAGCATTTTTTTCAAGAGCTTTTAAATTCTTGGTCGCTGGAAATGCCCATATATTTATATGTAAGTATGTATGTGCGTAAGGAGTTGGGACAACATCTTTCGAAGATATTTATATTTACTGAAGTGGAATCATCTTTTTTGTATTAGCTTAAAATTTACAGCCAAAGCGATAAAACAAAATGAAGGTCTGACAATGTCTTAATAATACTGGGGACTTGCGTGCCTGTTACTTTTCCACTTAAGGTGAGTGCAAGAATAATTTCTGTTGTAGCTATCAAGTCTTAATTTCTTCTCTTTCTTATTATAGAAAACAAGTGCTGCATAAAATTACAAATTTAAAACTTTACCCATAATAAGCCGTATGCATTTTATTTTACTTTGCCATCACAATCCTGTTCAACAGGTTTCAATACCAATTGTTTTTCAATCTCGGCGAAACCAGAATAGAAATGCATTTAAAAGGACGTGACTTTCTATACGTTCGGTAAGTGTAAAGCATGATGATTAAATTTGAAGATTTCTTTTTCGTTTGGCTGTTTCATTTTATAAAACTTGTGAAAGTGTTACTGTACTTTTATGTCAATATCTCCTCGCTCCCTTTTTGTTGTTTATAATTTTGCTTTGCATTTGATCCTTGTATGCACATATACAGACAACATATTCTTTCTCTCTCTACTTCGCTTATCTTTTTTTTGGTTGTCGTCTAAAAATAAGTTTGTTTGAATTTTCTTCTTTAAAGGTTTTTTTTTTAATTTTACAAATTTTTTTTGGTTGCACCTTTTTGTTGCATTCTGCAATTTTCTTCTTTAATCTGAGCAACAGGCCTCTATCATTTTAAAAGCAATTCTCTGCTAGTCTTTCCTTTAGAAAAAAATGCAGTTGCTTTTCTATCAAATATAAATAAATGTATGTATGTATGTGTGTATGTATGTATGGACGAGTATGTTATTTATTTGTATGTATGCAAAAAATGGCTTGTACAATATTTGCACAGCCAACTGGAATTTCCTGGAATTTTAAACAACTTTAATTTGAAATTATGAATACTTGGGAATTTTCATGATAGGTCGTCAGTAACTTCAGTTTATATGCTCGTATTTACAATGTAACTTCTATGAATAATTAAACTTATTCTTTTTTATATTTATTCAAGGCGAGTCATAATAAAGGCACATATGTACGATTATTTGACCTACTAATACTAGAAATGTGAAAGTTTGTATGTTTTTTCCACCATCACGCAAAAACCGCTTAAAGGATTTCGATGAAATTTGGTAGATGTATAGCTTATGGTCCAAATTAAAATATATGATACTTTTTCATGAGTAAAAGCGGTAGGGGCAGAGGAGAAACGGCCCATTTCGCCCTCTCCGAATCTACCCAACCGATTGCAATGAAACTTTAAACACAGATAGATCTTAGTATAGTACGAAACATAATATTTAACGATTTACAAAAATTGCATCACGAGGGGAAGAAGGAGGCAATTTCGGCCTCTATGTACGAATATCCTAATGTTTTTCAAAAAAATTAAAATTAATATAATGAAACATCTGCAAACACAATATGGCGTACGACTACTTTGTAGGCAATGTGTAACAACTGGCAGGTGAAATAAGTCCCACTGCAATAACTCCCAATGAAATAAATCCCAAACTAAATGAAGCCAGCCCCTTACCGAAGAAATGAAGTAAATCCCAAAGAATTGAAAGGAAATTGCCCAAAAAGAAAGACATCCCCAAATAGAAATTCAATCAAAATTTTACCAAAGTGCACTAGGTAAAAAAAGCCTTTTTGCATAGCCGGCCTTCGGCCAGATCCAATCATTTGTTCCTCGTTGGTATAACGAACTCCGGCTTCGCTAACAAACGCTTCGGCACCCTATCAAATTTTCTGCCAATTTTGTGAAGTGCCAAGAAAGTAGATTTAAACGAAAAATTTTAAGAAATTGCAAATAATTGAAAATTAAATAACTCCTAAAAGAAATAAAAAAAACTACCAGAGCAAATGAAATAAGATCTAAAAACAAAATAAAATTAAATAACTCCCATATGAAGTTCCTTTGCTACTTATGTATATCATTTGGGAGTAATTTCATTATGTAATAAATCCCACCCAACAAAATTAATTATTCCTAAAAAATTAAGTAAATTCCATGGGTGTTGGAGTTATTGCATAATGAAATGTAGGAGTTTCATATTTGTATGAAAATTTTTTGGGACTTATATCATTTCTTCCTTGGGTCCTATTTCACGCCGCCTACTTTGCATACACCTCGTGATATTGGTATCAAATTAAAGAGATTTTTTTTGAAGGCAACTCCAAATCAAATGAAATAAATATAAACAAAGGGTGGCGATGGTCGAAGTAGTCTGCACGTTGACTACAAAATGAAAAATTTTCCTAGGTTCAACCCCAGTTTTAGACTGATAATAAAACATCTCGCATTTTCCTGTTGTGACACACTGACACAGTAATGCATCAGAAAACATGCGAAATATTTTTTGTAAGACTTAGTCTGAAACTGGGCTCGAAGCCAGGAGTTTTTGGTTTTGTAGTCAACGTGGCAGAGTACCAGCCATGTTCTGACACTCGCATTATTTTCAAATCGCCAAACTTGATTTTACATGTTCGAAACTCACGCGTTTTGCTTGTAATTTGTGATTTGATGTTTCCAAAATTTTTAATATAAAAGGCTGCATTTTTCAAAATTCTAATAATTTTGTAAGGCATTATTGGAAAAGTAGCTGGTTACTTCCTTTAAATTATTCACAGCGCTGTCAGCATACATTTTTCGAAGATCATTCAGATGAGATATAGAAACACAAAATTAGCAAAAGAAAGCAATATTTTATAATTTCAATATTTTTAATAAAAATATTACGAAACCATTATTTAGAGTAAGATAAAAAGAAAACATTATAAATTTAATTTTTTCATCACTTTGTTGCCTCTTTAAAGTTAGAGTTGGTCTAAATATACCAGTTCACTTCAGTATATCCTTGCGATTTGAGATCGCCATGATTCTTGCGATTGCGATTTACAGATCATCTCTCTTGCGAGTTCAAGTCACAATCGCAAATATTGCGATAGGCTGACTGACCTTAGTGAATTTAATATAAGGAAACTGTCTTAAAAACACTGCAACTGCAAAACTTGATTTTTTTTAATTTTTCCTTCTCCTGCATAGTAAGATAAACATTAAATAGAGATTTTCTATATTAATATAAAAAATATATAATCCCTTTCATTTGATACCCATATCATGAGCGTGCAGAAACAATAATTGCTCCGCCATTTTGGAATGTGCAGCGCTTTGAATTTATGGTGACGCCAATTTGCTTTTCGTATTCTTCTCAGTAAGCCATTTCATTTGATGCCCATATCATAGGATACACATAAAATAGTTTATCTGCCATCTGGAATGTATAGTAAAGAGTTGCATGAACAAAAGAAAAAGCACGTTTGAACATGATCGGCTTGTTTTTTGTATCATACTCGACTGTGTTCATTGTATTGAAGCAACGATGAGTAAACATGAATGAACTATAAATACTTGCGAGCAAGCATGAGTTGAACATGAACATAAACGAGCAATTGTGTTTATGATCATGATCACAGTTGCAGATAACCATAATAACTATGAACAAAAACAAACACGATGACATGTTCGGGTAATCAAATAAAATGCGGGAAAATATGATTTTTTTTATTAACATAACGAACAAATTCTTATAGTTTTGTAGGCTGCATATACATACATAAAACAATGAAATGTAAAAATCAGATTATAAATCCAAAACTTATTTCAAATGCAATAACTTTTAAAATCCTTTGTTCGAACATAACCATATAATCACGAACACGGGCACATGCTCATGATCACAAGAACACATTCAGTCAGTAACAAATAGAGTTCATGTGTTGATGGTATGAACAAACTTTTTCTCACTGACATCGCAGGTGAATCAAACGTATGGTCAGTAAGTTACATTGTGTTCGAACATAGGCAATTTATAATGAACACATGAGCATGCTCATCTATAAAGCTAGATCATGCAGCTCTTTAATGTATAGTAGGCTGATCAATTATTCGACATTTGTAAGAAAGCGGTTTTCAAATAATTGAATATTAAAAAAAATCGGTTAAAGTTTCGGAAATTCAGAAATAACCGTTGACTGGGTTTTTTCATTAGAGAAAATTGCAAGTAATACGCTTCATATGTTTTACAAAAAATATTATAAGAATGAAACTGAAAATAAAATAAATATTTTTATACTTCAGATTTAATAAATTTTTATAATGTTCATACATACATACATACATATGTATGTACAGTTTGTAAAAAAATCTTTTCAAAACTTAGAAAAATTAAAAAGTTTAAGAGAAACTCTTATTTGCAAGTAAATTATATAACTTTTATTAAATTTTTTTCTTCATGTATTCAATTGAAGATGTTTATAAACACTTTGCACAAAAAAAAAAACAAAATTAATTTAAATAACAAAATAATAATCGTAACTTAAAAAATACTTCAGTTTCTACGCTGTAAAATAAATATTTTCAAAATTGTGTTAAATTTAATTAAATTTATTCTAAATGGTAAAACAAAGATTTGAGGGTGCTAATACTTGGTGTGCCCTCCTTTAGCTTTAATTACAACTTCTAAGCGCCTAGACATTGAATGCATAAGCTTTGGTATATCATAATTTTCAGGTATTTTTTCCCACTCTTCTTTAATAAATGTTATTTGTTTTTGGTGACCTTTTTCCGACTTTTTTCTTTGGGTGGACCCATGAATTTTCTATAGGGTTTAAGTCTGGGCTTTGTGCTGGGCTATCGATCACTTTTCTACAATTATATAACAACCAGGATCTACAAATATATGCCTTATGCGTCGGGTCATTATCCTGCTAAAATTTATACTTGAGCTTTTCTGGATCAACAAAACCGAATTTCCGAGCACTTGCACTCAATTCCTTTTTTAAAATGTTTAGATAGACTTCCTTGGTCATTATATCCTCTAATATTCTTATTTCGCCAACACCCTTGCTCGAAATACAACCCCACACCATAACGGATAGTTTACCGAACTTTACAGTGGGTATTATATTTTTATTTTTTAAAGCCGCCAGGGGTTTTCGCCAAACTTTTTGAGGTCCATCATGGTAGTAAAGCATCACTTTCGTTTCGTCACAAAAAATAACATCATCTCAGTGCTCCGGAGGTAAAGAAAGGTGTTCAATGGCAAACTTATACCTATTTCAATATTTACCGCGGATAGCAAAGGTTTTTTCCTCGTAACTCTTGAAGAGTATTTATGGTTTTGTAGCACATTTCTAACAGTCTGAGAGGGATACTTACTCCACATTCATTACTGATGCTAAGTGCAATTCCTATAGTACTGAAATGTGGATTCTCATCAATCATTTTCAAAATTTTCTTTTCAATTCGCCGAGTTACTTTTTTTGGTCTGCCTGGTGTTTGTTTTGGTTCCAGTTTTCCTTCTTTTTTTAGCACTGTTAATAACATTATATACCGTCCTTAGGTTAAGAGAGAACATTTCAGCAATTTCTCTGTGAGATTTTCCTTTATAGTAATTAAAATACACCAGTTGGGTAATGTCTTTGTTCAGTCGCTTTCCTGGGTAATCATTTGTTTATTCTATGAGCTTAATTTAATGAATAAAAGACAACTGCTACTCTTAGCGTCCATATAAAACTATTATACGCAATACATATGCAAAAAACTAACGGTTCCTTCTTGTCTTTGCATTTTTGAAAACACTTTTTTTACACTGTTTAAAGTATGCAAAATTATTTTGTAGCGTTGTTGTTGTAATATGTTCATAAATTTGTCAAAGTTACGACGCCTGCTTGTCGACAACATACAAAACAACAGTTGTAAAAAAAAAATTCACAAATATAATGATATTGTTGTTGTAAATATTTATTTAAATTTAAATTTTTAAAAAATTTTTCATTTGAAAACATTTTTTTTACAAACTGTATGTACATGCATATGTCTATGTACATATTCAAGCCTTTCTTGTAAATGTCGCAAAGGTTAACTTTAAAATTTATGAGTTAATACAAATTATTATTCCTTGACGATGCCTACCTATTTTTTTTTATCTGGGACCAGCACTCAGGAGATGACCCCTACACAAGCTGGAACTATATGAAAGGGATAGTTAGTGAAACGACAGGAGGTGAAGCTTTATTAATTATTTTACAGCTCTGCTTTCGCACGTTCTTTGTTTATACTCGTAGCAGTGCTGAAGCTTCGGTTTAGTAGCCATTTTTTTTATTATTACATATTTTACTTCGCCGGTGCTACACAATACCGACGAAGGAGGGTGTTCTGATGTGATTGTGGATTGCTATCAGCTCAAGCCGGTATTGTTCAGTGACCATCGACTATGTCTTCGACACTGAAACCTTCCGACAACAACTGACACACAGAAAAATACAAGGTTTTTTTTTTTTATAATTTTAGTCTGAAACTGGAATTGAACCCAGGTCTGTTTTTTGATTTTGTAGTCAACGTGCAGACTACCATCCACCGTGCCATCGCCACCCTCTTTCGTAGCGAAATATTGAAAATAAATAATTTAAAAACTTTTTTATAAAAAAGCCCACCGCTCAAAAGAAATATAATTAAACAAATTAATAAGGGTCAAACAAAAATAGAAGTGAAAATAATATAAAGATAAATCACCTTTGAAATAGAAGGAATTTTAAATCCAAAAAAATACAGCAACATTTTTTTATAGATTTCTATAATAATGTTTGAATAATGTTTAGTTTTTTATTTATTACATTATTGGTTCATTTCAATAAAAAATAGTGGATCAATAACAACACAAAATTATTTATTAAGCAAAAAAATAAAAGCTAACAAAAGCAGCCTAAAACTAAACAGCCAAGGGGGGAAAGATCTTACAATAACAGCTTTTCACATATGTGAAATAAAAATTAACAAAACTTAAAAAAATTGTCCCTTAGGTAGATAGAAAAAAACATCTTTAAGCTATGTATAATACATAATGGCGATGGCACGATGGATGGTAGTCTGCACGTTGACTAGACAACCAAAAAACAGACCTGGGTTTAACCCCAGTTTCAGACAAAAAAAATTTTAAAATAGGATTTTCTTTTCAGTGTAGAAATTTAATATTATTTTAATGTTTCCAATTTTTTCGATTCATGCATATATATGTGACGATGGCACGATGGATGGTAGTCTGCACGTTGACTAGACAACCAAAAAACAGACCTGGGTTCAACCTCAGTTTCAGACAAAAAAAATTTTAAAATAGGACTTTCTTTTCAGTGTAGAAATTTAATATTATTTTAATGTTTCCAATTTTTTCGATTCATGCATATATATGTGACGATGGCACGATGGATGGTAGTCTGCACGTTGACTAGACAACCAAAAAACAGACCTGGGTTCAACCTCAGTTTCAGACAAAAAAAATCTTAAAATAGGATTTTCTTTTCAGTGTAGAAATTTAATATTATTTTAATGTTTCCAATTTTTTCGATTCATGCATATATGTATATGTGACGATGGCACGATGGATGGTAATCTGCACGTTGACTACAAAACCAAAAACAGACCTGGGTTCAACTCCAGTTTCAAACTAAAATATTAAAATAAAAATAAACATCTCGCATTTTTCTGATGTGTATTAGTGTGTCTTTGTGGGTCAGTTGTTGTCGGAAGGTTTCAGTGGCGAAGGCATAGTCAGTCACTGGTCACTGAACAATACCGGCTTCAGCTGATAGCAATCCACTATCACATCAGAACGCCCTCCTTCGTCGGTATTGTGTAGCACCGCGAAGTAAAATAATAATAAAAAATAAATGGCTACTAAACCGAAGCTTCAGCACTGCACGAGTATAAAAACAAAAAGAACGTGCGAAAGCAGAGTTGCAAAAATAATTAATTAAGCTTCACCTCCTGTCGTTTCTCCTACTATCCCTTTTCTATAGTTCCCAGCACAATGCTTCGCATGTGTAGGAGTCATCTCCTGAGTGCTGGTCCTAGATAAAAAAAATAATAATAATAATAGCCTTTCAGTTTTACTTAAAATTCCAAGTGCAGGCGCATTGTAGCATTGCTATTTATTCAAGCAATGGATGAACATTCGTTTATTTTCGATGTTCTGCCCAATGTGAATAGCCAAATGCTTCAGTGGGGTATGGCTTTGCATATCCAGTGCGTAATTTTTATATTTTTGAGGGTGGCGATGGCACGATGGATGGTAGTCTGCACGTTGACTACGAATCCAAAAACAGATCTGGGTTCAACCCCAGTTTCAGACCAAAAATTTTAAAATAAAAATAAACATCTCGCATTTTTCTGATGTTGCATTAGTGTGTCTTTGTGTGTCAGTTGTTGTCGGAAGGTTTCAGTGGCGAAGGCATAGTAACTGGTCACTGAACAATACCGGTTTCAGCTGATAGCAATCCACAATCACATCAGAACGCCCTCCTTCGTCGGTATTGTGTACCACCGGCGAAGTAAAATAATAATAAAAATGTGTACTAAAGAACCTTCAGCACTGCACGAGTATAAAAACAAAAAGAACGTGCGAAAGCAGAGCTGCAAAAATAATTAATTAAGCTTCACCTCCTGTCGTTACTCCTACTATACCTTTCCTATAGTTCCAGCACAATGCTTTGCATGTGTAGGAGTCATCTCCTGAGTGCTGGTCCTAGATAAAAAAAAAAAAAAAAAAAAAAGCATTTTCTATTGATAAGAAAAATCTAAAATAATGTTTGGGTGCATGTGAAACATTTCATCATCTTCTTCTACTTCTGAACTACACTAAAAATTATTATCAGTTGTGTAAATATCCTTATCAAATTTGTTTAAGAAATCTTTCAAAAAAAAAAATTTCAAAACTTTGGCAAAATTAATTTGATCTTTACAACCCATAATAAGATGTACAGAATTTAATTCATGGTATTAACTCACCGTTTACATTAGACAATGCTGCCATGACTACAGCAATACATTCATACGTTTTCAATTGTCTGAACTAGTGCCTTTAATATTTTGAAGACAGTAGATAAGACAGTTCTTTCACGCATTCTGAGAATTATTTGAAGAAGAAAAACAGCTGCTTTTGATTTGAATTTCAAAAAATATTTACTACGAAATTGGTGACGATAGCTAAAGTAGTCTGCACGTTGGCTACAAAACCAAAAATTTCATGGTTTTAATATGATTAAAAACATATTTAAATACTTTTAATTCTTTAACTTCCAAAGAAAGTTTCATTTCGTTTGCCAATTATAAAATTAGTTTGTATGTATTGTTTTCCTTATGCAAACGTGGCAGATGTAAAATAAGTATCGAAAAATAAACAATTTCCAAGAAACAAAGAAATTATTCAAATGTGCTTACAACCTTGAAATTTTGCGTACCGATCTTCCATAATCCATCTTATAATTTCTTCAATGAATATTTTTTCCAAGAAATTCTTAAGCGATTAGATACGGTAGTATCTCAGAAATGTTAACTCGCGAAAATGATAACGTTTTTCATAATGGCTAGCAAGTTGCAAATCAATATTCGCACGAAAATGTTCAAGCGCTATTATTATAAATACAAAAGAAAAGAAACAAACAAGCCTTGACCGCTTCTTTAAATCTCTATAAACTAATATTTGTATGCACAGAAAAAAAAACTGAGCGAGACTGTGAAATTAAACACGCAGTACAAACTAAACCTAAGTTCCTTTTTTGTAATAATGAAAACTATTTAAGTCTTTTAATAAAAATATGTAGAAAATTTTGTATCTAAAAAAAAATGTTTACATATTACATACTTTATTTATTCCTTTTTTTCGACTAAAAAAACCGCGCTTGGAAAAGTTACAAGTTGGAAAAAGTTAATACCCCTTGGGAGTAAATGTATTATTAATGAGTTTATTTCTTCTATTAAAGAAATGCGATAAATATTAAATACCCAAAAATAAGTTATTTTTTCCTTACTTAAGAAACTTATTTTCGCCTGCAAGTTATAAAATTTGATGAATTTCAAAGAAAAGCAGGTTGTAGAACTAAATACATAATGTGTTTGAAATGGTGATCCCATCAAAAGTACACATTTTCATATTCCCTTTTCTTATCTACGCTTTTAAACTATGAAATAGAGAAAACTAAAAGCAAAACCAAACAAATGTTTACCAAATCATATCCTGTTAAAGATCAGCAAAAGCAAATATAGTATGTGCATATACACATATTGATTTCAAAGTATATACACATATACATACATACATATGTGTCAATGTATGTAGTAGGTATATACACAATTAAACAAGTAACCTTGAAAAACATAGAAAATTAAATCTCAGGGATAGAAGAGTATAGAGTATTCAGATTATACATAGGAAATTGCAGATCGATATTTACGGTACTGCGTAAAATAAAACCAAACAAAAGCATTTTCTTTTTTCATGTCTACATTCGAGGCATAACTGCCAAAAAGCCGTAAGTGCCATTAATATTAATTTTAATTTTTTGAACAAAATCCATAGCTCTCGATCAGTCGCCTTATTTCACAAAATATCACGTGCCGTTACGATTTTACAACGGACACAATTTAGAAGTATGTACATATGTACATATCTACGTTAAGTTTGATGGAAAAAACCCTCCCCTGTAAAATTTGCTTTTTGACTCTTAAGTCCTTTTTGCCGATTACGGATCGATATACGGAATGTTTTTCTTGTTTCGATTTCATTTGAATTTTTAATGAAATTTTAAGTTATATGCACGTACTCACACATATTTTTTAAATAACTTGAAACGTACAATGTATGTGTGTACAGTATTATCTCGATAATTGAAACACATTTATAATCACGGCAGTATTTTTTTTTGTTCATTCATGCGATTGATGCGCTTTATATAATAACGGACCTTTTTGCCGTAATATGTAACTACTTTTGCAATTTATTCTGCATTATTTATTTGAGTGTACATATTTGTGATGTAGGAAGAGCGCATAATATTTGCTACTTAATAAAGTATAAACTATTTACACTGAAGAAAATACCCTTCATTAATATAACGAAATGGTTTCATTAAATGTGCTTCATTATAATAATGAAAGTTTCGATTAATACAATAAACTATTACATTAGATACATAAAATCTTGTCTTAGTTCATTATAACAATAAATATATTTTCATAGCCTAAAAGAGTTTTATTTTTAATAAATTTAAGATAAATTATAAGTAATCTGCATAATATTTTTCGAACTCAATGCGAAAACTAATTAAATTGACAGTTATTTTGCTTAAAAATGTTTTTTATTTATCACTTTATAATCTTTTAAAAATACAAATTAAAGTGTGATAAATCCAATGAAAGAATTTCATCAACACAAATAAATAATATTAATATAAAAATAATAATTTACTTGCGTATCTATGTACATATATTTGTTGTATCATTAAGCTATATTGTATGTACATTTCGCTTGTAGTTAGTTTTTTTTCTTTACATAGTAGTTAATTCCCAAAGATTTTTTGACAGCTTTTATATAAACGTATGAGATTTCTTAGCTTTTTTTCGAAATTGGTTGAAGGTCTCTTGATGTGTTAGCATAACCACCAACGAAATGTATATATAGACTAGCGTAAGTAAAGCAAGTATAATTTTTATTTTGTATGAAGGATATTTGATTGTATTGATGAAATACTTTCAATGCATTTATGACAACAAAATTATTTCATATGTGAAAGTTTTCATCAATTTTATGAATTGATTTCATTTTTGTTACATTTTATATATGAAAATGTTTCGCTAAACTAACGAAATAGTTTCATTACATTTATGGAGCACATACCCAAATGCTACTCATAAATGCAATGCAACATTTTTTATTGATCCAATTAAGGGCATCTTTTGGGTGACTTTCAGTGACAAATTTCATTGTATTTATGTGAAAATTCATTGTATGAAACAAGGATTTTCTTTTCAGTGTAGAAATTTAATATTATTTTAATGTAGAGCTGTAAAATTAAGCTTCACCTCCTGTCGTTTCTCCTACTATTTCTTTCCTATAGTTCCAGCACAATGCTTCGCATCTGTAGGAGTAATCTCCTCAGTGCTGGTCCCAGATAAAAAAAAAAAAAAAAATTTATTAAGCTTCTATTTTTAATAAAAATTTTCTTAAATACAAGTAAAATTTTTTTAATTTCTATTTTAAACAAAAACTTATTATTAGGTGTCCCCATTATCGAGATACCACTGTATATATGTATGTAGGACAGAATACAAGAATGCACGAAATATATTTGGGTTAGTAAAAGTGTCGAACTGAGTAGTATGTACCTAAACGAGCCTGAATTGTAAAAGAATTTTATTGCATTTTCGTATTTGGCTTTGGTAAAAATAGATTAGCGTGCTGTTGTTGTTGCAGCATACATATTTTAATCCTTGCTTTACATAAAGAAAATGTTAAGCGCAATGCTGCCAGATTTCTTTTTATATTGACGATTTTATTTTTCGAAATATTCAAACTGCGATTTCAGTATGAATTTCCTTAAAATGTATTTTTTTCTTTAAATCATCATCCATTCTTTTTAAATTTAAATCATCATCATTAATAAATCATCCATTTTTTTTTTTTATCTAGGACCAGCACTCAGGAGATGACTCCTACACATGCGAAGCATTGTGCTGGGAACTATAGGAAAGGGATAGTAGGAGAAACGACAGGAGGTGAAGCTTAATTAGTTATTTTTGCAGCTGTGTTTTCGCACGTTCTTTAGTTTTTATACTCGTAGCAGTGCTGAAGCTTCGGTTTAGTAGCCATTTTTATTATTATTTTACTTCGCCGGTGCTACACAATACCGACGAAGGATGGCGTTCTGATGTGATTGTGGATTGCTATCAGCTGAAGCCGAGGTATTGTTCAGTGACCAGTGACTATGCCTTCGCCACTGAAACCTTCCGACAACAACTAACACACAAAGACACACTAAAGCACATCTGAAAAATGCGAGATGTTTATTTTTATTTTAAAATTTTTTTGTCTGAAACTGGGGTGAACGCAGGTCTGTTTTTTGGTTGTGTAGTCAACGTGCAGACTACCATCCATCGTGCCATCGCCACCCTCAAATTTGTGTATTTTATGAGAAGCAAAAAAACTAAAAAAATTTAAGAACAATCGGCATGAACTTCAAGTCTCTAGATATAAATAAAACTAAGAAAAATTATTTTCGAATGTTTAGTGAAGAACGGTTTATCAATGGAGAACCGTAGCAACATTAATGTTAATGTCAATTTTAATTCTAGAATTTTAATTCGTGAACCAAAAGTTGATGGTAACCCCTGCTTTACATACATAGTAAAAAACGTGAGCTTTTCCAAATTTAATTTTTCTGCTGTAATGATTTTTACTCTTTTAAATATGTATAAAAGTTATAAAGATGGTTTTTAAACAGCTTAATTGCGCAAATACATATTTTTTATTCATTACAACAACCTTTCCTTATTGCTAATTCCTATTTATTTTCATTTGATCAGATTCAAATATTTTTTATTCATGAAAGTATTTCCTTGAAATTTAATTGTAAATAAAAATTTTAATGAAGCACATGACTTCCTTGACAATTTTATGTTCGATTACACAGAAAAATTAAATTCAATTTAAAAAATGTCGTCGAAGCATAGGCAAATCGACCGACATTGTCTGATTAAGACAATTCTGACAAATGTCTGACTTTATTGTAGTAGTGTGCGGACAGATTTCCGTTAGAAATCTCTGGGCGTTTTATGATCGATTTCGTATTGCTTTGTCGGAGGGATTCTGACTGATTTCGTACAGATGCTTCTAATTTCTTATAATTAATTTGAATTTTCCTGTTCATACCAAATGATAAATAATGACATTTTGTAGTTATATTGTATATTTCATTCCAAACTTGCATACAAGTGAAGAGAAAATATATACATATAAATATATAATATAAGATTAAATTAGAAAATATATATTAAAATATAATATTCATCTGTAGCAATGTAACAGATAAGTTTTACTTTGTAAGATCTTGTTTTGTTGAATATTTCAAAAACAACAAGCTGCTCTTTGGGCGATGCAAATAAAAAGTATTATTTAATGTTTTATTCAACGTTCCACTGATCTTCTTCAGCTTTATTAAGGATAATTTTTATTATTTTTTTTTTTTTATTTATTTATTTATTTAATTTGCAATACATAAGAAGCCTGTTTGGCCAAAAATACATATATTGGAAGATTAACTTCATGCCTATATATGTATACATATGTAGGTTTTTAATTTAATTTAATTTTATTTAATATATAGTTTCTCGTCAATTTTTACAATACTATATATATTAAACAAAAAGTTTTCATACTTTTAAACACAAATTATTAAAATAGAAGCAAAATAATTTTAAAAAATATACAGCCGAATACTTAAAACCTAATAGCGCAGTTGGAATTAATTTCCTTAGCCTTTTCAAAAATTTTGTTGACGATCTACTGATGAGTTGGCATATTAGCAGCCTCAATAATCAATTTTATTCATATTATTTTTTTTTTTAATTCAAAAAATGAGAATATCATAAGGTAGGTTAGGTTAGGTGGTGGACTGTACCCGAAGAAGAACGTTCACTTAGGCCACAGCTTATTCCCTTTGTGATACATTGTTATCGTTAGGTATGTAATAACGCTTCCATATATTTTCAAAGTAAATTCGTTTAATATATAAATAAATAATTTTCATTTCCATACATATGTGCGGGCTGAAAGAGTAGCTTTACCCTTAGACGCCTTATTATTCTTAATACACTTAGCTTTTGATTAATGGTATCGACAATCCATTAATTAAAATCGTTTTTTTTTTAATTATTATATTAATTTGTTATATAAGATCAGCTCTAACAATATGTTGAAAAAGACATCTTCCATAAGTGATTTATAAATTAAATGAGAATTATCATATACCTTTTATTTTATTTTGCCGATTTTACAAATATTCATCCTAATTTTATACGATTTTGACGATTTTACTTAGTAAAGTAAGGTAGCAACAGTTCTTCGGCACTTGCAATCCTGTGCGCACGCACACATATTTACTACAAACACTTTTTGTATTTGCAGACACATACATATTTCAAATTCACATTCTATGCCAGCACTTTCCTTTTGAAAAACTTTAAAATTTTCATTATCACTTTATAATTTCACATCCTGTCTCTTTTACTCTTTATTGCCTTGAAGGAGAGAGAGTGGGTAACAAGATTTCCTTTGAATTCCTTATGACAGATGTGCGCAGGCGTAATTCACCCATACAGAGACACATTAAAGAGATTTTCATTTGTGTGTGTAAGAGAGAGTTAGAAAATTCGACTTTTTCGCTTTTATTTTCCTTTGTTTTTTTCTTCTTGTAATAAACTACTGGCATTTTGTGTTTGTTTTGTTTTAAATGTAGGTCTGTTTAAGCTACAATTTTCAGTGCTAAAACGTTTGTAGAGCAGTAAGGAGCTTCGTCCTAAACTTTCTTTCTAAATGCAACTGTGAAAAGTGATATTATTTGTGAAAGGAAATAAAGTGAAAAATTTATTTAAATTTTAGAAGTTTTAACAACGACAGGAGTTTATTAAAATTTACTAATTTATTTAAAATAAAATTTCAAAAAATAAACAAAAAATTTACATATAAAACTTTTGAAAGTTTTAGTGAAATAAAAATAATTGCAATAAATTTTTAAATGCATACGGGTTGAAATAGTTTTTTTTTTAAATGCATGTGTATTGTTATTTATATTGTTTTATAATTCTCGATGCTTTTTAAATAATTTTTAAATAATAATATATCTCTCAATATCTATGAAAATGAGTGAAAAATAAAAAAAATTTTCTAAAATAATATATTTCTCAATGTCTATGAAAATGGATGAACAATAAAAAATAATTGCCGATGGCCTGAGCAGTCAGTGCTATCAATAAATATTAAATTTATATTTACATATATAATTTTTACATCAAGTAAATAAATAAATAATTTTTGTTGTCGTTTTCACTCTTCGTGATAAACAGTTATGCCATAACGTTCGATTTTAAATCAACATGGCGTTAAACTTCGATTCCAATGTTCTCTCCCGAGTTTTTTTTAACGGTAAACAAACACAAAAATAAGATTAAATAAATTAGTCACTTTACTTAATAACATGCAAAATTGTATTTGTCGCTGTTATCATTCGAACTTATCATATAAAAATTCATCCATGGATTTTATTCCATTTTGTGTACAATTGAAACTTAGAATTTTTTTTTTTTTTTAGCAAAATACTTGATGAAATATATCAGTCCACTAGCACTGATATTCAACGTTATTAATATTCTATGTAAACAATTGGGCTCGTATGTATTTATGTGTGTTTGTGCATTAATTCATAAGACAAAACTAGGTCAGGTAAATAGTACCTCGAAACATGATCGTGCATGAAACGAATTATATATTCTATTTAAAAGTGGAGCGCATTTATTGACATGTTCTACGCTACGTTCAGAGTAAACCTCTCTACTGTTCCATAAATTAAACATGAACAATGAATGTGCCACAAATTCTTTTTTTATAAAATATAGGCAAAATACTGTTGCCTATTTACTGTGCACTATGAAGGAGGGGTCATATGTCATCCGTTTTTGCATATTGAAAATTAAGTTGACAAATATCGTTTTCCTCACCGTCACTTTCACTCCTTTCCAAAAGTAAAATTCCCATGTTATTCAAAGATGGGCTTTTTTATTTACGGTAACTTCAGAATTAGCATTTGGGATACGAGAAACTGCTGGTTCTCAAGCAGATTAAAAATGTTACGTATGATACGAATTATAATGCACAATTGCGAACATTTAAAAATTAATATTCCTTACATTACTAAAGAATAACAGATCCATGAGTAACTTCAGTGGTCTGCTGTGCGCAATAACATATTTATCGCTTCGTACATGATTAGATAATACCACTCTTTTCACATAACTTTTTCTCATGGAATCAAAGCGGCCACTTATTATTCCCTCACGAAATTCATTACAAAACAGGAGAAATTTTATTTTTTGATATATATTTATTAAGCCTGAGGTCTTTTTTTTTATCTTATTTTGTTTTTTTATTATTCGATATTTCGTTAACAGCTTGTTAACATCATCAGGAATAATAGGAAATTATTTATTAAAAATTTTATTATTAAATTATTTATTGCATCTGCAGTTGAACAATTGACTTAACAATAACTTTTTACGGCTGTCACACTAATTGCGAACGAAAATTTATTTCAGGTAAAACTGAAATTTGTTTTTGTTTTCATTATAAACAATGTAAAGAAGTTACCCTGCCTGGTCTACGATATCAGATGATATCGATATTTAAAATATTGTTTTTGTTTTGAATGTAATTCAGGGACAACCCGATATCGTGTGACATCGTGGGCCAGGCTGTTCCTTGCCGTTTAGTGCGACAGGCCGTTAATGTATATTTTAGCTATCGGAAATACATTGGCAAACTTTGAAAATGTAAATTAAGAGAAAAATCTTAATCACCTATACGAAATTGAATTAAAAAAGTTTAAACTTACTATACTCTCCAATATTCATTTTATTTCCATTTCTCACATATCACATGAGAAAGTTTAGAAGGAAAGAGTACTGCACTTTAAACATAAATCTCAGCACTCGCAATTACTTCAACTAATTATTTTAACTAATTCGCAATTTATTCTTCTTCTTTTCAGCTTTATCATCCTGTAGAATTCAATGAAAATTCATTAGTCAGCTTTAAACTAGCTAGACTAAAAGTCAATTGGATTATATACATATATGGAATTTTTTCCGAAATCAAAACTAATCTATTTCTCTCTTTTTATAGGTATGCTCTTTTCGTAAAATGGATTTTAGCAAAAAATGGGTAGTAAAAAGGTAATAGAATTTAAGCTATAAACATCGCAATGGATTTAACAGCTCATCATTACATCATCATTGTAAGCCTTCCAAAAAATCAAAATCATCAAAAATTAATCAGACATTTGCATTGGTTAAGAAGACTTGAGCATTTTAGTTTTAAATTTAAAGAAGCTTAATATTGAAGAATAATTAAATTCTACAGATTGAATTATTTGAATTTTCTTAAAACCCGCTTATGACACGTATTTTTTTTCCTAAATTGCCACACATACAACTTTGGAGCAGAACAAATATGGACTTGACGTTGCCTATGACTTTCTTCACTATATCTTAGTTCAGTCATCTAAGTGCCTGTAATGAACGTACTTAAGTTCTTTTTGAAAAAAGTAAACTTGAAAAAGAATCGTTACTCAAATAACTTGAAAAATTACCATTAATATGGAGTGAAAATCATTCAAAAGAAAATTATATATGAATAAAATATTGCCAAAAAAAAAAAACATTGCTTCAAAAATATTTTTGAGGATGTGCGTTTTATTTTTAGTAAAAAATTTTTAAAAATTATTTATATTGTAGTAATTGTAGTTCAAATGAAAATCACTAAGGGTCTCTTTCACCAAACATATTTAAACACAATTTAATTTAATTAATGACCTTTATTTAAAGTATGTTTAAAAAAATTTTATTTTCACCAACTGAAATAATGAAACACAAGAAAGTATGGTAACGCTCTGATATTTAATATGATAGCGTCAACTTACAGCTTTTTAAAAAGCTGTTTAAAAGCTGTTTTAAAGCTGTTTCATGCTGTTGCAAAATCAATATTTAAATGCAGAGTGCTGGCTACTTAAACAGTATTTAAATATTCAATGAGTATATCTAGATGAAAATGAAAATCGACATTTAAATATGAAGTGATATTTAAATAGAATTGGTGAAATAGGCTCTAAGTGTTCATATACTCGTATATTTATTTTCAAAATTAAATTTTAATAATTAAAATTTATAGTATATTGCATGTCTTTCCTCTAGAGTATTACTTAAATTTTATTGTTGTTACCTTACAATAGTAGACCTAATAAACTAAATATTTAATAGATGTAGAATCGAAATATACATAAGTGTATATGCTCAACCTAACTATTATTTCAATATATGTACATACTCGTATGTATATAATTGCAGAGGTTAAATAATATGCATATGTAACTTAACCATACGCACATGCATACAATATACATATTCTACATAGAATGTATGTATGTATAGTTAACAATAACATTATTTTAAAGATTTCATTTTCAACAATTAATATGTTTATTCTCTTTTCAAGTAAATTGAAATATACATAACAATAATACTATACCACAAAGTTTGCTATTTCAAATCCAACAAAATTTAACAATTCATTTGCTTTTTCATAATTTTCATAGAATAACAAAACCATGTACATACCACATATATACATATGTATGTATTTACATACATTCAATATTCACATAAATAACATTTAATAAATTGAAACTAATTTGAATATTTCGACTATTTACAGGTTTATTTAATAACATATATCAAGGGTACAAAGAAAATACCGCTCCGAAAAAATCGACTAAAATAAAGAAAACCAATTCTCGTTCTGTTCTAAATAATAAACGGAAACGTCCAGTTGATCGAAAAGACGTGAAAGGCAATGTTGCGGCAAGCACTAACGCCATGAGAAATACCAACCGTCCACTTATATCTCTTACGGAGGTATCCGAAATGTTGTACGAAATGTACAGAGCCAATGCTGCGGCCCAAACGGCAGTGTGTCAATTGACTGATCAGCAGCAGTCTGCTATACAATATGTTCAACAAAATGCACCCACTTTTGCAGAAACAAATGTACCATCTGGCATTACAGCTGTAGCCACTAATGGTACTGCCTCTAATACGTCTCCAAAAAACTTGCAAAGTGATGAAATGGTGAATAGAGTATCGACCGCACCATTTCATCCACACATTAAGACTACCGATTCCAATAGCAAAGTGCCATCGATTGACAATAGCCAGGTAAGCAGTATGCCAACAATTACCGCAATACCAACATCAGTATTAGTACCGACTACCAGCTCAGTAGCAGGAGGATTCGATATGAAACCTATAGTACATCCAGCATCTGGATTAATTATTGCACCTTCTACTAGTGTTATCAGACCGGTGCCCGTTGCAGATGCACCATCAAGTTCACAAGCGGCTGCTATAGCCGCCGCTTTAATACGTGACGGCTACCACAGTTTCCAACAGCAAATTCGTGCTCAAGAAATAATAAAATTCCATGCGAGTACAATGAATAATAACGCGAATGCCAATGATAACTCAGCTACGCAAAGTTTTGGAAGTTTAATGGGGCAACAAAGAAGCCCTACATGTGATATGGATACCACGCCCGAAAATAATAACGGCGATGGGGATAATAGTTTTGAAGATATTCATTTAATGGAAGCCTCCAGAACACAGCTTCCCCAACTGCTGCAAATGGTTCAAAATTCTTCACCCAATGTACCACCCTCGGCTGAGTATTACTCCGATGACTCTCAAAAGTACTTAAATTTGGCTCAAGCCCAGGCTCTTTGTAATGTCACACTGCAAGATAATGAAGCCGACACAGTATCAAATGGTAACGAGAATAATGAGGTGTCTACCGAGCGAGAGGAGAGACCACCTATGTTTGATTGCAATAGCTGTGGTAAAAAGTATCGTTGGAAATCCACTTTAAGACGCCATCAAACATGCGAATGTGGTGGTAAAGAACCTGGCCACCAATGTCCCTACTGCTCCTACAAAGCTAAACAACGTGGTAATTTAGGTGTACACGTACGCAAGCATCATCCACACTTACGCCAACTGACTAGCAAACGTCGTTCAAAGTACTCGACTAAAGTCGAAGAATCGCCATCAGTTAAATTGGAAACAACTTCCAGCAGTGCCAATATTTCAGATGATTCGAATAGTAAATTAATTATAGATTGTTCCAAATGAGTGTGTGCCTATTTGATAGCACAATCATGGGAGAATGATAGATAACAATTGTTGAAAATGTTGCAAGAAAATTAGCGGAGTATAACAAAATTTTAAATCAAAAAATTAAAATTATAACTTCAAACCACCATTTGGCAAATATTGAACTATAACAATTTAGTTCTAACATATTATTAACGAATTATTTAAAAAAAAAAGTTTAAAAAGACTTATTTCTCAAAATTTTTTTTTATTTTTTTTTTTTACTTTATTACACGAATTACGAATGTATGGAAATTTTATATAAAATTGACAAGAAAGCGAGAGGGAAAGATTTCACTCATTCTTAACAAGCAATTTACATATTTCATTTCCATGTGCTTCAAGATACTCAAAAATTGATAATTGTATAAATTTTCAAGTCAAGGTTCTTCACATTCATTTTACTTTTTTATTATTAATGCTAATGTATAAAATTGTTTATATAAACAAAATCTCGTCAACTTAACATTATATTCAAAAAATAAAATAACTTAAACTACTCTCATATAGAGACATTATAAACAAACAAAAATTAACAAGATGGAGGAATTGCAAATCCTCTCATTGGTAAAAACTAAGAGCATTTCAGCATTTCATATGTGTGCTTTTTGCTATATATACATATGTAAATATGCATACATAAATGCATACAACATTATACTATTTTATAAATTGATAATTATTTATAAAGAATTTAATGGTATTTTTTTTAATGGTATATCGTTACAAGATTGTAATAATTAATAATTTAACTTTTTTTGTATATAAAAAAATTTTCAATGCAACATTTCAACAATTCATTCTCCTAATCCGCACAGCCAAAGTTTGTTTTTTTCGTTTTTTTTTTTATTAAATTATTTTACATTACGTGCCAGATTAAATCTACTTAAAATTTATTAAAATCCTTGCCGTTTGGATCAAAAATATTCCGTTGTTATTATTAACAATTTTTAAGTACATATTTTAGTTAAACAAAAACCAATTAAAGTCATCTACGCATTTATAATGCGCAGTAGAGAAAAAAACAAATTTTTTAAACTGTTCGCAATAAAAAAAAAAAAAAAAGTCTTAATTGAAATTTTATATTATATGCAGCAAGGAACTACTTCTATCAACATTAAAATCAACATTTAAAATCAAAATTAGTTGTAAGAGATTTCCCAATTTAAATACATAATAATACACATATATATTACATATACATATACATCTTCATATATATAAAGAGATTAGTGCAGCATATGTTATGTTGAGTATGTTATGTTCGGTCGGCAGATTGCTGGATGTAAAGTTAAAGAAATGTCCCAGCCCACTTGGGTCCAATTTATTATGCTCCCATTGTGATATCTGTTGTCAAAAAACGTTCAAGGGTTGCAGTGACACAGACCAAACTACAGCTACAAAGAACTAAAGAATTTCATTTGAACCTAAATTTTTTACTACTCTTTGATCATTTTGGGATATTTTTTACAGTTTAAATAACATTTTTCATCGATGCTTAATACATTAAATAAAAATCTTACCCAACTTAAAAAATTAACTAAAAAGTAAAAAATAATAAAACTTGAGCTTTGTATACGTTACTATTCAACTGCTTGAAGTCGGTGCTAAGTAGTAAGAACAAAGTTTATAGTCGTTATTTATTTACTAGGCCTTGAGGAACTGATATCCTCAAATATGCTGTATTAATGTCTGGTTTTGTTATATGTAATACGTTTTATTCATACATTCATACATAAATATATTTTTATGTTTTCCTAACATATAGTATTTCGAACTTGGCACCGACTTAAGGTCTTCAATAGCAACGTACAGATACCTAAAATTGTATTATTTTTGACTGTTAGTTCCTGTTTTGAAGCCGACTTAATTTTTTCTTAAAAATTTTTATTTAACACTTTTTAGTGTCTTATTACGTTAATCTTTTTAAAATTTTTAATCTATTCTTGACTCGATTTTAATTTAACGTATTAAAAAAATTTTACTAGGGAGAGCTATATTCACCCGATCCGTCGCATTTAAAAAGGACCACACTGTAAGGACGGCCCTTCCCATGAAATAACTATCATCAAAATCGGTGCATTTAAAAAAAATCTGAGGACTGAGAGCTGTATTCGCCCGATCCGCCCACCATTAAAATAGGATCACATGGTAAGCACGATCATGCCAATGAAAAATGAATCGTCAAAATCTTTCGACCCTATAAAAAATTCTGACGAAGGGCAACTATGTTTCCAATGAAAAAATAATCTTCAAAATCGGTTGACCCAGTCAAAACTTCTGTTTAGGGGGAATTGTATTAGCCCGATCCGCCCACCATTAAAATGGAACCACACTGTAAGCACAACCTGTCCAAGGAAAAAAGAATCATCAAAATCGGTTCCCCAGTAAAAAGTTCTGAGCTAACAGATATAAAAAAAAATATAGTCGAATTCAAAACCCTCTCCTTTTTTGAAGTTAGTTAAAACAAAGGATCAAAAAAAAACACAAAAACATTAAACTCCATAGAAAAATGTTACACATATTCTTCAGGAAAAATCAACGCAACCAACACAAATTTTTCATATTTTTTATATTATAGTTTTGAGATTTTCCTTGAACACGAGAATATGTTTCATTATAAATTTAATGGAACATGTTTTTATTTGCATCTTTTTTTTTAAACGTTAAAAATATATCTTATATGTATGGACTGTATATCATTCGATATGTATTTTAAAATCATTTTTAATACAAGATCAACATTTTTAAATTTTCATCAATCAATTAACCGAATTATCAAGCTTTTACTGTATTTAAATTCATTAAATATTTTATTATGGTCTTTATTTCTTTTGTAAGGTAAAAAAGTAAAATATTAAATACACCAGCTTGAAATAAAGTCATCGATATGTATTAATTTTTACTTAATCACACAATATACTTTGTTGTTGCTAAGAATTATTTTTTCTTTTTTGTTAAATGACAAACAGGATTTATTTAATTAAAATCGTTCTTGAAGTCACAAAAAATAAATTTCGAAATCCAACGGACGTGTCGCTGCACTAAACTTTTAACATTTAAGTACTTTCAATTGCAAATTATTTCATTTCATTACTTTTTTTTAAGTAATTAATAATTAAAATTATATTATTAATTGACCTTTTTTATTATATTTGTTGATATATATTTATTAAGCCTGGAATTCCTGATGATGTTAACAAGCTGTTAACGAAATATCGAATAATAAAAAACAAAATAAAATAAAAAAAGACCTCAGGCTTAATAAATATATGTATATCAAAAAATTAATAATTAAGTTACAAAAATATAAAATACACACAATAACGATTTAGCTTTACTTACTACAGGGAAGTAAAGTATTTTCAACCAAATTAAGAAAACCAAAAAATATATTTCAATCTACATATACATACATAGATATATACATACATTCATACACATATTTTAATCATGTGCAATTTTTTTTTTATTAATTTAAAGTAAAATGAATTTTTTTTTTATTTTCATAAAATTTCGAATTCAATGAATTTCATTAGATTGAAAAACAATTTTAATTTAATGGATACTTTCAAGGAACGGTCAGACGGGTCAAATATTTAAAGTAACGTTCTAGGCCACCATTTCATTTCGCCTACGTACATACATATAACTATGTAGGAAACGCTTTGTATTATATATGATAAAATATTGATAAAATATTTATATTTTAAGAAAGAAGAAGAAGAAAAAGATACTCCTGTATTGATCCTAATTTCATTTAAAAATGGGGAAATGTTAAACGTTACTGACCTTTTTTGGCATTGCCACATGTTACGACACATGTCTTTGTCAAAGAAAAACACAATGTACATAACCCTCATTTGTGAACTATTCATTTCTGTCAATTTTTTTAATACAAGGTGGACCAAAATGACCGAAGGAGTTTGAATTTAAAAAGCCATTGTGTCCTTCGCAGTGTGCGCTGTAGCTCCATGCTGTTGGTACCATACTTGCACTTGGTTTTCCACGACTGACCTTAAAAAATTTCCAACATTTTCCGATATCTAATAACAGTGATGCAAACGGCGACACCGTGTAGAAATTATAATAAAAAGTTTATAAAGACTTCAAGCACCTTGGCTTCTTTTGGGCCAGTCTGTATATGGCGCTCTAAATTGTTCCCTGTAAAGATGTTTCAATGCAAGAAAGATGTTTTAACTTAAATTAATAAACCTTTTAAGAGATTAACAATAAAATTTAACAATATTTGTACTGATAATTATGGAAACAGAGATTTTATTATAATATTTATACATTTTATTATGCTAGACTAATGTTCAAATGATCTTTATTTTACTACTAAGACTGATTTTAAACTTTTGATATTAAAGATTTATAAAATTATTTTATTAAGTACAATTTTTATGGAATGTGGAAATTTTTTTATCCACTTCAAGCACTTAAACTCAAAAATTATGTTTATAAACTTTCTTGATGTTTATATCTTCAACTGTTTTATTTTCATTTGATTTATACATCCGTACATATATATGTACATACACAAAAAATTCATTTGTATTTTTTAAGAGTTTAAAAAAATGCACAAATCAAAATATAGTTTTAGTTTTACGAAAAAGTTTTCAATTTATTATTAAAAATTTTTATAATTTATAATTGAATAAAACTTCATTTCATTTTAATTTTACAATTTCATTGAATTAGTGAAGTGAAAAAAAAATATTACCGCAATGTTTCCGGACAATAATTAGTTGCCACTAAGTTTGATAAACATACTACATACATATGTATATACAAATATATATTTATATACATATGTACATGCTCGTAGAATAGTAGAGACTTAAAAAACAATTAAATATTTCCTATCCCAGCAAAAGAAAACAGAACAATAAGAGAGCATCAAAAATAGCAAGCAAACATTAGGTCCATTTGTTTGATTTTCCAGTGAAATCCTATTTAATTTAAAACATTTGTTCTCGAAAATATCTCTAACACAAAAAAGTACGCGAATAGAAAAATTGGCAAAATTTTAAAATTATTCAAAACAACTGATCACTAAAAGGGTGGCGATGGTCGAAGTAGTTTGGCACGTTGACTACAAAACAAAAAATTTTTCCTGGGTTGAACCCCACTTTCAGACTCATAAAAGAAAAAAACATCTCGCATTTTTCTATCTCTGTGTCAGTTGTGGAAGGTTTCAGTGGCGAAGGCATAGTCACTGGTCACTGAACAGTAATGGCTTCAGCTATATCCAATTCGCAGGCACATCAGAACACCCTCCTCCGTCGGTATTGTGTAGCATGTTTATTAAAAATTGTAAACTTTTTGTTTCTTTAATATTGTTTGTTTATTTTTCAATATGTTTTTCTCTTCTACTGGATTCTACTCGCAAAAATTCGTTCAGTAAAAATTTGCAACTGTCAGAAAAGAACTGTTTTTTTCCTCTCACGTATTTCAAATGTATTTCAGTAAAATCCAATACAAAATTTTTGGTTTAAGAGAATACAGCTATTGTAATTTGTTGGGGTTTTAAGAAATGCTTTTTAACTTACAACAAGTGCGTATACTTAGATTTTCTGCGGAGTGATTAAAAAAGTAAAATGTACAGGTTGACATATGGAAAATTACAGTAGACTCTCGATAATTCGAAATTCAAGGGACCGAAGAAAAAGTTTAAATAATCGAGATTTAAAATTAACAAAAGTTTAATTGAAAGCAAAGTAAAGGGTGGCGATGGCTCAAAGCAGTCTACACTTGACTTGAAAAACAAAAATTTCCTAGGATCGATCACAGTTTCAGACTAAATCATAACAACATCTCGCATTTTTTCTGATGTGCATTAGTGTGTTTGTGTGTGCTTTAATATGTGTTTCAGTGGCGAAGGCATACACACTGGTCACTGAACAAAATACGTGCAAAAGCAGAGTTTAAGATAGTCAAAGTTCACCTCCGGTCATTTCTCTAACTATTCCTTTTCTCTAGTTCCACCACAATACATCGCATATGTAGGACGCATCTCCTGAGTGCTGGTACAAGATAAAAAAGAGCATTATAAAAGCATGGCGACAGTAAAGTAAACGATTTAATTTTTTGTTTGTTTCAATTACATTGACATTGCGAGTTAAGATTATAGAGTGTAAAAAAGCTAAAGTTCATTAATGATTACAATGTTTTTATTTAATATTTTGCATAAAACACAGCACTTTACAACTAGGTTCCAGATAAAAAAGAAAACTTATGTCGTTCAAGTGACCTCCTACTGGCTCGGCAGGATCCCAATCTTTAAACAAAATTATCAATCACGTACATGATACTTAAATTTTGGACACCCTTTATTTATGGATCGACTATGGATCGCAACCGAAATCAAGTTGCATTGCCAGACGACAATTAAAACTTTGCGTTTGCCAGAAAATCGCTAGAACGCAATTAAAATTTATAATTACATATTCGATTATTTCCCGAATGAAACCAAAGGCAAATGAATGTATGTAGATCATCAGTAGACAAAAACCCCCAAATCTAAATGTATAAAATTGAAAGATATGTAATCGTATGACTTGAGAACGGCTGAACCGATTTTCTTGAACTTTTTTGGTAGGTCCGAAATTTTGTATGAAAAAAAACTTAGAAAATTTTCCGGGAAAAGTCGGAAAATTAAACAAGTAATTGATGTTGTTTTCGCATAAAAGAACTAGTTCATAAAGATTGCCTCCAACGGCTACAACTAGAAGTTTTGAAATGCGGTACGTATCGTTCGATGTTTGGATCCACTAAGAAAGGATTTTTGGATACTTGACTGCTAAGGGGGTAAAAAGGGGTAAAATCGATAATTCAGTATCTCACATCTTAAGGAACAGAACAAAGATTGTTTCCGTAATCTTAGAAAAAACTCGAATGTATTTTCGTACTTTTTCGAAATTCGAACATACATACATACTACACGTATATAGCGAATATAGAGATAAGGGATAGCGATAGAGATAGAATTAGAGATAGAGAGACAGGTGGCGAAGCTTCAATATCTTGCAGCTCTGCTTTAGCACATTTTTTGCTTTTATAACAAGGAGACGTATTAAATTTTGGAGCTTAGTTTTAGTAGCCATTTTTTAGTAATTATTTTACTTCGCTGGTGCTACACAATACCGACGAAGGAGGACGTTCTGATGTGCCTGCGGATTGGTTACAACTGTAGCCGTTACTGTTCAGTGACCAAATACTATACCTTCGCCACTGAAACTTTCCAACAGCAACTGAAACAATGACACATTAATGCACACCATAAAAAATGTGAGATGTTGTTATGACTTTTCAGAAAAACTGCGTTTTGAAAAAGGTACTCTTCTTAATTTTTGGAAAAAGGCCTGGTGATATAACATAAAAATGTTTCTTTAAGTTCGTTATAAATATATTTATGTTTTAGATATATTTGTGCAATGGCTATTTATCCATATAAAAAAACCTTTGTGTAATATTAAATTATTACTAATCAACGCATTATTTTATGTTTTAAAAAAAGATTAAAGCTTTTACGTGGATTTTTATTACAAGTCATAAATTGAAGAAGCCCAAAATAAGAATGTAATTTTTTAACGTTGCCTACACAGGTCGCTGTTACACCAGGCAAATAAGTTGTAGTATGTAGTGATTACTACGCATATTATGTACAATCAAATTTGATCGAATAAATTGACAGATTTAAACCTTATTCGAAAATAATCAGGAACGTTCTAAATATCTGCCAGTGATTTGTAATCTAATGTCAGTTAAACGTGGACATAATATACCCTGGATAGTCTGCAAATATCGTCTTATTCTTTTTAACCAGATGCTATCTTAAGTTTCTGTGCCATCTGATCAACGCAGTTACCCAGCTTAAGGTAATCCGGCGTAACAACGTTTCTCATTATTTTCAAAAAGTACGTAACAAACGAAAAATGTTATAGTGATATTGTAACTTCTTGTCCTTTTTTTAAAGTGTTATAAAATGGCTTTGTAGCAGATTAATAAAGTGCAAATGATCTAAATGAATAGGGCAAGAAATGCAGTGTACTAACTACAATTAGTATTGTACTTGTTATTTTTCATTGAATTCTACGGTAAAAATTATTATAATTCCTTTTTTATTTTATTTTGCACCAATGTTTAATTTGGTATTTTTTTTAACGGCTTAATATGAAATTTGTTGGATTTAAACCTGAACCAGCAGTAGTTATGCTTCTTTTACTTCTCTTTTCCCTTTTGCTGGGATATATGTGATTTCGTTGTCAAATTTTTTCATGTTAATAAATCGTAATCTTCCACTTAAGTCATATCGAGTTAAAATACACAAGTCATACTTAATTATAATAAGTTTTAGTATTAAATGTTAACCAAAAAATATATGTACATACATTTATACATATACATATATGTAATTGTTAAAAAATAAATGAATAAAATTATAAGAAGCCATAAATGAAACGATAATTAAAAATAAATAACCAAATATTAATGTAAAACTAAGCTTTTCCTAGTAATAGAATTATATAAACATAGTGTATTATATACATATTACTCAATAATATTCCTTGAACAGAGATAATTACGAGTAAAAACTCCAAAAAAATATTTCTAAGATATGCCATTTAATGTTTAACAAATTAAATTAAATTAACTATTAAAGTAAGAAAGAAATCAAACTAGAAATGTTAAAAAAGCATCCATAAAATATTGTAACTATTATTAAGAAATTTGTTACTTCGCAATTGTTAGATGATTAGTAGATAAACATATACTACATATATACTTATTATATATTATATAAGTATATATATATATATATATATATGTAATTTTTGTTTTGCTATTGAACGTATAAAAAATTAGTCAATCAAGTTTTTTTATTTTTTTACTATTGTAATGTTTTGAAGTTACTTATGTATATTCTTAGATGCTAAAAGAACAAAAAACAAATAATTGATTAAAAAATTTAAACAAATATTTTCAATATAGTACATATCAACTCATTTAATAATTTCGCAACTTTTTACCACTATTAACTTATAACCGCTTGATTTTTGAAGCCAGATTTCTAATACCAATATATTCTGCAAAATGAGTTATTTGAATATAAATTGTTAGATACATACATATTTATGCAGTGGAATATTTCGAAATCCTTTTTATGCGTTAGTTAAAATTTTTAAATTTTACATATGCTAATGATCGATAACATACAGGTAGTCAAAATTATATGTTATAATTTCTAAAAAACAAACTAAATCAAAGACAAAATTGTAAATTACACTGACAAACACTAACAGAACGGAACAATAAGATGTTTTCGAAAGTTGCTACAGGTGCTGAATTATTTTAGGGTTTTATAAATTTTTTTTATGCTTTGGCAACTAATGGCTCGATTGTGGAAGGCAAATGGCAACTATATATACATTTTATATACATATTTCCAAAATACCCGCAATTATTTCCTTATTTTTTTCCTGCTTCACAAGGCAGCTACTTAATAGATATATCATATTTAATAAAGAAAAACAATATACATATATGATTCTAATTTTAAAATGGTTCTTTTTCCCAAAAAAAAAAAATATGTGAAATGTATTATTACATACTTTATGATATTCTCGTAAAGTATTTTTTATAAAAGCAAACTCAATAATTGAGGAGGGAAGCATACCCTTTTAGTACCATTTCGCTAATGCTTAGTTAGCTCATCATTGGATTTTTCCTAATTTCTAATTACAAATCCAAGATTCTTATATTGAAAATCCAACTAATCAATCGAGAATTAAGTGGAATACCGAACACAAAACCAAAAATCTATAAACAAAAATCATATATATAAAGAGATATTCCCAACACAAATTTACTTATTATACAATAAAAAACAATGTTTTAATTTTTTACGTATTTATGAAAACGAAGGTGAATAACCAAAACAAAAAAGGTACGATTTGAAAAATGTGTAAATTTTCACTTTCGAAAATTTTCTGTGACACACCTGTATGTGCGAAAAAATAAAAACTCTTTAATGCGCGACTGATTTTTATTTCTAAAAATCAAAAATTATGTTTCCCGAAAAGAATTTAATTTTGAAAAGTGAAAAATACAACTTGTATTGTTTCTTAATCTTATTTTTTAATAATGCCGGATTTTTTAAACAATTTATTGTCATGTAGTTATGGCCGCGGAAAATATATTTGCACAATGTTTAATCAAAATTTTTAACTTTTGTTTTTAATTGCTTATGATTTCATCAATTATTATTTTCTTATTTAATTCTTTTTTTTTCACAGAAATCACATCAGCAATTTAATAAAAATAAAATGCCATTGTATTTAAATATAAAACATAATTAAAGTATCCTAATTGTTCAAAACATTATTCTACATAACAAACCTAGTAAAACTGAAAAATCTTTTTTGCAGATATTTTTATATGGATTGCAAATAAATGTACTTTTTTTTTAAATTTTATTTCATAATCTATTTATATTAATATTTTTAAATTTATATTTAATTTTTTATATTTTAAATTGTCAACCTTTTCAAAAAAAAAAAAAATAAATAGTTTTATTACTTACCGGAGAAAGAAATGTAAGTACCTTCAAATACCAAGAATGGTAGAGAGCATGATTGCTCTCGATGACGCAGTAGTTCCCTCCTAAGGGTAACCATTTATATGTGAAATTTTTAATTTCATTGAACAATTAATTATTGTATTATGTGATAGCTGACCACTCTACAATTAATTAACGTAGGAATTCTTTAAAAAAAAATATTATCGGTTCTTCAATAAACATCGACTTTTAAGACATATCTTATATTAAATTCGAATGAAAAATTATCAAATAATTAAAATTATAACACTAGTGTTTAAACAATGAAAAAGTAATCAAAAAAAAACATAGAAGAGGACAATAAGAGTGCAAACATGAAGTGTGCAGTGGGCCAGTGAAAACCAAATAACAGAAAAATAATAATAATTGAGAAATTGTGGCAAAAACTAACATTTAATAAATTTAAATAATAATAATAATAATAATTTATTTATTCTTTCTCCTGTAAATTTCGTTTAACATTAATATAAATTAGATTTTGAAAATAAAATGTATTAAAGGAAAAGTTTTCATACCAACTTATCGTTATAATCGTGTTTTTAATTTCTTTTGCATTTTCGTTTAGGCATTTAATTGTGATATTTCTTTCATAAAAACTGTTTGACCACAATAACTATTCGATAACTGTTTAAATCTGCAGAGATTTTCGACGAAAACGGCTCTCTTTGTTCATCTAAAGAAAAATATTTTACAAAAAAATTTGTTTAAATTTCTATTTTTTTAATCCAAGCTACATTTTTTAAACTGTTATTAAAAAATATTTTTCAGGAAAAATAAATGCTCTTAAAATTTTTCTTTCATAATAAATTTATTAAAATCTTGTAAAAATAAAACATTTTGATTTAACTATTGTTTATTAATTATTTAAGTATTAAAATTTATGTTAAAATAGAAATATATTACCGATATTATTTAAAAATAAAAACTGCCGTCCACATACAGCGTACTGTTTTGTCACTCTAGTCGAGTACGGTACATGATCGACATTATTGGAAATGTAATGATTTAATACAAAAAGCTTTGAAAGTATGTTCTTCTTTGTGGAAACTTCCACGATGTGCAGGTATATTATTATTATCGTATAAACTAAGCAATTGAAAACTAAAAGATGTTTTGCCCATTAATCATTATTACTTCTTTAAAAAACTCGAAAAATATTCTTTCAAATAAATATTTATAGAAAAAATATAAATTAATTTCAAACTGAGCAACTCAATGCCACTGTCAGAAAATCTTCGAAACCAATTGTTATGACACCATTCTGTTGGGTATCACGTTGTCTAAATGCTTCAGTAAATCGCTGAATTTGCACACATATTACGATAAACTGATCAACAGAAATCTCTTTTTGATTTTGTGGATCATTCTTTTTAACTAAAAATTGTATGAATTCTGGTGAGAAACGGAAACCCATTTGAGTAAGAGCTGCAAATAGAAGCCATTTGTAAGGAGAGATTTCTGTATTAATTTTATATGTCTGTATGTACCTTGTGTCAATTCCGTATTATCAATATGCCCGGAAGTATCACGATCATAAGTTTTAAACACCTGTAACCATTGATTGATGTATTGAAATAGTTTTTCGAATTCATAAACATCTATTGTACCATTTGCGTCGTTATCGAACATGCCTAAATAAAAGAAAAGTGCTTTATAAAAAATGTATATCCAAGTGACATTTCAAAAATAATAATAGAAATATATAAAGGGTTGTCCAACCAAAACGAACGATGTTAATTGTAAATAAAACAAAAGATTTCAGAGAATTATCTTAATATTTTTTTAATATGAAAATTATGTGTGAAGGAAAATATCGGCAAATGCTCGCCATGGGTGTGGTGGTATAGGTCTATCCGATGGTCGATTTTTTCAATGACTGAGCCATAATTGAGGTTCAATGTCGTTAATGTGTCGAATTATCTCATCCTCTGTGCTTCGCTTATTGACGCACAAATCACATGATCGTGACGGCTAATTAAAATCGCCACGATGTGACATAACACGGCTATTGAATTTCACGAGCAAAAGAGCCATTGTTTCATTGGCTATGTGGCAAGTGCCACCATTCTTTTGTAACCACATTAGTCCTTGTCCATATTCTCAGGAGATGACCCCCACACATGCGGTGCATTGCTCTGGAACTAGTGGAAAGGGATATATGGTGAAGCTTCACTATCTTACAACACTGCTTTTTGCACGTTATTTGATTTTATAGCAGTATTGTAGCGCCTCTGATGTCCAGAAGACGTATTAAATTATGAAGCTTCTGATTTTAGTACACATCAGAAAAAAATGTTTTTATGAGTCTGAAATTGGGTTGTACCCAGGAAAATTTTTTTTCTTTTTGTAGTCAACGTGCAGAATACTTCGACCGTCGCCCCCACATGGAGTCCGTTCAATTGTTGGGCAGGACGATGAGTCGAGGTTGACGGCTCTTCTGCCACACTATCGCGAACAACAGCAATGTTTTCCGCAGAACGAACTGGGACTTGTTTGCTGAAATTTGTGCAGAATTATCCGGATTGTGGACACATGTGGTCGATTATGCTGACCATAAAAATCACGAACTGCACGAAATGCATTTTGATTTGCACACCCGTTTGCGTAAAATCGTAACGCGCTGCTCAATTGTGTATCTCTACATGGTTGAATTCCTCAAACACCGAAACAAAGAAATGTTAAATTAAGTTGGGCAAAAACTTGACGTTAAGGTGTGAGTCACAATTAGCATCGTGCATTATAGTTGGACCACCCTTTCTATACATACATAAACTTAAAATAATCAATAAAAATTAAAGATTATTACAGTTAAAGTCCAAAATATTTTGGAAATATTTTTTTTTTCTGGGACCAGCACTCAGGAGATGAACCCTACACGTGCCATGCATTGTGCTTTAACTAGAGGAAAGGGATAGTGAGAGAGATGACAGGTGGTGAAGCTTCACTATCTTCCAACTCTGGTTAGGTAGATAAGTCGCCGGTGGACTCTTCCAACTCTGGTTTTGAACGTTTTTTGTTTATAACAGTGTCAAGGCGACGTATTCAATTTTAAAGCTTTATTTTAGTTTCCATTTTTAGTAATTATTTTACTTCAGTGGTGCTACACAATACCGACGAAGGAGAGTGCTATGATATGCCTGTATATTGGTTACAGCTGAATCCGGTACTGCACCAGCAACAACTGACACAGAGACGCACTAATGCACGCCAGCAAAATGCGAAAAGTTTTTATGACTTAGTCTAAAACTAGGGTCGAAAATTAATATAGAAATTCTCTTGTTTTTGATATCAAGAATTTAAAGTAATGTTATTGTTAAATAAACATTTAAATGTTTTAAGGGTTGTTTTTTCTTTTGCAAATGACTGTACTGTTTTATAAAATTATACCGTATTGAGGACAAAGCTATGAATATGAAATCAATTCGTTTCACGCGTCAAATTTTACAATGCGAGAAAAGACACGTGCTTCTTGTTGTTTAGAAACAAAAATACGGTGATTCCAAATTTAAGTGCAAAGCTGTATAACATCGAAAGTGGTAAAAATAACCATGTAGATTCTGATATTAGAGGTGCAAGTGGTAGGAAAAAATACATAATTTTTGCACATCTCGCAATTGCGAGTTAGTTATAAAGCAAAGTTGCGGCGTTTCTGATGTTAATTTTTGACGCATCATTTTTAAGCTAAGGGGAGCCATTTTATTTATTTTACTTCGTCGACGTTTTATTGCGAAGAAGGGTGTTGCAGCAGAGAAAAAACCAAAGAAACTTTTTTTTGCTTGACCGGACTGAGTATCGAACCCAGGTCTTTCTGATTGCAAAGCCAACACCCTAACTACTCGCCATCAGCACCGCCTATGTACATACACGTGTACATTTTTTTACTTTAGCTGGCAGAGTAGCTGTAGTTTTCAAATTTATATTGAAAGTTTCTTAAAGGACTATTCAGTAACTTTCAATTCTATTTATGTCATCTCGGTTTCCGTCATTTTCTGGGACCAATCGGTACGTAAATCGATGCACCCTTATATATCTTTACACACGTCATACTCTATATGTGACAGCGCATAGAGAAAGGGACCTAAGGCTAAAAAAAAGCAATTTTAATTTTTTTTTTTTTTGATGTGGACAACATCTGAGCATCGAATGAGACCGACCCCATGCCCCAAAAGTGTTCCCTCCCAGAGATATGCGCGTTTTATGAAAGTGAAGTACACCAAAGATACACGTATGTATTTAAATCTTTAAAATGGCTCTCCTGAACAAAACCGGTTTTTACCCTTAGGTCCCTTTCTATTTTGCGCGATATTAGAGATATCACAATAACAATAAACATACACATCCACATCCACCTCACGGAATTTCACAATATTGCACATACAAAACGCACTTACTAATCATTAATTTGCAAGCCACATCGGAAAAATTTTCTCCTTGACCATTTACTAAAGCTGCCTTCAATTCGTTAGCATTTATATGTCCAGAACGATCTTGATCAACCATATTAAACCATTGCTGTGCCTGGGGAGAAACCTGTGCATTCTGTGGCGCATATGCACCGGGTGGAGCGGAATAACCTTGCCCATAACCACCTTGCTCATACGGATTGTAACCACCCTTTAAAGAAATTGAACAATTATTTCCAGTTTTACGTCTTAAAAACATGATTGAAATTTTAGGTTGAACGAGCCTTACACTGTATGACATGACTATCTGAATTTTATTTACTGCACTATTTTAAACCTGGTTATTAATCTGGTAAAGCAATTTAGGATGTGCTTATATTTCGTTTCACACACAGAATACGACTAGTCTTTGGTTACACTAATTGAAATTGTGTGACTTCTTGGAAAAAAAAATTTTTCAATTGTTTATATTTAACCAGTCATGAGCACGTAGCGATTTTTTCTAAAATATATAAAGTGGATATTTTAGGAGAGTGATAAATTTCCTGTTACCAGCAAAAATACTCTTTATTTTAATCTACTCTTTTACGGAACGGTGAAATAAACTTTAAAATTTGCAATATTATAGTACAAATATGAAATGATAACTACGTCTTTATTTGCATTATTTTATTTGTTTTAACATTTCGGTCAATTCACAATAACTCCATTCAAAAAGCTTGGCAACATTTTTTTGGTCTACAGTTTAAGATTCATTGATATAATTTTGCCCATAGGCATAAGGAAAAAACAAACTGAAATAATCAACAATAGCATATATATAGCATGTATATTCTGTGACAATACTTGACCAAACAAATTTTAACTAACGGAGAATAATAACATAAAAAATGGATATGAGCAATTTTGTTAATTTAAGTATTTTTGAAAATTATCAGAAGTACATTGATAATGAACAGGAAGTACGCGAGGTAAGTACATAAGGAGAACTTATAGAATTAAATGTTTTAATAATAATGATAATTTTAGAATATACGCGTGGTCGTTCGAGAAATTGAGCAGCTTGCAAAAGAAGCTGCAATACAATTGCAAATTATGCACAGTGATTTAAATAAAAGTAAGTTTATTGATTAGTATTAAAAAAATAAATTTTAATTTATATAAATTTATATTTAACAAGTTGATTATGCTTGCGCCGAAGCCCGCAAACGAATTTCTGTTTGCGCTGAAAGTTATAAGAAGTTGGCGGAAATTGTACCCGCGGGGCAATACTATCGGTGAGTCAACATTAGTGAAAAGATGTAGGTAGGTAAACTTCTTAAACACTTCTTTTAATATCAGCTATTCAGATCATTGGACGTATAATACTCAGCGTTTGATATTTCTAATTGCCATGGTTGTTTACTTGGAAGCTGGATTTTTGGTTACACGAGAAACAGTCGCAGGAATGTTGGGATGTAAGTAAAAATTTTAACTCTATATTAAAACGTAGCAATTAAGATAGCATTTAGCATAAAATATACGATTCCATTATTTCAATTCCGTAAGACCGATATTATGATGATGTTCCAATATGTTCTGTAGGAGGGTTGCTGGGTGGAAAAGTAAAAGCGTCCCAGCCCACTTGGGTCCAATTTATTACGGTCCCATTTTGATACCTGTAGTGAAAGAAAAGACTTTGATTTGTAGTGAAAACAGGCCAGAACGTCTCCTAAGATGATGTTTGAATTAATCAATAAACTTTCCCACCTCTTCTTGAGTGTTATAATCACAATATACAGTTATAACCGTAACACGTAGTTTTAACGTGCTCTGTATAAATTTAGTTGTTTTCGCGCAAAATAAAGTTTAAAATTTAAATATATAATTAAAAATATAGGAACAAATCTAGTTTACGGACGCCGCTCCAAATTGAAAAAAAAATTAGATACGTCAATAGAAAATTTAAAAATAAAGTGAAAAAAGTCCCGGCAACGCTTTGTTTTCAAGTTGTGGACCTACGACACAATATTGGTATCATTTGAAAGGTTTTAAAAATATCTTGCTATAAATATAAAATTAATTTAAAAATTCTCAACGCTTAAAATGCCAATATAATTTTTGCATTGAAATATTACAAAAGTGCATTAGGTTCGTTCAATAAAAAATATAATATAAAATATTTTTTCTTAATACTTTTTTTAACCTTTTTTATTATTTTAACAATCTATTTTTTTAAGCTTTAAGGTTTTTTCTCTTTTTATTTATTATTTTTATATTTATTTTCGATATTTCGTTCACCTTCGGTTAACATCTTCAGGAAGTTTTTATTTTTAAAATTGTTTTCCCTTTTTTTTAAGTTTATATATATAAAAGTTTTTCTAACACAACATGTCTCATAAAAATTGTGAAAAGATTCTAATATAAAATACTAAGAAATTTTCCTATCTCGACTTACGATCTTTTGTCAAAAGTCCACAGATTCTATATATATATATAGAACACAGTAATTTACGAACGATGATATGTATAGCATTTATTTTATTTTTTATATGTTTATTACGTTAACCTTCTGATGCCTTCGGTCATATATAGTAGGTGGACTACAAGTAAAAACTTTTTGTCAGGGAAAAAAATAAAAAAAAATTCAAAGAAATATGCATAGTAAATTATAAACGGAAAATAATAATAAAATTATTAATTAATGAATTATTAATGAAATTTACACTAGCTTAACCAATGAACAACATCAATTCAATTTCATATGTAATTAAATTTTTTTAACAATTTCACTTCCAGTAAAAACCAATCAAGCTGAAGGATTTCACTTAGATATTGAAGATTATCTCATGGGTATACTTCAAATGGCATCTGAGCTATCTCGTTTTGCTACGAATTCAGTTACAATGGGCGATTATGAACGGCCTGTAAATATTTCACGTTTTATTGCAGATGTAAATTCTGGCTACCGTTTGTTGAACTTGAAAAATGACGGCTTAAGAAAACGTTTTGATGCTCTTAAATATGATGTTAAAAAGATTGAAGAAGTTATTTATGACATCAGTATAAGAGGATTAAGGAACACCAGTATTAATGATGCTGAAACAGCTGAAGAGGCATCCACTAGTCATAAAGACAACTAAAATGTAAATACATAGTTTCTATAAGTGAAGAATTTTAGTTTTTATTTTCCGATAAAACTACTAAACAATCGCATTTGTAATACATGAAAGAAATACATGAATTCTAATTTAAAAGTTTCTGAAAATGTGCACAAATTTTCTTTGAAATATTTTGGAAATGAGCAATTAATTATAATAATTAATTAGAAATCTGGAAACTCTATATAAAAATTCTTGCCCGGTAGACAGAAATGCTTCACTTAACCAATTCTCAATAATCAAGCCGAGATGACATGTATATATAGTACATACATATGGAAATATTCCACAATTATTCCATAATTTGTAACTTCACGACTGCAAATCGATTGTAAGTAGACTACGAACGCATTTTGTCTGTTTGAAAAATAAATAAAATACTCAAATTGCTATAAAAACATAACTTTTGAAACTCGTTAATTTGAACTCTCGATACGTTAGATCGCCAGGTTTCTGGATGGAAAGGTAAATTGCGTCCAATTTGTTATGGTCCCATTGTGAAAATAATTTCACGTGTGTAGTGTAGAGTGCTAGGAATCGAACCTAGAACCCGCAAACTGATAACTTTTTGGATAATATTGACAAAATTCCAAATGAAATTGAGAACTACAATTTCAAATTGAGAAAATTCCAAGTTGAAATTGAGACTTTCAACTTGAAATTGGGGAAATTCCAATTTAAATTGAGAAAATTCTTAAGGAGTTGAATGATATGATAACAATATACTCACATGTGAAATATTAATTATTATAATATTTCCAAACGCGAAAATCTGAATATTTAATCTTGGACCACTGCTCAGGGGTCTCAATTTCATTTCGAATTTTCCCAATTTCAAATTGAAATTTCATTCATTGAGAATTTTCAGAGTTTCAATTATAAGTTCTCAATTTCATTTGGAATTTCCTGAATTTAAAATTTTAGTTTTCAATTTCAGTTGGAATTTTTCCATTTTCAACTAAAAAGGCTCAATTTTATTTGGAATTTTCTCAATTTCAATCAAAATAGGTTTAGACTACCCGGGCAGCCTTTGAATTCTCGATAATGTTATTTCTAGGTAGTCTTGCTAATTTATAGATTTTAATAAGTTGAATTTAAATTAATTAATGCAAAAAAAAATTATTTGCATTTTTATTACTAGATTGAATTAGTGCGTTTCGCTGTCTCCAAAAATTATTTTAATTTTACCATAAATTCTTTATTATGCACTCCAACATAAAAATTACTACATACGAGTATACAGTGTGTAGGGTGGGTCAAAAGTCACGCCTGCGTATTTAAAATAAATAACTTTTTTGTTTATTTTTTTTTTTTAATTTTATTCATCGAACATCATATTTTTACACGCAGGCGTGACTTTTGGCCGAACCTGTATGTATGCTTCATTTTTTTATTTACATACTTAAAGAGAGAGAAAAAACTTTATATTTAATTTACCAAATTTTTACTTTGTTTTTGTTTCAGCAAAAACACGACACGTAAAGCAAAGGTATATTTGTTTTTGCTTTTACTTGCATTTAATAAAAAGAGAAGTTTTATTTAGTCCATACATGCAGGTATAGTGTAGTCCACATTGCAATAGGACTAGTCCAAGACTAACCCAAATGTATGGAGAAAATATAGTGTATTTAACATTATGATGCCCTAGGGGTGGACCATATATCCCAAAACCTACTTCATGGAGCACCTCAAAGCGTAATTTTAATGCGACGGAGCAATCGTAAATACGAAGAAAAGCACGAACACTTATCGTATATCAATAAGCTGTGACAGGATCTCCCGGTAGTCTAGGGAGTAGTGTGCTAGTTTCTCAGTTGGTGGTTCTAGGCTCGATTCGTAGATGATACAACAGGTATTACAATGGTACCATAATAAATACGACCCAATTGGGCTGGGAACTTTCTTTACGTTCACATCCAGCAACCCGTCGACCTAACAATAAGCTGTTGTTTTCAATGGCATTGTCTACGGCTGCATTACATAGGACCATATTTGTACCTATTCCATTGAAGCTGAAATGAACCACGTAACCAATATTATTTACAAGGTTTAAAGTCATATTACTACTAAAGTACTAAACCGATCGGAATAAAGTTAAGATTGAGCAGATCTGTGTTGAAAAATCTTTAAAACCATATACATATGTATATCTTTTCAAAATGCACACAGTGTTACGGCTGAAAAGGGATTACAAAAAACGTGTTTGCCTATTAATATGTTTCACAAACTAGCACTCCTTTTTTTTAACTGTAGAACATTTTAGCACTTGTTTTTTTTTGCGATTTAGCACTTTTGTTCTGGCAACCCTCCCAGAAAGTTTACCTATGCCATGTTCTTGTAATATGGCTCGTATTTTATGTTTGTTTTGTTATTTTATTCATTCGCAAGTTTGCTTTTACTGTGAGCTTTTGGTTTTTGTTTTGCGCTTGTTTCTTCTTCCAACTTATTTTGTTGTAAATAAATTTGTAGTAAGAAAAAAGATAGAGAAAACTATTAATAATAGTGATTACAGGAAAACAAAAAAGCGAGAGGTGCATACGTGTAACAACTTGTTGGTGTTTTGGTTTTTAAGTGCATAACAATATTCAGAAAATGCATTAAACAAGCTCTACATATAATTGCATTTTAAAAAACTTTATTCAGAAGGCGCAATAAGTCATCAGCATAAAATTTGCATCTTTTAACAAATATAACTTTACAATACGATTATAATACATACCTATTCAAAAAAAGTATATCCATACATACTTGCATCCATATACTCTAATAAGGTAAGGAAATTAATTTAGAAATGAATCAATGAATATTTAGCCGTATTTTGTTCATATTTATTTTATCACAATAAAGTGAAAATTAAATTTTATGCTTCATGTTTTTTGTTATAACAGGCGAAATCCGAACATTTTTTGTAAACAAGATTTTGGCTTATAACCAAAGTATATTTATCAAGTAGTCGCAATTCTAAGAAAAAAAAACGATTCCAAAAAGAACAGGCATATTGTTTGTGTAAAACAGAATGAAAATGTCAATAACAGATAACTACAACAGCAAAAAAAACAAACAATTTTTCTGCATAGGTTAATTGTTTTTGCACTATCCTTTCAAAAGTAAACACACACTGGCTGCAAGGCCAAGAAAATATTAATTCTATTGTATGCAGGGTTGCCGGTTTTTCACTTTTAATGCTAGATTTCCAAAAAAGTGCTAAATGCATTACAAGCTTTGATTTGGGTCTTAAAGCGAATGCTACACGATCAATGTTCAGCTTCAATATTTGTCATTGTCACACATATACGTATAAGTGTGAATATTTTTTATAAAATAACGCACACAATGACAAATATTGAAGCTGAATATTGATCGTGTAGCATTCGCTTAATTTTGCATTTTTCAACCCCAAAAGTACAGCGTACATGCTTCGCATGTGTAGGAGGCATCTCTTGTGTGCTGGACCCAGATGAAAAAAAAAACATAGTGACAAAAACAAAACAAAAATATCAGTGGTTTTTGTAATAAATAAAGAAATAAATAGATATGTATTTTGCCGACGGTAATTTATTAATTAATTTAAAAAAATGTTTTGCAGACGGTAACTTCTATATGTATGTTTACACTTGAAAATACCCCAAAAAATTAATATTGATGAGAAATGTTGACGTAGTGTGGCAGAGGTTTGAATATATATACTAACACAAAGTCAAATATTGAAGCTGAATACTGATGCGTGTAGTAGCATGCGCTTAATTGCTTTTGTAACCCTCTCAAAATAAAGAAATGATTAAAATGTTATTTGCCCGCTCTCTCAAAGTAAAAATGATATTGGCGAGCATAAAATGTAAACTAATTTTGACATTTACGTTGTAAAACATAAACGATAAAAAAAGTTAACTGACTAGTTGAATATAGTTGATAAATATACTACACATCCATACATACGCAATTATTACGCCGTCTTTAATAAATTTTATTTTAAAGTTTCAAAAATAAAAAACATTATAATAATGAAACTAAAAATAAAATAAAAATTTTTATACTTCAGATACAGGGTGGGCCAAAAGTTACCATGGGGTTTAAAAATTTACTAATTTCGTTTCTATGCTATTTGAGCAATTACCAAGTAGGTTAAAAAATTAATGCGTCGACATACCATTTTTTCTTTGTGCTTCTTCTCAAATTAGTTTTTTTACGTTTCACCTGCAGCAGAAGAAATTGTACTGCACGTGAATGCTCACGATAACGATTAGTTTAATATGTATGGACGAGTATATAACTTTATATGTATATAAAAATGACATGTTTGTATGTATGGATGTGTATTTGTGCCTTATGGACAGCTAAACGGTTATCTCTCTCTATATCTGGAAGGATATATAAATTTGGAAAATTCCAAGTAGGTGTTGTCACGCTCATACAAAGTTAATATTTATTTTTGCATGTCGGGAGAATGCTTGAATTGAATGTTTCTGAATACAGTCAAAATGACTTTGTAGTGAAAACAAATCATGAGTCAAAAACGAGGAGGGATTGGACAAGTGGGCATTGTAGCTCCCATACAAACTAAATATTTATTTCTGTATACCTTAAAAACTGTTAAAGCAAAATCTTCTAAATTTGGTAGGAATAACTTGTAAGTAAAAAAAAAACAGAACTGTTAAAGTTAATGTTTCTGTATTTGGTCTGAGTAACTTAATGGTCAGTACAAATCATCAGTCAAAAAGTAGGCGGAATTGGACAACTGGGCGTGGTATAAAATATATAATGATTTTTTTATATATTGAGAACGGTCATATTGGTTTGAATGACTTCATAGTCAATACAGATTATCGATCAGAAAGTAAGCTGAATCGAATAAGTGAGCTTGGTACCTCCCATACAAAGTTAATATTGTTTTTTCTATATATTGAGAACGGTTAAAGCTAAATTTTTTCTTTTTGGTCTGAATGACTTGAAAGTAAATTTTTTTTCTTCGTGCACTTTCATTATAGCTATAGAGCAAAAATTCGGCATACGGGAGAGGAAATAATGGAAAAAATATGAAAACTGGCAATTTTTATAAGAGGGCCTAGGCTGATCCTTTTTTGCATGTGGCACTCCCATTTTATGTACGGATGCGCCCTCTTCATAGAATAAGATAACTGAAATTGGGTATACGTGTAGGTTAGGTAGGTAGGGAGGGGCGGAAAAAGATAGATCTGCGTTTAGATAGACATTTAGCCTATATATTTCTTCAAAGATAAGACCCCTCGACGGGTGGTAGGGGCAACTTTCGCGTCTCCGAAATTAACTAATCAATTTTAATAAAATACCAATAAGACATATATTGTTTAAATAAAACTATTATAACAGTTACAGCAATGCGGGCCGGGCTAATTAGTACGAGGTTTGTTAAAAAGAAAAGGTGAATTTTGTTTTCCTCGATTACAATGGCGTGGTGCATGATGAGTTCTTGCCAACAGGTCGTACGGTTAATAAAAAATACTACAAGGAAGTTAATCAACGTTTGCGGGAAGTAATACGGCTCAAACGATCGGAATTGTGTGCAAAAAAAATTATGGATTCTGCATCACGATATTGCACCAGCTCACACATAATGCCTCATGCCTCAACCATCTTATTCACCAGATTTTGCTCTCTGCGACTTTTTCCTATTACCCAAAACTGAAGAAAGCGTTTTGCCACAGGGACATTTTGCTAATGTCCATATAGAAAGGCGCATTTCAGAAGTGCTTCACCTTTTTTGTGTATGTACATATATTATATACTCATCAAATTGCAAATTATTTTGTTATTTGTTATGTAGTATTTAAAATAGTTTGAACTATTTACTGAATCATCTTGAAAGAACAAAATTTAAAATGCAAAATATAATTTGTAAGCGACCTGCCCTGGAAGCTAACTTTTGCAAGACATTCATTCATGTATAAAACATTTTTAGCTTAGTTTAAGTAGACTTTGGACTTTAAAGACATAATAAAAGAAGGGCAAGATACACACGAGAAGGTAAATAAGAGACATTGTAAACAAATCGCACAATACGCAAATTAATAGTTTAACAATCCTAAATCTACAATAAAGTCACACGTACACATTTGTGTTAATATTAAATAGCCGTTAGTATTTTTTTTTTGTCTAGTTGACGATTAATTGGTACATTCATACGTACATAATGTATGTAGATAGAAATTAGTTGAAGGTCGATTAAGATTTAAAAGCTACAATGTTTTTTTGAGTCGTTTGGTGAGAGGGCAGCGCCCTCTTTCGTCGGTATTTTAGCAATGAAAAACGTTGGCGAAGTAAACTAATAATCTATCTGTCTTTTCTCTAAACTATCCCTTTAAAAAAAAGAAGGTAACAAGAAGAAAAATATAAATAATGGAAAATAATATAATAACGCTAAACAATAATATGAAACAAGGTTAGGGTGGGTTAGGTTGCGGACCCTCGGCAACGGAGAACGCCGCACTTAGGCCCATTGTGATGCTACGAGAAACACCCAGGATCTAGGCGGGAATCGACCTCCACATTGATGAGACTAATACTCATGCACTAGGCTACGGAGGCACCATACTGAGCCATTTAGGCCAAAAATAATGTATTACAAAGTAAAAATTGAAATCTAAGTAGATACATATAACAGACAATCATATATGTATGTGCAAATAGATAATCAACTCATAATTGAAATACCTTTCAAGGTATAATATTTAAATATGAAGACTAAATAAGTAAGTACCGGCAAAGGTAAGGCAGCACAAGAGATAGTAAGGCCAAATGAGATAAGTTTGATCAAGTGAATTAATCAATCACGGGAAAGAGCTAGATAACTTGAGGCGAAAAACATTGAGTGGAAAAAAATTCGCAACTCATATGGGAGATAGTTCCAATAATACGCCACTCTTACAACAAATGACTTCTCCAATACAGAACATTTAATTTTCGGTATAAAAAGTTGTTTATTCCTAGAAGAACGGGAAAAAGAAAAAATATTTCGCAGATTAACTCTTGATAATGCCATAGAAGAAGATTAAGTTACGAAAGCAAACAAATTGGTTAAAACAGCAACCTATTTTTCTCTATATATTTTTCAACCTATAATTCTCTAATATATCCAGTGACATGTTCACGGTGTCGTAGATTAAAAACAAACCTAATAATAGAGTTCAAAGCATATCCCAAAATTTTAAGTTCTTAGCAATAGATCCCGAGATAACTACAGAATATGATGCATCATTAGTGAATGAGCTGCATGTCTCTAAATCTCAGTTGGCAAAAAGATTCCCATGGAATAAATGCTGCGTGGAGTACAGATTATTCTACAATAAATAATATAGATCATAACCAAGGTTATTAATACAAGGTTGTCGCAAGGAGAATTCGTCAATGCGCTTTTTGTCCAAACGTCAAATTTTTTGTATACATGTGTTTTGTTAAATATAACATAACCTAAAAAGAACGTGTTAAATTAGTGTAATATGAGTTAAAATTGAATTAATTATTACAAAAAGTAATATATTTTGCATTCTTATTATTATAGTATTATATTATTATAATTATTAAATTATTTACAACCAGTTTTCTTAACTTTCCCACAAAAGTAAACAAACTTTGACGTTCGGCTCAAAAAATACGTTACAAATTTCTGGGTCAGCTGACGGGAGAATTTGCTATTGAGTTTACCTGGTAATGAATTTGCCTTGCGTGCACCCTACTTCACAGCTATCAATCACATGAATTTTGAGAAGCTGTAAGTGGAAAAAATTTTAAAACAAAATTTAAACGTGTGGCTGCAGTCAAGGCATTTTTAACAAGGTGGTGTTGAATGGAGTTGTTGTATACCGTACACGTTGTTCGTTCGAGATATGTACATATGTCAAAACCAAATAATGCAAATATTAAAACAATGTATTTTTACCGTTTGTTGTACAAACGTAGGTACAGCAAAAAATTGCCGCCTGTTTTAACAACCCACACCTTGGCTGCAGTGTTATTCCGAAGCTTGCAATTTATTGTGTTATTTATTGTTTCATATTATTGTATTTTTATTTTGTTGTACTTTTTAGGGCAAATATTTGCCATATGTGACTGTACCCTAAGTTTATTCGTCTCTTGCGAATGTTGATTGTATCATGATTCTCACAAATACAAGATTGAATTTGTATTAAACTTGTTCATAAATCTTGATTTTTTCTTTGTGAATTTCGAACTTTGGACTTCATTTAAAGATGATTTAGTTAGCTATTTGTTTACGTTCCTCCTGCATTTTTCAGTTATTTTGTGGAAACAATTTTGCGAGAAAGTCTTTGAACCTATATGTACGTATAAATGTCATGAACAGGTTCAACTGTCCTTAACGCCATGAGTCTTAAATCAAACATTGATAAAAGTTTCCAACGCGTACTGTTAGAATAGGCCAAAGTTAACGGAACAATAATCAGATGCATTTGATATCGAATGAAATTTCAATTCGCACAAAAACTTAAATGTGAAAATAAGGGCGACTTCTTATAAAAAAATAAAAATAAAAAATTATGCATTACAGACGCATTCTTAAATAGAACAAATTCAAATTGTTTTGTTTGTCAACATACTTAATCCACGACACTAAAATAACCATAAATAGATACATATGTAAGTATGTATGTATGTAGATAAATTGCTGCGAAAACTTCAAAATGGAAACAAAATAGGGGCAAATATAAAATATTAAAATGGAATTACATATCAATTTCAGCCGTATTCGCTAAGTTTAGGTTAGGTTACGTGAGTAGATTGCTGGATGAACAAGGAAAGGCCCCAGACCACTTGGATCCTTGGATTCATTATGGTCGTATTGTGATGCCTTAAGTGAAAAAGACCAGAGTCTCGAATCGAAACGAACGTAGAATCTAAACTAACTCACTGGACTAACGGGGAACACTAATCAATGAAAATAATTCTTATTTGTTACACCAATAATTAAACTAAAAATATAAAAGTGGGCGAAATGGGAATCTCCTTCTACCTGGAGTTAAGATAAAAATTTACCTTGCTACACAAAATAAAAAAGTATGTATCTGTTTCCGAACCCTGTTAAATAGTAACTTAAAATTTTTGACGTCTAAAATCTTTCAAAAAACGTTGAACAAAGTAAAGTAAGTAAGTAAGTCCTCTAAATTAGTCAAGGACTTTTGTAGTGTCCCTTTGTCAATTGGTTCTACAAATGTGAGGCATACTAAAAGTCGAGGCACATTGAATAAGTCACACGTTATGCGTGTTCATTCTTAACTGTCAACTAATGGCGTTTTCTTTTCAAACAAAAATGTATTGCATTTGTATACAGCGTATACAATAGATCCGACTAAAATGTTGACTGTTCTGCACGAATTATCGAATTACTTCCTTAGATACTTGAAGTCAAAGGCCATTGGTGCAAAATATATTTCTTCTTGAGACAAAATCATTGATATATCAGTCTTTAAAATTCGATTATAAATCCGAAAAATATAGAGAAAAAAATTTTAAAATGTGACCCTAGCTTCGGCTAAAAAACAATTATTTTTTCGAAAATGCCGTTCAAAAATACTTTATATTATATATAAATATATATGTATGTACATATATGTATGTATATATAAAAAAAGTGTACGGCGCACCTTTTTTGTCTGGGAGGTGCTACATACATACATACTAAAAACAAGTAAAGAATATTGATTAAAAATGGCCATCTGTTTATGTTATTTCCATTGAGAGCGATAAGAAAATGCGTATGTATGCTTGGTGCGATTTTTCTATTCCATTTGTTTTTGCACAATGACGTATCATATTAAACGGCACACATTATTCATTGTCTGGCTGATAACGTTAATGTACTTACAATATAATCCTACAGCTCCGAAAAGCATAATAACAGCAGTTAGAAGATATTGAAATCATAAGGTCCATTTTTTTGCCTTTCCATTGTAAATATTTCACTCATATGTTAATATATCACATTGTTCTACACAGTTTCACAAACTATTGGATTTTTCCCATTAAAAATACATGAAACTTAATTGCACAAATTATTTTCACTATTAAATTAAATTTAATGAAAATGGAATGCTTCGCGAGTGGCGCCCAACTTTATCAACTCTTGAAGGAAAAGTAAACATTAAATGCAAAGCTGCTGTAAGATGACTCAACTTATACTTCGATAATTTTTTTTTGTCTTGGACGAGCACTCAGGAGCTGACCGCTACACATGCGGTGCATTGTGCTGGAAGTAGAGAAAAGGGATAGTAGGAGAAATGATAGGAGGTGAATCTTTACTATCTTACAACTCTGCCTTTGCTCGTACAAACGGAGGAACATTGTCGTACACATGTGTTTCTTTCAATGTGCCTTTTTTCAATCCACACGAGGGAACCAAAAATAGAAAAATCAGTTGCGTAATAACGATTGTTGATGATACCACAACTATACGCTGAAAAAAACAAATGTTAAAAATGAGTGACTCACAAAATGTATTGGCCGCAATTATTATAATTGATTTTTTGTTTTTATAATCTTCAGATCTAATGTCACATAATCCTTAAAAGGACAAAGTGTTAGTTCTTATAAATTCAAAATTTATATTTATTAGGTAACGATATATGTATATACACACATACATACATACAAATAAAATTCACCAATGTAGTTATTATAATAGGCAATTTACATGGCCATAATTAAATATGCTATAACATGGCAACTTGTTGGCAAATTCGGTGAAGAGAACGGTTTTAGGTTGGCATAATTTTTCAACCAGCTTCAACCCCGCCAAAGCAGAACAAAACTAATCCGTATACACATACGAAAACACAAGTTCTGCGTTTCTTTTTTTACAGAGCGTATTTAGTCTTCTGTTGCCCATCGTCGTGCTCACAGAGGTCTAACATGGTCGTGCTAACATGAACTTGAAAGGAGAAGGTCGTTGGTCGCGCCAACAAACTTTAAAACTAATAGCAGAAAAGTAAACTCATCAATTGAAAAAAAGTACTTTATGACAATATCATGAAGTATGTAAAAGCAAACTCATTAAATTACATGTACAACATAAATCACAATTGCATATAAAAATCAAACCACCGTGCAAATAATGTGACTAGTCCACACATGCATGTCGAGTGTAATCCACAGAGGAGTAGGACTAATTCAAGACTAACCCAAATGTATGGAGGCCACAAGCTTTATTTAATATTACGATGTCCTATGTTGGACCATATAACCAAATATATGTATGTGCATATGAATATATATGTACATACATATGCTACTGAAATCTTTCTTATCAATAAACGGTACTTTTTAATTAACTCACAATAAAAACAAACAATTCAAATGTTCAAAGTCCTCCTGTAGTATATTATTTAGGATAGTCACAGAAAAGACATTTTTTCATATCAATATTTGTAATACAACACTATTAGGAGTTATTGGTGGTGGCCTTGCCCTGCTTCGATGTTCCCCCACACTTTAATAAAAAAAAATAATATGTGTTATCTATGTGAACATTTTTAAATTCTACTTTTATAAAATTTTCATACAAAGGATGTATTACGAGTAAGAACTAAAGTTGGACGCGCTCTAAATGACATGATTCACTATCAGACATCGTTGTCAACTTCTAAATCGGCAGCAAAATCGAGAAAAATGCGTATTAAACGTTCCAGAACAACGAAATGACTGATAGTTTGGCCAAGACGGGAACCAGCACACCATAACTATTTTGCGACCTTGGATCGAATACTCAGTGTCTCGGTAGTCTATTGCGTGACCATGAGTCTATCAATATGGAGGTTGCGGGTTCGATTCTCGCTTAGACCCCTGCATGTTTCTGCAGACAATATTTTATTAAGAGCTTAGCGGACTGTGTGTTGTTTAAAAATACATCTAAAGAAAACTATCCGTCCAATTATGCGGATGGAGATCAATAATGCCAGGGAACAGCTCTGAAGCGATCTCCCCGAACTGAAACAATCACGCGGATGTACAAACACGATCGTTTCTAAGCTCTCGAGCCTTTGTGGAAGAATAACTTACGTATACTCACCGGCATCCTCATGTGCTATTGTATGTTGGCATTGGTAATAACATTCGGTGCAGATTTCGCGAATATGAAGAGGAGGCCCCGTATCACATATTGGGCTACTGCGAGTCTTTGTGCCACAGAGATATGGCCAATTGAGCAAACACCTGCTAATGCTGAAATCGAAGTCAAATCCGACGTTCCTGAAGAACGGCAGGGTGTCGCAGTGTTTTATTTCCCATGAATTCTGATTGAATTCAATTGTCAAACATATACATATGTATGTATATAAAAATTATTTACTTGAACTGTACATACATATGTATGTACATACATAATTTTCAAAATTGGTCCAGCTCTTTGAATGACATAGTAGTCAAAATATAACTGCCTGTTTGTAGAACACGAAATGGCTGTGCTAACATGTAAACATTGCGGTCGTAGACCGCGAATGACATTTAATTTGTGTAAAAGAAACTGAAAACTTGTTGGCGTTTACTTGTCAAAAATAAAATGTACAACACAATCAAAAATTTTCATTCGTTGGTGAGCAAATCCACTGATAATAAATTATTTTGCAATAAATTTTCACTTTTTTAACAACATACATAACTTGCAATAAATTTTTGCTTCGTTACTTTGTTCCTCTGTTTACAAAACACCGCAACCAAAAAAGTTACCTTTTTCTGTTATAAAAAAAAAATACTTTTATATAACGAAATGTAAACAAAGAAAAATTATTTGCATAACGGCGATATTCTATTTTGACAACATATCGATAGGTGCGCCACACAATGTAAGACAGCGCCTTTCGCGAACGCCAATTATTACGTATTGGTCTGTGTGCCATTCGTGCATGCTTGAATTGTATCGTGTTCTACAAACAGGCAGTAATTTCCTGGAAAACATTAATTGTATGAACTGAGAAACATTATGAATTTTTAATTATAATTATTATAATAAACTCAAAGCACTTCCTTAAGAAAAAAAATATATAAATTTTATATAACAAATGAATATACTTATGTATGTACTTACATATGTATGTAATATTATAATCTGTTAATAGCCTGATTATTTTATTTCTGATTGCAAAAACGCAAAAAATACAATTTGTTGGTTGGAGGACAATGTGATGGGTGTGTTAACAGTATGGTTCTCTTTTATCACATTTCTGACTTTAAAATAATTGAGCATATTTTCAATATTTACCACTACTATAGTAGCGTGTAATCGCATGGTGGCCGAATTTTACTAGTTCATTTTGATATCGACCATCTCGTACAAGTTTTCATGATGAAAAATATAAACATACGTACGTATGTATGTAATCGTACATGTTTGCATATTCATGTTTTCGGCAGAAACTTCAATTAATGCCATCTATAAAAAATATTATTAGAAAATTTCATAAAAACAAAACATTGGGCAAATAAAAAAAAAAAAAATAATAAAAAAAAAAATAAAGAAAAAATATATAAATTTAATTTTAGATTGGTAAAAAAAATGTTTGATAAAATTCCAACTTTACAATTTGAATTATCGACTCGAATAAATTTTTTATTATGTAGTTTTATCGTTTTCTAGTGATTTCATTTAATTTTTCATGCTCTATTTAGAAATTATTAAGTTCTTATACCTACATACATATGTACATATGTATTAACATTTTTGCATATTATTTTTTTTACTTTTTTGTTTGACAACTTCCAGGCAGGCACTAGATTTTTTAAAAAATTTTTTAAAATTCTTAATACCACGTTTAAATACATTTCCCATGGGATTTTCTTCACTCTGTTCACACGCTTTAAAATAATTTTTTATTTGCAATCTATCTACTGTAAGATACTAAGCAAATGTGGTAACTTAAATAATAAATAACATGAGTTATGTAGCCCCAATAGACTACATAACTATGTACAATTCCATTTAGATAAAAATTATATAGATAGAGGCAGACTAGCCTCAAAAAGGCAAGTATAATACTATACAAACTATGTATGTACGTGTTTCAACGCTGTCGTGTAATAGCGCAACATGGTTACTTAATCTTTGAAGATATTTTCGACTAAACCTTAGAATTTATTGTTGTACACTGGATATATTTTAATCTTTACGCATATTTATGTTTGTGACAAACGATGGTGCTGCTGTAATTAGTCTTGAAGTTTTTGACTGGTAGCTTTCTAGAACATTAATGTTTGATTTGTTTGCTCTTCCCCGTAGCATAATTCCGTAAGTATGACCAAACAGGTTTTAGTATAGCCTTGTAGATTATCAATTTCTTATTTAAATTTGGTTCCGATTTTGCCCCTAGTAGCCAATATAATTTACCAGTTTTTATCTTCAGTTGTGTTCGTTTAGATTTAATGTGTTGCTTTCAGGTTAGCCGTCTGTCTAAAGCCAGTCCTAAATATTTAAAAGAATTTGTTCCCCGTATATTGTCACAATTGAGCAGTCTCCTGCCCTTAGTGCGAAAGTTATTTGTTTGGTTTTATCTTCCACTTAGTAAGGTATTTTTCAAGAAGGTGAATTTGATTATGGGCAAAACGCTTTAAAATAATGAAATAATTAAAAATTGTATTTGTCTGCATTCACTCCTTTATCTGATCGTTGCGGATGTCGCGTTCTATGAGAAACTAAAATCATAGCAAAAATGAAACTTGTTTGATAGAGGTCTGTATTTACGTCTTTGACTTGCTGTTATTGCTCTTTGCAGTTTTGCCCTTAAAAATCTTATCTCTCTTAATAAATATTTGTGGTTTCACTTGTTTTACGTACTTAAATCCATACATACATATGTGTATGTATGTACGTTTGTATATTATGTACATGCTGTTTTTTGCAAAAAAAGTGTCTAGTTCAGCGGACTGATAATCAGCAACTAACAGCCACAAATACTAACACACTTTTTAAAGACAAACGAATAGTATGGGGGCTTAATTAGACCTCCACCACAGACGTTTAACTAGTTAGACTTTAGCTGTCTATAGATCACCAAGATTTGGAAGCGCGAAATAGTCGTTGAAAATATTTTTAGTAAAAAAAAATTTCTTCGTAAAATAAAAAAAGAAAATTAGCATACATATGTATGTAGTGCATGCTTTAAAGATTGAAAATAATTCTATGAAATTATCGAAAATAATAACTTGCACACCTACCTACAGAGATAATATATTTCTATTTTTTAAAATTCATTGCATTTAAGGTTAGTTTCATTCTTATAAATAAATACAAGACAAATTGGCCCGCAATTGCAATAATTAAAGTGTTTACCAAATATAATGCTACTTACTATATGTATATTACGAAGTGATTATTGAATAGTTCTAGTATTTCTCGAATCAAAAACAAGATTATATTGTTTATAGAATTTTGATATTAACTCAAATTAGACTTTGGACTTAAGCATTTAAGAAAACAAAAACAAAAATAAATAAATAAAAATTTATTTTGTTTCTTTCTAACCACAACGTACCACATCTACAAGATTAAAAACTATAAAATGTATGATAAAACTATACACATCAGGCATGGAAAGATATTTTTTTTAATTAAAACAAAAAATATATACAGCTGCTAACAACTAATTAGAAAATCCTATCAAAGTAATAAGAAAACTTAATTTATTAATTACTAAATACTTATTTATGTACATTTACTATGTTTGTATGGATTTTCCAAGAAATTTATTTATTAATAGATTGAATAATTTATATATACATATGTACATAAGTCCATATTTACAAATAAAGTAATTTACAATATTCATATATATTAGGCTGAACATTATTGTTGTAATCCCGATTGGAAAAAGCAACAAAAAATATTAAAAATTCCTCGAACTCTTGAACATCATAACTCCAACTGATACAATCCACATACATATATTGAAACAAAGTATAAAGTAGTTCCATCGAATTTAGGACCCAACCATAACAGTGTTATTATTTATATTTATGAATTTCAAGCCAAATACATACATATTTTCTGTACAGTTTAGAAAATCGAAAAAAAGAGTCGCCACTTGCACGACCCTTCTTTTCGCTTAAATCCAGTGTAAAGTAAGTTTTTGAAAGTAAAATGAAAAAAATAAGAAGATAAGTAAAGTTTGTTTGCATTATACGATTACAAGTTGAGAAAAATAAATTTCTATTGAATTTACAGCAATTCGGTTAACGCTGGTCTACTTTTGTGCTCTTCTCTAACCCATAACCCATCTATCGGGAAATTAAATTCAGACTATACATCACCATCAGAATTTGACATAACTTTGCCTTGCGACCATGTACATATACAGTACTCGTAATCGAAGGTTCCAGCTACTTTTTACGAATTACAGTAGTTTTGGAAATAAAGGGATTTCGATTCAGCTCTGCTGAACCGCACAATACCAATTCTACCTTTGTAGATTATGAAACTTTTTTGATTCCGAACGTTATTTTTTTTATCTGGGACCAGCACTCTAGAGATAACTCCTACACATGCGAAGCATTGTGCTGGAACTATAGGAAAGGAATAGTAGGAGAAATGACAGGAGGTGAAGCTTAATTAATGATTTAACAGCTCTGCTTTTGCACGTTCTTTGTTTATACTCGCAGCAGTGCTGAAGCTTCTTTACTAGCCATTTTTATTATTATTTTACTTCGCCGGTGCTACACAATACCGACGAAGGAGGGCGTTCTGATGTGATTGTGGATTGCTATCCGCTGAAGTCGGTATTGTTCAGAGACCAGTGACTATGCCTTCGACACTGAAACCTTCCGACAACAACTGACACACTAATGCACATCAGAAACATGCGAAATGTTTTTTTTTTTAATAATTTTAGTCTGAAACTGGGGTTGAACCCACGTCTGTTTTTGGTTTTGTAGTCAATTATTGTATAATAAAGTCTTTCGTAGCTGTATTCTTAAAGATCTAGCATCTAGGCACCCATGTACATTTAGCGTTCCGCAAACTCTTATTACGCCTTGTTTTCAGCAACACTTGATTAAAAGTGATGAGGGTGGCGAGGGTTGAAGTAGTTTGCACGTTGACTATAAAACTAAAAAATCCTGGGTTCGACCCAGTTTCAGACTAAGTCAAAAAACTATCTCGCATTTTTTCTTATGTGCATTAATGTGTCTTTGTGTGAGTTGCTGACAACAATCCACAAGCATATCTGAGCCACCTCCTTCGTCGATATTGTGTAGCACCAGTGAAGTAAAATAATTACTAAAAAGCTTCAAATTAAATACAAAGAATTGAGAGGCGCGGGTATTTTATTTTTCGGCGTAGATTCATTTATGCAAAACTGTGTAGAATGGTGCAATATGCCAACATGTTTTACTTCTTTGTAGTTTCTTTACTACAAGTAAATGATTTACGTTATCGAAAGCTTTGCGGAAAGTCAGTGTACATGATACTTATTTGATTATTTAAGAAAAAAACCTCAATTTATAGTAATTGTAAGTCGTAGTTGAAGAACATGCTATTTTCAATCCATGTTGATATCACTTTTTCATTGTATATCATTTGTTTAAAACTAGTTTTTCTGCTGCTTTGTACCATCTTGCAGCTTTTCGGAGTTAAGGAATGAAGCTCTCGGCCCACGCCAAATTACACGCTAAAGTACACTTTTATATGAATTGTATGCTAGAAAACATTCAAAAATTATTTTATGGTAAAATAAACCGTTAATTTATTTTCTTATCATTTTATGGGCACAAAAAAACTTTCAGAAAATAGAACATTTCGAATATTAATTCCAGGAACAATTGGTTCTAATTTGTGAGAGTCTACTGTATTAAGAAAAAATGTTTGTGCGACGAATGAAAAAGTAGAATTTTATCATTCCGACAAGTTTTTATAAATAATAAAATTAGGCATATGAGAAGTTTTCAAATAAATTTTAAGTTTTGCAAAATATTCTGCTTAAATTTGTGTCTGATTGTGTATAATTTTTGCGTAAATGAGATTAATTTCTTCTGCTCTTCTAATTCCATTTATTTATATATTTTCTTCTTATTTGGAACTCTTGCGTTAAACAAAAAAAAATCCGATAATATTTTAATACTGTTGAATTATCCATTCCTGATCTTTATGGATCTCTCAGAGAGTATTTTTAAGGAGATGTTTTAAACAATTTATATTTGAATTATTTTTTAATTGCATTCTTGTGAGTGATAAAAACATAAATATCCTCAAATTATGCACATATATATGTATGTATGTACATGCATAGTGCAAATGAAAAAAAGAAGGAAATCAAATTAGCAATACATCACCAAAACTATTTACATAAGTAAATTAAATTGAATAAAATTTAGGTCACTGTTAGGGTTTTCAATTCGTTTACAAATGCAATCGCAATTTATGAACAAAAAATTAATTCTGATGATGGCTACAGACGATGCAACATGTTTACGCAACCAGTTAAAAAAATGTTATTTTCACATTAAGCGCTGTTCGCGTTATCGAGAGTGCACTGTATACATTGGTTGTCCCATTTTGTGGGATGGTTTGCGTTTTTTTTGCGTTCCCGTACTTTTGTACATTTTTGCCTCTTATTGAAATAAATTATCCGCCTTGTTCTGTAAACCGGGTCAACGAGTGATTTCTCAACACCTAGGTATGTGTATTCGTTTTAAAAACGAAAAATTTTTGCGGATTCGGTTTACAAAACATACCCGTATAGTTTACTCTCATTTTACGGAACTTTACCCAAAAAGTATAGTTTGAGCGGCGATGCCTGTAAAATAAATATTTATTGTACACACATGCATTTCAATTTATTCAATTAAATAACTTTTATAAGGAAAATTTTTATTATTTACGTTATTTAACAAGTTATTCAACAATTTGTTATCAATTTATTAAATTGTTTACTAGTTTATTGTAAAATAGTACTATTTACATACACACATACAAATATTCAATTAATTTTTTTCTGCATGTGCATTAGGGCGCGCCTTACCTGTATGAGCCAAACATTTTTGCAAGTTTACGGTTGTAACTCTCTCTCAAAATGTTCTTCACATTGCAAAAATAAGCTTCGGAGAAAATATTTCGGATTGCATAACGGGAAGGCGTGGCTCATTCGCCCTTAAATTATTAATTTATGCCCAATATCAACAAAATCAATACAAATGGTATTTATGTGCAAAACCTTCCAAATAAGTTTGTCTATTTTTAACTGGAATACAGTTAACCAATGGGTTTTAAAACAAAGTCCAAAGTCACAATTTAATACACACAAATAAAAGGTTTTTATTAATAATTGAATCCAATCTTTGTTATTAACATTTGTTTTAGAATATTCAGAATAGAATTTAATCGAACTGTTGTTATTACATATTTATAGTATGTATATATATTATTTGTATGTGTATAGTATATATATGTACATATATGAAATTTTTGTCGTGTTCAAGTTCACAGTTAATTTATCACAATATTGTGAAGAAATTACATTTCTGATTTGAATAAGGGATATACGTATCAAAAAATATTATTTTTTTAATACGTTTTCAAAAATAAGTTTCAAAAAAATACTAATAAAATTTGTTTACAATTAATTACATTTTTGTTTTAAACTTATTTATTCGTACATTTACAATCTGGATTAAATTCCTCCATCAGCTTTACCGCCCATTCTGCAGTGTCATTAACAACTTTTAGGTTACAATAGCCAACTTTGCATTGTAACCACGTCGGTATGCCATTCTTCTGGATCTTTCTTAAAAATCCGTTGAAACAGAAAATCTTTTGAAGAAATTTAAAGTATTTTCTGTAACAAAATCCTCAATATTTTTACACTTGAACTGGCTTATGTTAAGAGGGGGTATGTTAAACTTTTCGATGACAGTTTTATTGGGCTTTTGTAAAGCAGCCACCATAAATTTTCTTGATTTATTAGATATTTGTTCATCGAAAAAGGCCAAACCTAGAGCTTCTGGTGATAAGTACCACAAATGGTTGCAAAATTTCTGTAATAATTTTTTATTTATATTTTCATCCATCTGAAAATAAACATACATATAAATTTGTTTATAAATTTAAATCTTGATTAGGGGCTTCAGCAGGAATTGGCGCTTTTATCCAAAATATGAAAATATATTTTCACTGTAAAAATAAATATGTCTGTAACGTTATCCTCTTCAGAATCACTTAGAGTGAACTGTTCTCTAAATAAAAATATTTTTAATGTATAAATGGCCTTAGACATCTTATGCGCATGGTTAAAGGCACCTGCCATTCGCAAAGTGAACTTTGGAACTGTCTCTCCAAGGAAAATTAAAGCCAGCTGGAGAAGTTCTTTGTAATCGTCCCGGGGTTGCCTTTCTTTTAGGGTATTGAAAGCAAAGTAAACTATATCTTTCATATCGCCTAGTATGTTTTTTACATGCACGTCTTCCATTCCAGATTTAAAAGACTTTTTTTATTTCTGCCCACTCTTCTCAAAATTTGTTAAATATTTGTACACTGGGGCCAGAAGATTGATTTTCTTTTTGTCATCAAAAACGCTCCTCAAAAGAATTTCAAAGATATGATGACGGCAAGGGAAATACAAAAAGTTCTTTTTCCAATATTTGCTCCATATGAACGCATACACCCTGCTTACGTCCTAAATTGGATGCTGTAGTATCACAGCATAGAGTCTGCACCTTTTCTTCTACATCCCATTCTTTCAGAAAATTGGAAATAGCTGTGGCCTGTTCCTTTCCCATGCCGGTAGAAATTACTGGAATCCCAAGTAAATAATCATTTCCATTAAATGAGATTACTACTGGTAAACGGTAGACTTTTTCTCTACCCAATAATGATGGCTAAATTGTACCATACCATTTTTAACATAAATATGTTGATATTTCTTGATTTTTTGATATCGAATCTTTTTACGATATCGGCGTATAGACGTTGTGTTTATCACTAAATCGATAAATCCAGTTTCAAATTGTTATTTCGAGAATTCTTTAAACAATTGTAAAAGTTTACCTTTTGGTGCGACTGGTATATAAATAGTCCCGCCTTTGGGCCGCCTCTGATCCATTTGATGAATTCTTGATTGAATTATCGTGATTTCTTTTGGAAAAGTAAAGCGTATTATACTATGTTCACACCTGCCGTGTTTAAACACATCGATTTTCATATGTTTTACCATACATTGACGCGTTTTGTTAAACATCTCAAATGAAATGTTTTAGATTTAAACACTTCGTTAAACGCGTAAATGGCAGGGTTGCATTTAATTTTGGGATATGTTCAGTGTGTTTTTGACGAATTTGTCACTTTTTTATGGCTATTAAACACATATTAAAATAGCGATGTTGTTTCTTATACATCTTTATTTCACCTTTAAATAGTTCATCAATGTTAACAATTCCATCATTAACAAAACTCAAATATGCAGCTGATAATTTCACAATTGTACTTTTTTCCATTTTAATATATTTTTAATTTTCTCAAACTTGTATACAACTGTTTACGAAGCCATAAACAGCTGATAAAACGTCTTTCTTAAACATCTCAAATATAGTGTGAACGGTTGTGTTTAGTTAATCAAACACTTTGCTTAAACGGGTTTAAAAACATAAGTGTGAACTTGGTATAACATTAGTTTAACTCGAAATAAAGAGGTGTGAAAATTTAATATACATTGTCATTTTATCGCAACTTAAGGACGGATGAGCCACGCCTTCCCGATATGTGATCAGCCTAATTTTTTTGCAGAACATAGTTTTTTGATGGGAAGAACATTTCTAGGTTGAGTTACGGTACAATTTCCCAAGTTGAAAAATAAGACGCACCCTAATATGCATACATGTGTATATTCTTTTATAGCCTTTAGAGATTTTGAGTCCATGCAATAAATAAATAACAATTGCAAACATTTTTAATTTTTGTCTAATAAAAAAAACTATGTGATATGTATGTACATCCATACATATGTATGTATGTATGGAAAAGTGCAATGCACTTTTCTAAAATCAAAATCGCTATTAATTAATTTAAATATTAATATTAATATTAAAAGAAATTTTTTTTGTATTTATATTTTTAGATCTTTTGTATATAGAATTACTAAGTTAATACATACAAAAATTTGTGAATACATAATTGAAATTGGGGCTCAATCATGGCTGAAGCCCATCAAGCCGTAGCTTTTTCATTTGCCATCACCCACGAAGGGTTTGATATTAATTATGATCAAGAGGTTCTTAATTTAGTTTGGAACTCAGGTATACGATCATGGAAAAAACGTATGGCCAGAGCCAGGGTAAGTTTTGTTTTTTTTTATAACATTTCTTTAGTTTTATGGGAATTTAATTCTTGATTTATTTTCGTTCTTACTTTCAGAATGGCATACGCAATGGAGTATATCCTGCACACATACACAGTCTTTGGCTTATAACGGCCATAGCAGTGGGCCTACATTTGGCTGATATGAGAGCACCATTTAATTTAATTAATCGCATATTAGTACATTTACCATCAAATACAGTGAATTGGCAAATTACTGCCTGCTTCTTGGCCGCATTTATCGTTTGGCTTAGCATCTGTATGACGATGCGCTACACGCTCAAAATTCTGCTAATGTACAAAGGTTGGATGTATGAGTCGCGGGCGCCTGGTAGTAAAATTTCTTTACGCACAACGCTATGGGCTGGTGCCGTGCGGGTTTTCTCCAGTTGGAATAAACCTGGTCTATATAGTTTTCAAGGTTCTCTGCCTAGACTACATTTGCCATCAGTGCATGATACAATGCAACGTTATTTGAGATCAGTGCGGCCCATATTAGATGATGAAAACTATACTCGTATGGAACGTTTGGCGAATGAATTTGAGAATAGTATTGGCAAGAAATTACAGTGGTATTTAATATTGAAAAGTTGGTTTTCCACCAATTATGTTTCCGATTGGTGGGAGGAATATGTTTATTTGCGTGGTCGTTCTCCACTGATGATCAACAGTAACTTTTATGGTACAGATGCTATATTTATGGAATTAACTAATAATCAAGCTGCACGCGCTGCTCATATCGTGTATTTATTGCTGCAATTTAGGCGTGCAATTGAAAGACAAGAATTGCAACCAGTAAGTACACATAAATCAGTTGTAAAGCATTTTATAATCTTATTTATAAGTCAAGAGATCGATAACTTTTTGTTATTATTAAAATTGCGATAGATGTCAACAAAAAACTTCTAAATAAAATCGTCCAAAGTTACTAATTGGAAACTTTTAAGTTAAACACATTTTAAGCAGTAGTCATTTCATATAGTTTGTATGGCTATCAATATCTATGCAGTTTTTAAATATTTTTCGTCCTAGTACTTTTCGGAGAAAGTTATTTTCGAAAAAAAAAACATCTTTAACCCTTTCGGTCCTATTGGGATAATGCATCCCAGAGAAACTTTGAAGAGTCCTATTTTTTTCTATATCATTTAAATTGTGTTTTAAAATTGCCCAGTCGCACTTTTGAGTTTTAACGTATAAAATAAATTACGGTACCCAATTTTGCACGACTTGCGAGATATTATCATTAGTTGATGTGAAATTCTATTAAAGACAACATCATTTACTGCTTATAATTGAAATAAAAATAATAATATTAGCTGTTTTGAAATAAAACTTTGTGTATTTGTTTTTTTCAATGAGCTTTATCGTTTGAAAAAAAAACCGTACCGAATGGGTTAAATAGCTGCAAGGTAGTTCTGGATTGAAGAAGGAGCTCACAAATCAATGTAATAATTTTTTGATTGTGAGCGCACCGTGTCGTTTGATCTGCTAATGCTTTGCATTTCACACGGTCTGCGCGATGCTTTCATTGTGTAATTGTATTGTTTTATGGTTTCACTAAAAAATTTCTTCTCAATCCTTGTACAATCGTTTTTGGGCACATAACAAATTGAATTGAATTTTTGAAATAGAAGATAGATTGGTATACTCGATTAGACTCGAACGGCAAATGTACCCTGAGGAAGACGACTGGTAGCTACACCAGGATTCCAAGTGAGACCAGTAAACTGTTGCTGGACACTCATTTTCCTGTGTGATTGGTTTTAGGCAGCGTGGTGCCAGCATTGATAGCATTACTTATTTCTGTTGACAGGGCGGGCTTGAGAAAGGAAAACCAGCTATTTAATGAAAAACTGTCACAATAGTCGATACAAATCTCCGGGTTATGATGGGATATTTACATGATTTCTGACCAGAGGTATGGATCACATTGTCTTTACTCTGTCCAGACCATATAAGGCAAGTCTATTAAAAAGACAATACAAACTCTACGAAGCTCTTGAGCCTGTCTGTAGAAACAACCAGGGTCTAAGCGGGAATCGATCCCGCACCTCCATATTGATAAGACTGGGAAAGAACTCGAAGACCGATAAGTTAATGAGTTAATTTTTCTTTAAGTCAATGGAGAAGATATTGGATCGTTACATAAGGGAAAACAACCTGGTGAATTTCCCACTGCACAAATATACATACATATTTTCTATTGCATCAGTACTCTTTGATCTACTCAACTGCTGTTCTTTTTCCTTTTTCCTTTATTCTAATGAATGTTAAACCATGTACTTAAACACAACTAACTATTCATAAATTCATTTGTAATAAGTGTAGTTCAAATAAAAATCACCAATTATGGTGTTACGTTATACATAAGGGAATTTTAGAGTCAAAATTGTTGCTTAAAATTTTAAGCGACTCGTATACTAGTTTCCTATTTGGACACAAATTAAGAGTTCTTAAATATTTACAGTTTCCGAGGTAAATATACGTGGGATTTAGAAGTTTTCTTTGGTCAAATGATTTCTTCTTTTCAATAATAAAATCTATTGTTTTTGTTTAAAACAAAAAAACTATACAAATAAAGGAAAAAACAGTGATGAATATTTATTATTTTAGATCATGGTTCAAGGTATGATTCCCTTATGCTCATGGCAATACGAAAGAACTTTTAACACAGTAAGAGCTCCTGGTCCTGAAACTGATCATATTATACATTACAAAGATTCCAATCATATTGTGGTACTACATAAAGGTTGCTATTATAAAGTATTGATTTATTACAAAGGACGCCAATTAAAACCATGCGAAATACAATTGTAAGTGAAACAAATTTTACACAATTTTCATTGCTCAATTAATTAGTGTTCGTACGTAATTTTTAGACAAATGGAAGAAATTCTTAATTCAAAATCCACACCTTTGCCAGGTGAGGAACATTTGGCAGCTTTAACAGCATGGAATCGTTCGAAATGGGCAGAGGTTCGTAATGCAAACTTTTCACGTGGAGTCAATCGTGTTTCATTAAATGCTGTCGAATCGGCGGCATTTGTACTATCATTAGATGAAGTCCCATATGAATTCGACCTGACACGACCAGAACTATTGGACAAGTTTGGTAAAATTTTGTTACATGGAAATGGCTATAATCGTTGGTTTGATAAGAGCTTTACCGTTTGTGTGGGTACTAATGGCCGTATAGGCTTCAATGCAGAACATACGTGGTAAGTTGATTAATTTAAATTGTAAATCAAAAAGCATCTCAAATGTTTTCATAAAATTCAAAGTAAATGTTTTTTCATTAAATTCACACATACGTGTGCAATTTTTTTTTCTTGTAAAATGTATTTAAAAAAAGGGCCGATGCTGCTATCGCTTCTCATATGTGGGAAATTCTTATGGTGGACGATTTAGTCTCCGAAGGGTAATTTCTTTTTCTTAATAAAACTTCTTATTTGAAATCGTTTTGGTTGTGGTTTTCCTTCTACAAAATGGTATTGGATTTCTTTTAATATTCATAGATTCTTTCGTAGTTGTACGTTTGACTGTGTAAATAAGCTTTTTAAGTAGTTCTATATTATATATATATTTTCTTTACTATATACCTCTGCACATATTTATATTAATTTTAGGGCTGATGCTCCGGTAATGGGTCATACATGGGAATATACTTTTGGTGATGATATTTTTGGGTAAACATTTACTTCCTTTTACCCTTAAATTATTTGAACCTAACACTATTAAGCACTAACATATTTAAATTTAATTAGTTAATAACAAATTACTTCCTATAATTTTGCATCGTTAGTTGTTTGTTTACTAAATAAATTTCATTCATATACATACATGCATATGTATGTACTACATATTTACAGACGCACGTACATATACTTGCATCTTACTACAGTAGAAGTTCGGAAATTAGGACTCGTAATAATTGGAATTTGAAAAAATTAAAATCTGTACTTTCTATATATGTACATATTTAAAACTCTGAAATTCAAATTTAGGAGTTGCTTTTTTAGTGGTAAGCAATGAAATTTCTACAGATGTCGAAGCTGCATTTCTTTAAAAAACATCGAATGTGGTATGTATGTAGTTGCGTTTAAGAATGAATCTACACATGTATTAAGATATGACTGAATATACTGTAGTGGAAGTCCCACCACAGCTACTGAAAGCGTCAGTAACTTAATAAAGTGGGGCAAAAGCAGTGAATTGTTTTCTACTAAGCATCTGGCAAAGTTTTAAACGCTCCGTAACGAATAAATAGAATATGAATAATATATGCCCTTATAGGTTTGATTGTGAATTTATAAATAAAAATTGAAATTGAAAAACAAAATCCAAAAAACCAAATATTACAGACATAGAATTTCGATTTATTTGTATAAATTTTTAACTTTTATTGACATAAATTTTAAATTTTTATTTTTTTTTCTTGATGCAAATTAACTGAATTGTTATCGTTTTTATTTGTTTAAAAATGGCACAAATACTAAAATTTTGTATCGAGTTTCCACTTTATTCTTATAATATATAAAAGCCATCCAGAAATTAATAAAAATTCGGAAGTTCGATTTGCCGTTAAAACAAAATATTTCCAATTTGCGTGCGTCTACTGTAATAACATTTTATCCTTGCAAGTTAATGAATTGTTTAGATAATTTTTACATTATAAAAGAACACATTCGATTGAGAAATGTTCATACTTTTTTTTTTAATTTCGAGAATTTTTCGCTATTGCAAGTACGTATTTACTAATTTTTCTTGTATTTAGCACCATTTGGCTGAAATGTTAAACAACTGTAAGACTTAGATACTTGTGTATGTAATTTGTATTAGTTTTTTAAATATTACTCTTTGTACTTTAATATATTTAAAAATGTTTGTATTTCATTTATCAGTAAATTGAGCATTTAATTTCAATAACGATGCAATTAATAAATTTTATAAATGTGACAATTGCAAAGAAATAATGAAAACTTTTTCACATGCACCATCATGCAGATATGATGAAAATGGTAATACTAAAGGCAGTCCGGAGTTTCAGCCACCCTCACCAACACGTCTTAATTGGCAATTGCAAGCATGTCTACCTCAAATTGAAGAAGCCGTTGTGGATGCTAAAAAACTGATAAATGTGAGCATTAAACAAATTTGTTATCCATTTACGGAACTAATACTTCTTTCTTTTCGTAGGATATAGATCTCAGAATTTTGGTACACAATCAATATGGTAAAGGTTTCATGAAGAAATGCCGCATCTCTCCCGATGCGTTTATACAAATGGCTTTACAATTGGCGTATTATCGTGACGCTGGTCGTTTCTCTTTAACATATGAGGCTTCAATGACGCGTCTCTTCCGAGAAGGCCGTACAGAGACTGTAAGACCTTGTACCATTGAATCCTCTGCCTGGGTTAAGGCCATGGAAAATAAAACTGCTACGGTATGTGAAATAGTATATAATAGTGGTAAAGATAAGACAAAGTTTGTTTTTTTTTAGAATGAGGAGCGTATTCAGCTATTGCAAAAAGCTTGTGAAAGACACCAGTTGGGCTATCAAGATGCGATGTGTGGTCTTGGTATTGATCGTCATTTGTTCTGTTTATATGTTGTGTCGAAATATTTAGAAGTTGATTCGCCGTTTTTGAATGAAGTGCTAAGCGAACCGTGGCGTTTATCGACTAGTCAAACACCTCATGGACAAACGCCAAAAATGGATTTGAAAAAACATCCCAACTGTATCAGTTCGGGTGGTGGTTTCGGTCCAGTTGCTGATGATGGTTATGGTGTGTCATACATTATTGCCGGAGAAGATTTACTATTCTTTCACATATCTGCTAAAAACTCTTGTGCTACAACTGTAAGAATAAGAAAATTAAAACTAAATTTTCAATTTACAATATACACAAATTTATTTGTATTCCTCTTTTAGGACGTACACCGCTTTGCTGATAATATATGCAAAGCTTTAGCCGATATACGTTTCATGTTTGAACAGCAGAACAGTTCATCAAAAAGAACAAATGCAAATGGCAGTACTGTCGCACCAGCTAAATGATTATAATGTTCAAATAACTTTATTTCATAGTTTTTTTTAGTTCTAAATACAAAGTGTTTGTTTTTATTAAGTGTTAATATTATTATGCGTATTAGCGCTCATTTACCTGCAAAATGAAATTATTGTTTCAGAATCTGTTTTTTTTTTTATAATTTTGAGCGTTTATTAAAACAAAATAATATTTTATTTGCAATATCTGTTAAACATCAAAAACAATAAATCATCGTCTTTATTATTATAGTATTGTTAACTGCTCCAAAAAAGCGAAAATCTTTTTTAAAATTTATTTTTGTTATTACGAGCCTAAAATATGTTTAATCATTAAATTAAATCAATGCAATTTTATTTGTAAGTTTTATTTGATTTATAAAAACTTTTCTCATTAAACAATAGAATAATTTTTTTTGTAGTTTGTTTAGAAAGTAACAAATTTTTAAATAAATAACTCAAAATGCAATATAATTCTGTATTATTTTTTCAATAGAAACATTTGGGAATTAGCAAAGTATGTCAAGATAAGAAAATTTCTTGTTATTTTGATCGTTAAGGAATCTCCACAAGACACTTTGTTTACATTAATCAGCGCCTTTCCATGAATTTTAGTTTTTGAGATATCGCACAAAAAGTAATCACCTTATCTGCACTTGTACTTGATTTAATTTTTAGGTTTGATTTTGATAGAGATTTTAGTAGAAAGTAAAATAGCAGAAAAGTTAGCTTAGTTGTTCTAAATTTTTAAGGCAAAGAATAACATAAAAATAGGCGAAACAAAAATTACTTATTCCACTAATGATGTTTTCTAAAAAGGCCACGGATATTTATGCAAGTATATGCAGTTCTACATGTATTTTAATATTATTTCCCTCCGCACTTAAAGTGGCAATCGAAATGGCACAATCGATAACTCAAAAAAAATATAAAGATTTACTCACCATTCCTTCGCTCCAAAATAGGTTGCAAACTATCAAGATTAACTAATATAATTTTATTCTTTAAATTGATTGATTGGTAATTTTCACGTTTATATTTTCTTTAAACAATTCATGAAATCTAAAAGAACAATGCAGAAGAAACAAGTTATAAATATTACCTTAATGAAAGTGAGTAAAAAAAAAATACTTGGCTATTTTTCTTATTCTGTAAATTTCTTATTTTTGTACTCACAATCGTTTATCATTTTCTCCCTTAAAGTTACACAATTTTTATGTTGAATTTTTTACCAGCAGGTTTTATTACACAATATCAATTTGCACAGCTTTTGCAATCAGAATTTTTAGAGTAAATGCTCACAAAGCAATTGGATTTGCATGTATAGTAACACCATTAATTTTCTTCTCAACGTGGGGACGATAAGTTTTTGGATTAACCGGTAACTTTTCTAATTCATCCAGAGCATCGAAACCGTCTATAACACGACCAAATAGTGTATATTTTAAATCCAAATTTGGCTGAGCAGCATAAGTAATGAAAAATTGACTGGCATTGGCGTTAGGGCCATTATTAGCCATGGATATCATACCACGATCAGAGTGCTGTAATATTTAATATTTAATTAAAATGTATACATTAAACATTGAAATAAATGACAAACCTTTAAATTTTCTTTAAACTCGTCTTCAAATTTGTTCCCCCATATTGAGTGACCATTTTTGCCACTATTTGTTGGGTCACCAGTTTGTACAATAAAACCCTTTATGTTTCGTATAAATGCACAACCATTATAATAATCACTGGCACAGAGCGCTAAGAAATTTTCACATGCCTTTGGACAATCTTCGCAGAAAAGTTCAATTTTAACGTCACCGACGTCTGTGTGCAAAGTTACAGACTAAAAAAACAAGAACGGTCAAATTTTAAAAGTAAAATTCTTGAAATATACATATCACAGAACACAATACATATGCTTATTATATGGTTAAGAAAAATTATCCGTATACTTTTATTTGTCGAAAAAATTACCATCTTGATTATATTGTTTACTTTTCTGTGTTTGCCATTCGCTGAATACAAAATTCAATCAAATGCTTGACAATGTGATGTTAGTGCTGCCAGATTAGAATGTGATTTTTGTACAAGCTTACATTAACCGCTGAAATGCGGGCATTATGTATATATGACAAATCTAAATTTCAAAAACAATGTAAAAAAAAAAAAAAATAAAAAAATGTTAGAAAAATTTTTATATATCTAAACTTCAAAAAAGAAAAAATTTTAAAATAAAAAACTTCCTGAAGATATTAACCGAAGGTTAACGAAATATCGAAGAGAGAATAAATAAAAAGAGAAAAAACCTTAAAGCTTAAAAAAAATAGATTGTTAAAATAATAAAAAAGGTTAAAAAAAAGTATTAAGAAAAACAATGTAAAAAATTTAAATAATGTGAGACGTTAAAAAAACAGTATTTATGTTAAAAAAAATTTATTACGTCTTTTAACATATCATTTTGAAATATAAATTTAAAAATTTTTTAGTTAAACAAACCATTGCTTTCGAAATACGACTTTTTGCAAATAAAACAGCAGTCACTTGTTTTGTTTGATTAAATATTTATTTATATTTCAGTAAGTGCTTAAATATTTCTGCGAATTATAGATTAAAATTCAGGATGAACAAAAATTTATACTGGGAACAAAGTTTAAATATTTCTTGCTTTAATTAAAATAAAATACATAAAAATTCATTGTTGCTTAAAAATAAAAAAATTACCAATCGAATATGGAAATGAAATACAAAAAAGTAAAAATAAAATTAAACTAAATATATTCATTTGAATTTAATTAATGGAATTTAAAAAAATTGAATTTGGTGTGCTAAAATTAAGAACTGTATGTATTTGTTATAAAGATATATTGATTACTAAAAAGTAAGTTATATAATATTTTTTTTAGTTTTTTATTTCTTATGATTAAATAAGACAATTTGCTCTTAACAGTGGTTACGATATTTCTTCGGTGAATAAAATTGTTTTAATATTATGTTGACAGTTGACAAAATGAAAATTTTTAAAGCGATTATGCAATTGTGAACACTGTAGTTAATAAAGGATCAAGTTATTGTTGTGTAAGTAGAAAAATTACTGGCCTCAAAAATATTATATTACTACACTGTTCACTGTATTATATGTTACATATTGCATAAAATAGAAGAAATATTCACTTGTAATAGTTTGTCAACTTATTCCTCGATACGATAGATAAGGAAGAAATGTTCTACATCCTTTTCTGAGCCAGGGGGTGCTTCTGAAGCTTTTCTTGACAGAGTATCGAATCCCAATAACAAAAAGCTCTTCAAGATACTAGCACGATCAGTACGATTTTTTCGAACGCACATGACGACTGCATCTAATTTAAGGCTGTCCTCAAAAAACGCCACCAATCCAATCAAAGTATCTTTAGCATTCTCCGAAGCCAACTTTTCAGGAATGGCTACGTACAAGATGTTATTAGTAGGATTCAAGACAGACTCCCATTTGGAGAATCTGTTTTCAGTAACATATAACTTGATAACAATACGAATGGGATGATCATGTTGCAAAATCTGTTGGACAACCTTTTGGAAATCCTCGTTAGAATACAAGCATTGCACATCAGAGTCAGAGCATTCAGAAGAAGCCGAAGAACCAGAGCTACTATCGCTAGTGCTATTATTACTTCTGTCGAACACGCTGCTGTCACCAGCTGAATCAACCGAAGATTTTCGAGTGTAACCTTTAAATAAAAACGTGTATTGTTTATTTTAATAATATAATTTATCTATGTTTATTATATGGTTTAGCTCGTCTAAATGCGGTATTTCATTTGGTGCTAATAGCAAAATCTTCAGTAGACCCTTAACCAAATTCTTGAATAAAGCTAAGAAATTTCACATGTTCATACAAGAACTCTCAAAAAATATTTGATAATTACGAAATATACAAACAAAACAAACCAAACAGCTTCTTTAAAAATTTTCCTTATACTCCAAACATTTTATTATTTAATTTTAAATCTATTTAATTTTTCTAAAACTTTCTTACAATTAGTCAACACTTTGGTTGGCAATGATTGTATTTAAAAGGGACAATTAGCTAAACCATATAACAAACATAGATAAATAATCGTAATGAATTATGACTAACGTTGAATAATTGAAGGAATGGTGACATAATTTTAATAAAATATATATGCATTTTTCCTACATCTTACTGTACAACTACTTTTTATATATAATACCTGTTAAGAGTGACGCCCTATCGTGATCTATTCTGTGGAAGGTAGGGACATCAGGACCACCACAGAGGCCCTACGCCGAGAGAAATACAGTAGGACTCAGTCGACATGTTGGTAGCGCAAGAAGAGGTAGAAATAGTACGCAACTTATTCTCAGCACGAGTGGAACCGAGAACCGATTCCGTAAACTCTCTTTCACTACTACTAATTATCATTGGATCGCTAAAAGTATTGAATAGAAATTTATTAATGTTTAAATTAAAAAATATTTTGTATATAAATTATATTTGCAGTGTAAAAAAAAATAGATTAGTCTTTAGTTACATAGATGGCAAATATTAAGTCGCTTTGGAGCAAAATTTCGATATTCACTTTCGAAGGAAACAGCAATGCAATACTTGTACATATGTTTATGAAAACTTGGTCGCTATAGAAAACGTATTTTTTTTATTTCATTACAAAAATGGATTACATATTTATGCATTTAAAATTTACAAAATTATACCATTTACTTTAGATAAATCTAACTGTGCGTTCGTTACCTGTGGGTAGTGAATAAATTATTAAAATAAAAATTTCAAGCTTGTAAAAAAAGTTCAAGTTTCCTATGTTCATACATACATATAAAATCTTATTTAGAATATTAAATATTATTTATATAAGAATTGTGATAAAAATGTTATTAATAATTACTTGTCAAGTATAATTTGCAATTTTTTTATAAATACATATAAAAGTAAATAAATTAAATATTCCTTATAAAAAAATTACTTCAATCAATTTTTATTAAATACAACACTGTGGTTTTCATAAGCATATGCTTGACGCATACAAAATGGTTTATTCAGCAAAAAAACATGGCGCAGCAGAACTGTCAATTGTACAAAAAGACCGTACGTATGTAAACGTTTTTAGTAGCAAGCACATTTAAAGATTAAATATATGGTTTGTGTTTAAATTGTCTGTAAAAAATACGAAATTAAGAAATAGAAAAATAAAACAAATAAAAGATGTCTATTGGTGTGCCCATTAAAGTCCTACACGAGGCGGAAGGCCACATCATTACATGTGAGACTATAACCGGTGAAGTTTATCGTGGAAAATTAATTGAAGCAGAGGACAACATGAACTGCCAAATGACACAAATAAACGTAACCTACCGTGATGGTCGCACAGCAAATTTAGAAAATGTATATATACGAGGATCAAAAATTCGTTTCCTTATACTGCCCGACATGTTGAAAAATGCCCCTATGTTCAAAAAACAGACGGGCAAAGGACTTGGTGGTACATCGGGTAGAGGTAAAGCGGCTATATTGAGAGCGCAAGGTAAACTAAATTATTTATTTCAATATCAAGTGCTGCTGTAGAGATTTTTTCATTATTAGCTCGAGGTCGCGGAAGAGGTGGTCCTCCAGGCGGTGGCCGCGGTGGTCCACCTGGCGCTCCCGGGGGCGGACGTGGTGCATGGCAAGGTGGTCCAACAGGGGGACGTGGTCGTGGTGGATTATAAATATGTATTTTTAATAATTCGCTCGTATTTAACAATTATTTATAAGTTTTTAAGTGAAATTTTCAATTTTTCATTCTAATGTTTCTGCAAGGCATAATAAAACGAATATGAAGAGAAATACTTTGCAGTTAAAGAAAACTGAGCGTGAATTATATAACAATTACTGCAAAAATATGGAAGTAATCTAGCAATTTGGATAAAATAATTCGTTTTGTTGCGAAAAGAAACAAATTTTTCCTAGAAAGTTGTGTAGAGCAGCATTCGAACAAATAAGTGCTTATAGTTCACTTTTTAGCCGAACATTCAAGTTTATACATTCAAAATAAGTATTTAGATTTATAATACATTTTTATCTAATTTTTGTAAAAATAGAGGAATAAATTGTAAATTTTTACTTTTGTGGTGTACATTTCCCTACATACACGACTGTTGGCAAAAAATTAGGAATACATTTTTTCGCAACCTCGTATAAAAGAGATTTAAAACATTTCCTTTTACTTCTCAGCGACAATCTTCTTTTTGTGAACAACAACTGTTTACCCAAATCGAGCTGTAATTTGCCACAGCCGGTATAACTGTGGGCAGACAAAGTACCATAAAATTTTATCACAGGTAAGTGATGATATATTAAACATACCGTGCAAAGGAGATTTTATTTACGACCATCTCAATTCCTTCGGAAAATGAAAAATTTGGCCGGTACCAGGTCGGCGACAATTTTTTAAAATCTATGTTGACACGAAGTATCATTTGATAACATTGCCACAATGGCAGAAAAAATTGCATAAGTGAACGACAGCGGATCAATCCAAGAATTGCCAATGCCCAATTCTACAACAGCAAATAATACGTTACAACAATTTCAAGAATTAACGAACAAGATTGAAAGTTTGAAGACACGATTAATACGCTCACGTAGTCACAACAGATGTACAAGGTGGGCCAAAAGAAGTCATCCGATGTTGTTCGGCTCTAATTTTTTTCTAAATGAAAAACTTCGATTCTGTTTTTTGATCATGTTTATCTGAACCTTTAGAATTTTATTGGTCAAGTCGAGAAGATGATATCGGCCAAATGGGCGCCGTCACAATGGGTTTGTACGGGAAAATGCGCAGGTCTTTGACCAAAATTCGCCTTAGGGACAACCGGCTGATGGCCAATTGTGAGGCATGGCGTCTGGTCGATCTTTCTGGCAACAGCGGCTATATTCTCGGCAGAACGGGCGCTCCGGGGACGGCCACTTTTGGCAGCGTCTCGTGTGGTCCCATACTCTTCAAGGTTGGTGGCCAAACGGCGCAGCGTTTGCACAGTTGGTGTCGGACGACCGGGGAATCGGCGACGGAATTCGCGCTGCGCCAACACCGCAGACGAATTGTTACGCAAAAAAATAGACACGACTATTCCGCGTTCTTGGGGAATATATCCCTCCATTGCATGTTCACATCTATTCTAAATCTGTCTAGTTCACAAATGTCAAAATAGATTTGACATTGACCGCCATTTGCAAAAATAAGATCATCTTCCCATAGGGTGATTTCTTTTGGCCCACCTTGTACATCCTCTAATCGCAACAGAAACTCTATTGCTCGCTCTCAAATAAATGCAAAATACTGGATCACAGAAATTTCGACAGTAAAATGCCGAGAGCCATGCAGTGAAAATTTTAACCGAAATGTCTGTCATTAGCAACGGTATGCGCACACTATTATCGCCGTCTCACGATTTTTGATAAAACTTCAATTTTAAATTTTCTAGTAGACAATATTGCAACTATCAAATCACCTCTTCTAGGACTTTCCGCATTCACAAATAACGACGAATTTTAAACACTTCTCAAATTATTCACTAGAATAACACAAACATAAACGAAAGTTACTTTGACCACTCACGGCGTTGCGCACCATATAATCAAAACGAGCCAAGTAGTTTTTGTTAAGCCCCGACGTCTCGCACTAACATATTTACTCAATGCCGGAATTTGTCGCCCATCGTCCAGCCCTTGTGCAAGCCGGCTTCACATGGTGAAAAAGAAAAACGGCGGGTGGAGACCTTGCCGGGACTACAGAAGATTAAACGCCATTACTGCGCCAGACCAGAACCCGATCCCACATATACACGATTTTACTCATTGGTTAGAGTACAGTTTTTTCGACAAAAGAACTGAAAAGGACATACCATCAAATTGCCGTGCTCTTTGTGACGTACCGAGTTCCAGAATTACAATCCAAAAGTATGGGGTGTAAAATTACGTAAGAAATTTATTTGGACATTTCATAAGATATCGATCAGAGATGCCCATGTAGATATATCATATATTGAAGATATGCCTGACCGATCTGTGAATAACTATGTAATGTATTTGAAATAAATAAAATTTACAAAAGTAAAGATAAAGATGAAAATGTATTTTATTCAATATATCGATTATGTATGGAAACTGAGCTGCAGTAGCAGTATGAACACGAAAAAGATTATTTTTAAAAAACAAAGAACATATTTGTCGTTATACAGGGTGTCTGGTAGCAGATTTATATTTTCAAACTTAAATAAAAAACGTAATAATGGACACAAAGTTTTATTAAGAGCATTGAACGATAAAATGGAAATGCGGATTTTATTTTTTAAATAGTACGTTTAAATTTCATGATCGCTATAGGAAGTCGCAGTGAGGTTGATCTTTTCCGTATTGAAAGTCGCGGCTTTTCACGTAAACTGTTTGCAACAAGTTCAATGTTTTCGGATCGACTGGGCCGTGGGGAATTCATAGCCGAAGCAGTTGCGCGGAAACTCTGCACCCACGAACGAATTAAATTTACACTCGGTTCGTCACTTATTCGCCGAATACCGAACTTTGAACAAAATTGTCGACGAGCAATTACGTAAGAATCATTACTCTTAAAAAATGTCTCCAAAGCGAACGCGCGATGCTCACTCGACCACTGCAACATCGTGACTGACAAATCCGCACAATCAATAATTCCAACGGCACCATCCTCCCTCCGCACCGTTTATTACTTTTTGAAATAATCGTATTTAAAAATATAAATTTGCCACCAGACACCCTGTATTACAGTTGTATTTTCGATGTACGCAGAAGCTCTGTTGTTAAATATAATCATGCGTATGAAGTGAAGTTTCTTTTTAATTGAGTTTTATGGTGATTTCCTTTCTGAACAAAAATGTTGCCCTTTCGAAGGATACATTTTCTAACATATAATATAATATACCATTTTCTACCGTTTGCCCATACATTTAACAAGTGATACATTTTTTACTGCCAAAATGGTACAAAATATTTGAGATTTAACAATAATGTATACTTAGCGATTCACTGTTTCTACGGTTTTTAACACCATTTTATCAATAAAAATCGTCAGCAACATTGTTTTCTAATCACCTGCTATTACCTAGAACAAACTGCAAAAACTTTAAACCAAAAATTTATCAAAATAGTTTACATTAAAATAAATAATAAATTAAACAGAATCTTCCTCTAACAAAAGTCTGATGGACACTAGTCAAAGTGAAGACTATATTGATTGAGTATAATTCTATTTGTATAAATAAGTAATAAGTAAATAAGTAATAAATATAATAAGATGTAAAAAAGGTTAGTATATCACCCCGACTTGAGAGTGAGGGTCAAATATGTTGCATATTTTGCCAGTTATTTGTGCAACATATTTAGAAAGGAACGAAATAGCTTTTTTTAATGTTACATATTTTTTAGAATGGAACAGAAATAGTAACGAAATGTAGCATATATGTAACATTTTTGTCAGAAAAGAAAACACCATTAGTTAGGTTTAGAAGTGCAAAGAAATAAGAGCAATAGAAAAAAAAATTTTTTAACTGAAAAAATTAAGGTTTTAGATGATCCCGATCCCGATATGGAGGAAAAGTTATATGAATGGTTCCTAAAGCAACGAAAAGAATTTTTTCGCGTAAATGGAGGATTAAAATGAAAGGCTGTAGAACTACGCGGCAAATTTTATACTTAATTTTTTATTTAATGCAATTTATAGGTGATTAGGCAGATTTAAGAAACGATATGGAATAGGACTTCTAAAAGAATCTGGTGAAAAGCTATAATCAAGATATGATTTAGTCGAGCTATTCAAAAGAAAACGGCGAAGAAGTTTACTAGAGGAAAGCTTAATACACGACACAATTTTTAATACAGGCGAAAAGGGGGCGTAGATGTTGGAACCATATTAATACTACCCATAAGGAAACAAAAATTAATCATGCAGAGGTAATTAAATGTTCGGAAAAGTGCATCCAATGGAGTGAACGAAATAATATATATTTTTCGAAGTCATTAGCACTAAGAAAAATACCAGAAAAAGCTGATCAAAAAGTTTGCAAATCGCTTAGAAACAAATATCTAAAAATACTTTTTTTACATCTCTTTAGTTATTAAATTGAAAATATCAATATTATTAACAGTAAATGCAGAATATGTTTTTCAATTAAGACAATTGGGTAATGGAAACGACCAAGAAAACAAATAAATAAATATTCTATTAAATTAAAAAATTACAAAAATAATATATGTACATATATACATATTTACCTATGTACATACAGAACAAAATTATAATTTTTATTGAGGCTTGTCGAATATCATACAAAGAGAGCAATTCCATGACAGTATTATATTATTTATCTGGACTGTCGACGGACAGCTCTCTTTATTTATATATTCGCTTAAAAAGAATATTGGTAAACAAGCATAGAAACAAATAATAAAGACAAATATAAAAACAATTACAAACAAGTAAAAACAAAGTAAAAATTAAAGAAGAGTTCACAGTTAAGTTGTTTAAAAAAAAAAAAACTTAATACTTTTTACTATATTTAGCAGTATCACAACATATTTACAAAAGTTAAAATAATTGAATAGTATAACTTTTGCGCATTTGGCAAATAATTTATTGTGTTCTTAATTCTACATTTTAATCTACAATTTATTTTCCATGCTTTCAGTAATGTTAATTGTTCTTACAGACAAATATATGTACATACATATGTACATATATACGTAACTATAACGTTTATGGTTGATTCTGAGATTACCGGCTAATTTGCTGTCCTCATGTATTTAAATAGGGAAAAATAAAATATATATATAAATATATATGTATATATAAATATTATGTAAATAAATCTTGATAGTGCTAAAAGGGCTTTTCTTTTCCTACTTTACAAATTTTTCCTATTATAGAAATTTTTCTTATGTACTATATGTACCACAATTTTAATTAACTCTTCCTCTTCTACAAGTTCAGAATTTAATCAATAATTTATTTTACAATAAATAAAGACAGTTAAATATAGTTCTTACCAAAACGTTAAAGTTACAACTATTTATGTGAACACATTTGTATTTACAAGCCTTTATATAGCTTTATCTATCCATTTGTGATTCGATATTTTTAATTAAATTATTTTATGTGCTTATGGCAGTCTAAATTACAGTACAGTACAGTAATTCCTGTATGGTTGACACATTGCATGTTGTTTATTTTTAGAAATAAAATAAACAGATTTATACAAAGGTTGCCCCGCTAGTCTAGTGAGTAGTGTGGTAGTTTATCAGTGGGGCGTTCGAGGTTTGATTCCTAGCAGAGACTCTGGTCTGTATCACTACAACACGCGAAAGTTTTTTCACAACAGGTATTACAATGGGACCATAATAAATTTGGACCCAAGTGGGCTGGGACCTTTCTTTGCCTTTAGATCCAGCAACCTGCCGCCCTTAACCTAACCTATGCAAAGAACATTTTAAAGTTCTTTTAGTTTTTTTTCATATATTTTAATTTTTTTTTCTTGGACCAGTGAACAGGTAGTCTCCACCAAAGTAATGCCAGGTGGTGAAGTGATTCGTACAGCTGTTAATTTTGTACAGAGAGCATTTATAGCATGCTTATAATTCTTTCAGATACTGCTGTGATTGCATGTAGTAAAAACAAAAGCATATGATTTAAAAATTCAAAAATTAAATTAATTAATTTTTAGTGAAATGTCTTCGTTTCGATTAATTGTAAGTATGTATATGGATTTTAAATAATGAACTATCTAGTTTTCGCTTTTCTAACGTTGGAAACAATAAATCTATCTACATACTTAGATCAACTTTTGATAAAACGACATAGAACACGTTTTAGTGTTCTTTGATTTAGTATTTTTAAATCGTTTTCCGAACATTTTAATATCTATTATATAGATCTCACATTGTCTAGTACTGTACAGACTGTTATTGTAATAAGTTAATAAAATAAATTAAGGCAGATTTCACTGGTCTTATTATTTATCATTTTGATTTCAATTCAACGCTAAAAATTGAAAACGCTTGTTTAACTAATTCCATAGATTTTAAGACAGTCTTGGCGATGTATTGTAGGTACAGCATATGCGAACTTTTAACACTAATCTCAAATACACTGAAGCACAGTTGGGATGGGACGCGCTAGTTACTCTGCCATCAGCATTATGCATGTATATAAATTGCAATATAAAAAATTTAATGCATATGTAATTTAACTATGGGAATGAAAGAAAATTAATTCCAACGTTTTCTATTAAAAATTATTTATACAAAAAATGCGATATTTATTCAAATTTCATGTGACTTAATTATTGGTTTTAGTCGTCTTATGAATATACACACAATAGTGTTCATTGGTATGTGTAGCCATGTAGCTTTAAAAAACCTTTTTATGCATTTTAATTAAAATACCTATAATTTGGAGCGTATCTATTGCTATTATCACAGGTACCAGTTGCAGCACAAGTCATAATAATTATATTATGTTTCTCACTAAAATCTATTGTTTCCAATATTTGAAAAATACTTTTAAAGCACTCTGGTAGTATATAAATTACGAATAAAACAGCTTTTAAAATTGCAAAAATTATCACAGACTCGTTGCAATTAGTATAATTGAAGCAAGAAATCTTTATTTTAATTTTAAATTAAATTTAAAAATGTTCTCTGAAATGTTAGACATCGATTTGTGTTCAAAGAATATTAATTATTTATTTTTTAAATTTATTTTAGTTTTGTTCTTTTATTTTATATTTATAAACTTGACGTTGAAAGAGCTGCGTCCGATTAAAGACTAAACTAAAAGCGTAGTAGTCAAATGATTTTTATAAGAAAATAACAAATAACAACGGAATGACAGCCAACTCGGTAAAAGTAGCTAGTGAAAAGCAGCAAACTTGCTCGTATTGTGCATGTAATGATGTTAAGACAATAGCAATTTTTGGCTTTTTTATACGTACATACATAAATACATACATCCATATGAATGTATATTAGACACAACAAAATATGGAAAATACCTCCGCGTATACTATTGTGTATTTTTAACAAGGATTAAATAATAGAAACTATTGAGTTTTATTATTTTCTTAAGTCATCGTTCCACCAATAAATTTAATTAAATGAGCTAAAATAAAAAGAAATCTGATAGAGATACTCTCAAAAATACATACATACATATGTACATAGTATTCTTTGACAAGTTTAAATTTTTTTTAGATATTGGCAACTGCTCAATCAGCAACGGTCATTTATAAAGCATTCCAATACTTTTAAGACGTGTAAAACTATTAGAGCAAATTAAAAAATAACACAAGAGAATAACATCACATACCAATTTGTCAGTTAGATGATAACGTAACAACTATAGCTTTAACGGTAACACATTCAAATGGAAAAGATTATTGTGACAAACAAAATGCAATAGAAATACATATTGCATTTTAAATAAATCTATTTATGAATGTACGTACATTCAGTATCTTTTTATGTTTACATTTTTTTTTTAAATGCGCAGTTGGCAAACTAAAATGAAGAACGTTGAAAAAAATTTGTTTAATAAAAACAAAATTATGAGAAACAATGTATTTAAACATTAGTCCCCTTATGCAAAAACGATTGTTAAAGTTAAAGTGCACGTTAAACCCGGTTTTCCCATACAAAATCCCTGTTGCAAGCAGACATTAATTTTAAAAATCTTTTTTGCATAAAATGTATATTTATTAAAAAGTAGAAAGCTGATCGCGCATATGACGTTCCATATTTATGCCGAGCGATCCCCCCACCATTCCAGATGATATCAAAAGTGCACAAATTAGCGTATACTGCCCACATTAATACTAATGCCTGTCTCTCGATTTCTTGTCGGTAAATATTCAGGAACAGCAAGATAAAGTGAATTCATTCACTATGAATTTGTATTTTCATGACCCAGTACGCAGTACGAACATAAGTAAATATCTATGTAGTTTACTTGTTCACATTTATGTAACTTGTACCCCTAATTCGAATGCCATCTACATTTTTTTTTCTTGGACCGGCACTCAGGGGAAGACACCTACACATGCGATGCATTGTGCTGGAACTAGGAAATTAGGTTATGGGAAGGAGTAGTGTTTATTGACATTTGATTTAAATTTTCCAACGTTAAAAGTGACAGGAAACACCTCTGCGGGTAGTCCATTCCACATACATGCCGTTCGGTCAAAAAATAAATTTTCTCTGCAATGCGTAGTGCGAGTCGCCGCCAAATCGACCACAAATGGATGCGCTTTTAATGATGATCGCGTCGTGCGCGCGAATGACCGGGTTTCGGGAACAAGTTCTCTGTTTTCATTAGAACACATCCGATTATAGTAACGATAGAACAACGAAACGCACCCCACGTTGCGACGATGCTCAAGAGAGTCAATAGAGTTGGCTACCCTACTGTATCCTATGAGTTTCTTCGCTCTTTCCTTTACACGGTCGAGTAACTTCAAAATAGTCTTTGAAGCACCGGCCCGCCCCATACATGAGAGTTGTATTCCATACATACATTCGTATTTATTTCACGGAAGGAATACAGTATATTTTTTACCCAGGAAAGATTTCTGTTTTTCTGTTTGTTTACTATGATGACAAAAATGCTTTGATGCTTATTTATAATTTCAAATTTATAAAAGGTTTAAAAATTAAATTTTGCATGGAAATTTGTTTATGAAAGCTTTCATAAATGAAAAATATTTTTTATTAATAGGGAGTTAATTTTTAAGGTCATCTTAAATGTTAACGAGATTTTCACTTTTGAACTTATGCAGAACGCATTCAACTCTGCCGATTAATTCATATGACTAACTGTGCAGTTGTAATTATAATTTAAATAAATTTTTAAACGTGTTCGGAAAAGTCAAGACAACATAGATAAATGACTTCCGCGAAACACTTCAATGAACATTCATGTGTTGTAAGCACTCACTTAAACGTCGAGCGGTTTTGTCAAATGTGAGCACATGCTCGCCAATGACACACCTGTGTTGAAATCATGCGTTCTTCCCCTAAATTGAACCAGTTTATCTGCAATAGTACCCATGCATTAACTATTTCTTTTGCACGTCTTTTTTTGCTTAGGGTATATAATAAAAATTCTTTTAAATTATTTTCAATCGTTCGTTTGTAATAAAATTATGCAAAGCGATACATTTTAAATTCGATCGATATGCATGTCAATTTAAATGTATTGAGAATTAATTCGATATCGAGTGTCGTAATTTGTGCTCTGGGCCGAATCGATTCCCGTAATTTGCCCACCAGATTATTTATTTACTAATTTAAATATTTAAACTTAAAACGAAATGTATGTGTGCATGTACATAATCATATGTATAATTTTTATGCAATAACAAAAAAATAACAGTCAACTAAAATTGTCGCAATATGTACTCGTAGCAACAATAGGAAAATAATTTAGAAGTGAAATAATGTTAACATAGAATACATTGTTCAAAATTTTAAAAGAACATTTCATTAACATTCATTTCGGGGGTGCTGATGGCGAGTAGTCAGCGTGTTGGCTCTGCAACCAGAAAGACCCAGGTTCGAATCCCAGCCGGGTCAAATCAGAAAAAAAAAATTTTTTTTCTGAGTTTTCTGTGCTACAGCACTCTCCTTCGACGGTATTTGAGCAATAAAACGTCGGCGAAGTAAAATAATAAATAAAATGGCTCCATTAGCTTAAAATAATGCGTCAAAAAACTAAATAAAGACGCCGCAACTTTGCTTTATAATTTACACGCAACTGCAAAGTTGTGCAAGAATTAAGCTCTATCTTTCTACCACTTTCACCATCTGTCTGTTTCTTCCCTATCCTTCTCTCTAGTTCCAGTGCAATGCATTGCATATGTAAGGGATAACCCCTGAGCACTGGTCCAAGATAAAAAAAAAAAAAATAATGCGTCAAAAAACATCAGAGACGCCGCAACTTTGCTTTATAATTTACACGCAACTGCAGAGTTGTGCAAGAACATCTGAACAAAATCCAGTGTGCATCTGAGCGAACTGTAACTTCAGTAATTTCTGAAAATGTTAATAAGATTTCCAATAATTTTTAATATTGAAATTTTTTCTAATCACACTAGTTGCCTAAATAATTTGGGTCACTTTTTATTGCAGCAATTTTAAAATTTAATTTATAAACACGTATTGTTCTAAATATTTTTTAAACCAAATAATAAGTATAATTTAAAAGAAAACTTCGAAACGCAAAAACCATAATCAGTACATTTTCTATTTACGTTGCTGGAAAAGATAACCGATAAGATATGAATAATTCTTAAATAACTTAAAAATATATGTTATCTTTATTAAATACAAATGTATTAATGTATGTATACAAGGCGATGAAAGACCAGAGTATACAACAATATAACCGGAGTCTTAAAAAATTTTAAATAAATATTAATCTTTAAATAACAATGCAATCACGAAAATTTAACCGTCTCAGAAGAATTCACTAACTTCCAAAGTGAAAAACAATTAATAAATCTTCAGTTTCTGGCAATACGAATTTGAAAAAGCAAATCTAAAAATACAAGTAAAATATAAATTTTCCAGTTTTCAATTACAAGAACTTTTACAACCTTTTGCATTTATAATACTTGCAGTTACAGAAATAAACTGCGGTTCAACATTTTGTTTAATAGATCTTTTAAAGCAAGTGTTAATAGTGCTATGCACAGAGAGAAATACTAGTCTGTATCAAATGAAAAATGAACCACTATAAATCGAGGAATAATGTTTTGATTATATCTATATGTGACAGCGCATAGAGAAAGGGACCTAAGGGTAAAAAAGCAATTTTCACTTTTTTTTTGTAAGTAAATTTGATATGCTGTATCATGTCTCATTCTTTCTGACTAAAACGTTACAAACTTCGCCCTGGTTTCGATTTAATAACACTAATAATAAATAATATATTTCGATGAAAACCATTACAACTATTGCAAAGAAAGCTTAACATTACCATTGATATAATAACTTGAAAGATACAAAACCCAAAAACGAGCATCGGAAATAAAGCAGTGTCCGACGTGGCTCCATCCTGTTGTAATAAGAAATAATGATTTAAATTTTCTGACAAATCTTTCATAGTCTGATAGTCTACAAAATAGACAAATAAATTTTATGAGAAATATTCAAACAAATTAAGTATCTTAATCGCTACATCGATCGCAAAATTTTAATAATTTTCTTGATTTACAGAAACTCAATTATGTACCGATGTATGTGCATATGTATGTATATGTATGACAGCACATGACCATGATTTTATTAACTGATAAATATTTGAATTAAGTAAATAGAATTTGTTTTTGTTAGTACTTCAATTAAATGTGGTTTTTTGCAAAGAGAAAAGTAATGACGTAGTAATGACAGTTGCATATACACACATACATATGTATTTTCACTTCTTCAATAAGTTGTATGTAAATTTCTAATTTTAAACTTGTAAAATTAGTTTTTGAGTTTGTTTTGAGTACCTAGTTCTTCCATATATTCTGACACACGGTTTTTTCTTGATAAAAAACAAAGATTTTTTGAAATAAATATTTATTTTGACCGGGCAATCGTCTGCAGTACGCGCGGCCTCTATAGGGAAATTGTCCACTGCGCGGATAAGTGCACGCTTAACAGTTTCCAAAGTTTTGTGGTAAGTAGTGCAGACCACGCCTTCTAAAACGGAGCACAATTTATTGTCAAAACTATTCAGATCTGGACTATCCGATGGCTAGTCATCCTTAGAAATAAAGTTTGGTAAATTGTTTTTTAACTAGTCTTGAGTGATTTTTTCCTTATGGGCTAGAGAACAGTCCTGGCTTAACAACATTTTCCAAAACGTTAGATTGGTACAGCTTTGCCATAGTTTCAATATCTTTTTCGCAGAAATGAAACTTGGTGACCCTATCATAGGCGACTCTCCATCATACTATAACAGAAGCAGGATGGTGAGCTCTCTGAACCATATGAAGCAATTCATTTGCTCACAGAGATGACTGAATATAGATTCCATCGTTTTGTTTATTGAATGACTCCCCCAGAATTTTCACATCAGTAAACATAATTTTCTGTGGCCGTTATTGTCGTACTGGCGAATCAATGCTTTTAATTTTTGATCGCCTTTCTGCTTTAACGCCGCCGTAAGTAGATGCCTTGTCTGTCTTTTGTAAGATCGAGTTCCCAAGTCATATTTAATGATGCGAGAAAGGGATACCTTCGATATATTCATCCCTGCGACAATATTTGCTGCTTTCGGAGTGAATTTCGATTAGTTCGATTCTGTACAGCTCTGGGAGTCCGCACACAGCGCAGACGTTCTGCTACTCTACCGGTATCACCAAACAGTTTCACAGCCAAAACTTTTGACACAAAAATTAGGTATAACTGTTAGTTGTCAAAAAACTGTCAACGTAAAGAGAGATGTCTTGACAAATATTTTTTTCCTAAGTCTTGACCCAGAGTAATATACATTGTTATCACTGTTAATAAAATAAAATTTAATTTCATAGGTATAAATAAAAATATTCTTCTTTTAATCGATTTGTGTAATACGTTTCGAAGATGTATAACGACCGTTTTTGAGTCAATTTAAGATTCCATTCCAAAAAATTTTTTTTCAAAATGTAGACCAGGGGGCAAATTATTGAAAGCTCCATTGGAATTTTACTGAAATTTCTATCCATATCGAATGACGTAATGTGACATCAATTTCAAAATGAGCTTGATATACTATTGGTAATTTTGAACTTCTGTTTTGTATATTGTGCTACCTATAGATAGTAATTTATAATTATCAACATTTATTTTTAAAACATATGGAAGTTTTTCCTATTTTGTGGAAAGGATCTTAAATTTTTTGCAATTACATATTTTAGTTAAAAATTAAAATGTGGGTGGAGACTATTCTACATGTTGAGTACAAAAGCAAAAATTTCCTGGGTTCAACCCCAGTTTGAGATTAAAAAAAAAAAAAAAAAAAAAAACATCTCGCATTTTTTCTGATGTACATTATGCACAGGTACATCAGAACGCCCTCATTCGTCTGTATTGTGTAGCAGCATTGAAGTAATATAATTACTTCAAACAATTTTAATACGTCTCCTTGACATCAGAGGCGCAACAACACTGCTATAAAAACAAATAACGTGCAATAAAGCAGTGTTGTTAGATAATGAAGCTTCTCCTCCTATCATTTCTCCTACTATCCCTTTCCTCTAGTTCCAGCACAATCCACCGCATGTGTAAGGGTCATCGCCTGAGTGCTGGCCCAAGAGAAAAAAAAACGGAATAAGGGTGATTCAAATTTTAATTAAAGTAATATTTAACTACTGCTGTTATCTATAAATATTGTAAGCTTTTATAAATATAATTTATTTTCTTCTATTTTTTTTTTATCTGGGACCTGCACTCAGGAGATAACCCCTACACATGCGATGCTTTGTGCTGGAACTATAGGAAAGGGACAGTTAGAGAAACTAAAAGAGGTGAAGCTTAATTAATTTTTTTACAGTTCTGCCTTTGCACGTTCTTTGTTTATAGCAGTGTTGAAGCTTCGGTTTAGTAGCCATTTTGATTATCATTTTACTTCGTCGGTGCTACACAATACCGACGAAGGAGGGCGTTCTGATGTGATTGTGGATTGCTATCAGCTGAAGCCGGTATTGTTTAATGACTATAGTGATTACGCCTTTGCTACTGACACATTCCGACAACAACTGACACACAAAGATACACTAATGCACATCAGAAAAATGCGATATTTTATTTTTTTTTTTTAATTTTAGTCTAAAACTGGGGTTGAACTCAGGTCTGTTTTGTATTCAACGTACAGACTACTTCAGCCATCGCCATCTATCAATTAATAGGATAAATTACAACTTTGTCCGTCATATCAAAATTTGGATTTAAAATGTTATTTTAAATATAATATTGAAACAAAACTATTGCCATCGAACGAACAAGTAGAGGGAACATTTTTCATAGTGCGCTATTTAAATGCTCGTCTATATTTCCTTGTGCAGAATTATGATCAGTTGGAATCATTTTACGAAAGAGGTAGCAAGTGGCTTCAAATGCGCCAAAATTGTTTTAATAAAAACTATCACAAGAATATACAACTTATGGCTTTGGAACACTATGCCAACTTTTTAAGGGTGCAACAGCAGTACGATAAAGCTCTGCAATGTTTGCAATATCGATTGGATTTATTGTTGATGTTGTACATACAACTTGGTTGTTAGCTAAATTGTGCCTTCCTTAGTATCCGTTTATGGCTTGCGTAATACAACGAGCATCACAAATATTGCAATCTCGAGTAAAACCTGCTAAAATTCGACGTTCACATCAAGGCATAGGCAATTTTTTGGTGTACCGACAACAAACGTCAAAAACACATTGTTTTGTAAAATTTGGATTAGTTGTTTTTGACATATCTCGAACAATCAACATGTGCGGTAGTACAACTCCATTCAACACCACCTTGGTTCACATCGTGTATGGCTTGCTTTAAATATAACGGAAATTTCCATTGCTTTTAATAACAAGACAACGAAATAAAAAAAAGAAAAATAAGGTAAATAAAATTATACTTTTACAGCACGAGAAGGGGCAGCATCAATAAAAATTTATGTGCATGCATGTATGCACGGATGTTTTTTTCGTTTATAAAAACCCATATACACAAACACATACAGTGAATCAAAGTAATATTGGGACAAAGCTAAAATGATTTATGTGGAGATAATTAAGCACTATGTTAACTGATTTTAATGCAAAATTTTCATGCTTTTGTGTAGCTAACACTGTGCTAATTGCCATCTCAAAAGATTATGATTCTTAAGTTTGTCAAAATTAATTTATAAATAATTATTCACAATAAGTTAAAAATGCAGTACAAAGTAATAATGGGACAGGTGCCATCACTATATAATCTTGGCTTTATAACGGAACATTTTGCAAAAATTTTTTGTTTAAAAGTTGCTAGAGTGTATTACAGATTAATTTTTGATAAGTTTTTAAAGAAAATTAAAATATGGCGCCTCGGGGTTCACAAACATCGCCTCAAATCAGAAAACTGATATTAGAACATTCGAAATCAGGAAAAACCGTGAGAAATATTGCGGAAATAGTAAATAAACCAAAATCTACAGTGTTTAACATCATAAAGCGATATGGAGGTACAGAAACTTTTTAAAATGTAGCAAAACCAAGCAAAAGAAAAATATTTTCCGACGCGGATGAACGATGGCTTATGCGACAAATCAAACAAAAACCCTACTTAAGCGCTCCCAGACTTGCTGCTGAAGCGGAAATACATCTAGCAAAGAAAGCTAATCCCGAAACGGTAAGAAATGTGTTAAGGAAACACTATTATAATGGCCGGGTAGCTAGGAGAAAACCTTTTATTAATAAGGTTAATAAGCTTAAACGAGTGCGCTTTGCTAAAGACCACAGAAACAAGGATTTATCATTCTGGAATAAGGTAATATTCACTGACGAAAGCAAATATAACATATTCAGATCGGATGGAAGGTCATTCGTGTGGAGAAGACCAAATGAAGAACTGTCAGAAAAAAATTTGAGACCTACTGTTAAACATTGCTTGGGGTCAGTTATGGTGTAGGGTGCAATATCAGCAGCTGGTCCCGGTAACCTTCACATTATTGAAGGAATTATGGATCATAAATATTATATCAACATCCTGCGTGCTAATCTTGCAGAAACAGCAGAGAAATTGGGACTGGCGAATGATTATTACTTCTACCAAGACAATGACCCCAAGCATAAGGCTCACAATGTAAGGTGTTGGTTGCTTTACAATTGCCCACATGTGCTCGAAACGCCTCCGCAATCACCCGATCTCAATCCGATAGAGCACGTATGGGCCTATTTAGAAGAAAAATTAAGAAATTACCAAATAAGTTGCAAATCGTACCTAATTAGTGCTCTGAAAGAGGAATGGGGTAGAATAACCCCATAATTCTGTCAAAAACTTGTGAAATCTATGCCGTATCGATTGAAGGATGTAATAGAGAAAAAAGGCCTTCCAACTAAATATTAAACATTATATATTTAATACTTAACTTGTTACTTTATTACATTGTCCCATTATTACTTTGACAGGATTTCCTGTGTTGTTTTAGTTTTTTTGTTTTTATATCCCAGTGACGGTAGTCAATGTATTTTTTATTTATGTTCTTAATAAATAATAAAAATAAAAGTATAAATATAATTTTATTTTCTTCTTACACCAATAAGTTCAAAAAAATAATTCGAAAGTTATTGGATAAACAGCTTGTCCCATTATAACATTGAGTCACTGTATGTAGATCCATCAACAAGTAGTTTATATTTTATCATGTGATTCGGATATACTCATCTGCATGAAAGTTAATTATAACTTGTAAATATGTACAAACACATACAAAAACTCATACCTACATTTTAAACATTTGATGAGCAATAGGATTTGAATTTCATACTTGGATTTTGATATGATGAAATAACAATCAGTGTTTAAGATAAGGAGCTACATACATACATATGTGTATGTACACACTTTCTAGACATGAATTTTTTTTTTTTAATTTGGAAAAGCTGATACAATGGAAATTGTACTTTTTTTCTATTTCTGTGAATAAGTTACTTCAAATCTCAGACATTTATGTATGTATAAACCGATTTGGAAATCTTTTCCATTCAAATGGGTTTGGCTCGACTTGGGTTCCATTACTTTCAGATCTAATAGATCAATTAATTTTGATTTATATATTAATATTTGTAGATCGGTGGTTCAAACTATAAAACAACTAAGATGGCTTGGTATCATTATCGATGATAAATTGTTTTTTATTATTATTGAAACCAACGTGCTAAAGCAGAGTTGTAAAGCGCATGCAACACGCATCAGTATTCAGCTTCAATATTTGACTTTGTGTTAGTATATATATTAAGACTCTGACACAATACGTCAAGATTCCCCATCAATATTAATTTTTTTGGGGTTTTTCAACATATAGAATTTAACGTCGGCAAAACATCGTCGAACTTCCCTCGTAGTTATATGAAATGCAACACTGTTCCCATCAAGAAGCACCTGTTAATAGACTATTGTCAAATTGTGAAGGCATAATTATTCCTGATGATGTTAACAAGCTGTTAACGAAATATCGAATAATAAAAAACAAAATAAGATAAAAAAAGACCTCAGGCTTAATAAATATATATCAAAAAATATAATAAAAAAGGTCAATTAATAATATAATTAAAATTTCAAATATATTAGTATATACAATTAACATTTATTTTAATAGTTGTTTAAATTTTAAAATTAATAATTTAAGTGAAATATACATAATTATTTACCATAAAATTGCTTTCTAATTTCTGTTAATGTTGGTGAATAGTGTTGTTGTACAACAATCGAACACACGATTTGGCCCGCGATATGTTTGTCAAAAACAACTGTTGAAAATATTTCAAAGAAAATGTGTTTTACATATTCCGAGTTTAGACGAGAAAACATCTGAAAATATTTTCTTATCATTCGCGTTCCGCGTGGGATTGTTAATACACGTGACAATTTTTGCTGTGCGTACATTTGTGCATTAAATGTCAAAAACACATTGTTTTTGTAATAGTTGCATTTATTTTGTACAACAACGCCATTCGCCGCCACCTAGTTAAAGACGCCATGTATGCTACCTAACGGATTCCCTTCCAAATGTTTCTTTGTCTAAACACAGTCTTATGAACAGTGTAAGAATTTTTAATTTTTCAAAATTATTTTAAATAAGAATTTTGTTCGCACCAGTAACAGAATTTGAGCAACTCCAACTGACTTTGTGCGTACAGCTGTCAAATTACACGCACAATATTAAATATCAGTTTTACAAATTTGTTTGTACGCGGTTATTTAAGCATATTTTTTCTTTCATTAAATTATATTCTACGGCTCTGAACTATAAAATGCCGTTATTTTTTCTATTGCACTCTTACATTTGCGGGGCTACCTTCATTCTACCTTAAAATACGTAAACAAAATATTCATCTATACATAAAATATATCAAATATTTATATATCTCGTGATTCACACATATCAAGTTAAATTTTCTTTTGAATCTGCATTTACGTTCATGCCCGAAAACAATTTGCCATCAAGTTTCGCTTGTTTTACAATACTACGGTAAGTATGTACTCCTCTCCATTCAATCTTCCCCGTTCAACCAAATACTCGAGACTTGACGGGTCAAACTTGATTTGTGTGAATCATTAGAAAATGTGCCAAGCGAAATTGACAGCTACGCGAACATTACACTAACAAATTAACCTGTTTTTGTTGTATTATTCTGTTTGTTGCACTAGTAAGGTCACCTGGTGTTGTTGCACCACTCTTGCTATTATTAATTTATCATTGGAAATGAATATTTATATGTATATAGATTATATTAATTTGGAGTGTTAATAATTCATAAAAAACGTTAATAATATATGTATAAAATTTATTTATATGGACAAAATGCATACATATATGTATGTATATTTATTAATAAAAGAAGTACAGAAAGAAAATAGAGAAACAACACAAGAAAAAGAAAACATTCCAACTTAACGAAACCTTCATTTATGACGAAATATAAAACGACTCGGGAAAAATACTAAAATGGCTGAAAAATGTTTTTAATATAAATAATTAACGAAAAGATTAGAAGTCGGTAGGAAAATAAAAATTAAATTTCAAAGAAATATATGCCATTTTTTATATAAAAAGAATGTTGTTTGCTCAATATTTTTTTTGGAATTTAATTTTTATTACTTACGATCTTCAGCACCCGAAATCGACAAACGGTCTTGGGCACACAATATTCTTTTGTTCTAGAACAAATTAGGTTATTATAATTTGTTCAAGATAATTCAGTTGATATTACTTTTAATTATCTACATATTCCAACACCATTACACTTTAAACTGATTCTACAATTGTTGTTTAGTTTTCACCATTATTTTACTTGCCATCTATAGTAAAAAAATTCTGTATTCAACGATTACAACAAATATATTTTGCCATCTTTATTTCTTTGTTAAGAAAACGACTTATTTCTATTGAATTTTTTTTTTATCACTGCAAAATCGATTTTTCCATATTTTTAAATACACAAAGCTACTTACAGTTTATTATTCATATTCGATGGCATTTTTATTCTTAATGGTAGTACAATGCACAAAAATCAGAAATAAACGTGTTTAACAAAATAAAAAAGGATTTTTAATTGTGTATAATTATCTTCAACACTTTTCAATAGCGTAAAGAGTCTCTTCTCTCAAAACTGCGTTTGCTTCAAAGCACACTAGAAAACTGACAAAATTTCACTCAATAATCATCGAATTTATGACGAAATTTTTTTTTGCCCAAACTAGATTGTTTTTGTGTTTCCACTGGAAGTTGAATACGCAAATAACTCAATTAAACTGTGTTGCCATACTCATGAAAACTGAGTGAAATACAAATATTTGATTCACAGTGTATTAATAAGTTTTCAACGGGTGGTTCATACATAATATTTTATTAAATTAAAATCCAGGCGAATTGAGATCCAGCTGATGGCCTCAATCAAGGCAAATTCATTACCAACGTACAAGAACATTGACGGCCATATGACTGTCATTGCTGACCGAATTATCGATTATCGCGTAGAACAAAGTTCCTATCGTTTTCTAAGAGCAATAATAGAAAAATTGCCGAAACTTCTGTGTCAATGTGACTTTGCATCCTTCTCTATCTTACGAATTTTGACGTCCATAGAACGTATATCCGAACTGCTCATTCCACTGTTGGTTACTTGTCAGCCTTGATGGTCACATCGGTCGCTACTAACCAGTTTGTGTGTATCTTAAAATTAAGAATCAGAAAGCAAAACGTACTGACAGTACATGAACATGAGTACTCGTTACTTTTCTCCTCGTTACTCTCGCCTATAAAGTAGCAACCATGTCAATAAAACATGAATCGTATGAACACAGAGTATATGTACATGTAGTCAACAAGGCATGAATTGTGTGAACACTAATGAAAATTCAAAGAAGAAAAAGTAAGAATTTTATCAGTAAGACATGAAACGGATGCACACAGCCTTATAAACTGCTTGCAACCTTCAAATAATCTTGCGATTTAAGTAACTTTGGATTAGCTTTATGTGTGAAAAATTATAAAGGAAAAATTTATAATGTAACGCCAATGTTGACATTTTGACATGACATTACATAAACAAATAATCTATTGCGAAACACCCAGTTATTTCTAGGCAGAGCAAATGTTTAGCAGCAACATATTTAAATTTCGTTTCCAAAACAATTTTGTTTTGCGCGCTCAGGAAGATTAATAATAATTCTTGTTTTCGGTGTTTTAACAATTAAGCCTTTCAGGCTTGTTTCTTTCATACAATGGAAACGAATTTTGAGCCTGAACTAAAAGGAACATCTAATGAGGCCACTACCGCCAAACAAGAAATTGCCAAATATTTCAAACGTTATGGAGATTCTGGCCATCAGGAAGCTATAAAACACCAATTAGTTTTTGCAAGTAAAATAATGTGTGCAATATCAAAATGTGAAAACAAACATTTGGATATCTATTGCAACATTATTACGGAAATATTCGCTGATCGATTGTTTCCCGAGTCTAGTGCAAAATATTGGACATTATACGTTAATTGTATGCGATATTTTCTTCATTCACTAGTTTGCAGGGTAAGTGATAGAATGTAAAGCTTTTGAACGTGCTTAAACACAAAAGCATATGTTTACTGCCTTTGAAACATTTTATAAACCATACAGTCGAAATTCCATATATTGAATCTTCAGGGGATTAAGAAAGTTAGTTTGTTTTAAATTAGAAATTTTATTTACACATAAATTATATTTATATTAATTAATAATCATTTATTTTAGCATCGATAAAAAAGTAAGACAAATCTTTTTTTCCTGAACTAGTGCTGAGCATATATCATCTACGTATGCAATGCATCCACCGGACTAATTAAAAAGGGATAGTGGTGACAGAACTTTACCTCATTGCTACTTCCCTATCATCATGTATCATGAAATTTGTGTATCAAAAATTTGTTTGAAATAATTCACTTATAGAAACGTGTTAAAGTAGAATTAACATTTTCAAAATTTTTTCATTGCAAAGAAATATGCACTGTATGGGTGCCCCGGTAGTCTAGTGAATCAGTTGTGGGTTCTAGGTTCGATTCCTAGCAGAGACTCTGGTCAGTATCACTACAAAAGGTGAAAGTTTTATCACGACAGGTATCACAATGGTACCATAATAAAATGGACCCAAGTGGGCTGGTACCTTTCTTTTCCTTTACCTTTACATCCAGCAACCTGCCGACCTAACCTAACCTAATATGCAATGTAGGAAAATTTGATTTTAAAACCAATTCCTTATAGGAACAGCTTTATTATATAGAAGACCACTGTATGGAAATTCGACTGCATCTTAGATCAATATTTTGGCATAATTTCATGAAATTCTTAATTTATGAAAAACAATCTTTCTTTTTCGATATGCTTCTTGAATGGATAAAATAATTCACAACATTTTCCAATTGAAATTTTATTTTTTTATAGAAAGAATTCGAAAAATCCGGAACGATTTACAGGCACATTTCATCATATAATAATAAATTACAGAATGCTGAATGTAGCTTGATATATATCAATATATATTGCTATCATTTATTTCTACAGAACTCATTAAAAACGCAAAATGAAGAACAAGCTCTTAGCGAAGCAACACTTGTTGTCGAAAATTTAACAAAACTCTTTTATGATATTTTAGATACGAATAAAAAACAAAATTTTCAATATCCTGACATATTAAAAACAACTACCTCCTGGTTGTTCCCACAGTATAAAGGCGTCACAGTTTATCAGTTTTTAAAGAATTTACCCACAGCAAAGGTTAAAGGAATGTTTTCTGCCTTATTTAGGCTATACGGAAATCAAATAATCGATGGGCCCTTCAATGAAGACGTCGTACAAGAACATGCTAATTTTATAATGGAATTAGTTAATATTTTTCTACAAGTCGACATTCTAGATAAAATGAAATTACAATTAAGTATTCAGTTAATGGACCACTGCCTAACTGAATGTCGTTTAAAAACTAACAAACCAATTACAGAATCATTAACTTTGCTTTATGATTATTTGAAACTATTGTGCGCTCAAAAGTGTACATTGGATTTTCAACGAATTTACAATACACATTGTGCTCGTTTTAAGGAATTATTCGAAAATTATTCAAAACATGTCACGAATCAAGCATGGTTTGGATCTTTTTTAGTTTTCATTTTTTATTTACACTCTCAACTGCAAAATCAAACTATATTTGCTGGTTTTTGGAAGCAAATGTGCAAACTGGATTGTTTTAAAGCCATGTTTCAACTTTTTGTGGAATTAATGAAATTAGCACCATGCATATCGGCCGATTCGAAATTATTTACAATAAATTGCTGTACAAGTGTACGGAAACACGTGATTCTATCATTTGCACAAATTTCTTTGGCCGCATTTGTCTTCTATTGTCAAAACGTAAGTTTTGAAGATGAAAATCAACATGATGTGGAAAATGATGACAGTAATGTAAGTAAAACTATGATCGCTTATGAAAATATAAAATATATTTTTCTGTATCTCATTGATCAATTATGTACAGCAAACAAAGTTCACTTCTGATAAAAAACATTAATTAAATGTAATTCAAGTGCAAATCGTGATAGGGTTTTTGAAATGTTACTGTAACAATAAAAATTGAGAAAAAAAAAAAAAAAGTGCAAATCGTTGTGTGTATTACCATTTGTGGCAAGTGGACAGCAATTGTAAATATTATTCATTTTATAAATAGTTATTAAATAAAGTAATATTTGCAAGATTTTGTTACTAAGAAATTTTTTTTGATAGATGTACATAAATGTGTTTTACCATTAGTAAATAATATACATATTTATTTATTTATTTATAAGATAGCCGCAAGCCCATAGGGCCTAAATTGGCAGGTCTACAATTTCAATATATTAACATAATTACAATATATTTAATCTTAATACTAATCATAATGCCATATGTATATAAAAACTATTTTTATTTTTTTTGGTATTGTTACTAAATCGTTTACTTTTGTTATTATTGTTTTACAGCACAGAGATTACTACGAAGAAATGATAAAAAACAATCTGTTATTGATAATAAATCATGCCTTTAAAATAATTGACAAAATGGATTGTATCACAAACAATTCCCCAGACATAGACATAATCTTGACCCGTTTTAAACAGGTTACCCTAAGTTGCAGAACTCGCAAACAAGCCGACACCTGCATATCAATATTGGAATTATTTTTAAAAATCAAAACAAAAATTCCTAGCCAAGAATGGCCCTTGTTGTTGAGACGTCTGTATAAAACCGTAACACAGCACATGATTGATAATCCACATATTGGTCGAGAAATACAAATGTGCTATATATCATCGATGCTGCGCGATAATGGAAACCAAATCGATGTAAATCAAATCCGCACCCAAATAAGTATATTTTATGCAACTGATACGTCGTCAGCAAACAAAAGCGAGCAGCAGCAAAATTGTTTGTTGCATCTACTTCATACATCAAGCTCTTTGTTAAGACCTCATTTGGGGCCATCTCGCAAAAGATTGTTACACTGGCTTGAAAGTCAATATATTTTGAAATATTTAAAAGCGAATACAACACTTTTACATTCCATTCTTAAGAATTCACAATCGCATTATGATTTTATTTTAGTAACAAAACTAGGTAAACTGCAGACTTATGCAATGGCAAAAATCGCATCGTTATATAAAACATTAAAGTCAAAAGAGAGTGATTCGATTGTTCTCACCCGTCTAGAAAATTTGACGTTGGGTCATATATGTTTGATATTGGTAAATGATATGAACGTAAAACTGCAGATAGATTCAAAAGAGTTAAGTGAAGAGCAATTGGAATACTTATTAAAACGCGAGGAAATGTCGTCAATTACAATAAATAATGATTTGAAGCGTTTTAAGTTGGTTTGGGAAGGTTTTAAGGCGTTCGAGGATTTCTATGAAAAAGTAAGAGAAATTTAAATTTTTTAATTTTTTTTTTTTTTTTTTAAGAAAATGTCCCATTGCAAACAAGGTCACATAAAAAAATTATTGTCTTTAATAAAATAATAATATTTAAAGCAGGATAGGAAAAGATTCGGCTCTCGAGCACAATTTCAGTTAAAAATATCCCTCATAATCTCACAAATGTGAAAAGAATTAAAATTTTGAAAAAATCCTATTCGAGTTGACACAAATTGTTTCCGAATGTTATTTTTTTTTTTCGAAGTAACGGTATTTAAATGTTTTGCATGTTATGGTGTTTTCTTTTCAATCAAAAGTGCAATGCATTTCTTACCCGATTTTGCTCTATTCATTTTAAACAGTTGCACTTTACTTCTCCGGTAAAAATGAATTTTACCACACATTGAAACAGAACAACAAAATGCAAATATTTTAAATAAATAAAGTGAAAAGTGCAATGTACTTTTTGAGAATCGATATCACTATTATCTTGTATCTTGTGTATGTATCGAAGTAAAAAACTATAAATTTCTTAAATTCGTTTGAACGCGAATGCGGAATTGTTGACTATATGAAGAAAGTCGAATTTTCTGATATTCGATGTTTTGAGGCCGATTTCGACTATTTTCGCGATAATGTCAGTCAGAATGGATGTGACTGTGTGTGTGTACATCCCATAACTTAATAACGGGTCGACGGATCGGAATCGAAAGATATTGAGCTCACTTACATGTCGTGAGGGAATGAACTTATTCGTTAGATTTCGAAGAATTGTTTTTTGTTTACATACATTTTTGGTTCCTTTGGATTATAATAAGTCTTGTTATTTTAAAATAATATAATTTCTTAAATTGATTAATATACAATATAGTTTGGCCTCTTGGGCTTTTCTAACATCGAAATAAATAAAATAAAAAAATTAAATTTTATAGTAGCTGGCCGATCGATGAAATCCAAAATCTAACCAGTTATTAACATCAAAAACCCTTGATTGCTGCTAATTTTACTAAAATCGGGTAATTCGTTAGAAAGACAAGGTTGATGAAAATCTTAAAAAAAAAAATCGTGTTTTAAACAATTTTCAAAGTATTCGTCAAATCGATTTCAGATATTCAGTGATTTTTATAGACTTAAAAAATTTATCGAATGCCGCAAATTTAACCGAAATGGTTCGTGAGATATCGATACTACTCCAGCATTTCTCGTTAAACCGATTTTCGATATGCAGTAATTTTTGTGGACGTTATAGAATTTGCTTTGATTGGTTTAAACTTAACGGAAAGTTTCAGGGATGGCCTGCAAGGTCAACCGATTTCCGATTATGACAATTTACTCGTAAAGGAATAAAATATGCAGCTGCTTAAGTGGACTTACGTTTAAGCTATTTTTCATAATTTTTTTTAAGTTTCATAGTGCTCTCTTTAATCGAAATTAAAATAACTTTTAAATTATGTTATATATTTTTTGCAAATTCTTATAGTTTAGGAGATATTCAGCATGTTTTGAGAAAAACACGTTTTTTTCAAGAAAATTAAAAAAAAAAAATTCTTTTAAAAAGTTTATTAAAAATGTAAAATAAACAAAATTTAAAAAAAAAATTTTGGTACTCGTATGTGTTACAAATAAGCCATATTTCATTAAAGATTTTATTCACATTTATTGTTAGCACCTATTTTACAGAAAAATTTTATGGTTTAATTTTTTTGTTATTATAAATTGATTAACACAAAACAGAAGTCGTTGAGTTTTAAGGAATTTGCTTTCAGTTGATACGAAAATCGTTTTACGCAAAATGTTTTACTTTATGTTTTCTGAGGACAATCTCTTTGTAAGTTCCAGCAGTAGTCTGCCTTGACACGTTTCCTCCATTATTTTGTTATCTTGGTGGAATCTAGCATTTCCTCGATTGAATTGTGGACCAAGAAAGTAAACACAGTTATTGGTACAGTTTAGCTGTGCGGCGGTGGTGAAAGACATTTACGTCCTTCTTGAAACAGAGAGTCGGAGTGACTTAACACAAGTTTTGCAAATTATGTGTTGGGCCCAGTACTTGTCCTGATGTCCTTTTTGCACATTTGACGCTTTTTTCAAACTCTTTGTTTTTATTGCAAGTGAAAAAATATTTTCAACAAAATCAGATATATAAAAAATTCAATAAACAAAAAAAGTAACCGCAAAAATGTTCTGTAAAATAGGTGTTACAAGTTGTTGCGAATAAAATCAGAATTCATGAATGGATTTTAATGAAATAAGGCTCATTTTATTTGTAACATATGCGAGTACCAAAATTAATCACATTTCATATTTTGTTTATTTTACATTTTCAATACACTTTTTAAAAGACACTTGGTTTTTAATTTTCTTAAAAAATTGAGGTTTTTCTCAAAACATGCTGAATATCTCCTAAACTATAAGGATTTGGAAAAAATGTATAATAACATAATTTAAAGGTTATTTCACTCTCCATCCTCCCGTGTTTTAGTCTTAGTTCAATCGATGAACTAGTTCTCGAGTTATTGCAAATTATGTGGTGCAGACTCCGCTTTTTCTATATGATGGTAAATCTCGAGGACCACATTCAATCGAAAAAAAGTAGTTTATTGGCATTGAATCGGAATACCAGATGTATTCAAATCGACTATGAAACCTCAGACGTAATTAATTTTGATTAAACTTAAATAGTCTAAGAACAGCTATTCAGCCTTATTCCAGTCGTCAACGTCGACACCAAAACTTAGCTTCCCTCAAATCGATATACAATATCTTTTAGCTAATAGCTTAATTGACATTTACAGAAAAAGTAGAATAGTTTAAATTTGGTACAAAAGATGCAGCATTTCGACGTAACATCGGTGAAGTAAAATAATTACTAAAAATAGCTACTAAAAACGAAGCTTCAAAATTTAATACGTCTGCTTGACATCAGAGACGTTACAACACTGCTACAAAAACAAATAACGTGCAAAAAGCAGCATTGTAAGATAGTGAAGCTTCTCCTCACCTATCATTTCTCCTACAATCCCTTTCCTGTAGGTCCAGCACAATGCACCGCATGTGTAGGGGTCATCTCATGACTGCTGGTCCAAGATAAAAAAGCGGAATAAGGATGATTAAAATTTTTATTCAAGTAATTTTTCAACTACTGCTGTCACTTCATAATTAATTTTTATTATATTTTTTGAAATATATTTATTAAGCTTGAGGTCTTTTTTTTATAATATTTCCTATTATTCCTGATGATGTTAACAAGCTGTTAACGAAATATCGAATAATAAAACAAAATAAAATAAAAAAAGACCTCAAGCTTAATAAATATATTTAAAAAAATAAAAAAGGTCAATTAATAATATAATTAATTTTTATTATAAAATCATTTTCTGTTTGCTGGAGGAATTTTTTAATTAACAGATTTCGAAGGATTTTTGCGATTTTTAAATTAAGTTAAAAAAAGAAATTTTATGTCTAAAACCATTATGACAAATTCGTTTCTTAATAAAAAAAAAATAACAATAGAAAAGACAAATTCGATTTAAAATATTGAAATCAATATTGCAATAGATTGAAAAATAAATAATTCATAATATGTATGTATGTAATACTAATATTTATCATAATAGTTTGACAGCGAAACTATATCCATGGATGATGCCATTATCGATTGGGAGTCCTACTTAGATGATTTAGCCAGTATAGCTATTTGTTTACAATTGTCTGGTTATATGGAACACAGTTCACAAGCATGGATGTTGCACTATAAATGTTCACGTCTAATACAAGATGACTATTCTGCTCTACGGGGTTTATCCTTCTTTTGTGAATATTCTGAACACTATGAACGCAATGTTAATAATGATAAATTTAACCTTGAAAAGGAGATACAAAATAACTTTCCCGCTTTAATATATGGTTTGGAAAAGTTAGCTAATCTACAGAGGCAAGCACATCAAAGTTATATTTTATTGGCCACACTACAAATAGCTTATTATTATGCACGCTCAGCCCGATTCACTTTTGCCCAAATGTTACTTCAGTACGTTGAAGAGAAACATGCTGAACTAACCGATCGTCAGGGCCGTTATGACATTGTTATGGCTACTATGGATATAATTAAATTTCGTCTGTTGTGGAAAAGTTTTAATGACACTAAGAGCGCAATGGAAGAGAAGACCTTGCGTACAACAGCTGAAAAGGTACTGCTACATCGCTGCTTATTGCATGAAGTCGAAGAAACTTTAGATCGTTTTCATAATTTTTCATACATCAGCTCCTGCGATGGCCTTTTGTATGCAGTTTTGCTCATTAATTTTGTGCAAGAATTAGCCGAATGCTCAGTCAATCGTTTATGTGATAATTTTATTACTCCAGTTTTCATAGCCGCATGTAAATGCACTTTGATGCTTGGTTTGGCTTTACGTTTTGTGCATGTGATGAGCATGTGGATGTGGTTGAATTTACAAATGGAATATGTTGATAAGGCTCAGGTATAATTAGATATATCAAACATAAATTTTTACAATTTTTAACTAACGTTATCTTTTCAAGATAAAACTGAAATTAATTGAATATATAATTGGTATGAAAAGTCTAAAGGAATTACCTGTAAAATGTTCAAATTCCCCTACCGATATACGATCAAGTACACTTTTGCCAATAGTCTGTTCACAATTGTTAACACCCAATGAAAATAATCCTGGGATAGAAGCGATAAGAAAATTAGTGGAAGTAGAACTGTCGCCTATAAATACTGTAAGCTTTTATAAATATGATTTATTATTTTCTTTTATATTTAATCTTTCAATTAATAGGATAAATTACAACTTTGTCCGTCATATCAAAATTTGGATTTAAAACGTTATTTTAAATGTAATATTGAAACAAAACTATTGCCATCGAACGAACAAGTAGAGTGGACATTTTTCATAGTGGGCTGTTTAAATGCTCGTCTATATTTCCTTGTGCAGCATTATGATCAGTTGGAATCATTTTACGAAGGAGGTAGCAAGTGGCTTCAAATGCGCCAAAATTGTTTTAATAAAAACTATCACAAGAATATACAACTTATGGCTTTGCAACACTATGCCAACTTTTTAAGAGTGCGACAGCAGTACGATAAAGCTCTGCAATGTTTGCAATATGGATTGGATTTATGTGAAAACAACAATTTTTATATTGATGCGGTGTACTCTGTTAACTTTCAATTGCAATATTTAGCTACACAAAAAGAAATCACTCTTAGCAAGGAGTCAAAGTTCAAATTACCCACCCACAGTAAGTTGAGGAGAGCTTTAGAGTTCAATATATCACCGGAAAATAAGCAACTGCGCACACCAGCTAAAAGCGCAATTAAGGTGAAAATTTCAAAAAGTGAAATGGCGTCAGGAAAAAAAAAGTCGGCGGATGGTGGCTGTGCATCATCTAGAAAAGTTAAGTATCAAGCAAATGTAGGGTTAAGCGCAGAATTGACATCAGCGACACCAAAGACTAAATTTAAAATTTGTGAAGATTCTTTTAATGTTATAAAAATCACTGAAAGCGGAGACAATGTAATTGCAACTGATGTGAAAGCTTTAAAACGAACAAAGATTGTTGATGAAAATGAACAAATGTATAAAACTCCGAAAGTGGCAAGAAACCCCATAAGAATAACAAAAAGTACTGCCACTAAATCATCTATTAAAGTCAAAAGACCAGAGAAAATAAGTCAGTGCCATATTAATATTGATTTAACTGATAGTTTTTCATCTTCTCCAATGAAATCTTTAAATACCAATTCAAATGACACGGTTGAAAAAATGCAAAATTTAGATATTAAACCGAAAACATTATCAACGGAAATAGAAACCAAGAAGACAAAAGGTCTAACCAAACAAAATCTTATTAAAGAATCTCCACCGATTATTGTGGTTCTAGATGATTCTTTTTGTACAGTAGACCCAGAAGAACTAGAACTTGCAGGCAAATCGAAGTCAAATAAAACTAGTGCCAGTAGTAAGAATAAATATCCCAATTTGGAGCCATCTACAGTAGCTAATTTAATTTCTAATCGAACGCGGAAGCAGAAGAAACTTATGCTTGATAGTGATGATAAACCAAACGGACAAAATGCAACACCTTCTACAACAAGAGTAACACCAATTATCACTAGAAGGCGACAAAAGAATTTGCTTTAAGAATATTATAATTTTCAACATTACTATTCTTTTCATTATCCTTCATTGATAGTTGATATATTTTGCAAACTTCCTCACATCTTTCATCTCTTAATTTCAGTTACATATTTATATTTTTAATAAAGACATTTACGTTAATTTATACTCAGTTGGTTATATTATCTACAAATATTAGATTTTTATTGAGCAAATTAGATTTTCTTGCATTACGTTATGTTCATTTTGAAAAAAAAAACACTCAAATTCACTATTTCAAAATATATTTTCGCGTCTAATCCTTGTACGAACTTAAAATCAAGTTTAGTAACACACATTTTCGGCCAATAAAATTCAAACGGGAGGTTTCTAAAAAACTGTACCCTTTTTATAGTAATTTGGGTCTTCAAATACAAATCCGATGTCGGTTTGTTGCTATCTTGTCCCGAAGTCCTGGAAATAGGTTTTCGCAAGTGCAAACACTGGCTGCTATTTGAGATGAATTTCTCATATAAAAAATTTTCCTAAATATGTTAAAAATCGAAATAATAACTAATATATGTATAATATTTATGAACATATTAAAATAATAATTATAAGATTTCTATTTTGAATGAAATTTTTCAAAGCATTGTGGATAAATATGTCCATTGCATTTTGGCACATCCACTTGATTGGTTTGCCACATCCTTCAAGGTTTTCCTTCTGGCCGAACGATTGGAATATGTATGTTTCCGTTCAATACGTGGCAATTGATAAGTTAGGCTTCTGTCGGATCTTTCATCAGCGGATTCAACATCTGACTGTGAACTTAATAGCAAAGCTTTGCTTACGCTCCCTCTGAAATATTTTTGGCAAAGCATTTTTTTCTCAGCTTTTTCCAAAAAGCAATGTAGTTCCACGCATTAGCAACTGCTGAACTAAGAACAGAAAATCTATCCATGATCTAAATTTCATTAAAATCGGTTTGAACGTTTCGGAGGGGCAGAAATTTCCCCCCTATCGCCATCCTGGCTCAAGTTTTAAAAAGAGTAATACCCTATAACCTTCCCGGAGTTGCACAGACTAAGTGCACGAAATGGCGAAGTTAAGCTCGTTTAAGGTCAACGCTCGGAGCGATTGCTGATGTGGTTGAGTGCTTCGAGCGCGCTCAGAGTGAGAGGCGCTATTATCCGAAGCGCATAGTTGTCCTGGCAACACTCGACGTTCGGAATACCTTCAACAGCCTACGATGGGCTGATGTTCTGGAGGCGCTACGGGGGAGGTTCCGTATTCCCGGATACTTGTATAGAATTCTCCGTAGTTATCTGGACGATCGGGTACTGTTGTACGATACGCCGACGGGGCGGAGGAGCAGGACGATTACGTCCGGCGCGGCCCAGGGATCTGTGCTGGGCCCGGACCTATGGAATCTGACCTACGATGGGATCTTTGGGGTGGAAATGCCCAGCTCGTGGGATACGCGGATGATATAGTGGCGGTGATCTTGGCGCGGGATATGGATGACGCCAGGGGAAAGCTGAACCGGGTCATGATTAGGACCCGGATGTTGCTTGAGGACCACGGCTTGGAATTGGCCGGGGAGAAGACCGAGGTGATGTTGATGACGCGGGCACACATACCACTCGGCGCCGGCATGCGGATAGGGATGTGTCTCTGGTTACCCAGATTGCCATAAGGTATTTGGGCATCAGACTCGACTGTAGGCTGACTTACTGGGCCCAAATACGGCATGTGGCGACTAGGGCGGCGAAGATGACTGGCATGTTGAGCAGACTCATTGCGAATGGCGGAGGCCCGACACAGAGCAAGAGGAGGCTAATTATGGCAGTCACGAAGTCAATCTTGCTGCATGGGAGCGAGATTTGGGGAAATGTACTGGGTGAGAGAACCAAACGCAGGGTGCTCGAGGCGGTACAGCGGACGGCGGCCCTTAGGGTTGCTTCGGCTTACCGCACGGTCTCGGGCGCTGCGGTCCTGGTGATATGTGGGGAAATACCCATAGACCTCTTGGCGAGCGAGCGGTGGGTGGCTTGGAACTCGAGGGGGGAGGGCCCTGGTGTTGGTGCTATTGGTCTGAGACCCCAAACTGTCCGGCGATGGCAGGACACAATTCCTCTCGGGCCACGGATACTTCCGAAAGTACCTGTACCGGATGGGCAGGGCAGATGGTCCCGACTGCATTTACTGTGGTATTGCGGATGATGATGCAGAACACACTTTCTTCAACTGCACCAGGTGGCATGCTGAGAGAGGTGCAATGGCGCAGCGGGTTGGCGGGTTCGCTCCTGCCACCGTGATAGGGAGGATGCTCGATTGTGAGGACAATTGGCACGCTGTGGCGCAGTACGTGGGATACGTTACCACTCGACGCAGAAGACGACGGTCTCTGTAAGTGCGAAGGCATTTTCAATCCTACCTCGCAAGCCAAAAAAAAAAAAAAAGGCCAATTCATTACCAGGTAAACTCACTAGCAAATTCGCCCGTCAGCTGATACAAGAATTTGTAACGTATTTTTTGAGTCGAACGTCAAAGTTTGTTTACTTTTATGAGAAAATTAACAAAACTGTTTGTAAATAATTTAATAATTATAATACTATAATTTTTTTTTTTAATATATTTATTAAGCTTGAGGTCTTTATTTTATTTGGTTTTATTATTCGATATTTCGTTAACAGCTTGTTAACATCATCAGGAATAATAGGAAATTATAATTAAAAAACAATTATAATTTCTTATAGTTCCTGATGATGTTAACAAGCTGGTAACGAAATATCGAATAATAAAACCAAATAAAATAAAAAAAGATCTCAAGCTTAATAAATATATTAAAAAAAAAAAATAATAAAAAAAGGTGAATTAATAATATAATTAATAATACTATAGTAATAAAAATGCAAAATATATTACTTATTGTATTAATTAATTTAATTTGAACTCATATTACACTAATTTAACACGTCCTTTTTAGGTTATGTTTTCAGATATTTTTTTTCGACGTTATGTTGCCACACGTAATGCATCCACCTTTTAAACCAAAGAATTTAAATTTTTGCAATTTTTTCTAAACTAAAATTCGAATATCTGGCAGCATTTTCAACAACTCTGTATTTGTTTTTCTTCTTTTTTCTTCTCTTTGTGCATGACATCTTTCTTGTATATGCGTTTGAGTTTTCTGCAGATATAAAGAAAAGTGAATTTCTTTGCTTGCTCAAATTATTAGCAGATTTTGTCACAGAGGTTAAGAAATTTCTATTACAGTTGGGAGAAGTAATTTGTTTAATAATTGAAGATATTAAGTGCTAACATATATATAAATGTATTCTGAAACAAAAATTCATTAATTTAATTCAAATCAGAAACCGAAAAAAGTTAAGTATAGCAAAAATATTGGCGGTGTTGGTATTCATGTGCTCAAATGAAAGAATTTTGCAATAAAGAAAAAAATGATGAAAATACGTGATCACAAGTTTTAATTATATAGAAAAGCATATTATTTGTTGGAATAAGTTTGTTGATTTTGCAGAAACCCAAGAAAAAGGTAAAGTTTGATATGTTTTACATATTAATATGTAATGCTTCAAAATATTAATTTAAATTTCTGTATGTGTCAGAGAGGCTCTTGATATGTACATGGAGCCACTCCATGTTTGTAAGATTATGCATATGTACATACCTACCTATATATGAATGTATATCTTCGCCCGTATGGATACATATTATACTTTTATCTAAAAGAATTTAATTTTATGGATGCATGCACATATGTACATACTTATATCTATATCTACTTTTTTATGGGAGCTATGAATCATTCATATGACATGCTTCCAATTGTGTACTATGCACCCGTAACGCTACTTAACAGTTCGGCATGACTGTCAAGAAAAGCCAAAAATTAAAAAAAAAACTAAACAATGCACTATGTATAACTAATTAGTGACAGTCGTCTCCAATTTTATTTTGAAAAAAAGTTGTTTCACTTGATATTAAACCTTAATTTTTCTTTTCATTTATTTAAATTTCGATTTTTAACAGTTAATTAAAAAATTTTTTACTATGCATTGGAATTTACCTATTAGTTTGTTTATGGCAAATGAAAAATGATGCATTGTTATGGGTAATCGCACAATCTTTTTTTTTTAGTACAGTCACGTTCTTAATTGTTATGAATTTTACATTCATTGCTTTAAATGCCGGTTTCAAACATAAAATAACGTATGCAAAATTGAAATTGAGATCAGTAATTAAAGCATGTTCAAAAATTATTACTAAAGGTTATGGTGCCTACAAACGATGCAACAAGGCAAGTTCGGTGTTGGTTACATAGTCTGTAGTCATGTTTATGGTTTCAATTCGTGTTCCATTCGAGGTTTGAAAAACATCAAAATATTTTGATATTTTCTAGTTGCCTTAGTGGTCTTACTGATTTATTTTATTGGAAACGAACAAGCCTTAAATTTGTGTTTTTTAACCTTACTTCTCCAGCGATATTCAATTCAGAATTGATGGTTTATGCTGGATGATATGGTTTACTTGTTGGTTGCAGCGTTTGACTGAGTTTAGACGAGAAAACATTTGGAAGAATAATATCTGGAATTCTCTTTTGTTTTTTCATTCGCGCTCACAGACGAAAATGTTGCCGGCAACATTTCATTATTATTGCTGATATTGTTCCATAGTTATTGTTATTTTTGTAAGCAACGAAAATGAGAACAAAGCGTGTCGCCCAGTACTCGGCGACAAAAACGATGCTCTCTTCTCCACGCGCTATATGCCAAGAAACTAAATGTTTCCTCGGTTTGGGTTCATTTTCATATGCACAAATATGGTTTATTTTCGATGACGAAAGTTCGCAACGAAAAACCCCTCGACGAATTTCGTCGTTTTCATACACCAGAGTTACCGTTCTTCATTTTAGTTTTTACTACAAAAATCTACAAAATCAAAAAACTGACCTGGGTTCAATTCCAGTTTCAGACTAAAATTATAAAAAAAAAACCTCGTATTTTTCTGATGTGTATTAGTGTGTCTATGTGTGTCAGTTGTTGTCGGAAGGTTTCAGTGGCGAAGATAAAAGAAAAAAAAATTAATAATAGCCTTTCAAAAGCATTTTCTATTGATAAGAAAAATCTAAACTAATGTTTGTGGGTGCATGTGAAACATTTCATCATCTTCTTCTACTTCTGAACTACACTAAAAATATTTATCAGTTGTGTAAATATCCTTATCAAATTTGTTTAAGAAATCTTTAAACAAAAAAAAAAATTTCAAAACTTTGGCAAAATTTATTTGATCTTTACAACCCATAATAGGATGTACAGAATTTAATTCATGGTATTAACTCACCGTTTACATTAGACAATGCTGCCATGACTACAGCAATACATTCATACGTTTTCAATTGTCTGAACTACTTTAATATTTTGAAGACAGTAGATAAGACAGTTCTTTCACGCATTCTGAGAATTATTTGAAGAAGAAAAACAGCTGCTTTTGATTTGAATTTCAAAAAATATTTACTAAGAAATTGGTGACGATGGCTGAAGTAGTCTGCACGTTGGCTACAAAACCAAAAATTTCATGGTTTTAATATGATTGAAAACATATTTAAATACTTTTAATTCTTTAACTTCCAAAGAAAGTTTCATTTCGTTTGCAAATTATAAAATTAGTTTGTATGTATTGTTTTCCTTATGCAAACGTGGCAGAAATTTCCAGATGTAAAATAAGTATCGAAAAATAAACAATTTCCAAGAAACAAAGAAATTATTCAAATGTGCTTACAACCTTGAAATTTTGCGTACCTTAATCTTCCATAAAATATTATAATTGTTTCACTGAATATTTTTTCCAATAAATTCTTTAAGCGGTTAGATACGGTAGAATCTCATTTTCGCCCGTTGGGCAGTAAGAACTTTGGTGCGAATACGCTGCTCGTACAAAGCTTTTTCACGTCTTAGCACTTTGGCACACGAAGATCTCGCCCTTTTGCACATCGCATCAGTTTCGTAGCCGGCCGTGAAACGTTAAGAAGTTCCGCAAACGAAAGGAGGCAGAAATGGTGCAATGATCCGAATTTCCGAGAGGGGCGCTAGTGTTCATTTCATACTTGTCAGGGTGTGAAGTGAGAAAAAGGTCGAGGGTGTTGTGTTGGTGCCCGTCAACACACGGAATATGTGTTGGTTCATTCACCAATTGCGCAAGGTGGTTGTGCGCTGCGAATAGCTCAACATATTGGCCTTCTGGAGTCGTATGACTCGAATGGCGGAGCCACGATAAGTTATCAACATTGAAATCACCAGCAATAACGATTTCACTGTTCGGGTAATTTTCGAGGATCTCCGATATAGTGTCGGAAAGGGCATCGAAGTTGTATATAGTTTTATCCATTTCCTTACTTTTTTAATTATGCTACTTCTTCCACATGGTTTTTAACAGATTTTATAATATAAACGAGCTTAACTTCGCCATCTGTAGACCAATTTGGTGCACTTAGTCTGTGCAACTCTGGGAAGGTTATAGGGTAGTACTTTTTTTTAAAACTAGGACCAGGAGGGCGATAGGGGGAAATTTCTGCCCCTCCGAAACGTCCAAACCGATAGATTTGCGTCTAAAATTGCTCATAGGTAATGTACATTTTCAAAACCAGGACGAAGAGGGCGATAGGGAGAAAATTTCCACGAGGGGAAATAGGGCCAATTTCCATTTCCACGCCAGCGATACCATCTACCGATTGTAATGAAATTTAAATGTATGTATTTATGTTTTTGCGTCTAGGACACATATGCTACATATATATTTTTTAAATAAAACCAGGAGGCGACGTAGGGGTAAGATATGCCTTTACGAAACTTTATAACCGCGAAGCCGCGGGTAAAAGGTAGTACATAAATAAACATGTTTGGGTCACTGTAAATAGAAAAGGAGCTAGAGCGTTGAAAGAAATAAAAATAGAACACGTAAAGGAAATTTTGTAGTGAAGTCAGTGAATTTAGACAAAAAAAAAATTAACTATAAAGACAATAATTGCATTGAATAATTCCTTCACGATTATTATTATTATTTACGTTTACAATTGTAGGTGCACTGAGGGGACTCGGTGTGCATCAGTCGCTGACAAGGTCATTATGTCCAGCTTGGGGGTCTACGGAGCTGAGAGTTGCAAACAGGGGACCGCCACTGGGGGAGTCCTATCTCCTCTGCTGTGGCATCTGACCCTTGGACACCGCGATGTACAAGAGCGTCGCGTACGCCAAGGACATCGCATGGCGCACTAGTTAGGGGGCTCGCGTTGACGTAGGCAACAACCGAGTGATGGTGGAGGATACTGCGTACTTTTACCTTGATGATTACGGTTGCTTCTGGTACTACCCCATCCAAGGCCTTCTTCGTTATACTGCAATGGCTGCCGGTGGATTTCATGGCGCGTTGGCTGATGGCGTCCTCGACCATCAGATGAAGGCGATATATCATTATATTTTATGCTCCCTTCCTTTAATTTGATACCCATATCATGCGGGTGTATACAAATTTTTATAAAATGTACATCATAAGACCTATTTGAATGAAATAAAAGTACAATTTACAATTTTACTCCATTTATTTTCGAATTTTGAAAAATTAAGAAAACACACTCGAGATTTCTTCTAGAAGAAAAGATTGCGAAAACAGCTTTGTTCTATGTGCAATACTTTTAGAGTTATATAGTTGCAAAGACAGATCCCAAAATAAAGTTTTTTTGGAGTTTTATCCACTAAAAGTACATATATGGAAAGAGTACCAAAAACATGTCCGCTAGCAGCATTTATATGCTTTTGTAATTCTTATTCTATCTATCTTACTTTCTGATATGTTGGGTTATCGATTTTATCCTCTTAACATTAGAATATGTAAAAATCCCTTTTTAGTGGATCTAAACATGGAAAGAGAAGGAGTCGACATACCGAATTTTAACTGATGATGACGGGTGGGCGGCCACTATATTATCGCTAATTCTTTAATATTATAATATAATATAGTTGGTGTAAATTAATAAATTATATTCTTTGCTCATAAAAATACAATCTAACTGAACAACCAAGACAAGCACATAACTTAATATTTTATGTTTTTATATATTTAATTTCAGTACTTTAATATTTAAATTAAAAATTAATCAGAGGCCATACAACTGTCAATTTATTGAAATCTAAATGATGCTTTCTCAATTATAAGAACGAATAATTTTATTTGCATTCAGTAACAAATTGTGACAAAAAAAATATGTATAATTCATTGTTTGTTTACTGTGGTGAATTCTATTAAAAATATGTTGATGTAGAACTTTGAACCTTTCTCTTATCTATGTACATATGTATGTGCTTGGTATATGTAGTTAGTAGTTTCAATAAGTTTTCAATTGTTACACCCTGTTTAAATGTCAACTTAAATCATGTGATATATTGCGCAAACTCTACACAAATTTTTTTAAAAATGCGTATACCAACAGCAAATCGTTCTCGTCGTCGTCTTACTATGAAAAATGTTGTATATTTAAATGGCTTTTATGGATTTTTTTCAAAAATTTTTTTATTCAACTCAATTTCTTTAGGTCTAATGCTTCCTCTTATTTACTTTTTTGCTTACAGATTTTCTACAACCATCCTACATTCAAAAGCTCATCGTATTCTCTTCTCAACTTTTCGTCGACATCAATGTGCATGCAGATTATTATTTTATTTTGAAGAAAATAATTGAAATAATTTTTAAACAAACACACGATTTGTGTGTAATATGCGTTAATAAAACGAATAAATTTTAATAAAATAAAAGAAAGAAAATTTCGGGAAAACCAAAATTCTCAAGACAAATGAAAAGATAAATCGTATTGAATGTGTTAAGAAAATTGTGCGAAATGAATATGAAGATTTTTCAAAGTGTGTATGGGAAACAAAAAATTAAATTTATTTATTCTATATTAAGTAATAACTGTACTACATCAGCCATTATTAGTAGTAAATTTAAAAAGCCATTATTTATCAATAGTTTAATTAAAAATTCAACTAAAAATTTATATTATATTGAGCAAATTATAGAACAATTATCTTTTAGTAATTGTAAAAACTTGAAAAAATTTTGTTAGAAACTAAAAATTACTTATATAGCCATATTAAAAAAAAAAGAAACTAGAAAACTTAAAAAGAAACCAAGCGAAAAACTTATTGCTACAAAAAACAACAGAAAATACTGCAAGATTTTCAATAAGTATAATAAAACAAACAATCAATTTACGAACTTAAAACGCTTAAAAAGGCAAACATAAGGAAAAATAATTAATATAAAACTAAAACATTTTAAAAGTGCGCTTTATAAAACGCCCTTTAAGTTTTTTGTAACGTCAGTGTTTTCAAACGTAATGAATTCAGTTCAAAGTGTTGGCAATCAATCAAAGCTAAGCAGAAGACAACGACGACGTCATCGTATTAGAGCAGCATCAGCAGCAGCATCAAATTCTTCATTATCATTGCCACGATATAGCAGTTATAAAATTCGAAAAGCCTACCGAAATACAGTTCCTATAATACACGGCATTGTTGTCTCCAATATATCGCTGGTATTGATACAAAAAGAATATATAGAACAATTCTATTTTGAAAAACGTAGCGGCGGAGGGGGACCTGATCCTGATGCCGATAAAAATAGGCATTTGAAAGGAAAACTTCAACCTCAAATCCGCTTTAATACACAATTACAACTCCTACGTTTTGGATGATTGATATCATTGAAACAATGTGATAAATGACAGGACTATTGTATACATTTGAATTCTCTTAATAAAGTCAATTATAAAAACTTTTATAAAACTTTCTCTCAAGGAACCCAAAAAAAGGAGAATACATTAAATTTTGCTCCACTGAAACAACTGTAGCATCAATTTAAAAGACGACGCTTAAAAACTCGTACTCGCAACCGTTAAAACCTTCCCTATACACGTTTGGCTGTTTGTCTTCACTTTCTACAATTGAAAAGACCGAAAACGGAAACGAAATATCATCATTGAAATAAGATCCGAAAGAAAAAACAAAAAAATAAGGCTTGACCGAAGCTGGAATATTAAATTTCTCAGTAGCTTTATGAAATTGTACTTAATTTTATCTAACACTGGTTGTTTATTGATGGTTAGACAGATAGATCGATTTGCTTATTATTTGTATTTATGTGGTGATCTTTTTTCAAAATGGAACTCATTCAACCAAGAAAATTGTTAATTTCTATTAAGCAAATAGAATACGAAAGTATCGACAGTAGTGTATATAATATGAGCCGAATTTGCCACATTGCTCATGTACGGAAAGCTACAGGAGCTAAGAAACTGCGAAGCTGACATTATCTTCTACTATACGGTGATTATGATGTCATAATATAGGATCATTTAAATAAAAAATTAAAAAAAAGAAAGTAAAATAAACAAACTGACAAACAAGAACATTCTATAAACAAAACTTTTATTAAAACGAAAAATTAAAAGCATAGTAAAAATAAATCAAACAATTGTTTAGTGAAACGCACATTAAAAAAAAATATAAGAATAAACAAAATTAAAAATGCAAAAATATACTCCCTTTAAAGGTGTCAATGAAAAACTTGCACCAGCAGCTCCACTAGTATGTTCCATACAAAACGGTTTTAAAGAGGATATTTCAGAATACAACTTTAAACCCGAAATGCATACACCAGATAATGCCTCTGCCATGCATTCTACTGCAGCTAACATAAAACATTATACCAATAAAACTAACATGGCCAAATTGCAATGGTGGAATGCACCCACCACCACGTCATCGCCATTTAGTCGTGTAGAATGTGAAGCACTTAAAGCTCCAACTCAGGAAGGTAGAGATAATGATTTTTCATTTTCTAAAAGTAATCTACCACAAGAAGATTCACCAAATAATCAAACAAATCCAACACATGAAGATAAACATCTTTATCAGAATCAACAACACCAGCGCCAGCACCATCATCATAATAACCATCTGCCGCATTACGGTCGTGATCATACCTATAGCGGAAATTCACCATTATCGAAAAGTGCCAGCAGCTCATGTCATAAGCTACATTATTTGTCAGCAAATAGTAATGACTACATATCCAACAAAATTCCTTCAACCAATCAGTTTAGTATCGAAGAAGATCAAGAGCAAAGTAAACAAGACTCACAATTATTATTAAATGGTAAGTTTTATATTTTAAAATAAAAAAGAAAGAATATTTGCACTACTAAAATGTTCCAAATTAATGTTAAAATACGGTTTTCATGGTGGATTTAGGTTAAGCTAATATGTCAATTTATTTACCACAAATTTTGTGCAAATTTGCACTGGATTGTACTGACAACCACAAAATTACACAAAAATTTAAAAAAGGGAACACCATTTGAGGGAATAAAATGACAGTTCTTTTCCGAAAATCTGCAAATTTATGACAGTAGAATCCACTGGAAAGGAAAAGCATATGTTTCAAAAATAAACAAGCAAAATTAACAAAACATAAGTATACAATTTTTCATATATATACATATTTAATAAGAGGTAAAGCTGAAGTAAAACTGCAACAAGAACTAAAAATTATAGTTTTCAGCATGAAACAAATGAAACATTACCATAAAATATCCAGTTTTATTTTTTTACCATCAGTATCTAAACTTCTTATAATTGTTTTACTTACATTAATTTCTTGGAGATGTAAAACTAGTATATATTTGAGTACTTATTACAGCATATTATTTAGGGTATCAAAAACCGAAAATTTAGTATTGCTGTATTTTCGCATGACATTTAAACAGAAACAAATTAAAAAATCATATAACAAATAATAAAGTTTAAAACCTTATGCAGTACTTCTACTTACAAAAACGGATTGTATCAAATACCAAAAAATTGTATATACTGAGTAGTCAACGTATCTCATATTTTTACAACACTATGCCTTTTAGTGATCAGCTGTTTTGAATAATCTGAAAATTTTTGACAGTAACCCTTTTAAATTATACAAATTTACTAAACTACTGGATTTCAGTGCGAAAGTAAACGAATGGACCTAATGTTTGCTATATCAATTAACTGTGTAATAATTCTGTTTGCCGTTTTTTAGTGGAGACTTAAACAAAAAAAAAAAGGCAACGAACGCCGTTCACAGTCTGACTTTCGGCGACACGCATTTACTGCAGCAATATTTTCAAGAAACCGACCGGTACTTTGACGGAGAGGAGTCCTATTGTTCATAACCGACCCAGTTTCTTTAAATTTTTTGATCACTCTTTTAATGGTTGAAATGTAATATAAAAACTCCAGAAAAGGACTTAATGCTATTCAAATCTCTGTTTTTGCTTTTAAATTTTTTTAAATTAATTGATTGTGTATTTTTCCATTTTTCTTTAACTTACAAGTAATTGTTTAATTTAAAAAATTAATACACATTACACCCACATTAAGAATAATTTTTAAACAAGGCGCATGTGATATGTATTCCGATATTTGTTGTAACTCTTTCATGTATAAAATTATGACATTTACTTTACAAGTACTACCACTTGAAGTTTACTTTCATGGCAAAATCAATTAGTGTTGATTTATTCAAACGACAGTGAGTATTAGGCACAGTTCAATAGCTTCAATGACTAAAATATTTGATCAGAATATCGGTCTGTTTCTGTTACATGAGTTAAATTAATTATGACCTCAATTTGTAAATATGTGAATAAATGCATTCTTACATACTTATATATCGTTACCTTAATTGAGAAAGGCACTAACTCATTATGTTTTCAATTATCCACGGCTAATTCTATAATAACTCTTAACTTCGCCTTCTTTGGACATGATTCTCCCATTCCATTCCACTGCGTTGACTGTTCCTTGTCTCAGGTGCAAAGTGGTCTCATGTCTCCATGTCTCATCCATGGTAACGAATCGACGCAAAAACTTAGCTTTATTGCGGGGAAACATCGTCAAACACTCTACTGAAACAACTTCTAACATCGTTTTTTTATACCTCCAAAACTAATACTAATACAACGTGGCGCCTTGAAACTTAGAACAAATGTTTTATAAGGATGTCGCCTGCCGTCATCGATACCTTAGGTCGGCTAGTTTTGAGACCGTCGCCGTAATTAAATACATATCTACAATGTACATAGCATATCTATAGTATATACTAAAGTGTGGCACAAACACCACAAAAATGTCTTACAAGCATTTCATGAAATTGCAATTAGTGTGTATGTATTACTTGCTCATTGCAAAACACATACTTCCAAAAATATTTCTTTTGTTCCACGATCAAAACATTGAAGAAGAGAACACAAGTACAACAAAACAATGTTAAAATAAAACAAGACTGAAGTAGAAGAGAAATGAAGTAGAAGATCAAAACTATTTTGGAACATTCAAAACATGTTTGAATAACTCGTAGACAAACTTGCAAAGAAACTTTTGCATTTTTTATGAACATAGAAAATCGAATGTATACAAATAAAATAAAAATATCACAATTCATATTATGTTTGAGGTTCGTTTGTAAGGTTCTTTAAAGAAAAATATTTAAAATTTCGCAAAAAATTTTAAAAATTTATAATTTCACCTACATTTAATGCATCCATTTCAATATAAAGGGTGGTTAAATTTCAAGGGCCGATGTTGATTTTGAATAAAACACAAACTATTTAGGAAATTATTGTAATTTTATTTTATTATGATATATTGGTATTACTCAATTATGTATGGAACAAAATATCGGCCAAATGGGCGCCGCGACCACGGCGGCACACCTCCATCCGATGGTCCAAATTTTCGATGACCCTGAGGCATAATGGAGGTTCTATGCCGTTAATGTGCCGAATTATCTCATCCTTTAGCTCTTGAATTGTTGCTGGCTTATCGACGTACACCTTTTCTTTCAAATAACCCCAAAGAAAAAAGTCCAACGGTGTCAAATCACATGATCTTGGCGGCCAATTGACATCATTACGTGAGATAACACGGCCATTGAATTTGTTGCGTAAAAGAGCCATTGTTTCGTTAGCTGTGTGGCAAGTGGCACCGTCCTGCTGAAACCACATATCGTCCACATCCATATCTTCCAATTCGGGCCATAAAAAGTTCGTTATCATCTCACGATAGCGAACACCATTCACAGTAACTGCCTGACCGGCCTCATTTTGGAAAAAATACGCCCCGATGATGCCGCCAGCCCATAAACCGCACCAAACAGTCACTCTTTGTGGGTGCATTGGTTTTTCGACAATCACTCTTGGATTCTCATTCGCCCAAATGCGGCAATTCTGTTTATTGACGAATCCACTGAGGTGAAAATGTGCCTCATCACTGAAGATGATTTTCTTCGAAAATTGATCATCCACTGTTGCCGTGGTCGCGGCGCCCATTTGGCCGATATTTTGTTCCATACATAATTGAGTAATACCAATATATCATAATAAAATAAAATTACAATAATTTCCTAAATAGTTTGTGTTTTATTCAAAATCAACATCGGCCCTTGAAATTTAACCACCCTTTACATATATTTAAGATTACTAAAATTTAGAAAAATAACGAAAATCAGAAAGTTGAAATTATGAAATAAATTTACCGTTTTTGTATTGATGTTCTGCTCAACTAAGTTGCGTTGTTAATGATAATAGGGGCATATCTTTAATAAATTTTTATTTCTCATTTATCATGTCTTAAAGCGATAATTAACAAAAAAGACTTTTCTCGCGGATTAATAAATCATACGTAGAATCCCAGACACACCCTCGTTTATAAATATGTATATGCACACGTTTTTATTAAACTTTTGTTGGCATTCAATTGATATTTGTTCAATTCACAAACTCGTATTACGTCGTGTGCATTGTGTAATCGTTTTATTATACGGTATTGTATTTTTGTTTTGTTTGGTCATTTTCATAAAAATTTGTGTTATAAATGTATAATTACATCAGATATGTTCTTGTATCACAATTGCTTATCGTGGAAAACGTAAAAACTAATTCGTATCAAATTGAAGTTACCATACTTGGTTTAATTTTATGGATTAAAATTAAATGAATGCCAATTATTGAAAATATAATTAAAAACAAAAATAAAAATACGATGCTACAAATTTGCTTGTTCACAAGCACATAAAGACATATCAGCCCAACTCACAATCTTGTGCATCGTTTTTAAGCGATAAACAATACGATTGAGCTTGTAAATTGAGCAATTATATTAAAATATTATGAAATAAAATTTTTCTGATTAGCTAGACCGTTGATTGCGAATAGTTTTAAAATATTTCTAATGGCATCCATCCAGCAGGAAACGGGAGAAAGGAATTGTTTAGGATTGACATTTTTAAGTTTACAAATACCAACACAATACAATTTAATTTAAATAAATTGCATTTATCATATTGGAAAGTATTGTCGTTGAAGACTGCCAAAAGAATATTCCTATTACGATTCTTTGTAAATTCTGAAAACAAAGATTGAAATAAATCAGCTCCCGTCTGCAGATTTTTTTCTGCTCTGATTAGTTCTTCAACATGTGTTTTTGACGATTAAATATCATATTACAACTTATGTTCGAATATTACCAAATCGAGTGTTTTACAGAGTATCAAATTGGCATATACACATTCAAATCCCTTGTTTTTTTATGTACATATGTACTATGTATGTATACAAAACTTGTTACCCGGCGTCGTTAAATTTACATTGAAATGTAATCAGAAAACCTTCATATTGACCAAATTGCTTAAGAAGCGTATTATAAAAATTTTCTAGTGGGCAGCGTTTGACTTCAGATCCGTTCATGCATGATTACGCATTATTTTAAGTAATTTTTATATCAATTACGTTAGCGTGCTTTATATAATTTGTTAATTAAATATTAAAGATACAGATAAAAGTAAAACAATTTCGTTAATTTATCTTTTGATTTTTTCGCCACTCGTGTACATGTGAATATGAGTAAAAAATAATGTACAGTCACGCATGAGTGACTTGTGTCATCATAAGTAAATAGTTACAATCCAATATCTATATATTGTGAACTTCCTGAACTTTTTATGCGTTTTTTCCGTTGATTTTTTCTGAAGAAAATTTAACATGTTTTTTTTTTTATCTGGGACCAGCACTCAGGAGATGGACATTTCCATGATGTCGACCGTGACCTTCGGAAACAAAGTAAAAAGTAATACGCCAAATGATCTCCTTATACACATGTGTGATAAAAATATTAAATTAATATACAAATTCATAACTGCAAATTGTTTACAAAACTTAATTTACAACCATAGAGTCGAAAGCCTCAGATGCTAGTACTCTTTTTTTTTGTTATTAGTTATTATAATTCAATTATAATTATTAATATTAAATAAATAAATAAAAACGAATTTTTATTTTGCCAATACGCGTAAACTAAGTTCTTAATTAGCCCTATAATTGGTGCTAAAGTTGATATTGGGCAATTTTTCGGTTTCAAGATAATTCCAAAAAACCAAGGCACTCGAACAAAAACAGAAGTTGTCCTTATCAGCAGTGCACTCTGCTCCATTCTAACAAGGCTTTATTTGCTATGCTTGATTAGATTCCATCCGATCTTTTGTTGAGGCAGAGTGCTGAACTGGTAGCAGTAAGGCTAAATGCAGTTAATTCCTGACCCAAACTGAACTATGGACACTATAGATGGCCCCTTCTCGAGAGGTCATTTGACTTTGAGATTCCGACTAGGGACTTCTGGTCTGATACTCCGAAGGTTCTCGACAGTGCCCTTGAAGTCAGCTCTAGGATGCTGGATAGAGTGGTCTGGTATATACATAGATGCATGACGGGTTGAGGGGTTCGAACATTAGGCTTTTGTATAGGCTGCCTGAACACTGCAATTTATTTCAGTTGGAGGGCATGGCCATACAAAATACTTGTGCAATACTTGTTGGATACTGAAAATCTTCTGATTTACTCTGACAGTCGGACGGTCCTCGTCCACGAATGCCGGGGTTTTCTCAAAGAAATTTCAAACCATTACATGGTAATTCTTATAAGGGAGGTCGCAATCTCTGAAGTATTACCGGGTATAGATTTTCCGAGTTTCTCGGTTAAATTAGGTGTTTTTCGGTCGGTGTCTGCGGATGCATACAGTGGCAGTATGAGGAGACGTGCTATATTGCTATCGTCTTCTTTCCTTGATTCGCTTGGCCATCCATCACACTGTCCCGGTTCTCATATGCCATTGCCTCATTGGAAGGCATGTCGGTAGACTCGGTATTCCCTCGCGGCATTATTCCACGAGTCTGTCAAGCAGGATGAGCCGATTGCTTATCTCATGTATCAGTGCCCAGCTCTTGCCATGAAACGGCGGAGGTTCTTCGTCGCTCATTTCTTGTAATTGCTGACTGAATTCTCTCAGGTGAGGATTTCCGCAATAGTAGGATTTGTTTTGGAGTCGGGGCGGCTTCAAGTGGCGAATGTCTGATACCCGGTTGGGAATAGCTTGCGGTATCACAACCTCTGGCCTAGATGGGCGTTCTCATTCGGAGAGGTTCCGCTGCCGTACCTAACCTAACCTTAGTTATAATTCCAATATTTCTAGAGAATTTTCCAAGAAATTCCGATCGATATCGAATGCCGTAATTTGTCTTAGTTAACATTTTTTTTTCAAAGAAGTAAAAGCCTTTCAAAAATCGTGACACTGCAAGATCTCGTGTGTTACCTTCTTTTTTTAAGGAGAAGGGCTTAATACTTTTATATTTTTTGTTTTTTTGAATTCCGAAACTATGAAAGAAATGATAATTGATTCAATTCCATATAAAAGTTTAGAGATGTAAACAGGATAATATTTTAAAATATTTTTTCACAATTACGGTAAAAATTTAAATGACTACCCTCGTAGCGAATAAAAATTGCCGCAATTTTATTTGCGGACACTATTTTTCATTTTTCCATATTTTGTCGACATGTATTTCATTAAGGTTCCGTAATTAGTCCAACAAATCGACAATCGGCTGAAAAATATTTACGTATCGGTATGAATCCGATTGTTTGCTAGCACTTCACTTTTGCACTCATACTAGTTACAATCGCAATTTATTCATGAGACGTCAAGTCAAAACGATAAGACATACAATGTTTGAACATACTTATGTACATTTATCAGTTTGCGTTATTCATTATTTATTTTAATCAGAAAGCGTGTTGTTGTTTTTTATTACTTTGTTTTTTTTTGTGTGTATTGTCTCTAATTTTGATTAAAACGTCTACATACAGCATACAAATAAATAAGAAATGGTTCAGAGATAAATTGAATAGTAAGACGATATTAGAAACTAGTAGTTTATTTAATTACATTGTCTGATAGTGTTCTTTCGTTGAGTTGAGACACAGTGGGTGGCACGATTTGACTGACAACTTGTCAAAGAAGCGATATTTTTAACTTACTACCTATATATAATATATACATATATAAATAAGAAATAGTAATTCAGAAACAATCCATACCGTAAAGATAATATCGCTCGATCTACTCGAGAGATAGAACTAGAAAATGTCCCCAAAATTTTAGAAAATTGTACTAGCCATGATAAGTTACTGCGAACCAAGCCTTGATATTCACTTGAATAAATTCGTAGGTTGTGTCCTAGACTAATAGGCCGCTGGTTCGAACTTAAATTAATACTTTGGTTAGCCGACCTGGCATTAACGATTTGAAAACACATACGAAAACTGTATATATAAAATTCCCTTTGCATATAAAATAGTTTAAAAATTGCAAACAAATTTTTTTCGGAAGGTTTCAATTATAAAGGCATAGGGACTGTTCATTGAACAGTACCGGCTTCAGCTGATACCAATCCACAGACACATCAGAGCGCCTTCGTCGGTATTGTGTAGCACCAGCGAAGTAAAATAATTACTAAAAAAAGGCTACTAAAACAAAGCTTCAAAATTTAATACGTCTCCTTCACATCTGAGGGGCTGCAACACGGCTATAAACAAACAACGTGCAAAAGCAGAGTTGTAAGGTAGTGAAGCTTCACCAGCTGTCATCTATCTCACTAACCCTTTCCTCTAGTTCCAGGACAATGCGTCGCATGTGCAGTGGTAATCATATGAGTGCTGGTCCAAGATAAAGCGAAATTTGTCATTTAAAAGCCTGCGTTTTAAAGATTCTAATCAATTACTTATTTCGGAAGGCAAAATTTAAAATAAACTGTCAGATGTCAAACATTTATTTTGAGATAATAATTTCATACATATTAAATTAAAAATGTTCTCATGAAGCGTAATTTATCGTTATCTCTTTTTCATAACCTCTAAATTTTGTACTGTGACAACAGTACGCACAAATAGTCCCACAAAAATAAAACCAAATTGAAAATCTCCTTCTTTTAATTCGATTAAAAAGCACCCTTCTTATCAGTTGTATAAATTAAAAATATTGTTGCTCTCAAAAGTTAATATGATATGAGATATACCACACTACTCTCCTTCCGATTCGATAAATATATTCGTATGTATGTATACATGTTGATAAGATTTCAATCTTTTGGCTCCAACCAGGGTGTAATGACTAAATCAGGTGGTGTTGATAGCACATCTGAGCTGCTGTTTTTTTAAACACAATTGGAGAAAGAAATGTCAAAATGTGGGCATATTTATATATTGAAATAAACGATAGATATTGTTTTAATGTTGTACTAGTTGTAGCTTCAGCACAACCTGAGATTCATTACATCATGGTTCCAACCTTCTTTCGATACAAAAGTTATTCTTTGAAATCATTTGTTGTATATTTTAGACTAGTGGCCTTAATCTGTAATTCGATTTGAAAATGTTTTTATTAGTTTCGCATTATACAGTAATCCATCCCCCACACTTTTGTGTATGATTGACTAATATTGAAAGTGTGGGGTTAACAGATGTTTATTTAAATATTATTTGCACTGTTGGTTGGTTCAGGTGGTACCCCCAAAGACAAAGCACACAGTGCCGTTTTGATACCACAAAAACTCGCGTAACACAAAACAAAAAATTTAAGTAACGGATGTGGGCTGTAATACTAAGCATCTATGTATATGCGGCCAAATCCAAGAATCGCACCAGCCTGCTGGGAATCACTTCTACATCCGCTTTTGTGTTGTTTTGCTTTTTTCCACTTTTGGTAATATGTAGACAAAATAATCTATAATATAACCAACTATGGTCATGATATTGGGGAAAAATAAAAAATTATTTCCAATTTGCTCCTATATCTTACAAAAAAAATTTATTTAATGTCAACCAAACGAAAATTACACAAAATTCGTACCACAAAGAAAGCAAAATTTTTTACAAATATTTATTGTCCCTCTCGCACGAAGGTTGGCAGCACAAAAATTTTTTTTTTGTGACGAGTCTAGTTGTAGTTTATGGCATTGTCTAACCCTGTCATCACTTGACACATGTTTGTATGTTAAACACATGCCACATTCGTAAAGCAGCTCGAGGTTGAAGAACAACTCATGAGCCATCGTAATTATTCTTTAAGTGCGGTCAGACCTGTTTTTCTTGTTTTGCCTTTGATAGTTTTGCGTCTCAATCGCAATGGTTAATGGATTTGCCACAGGTAACAATATTATTTACGGTTGTTGTGGATTTTCTGTTACTGCTGGAGACCATCATACTCAGGAATATTATATACTTACATAATTTAACTTCCTATTTGAAGGCACAGGTCGTTTAAATATATATTACGTGGTATGCCGGGGCAATTTGCGTACTTGCTTCTATCATATGGCAAATTGATAATTTGTAATAATAATAAACCCATGTCACAAATTAAAAAAAATTTTATAGCAAATCTTTTGCTATCGTTTCATAAGCATTGTTCTTTAAATCATTACGACTGTATGATGTACTGCGAAAGGTGGAAATTTATAAATTTTAAAATATGTATGTTCGTTGCTCAACTTTCTTTTTATTTTAGATTTTTACATAATAGAGTTACCACGTTCATCATATAAGAACATTTTTGAAAAACGGCAAAGATTTGTTATTATTAATATTAAATTAATTTTATTAACGCTCTGTAATTAACAAATTGGCGTTTTTGTTTCGTTTTTCAAGAAATAAGTCATAATACATTTAAAAAATCATATTTTTAATTTTACAGTAATACAGAAAATTTTTATTAAATGTTCAACAGGGTAACATTGTTTATCGATCTGTCATTTATTTATACATTTAGTGGCTGCCATTGAAAAAAATTTGTGTGGACTAGGAAAAAATTGTCAATGTTTTGAATTTTTCGAAGTGTTAGTTTCATGTGTAAACGCTGCGTTAAATACCATGAATTCACGTCTGTACATTAGATGTGGGTTAAAAAGGATGAATAAATATTAGCAAAGTTTTCAAATAATTTACAAAAATTTGCTAAGCATATTTATACAACGGATAAAGATTTTTTGTCTAGTTCAGAAGTAGTATAATATGATGAAATATTTGACACGTAGCCTAACATTTTTTATGGAGTTTCTATATTAACCGTATACCGTCATCCTTATTTTTTGTAACGTCATCCTTCGTCATTTTGACTACGACATAATTTAACTGACGAGCAAAAATATGTAGCAAAATAGACTTTTTATTTATATTTAGTTATTTTTTTTTATTAATATTTAAAGAAAATCTTTTATATATTTTTTAATCTTTAACGAAAAATTAGCATTTCATAGCTTTCCATTAATGGGAAATGAAAAAATATAACATATTGCAAATTCTTTCAATTCAGTCTTTTGGTTTCTTATAACATAGATATTAAATTAAAAAAAAAAAATGAGTTTCGAGGTAAATTATTTCGTATAAAGAACGAGGAATAAACTTGAATTTTATGCTCGCCACTCAGCCTTTTTTTTTTGGCACTTTTCACAAAAAACATTAGTCATTCTTCGCTTTGAAGAGGGACTAACTGCACATATCTTCCTTTTTCTATTTTGATTTTGTGAAGGTACATCCTCGGACACTGTGGGGTTATTAATTTGCAGTTTATCTTGAATATCATTTCTGACATGCAACTGATTTTTATGAATCCCGAAAAAAGATTTATCATGGAATTAACGCAATTTATACGTTTTTGGCAGTTTTTAGCATATTGTGTATGTGCTTTACATATGAATTAATAAATGTCATGTTTAAAATTCCGTAAAATTGACATAACAGCCAGCTGTTCGTTATACTTGGACAGCTCATAACAGTACACATCTGATCGAATGTGCCAACTCCTTCTTTGCTACATTATGCTGGGTTTATTTGTTTTGGTATTTATAGTGCCTTATTCGTTGCACGATGACAAAAGCTAAAACATTTAGTTTGGTTTTGGCTTATTGTCGTAGCAAAATATGGCCGTACCACACTTTGCAACGGACTCTTCGTTGTTGTCAGTTCAGGATAGGAACTGTTCAATTTGTTCATCTGTTAGAGATCACTGATTATTCATCTTAGAGAAACAATAAAATTTTTTGTTCCAGAAAAAACATAAAAGTTACACAAACGTCATCTTTCGTCAATTTGACTACGGTGAAAAACTAAATGCGAAAAAACAAACACAATGTACACAGTTCGCTGCAAGTCTTGATCTAACCACAGCTTGCAATAAACTATCGCTATACAAAGAATTAGTTCAAAACACAAAGAAAAAATAAGTTTTAACTTAAAAATAAAATCTCGTGTCGTTATTTTGACGAAGAATGACGGTGCAGGGATAATAGAAAATGAAAGGCTGTTATTTTACGTTTGATGCATAACTTTAAGATTTTTATCTATATCTACTAATTAAAGGGGATTTTTTTTTATGTTTTGCTCATTTTTGTTTCACATATGTGTATATTATGTGTAACCTAAGATACTTTTGAAATTATATTATAAAAATGCCCATACGAAAATCAATTTTTTATGGTTGTAAGATGTTTTTCCCCCATAAAACTGTTTAGTTTTAGTTGAAGAACTTTTTGAGATAAACACAATTTTTGCTTAATGAATAATTTTATTTTGTTATTACTTCAATATTTTTTTATTGAAATAATATATTTTTGTATAATAAATGAATAAATGAACAATATTTAAACTATGAAAAATATCGAAATAATTGAAAGATAGTATTAGAAAGCCGTAAAAACGTTAGCTTTATTTTTTGGCTTAAAATTTTCTTTTTTTTATCTATTTCAAACGCGATTTGGCTAATATATTATATTATTTTAAAATCTGGTCACACTGGTTTCAAGTTGTGCTTGCATGTTGTCTCTTAAAGCGAATGCAACTTAAGGGTGCTTTAGACGATAAGATTTGTCGTACGTAAAATGAGAGACAAAATAAAATGAAATTGCATCCGTATTTAAAAAAAAGAGAGAAAAGTCGGATGGTTGTTTTCTGGCGTTTACACCATTGGTATGGATAAAATCAAGTAAGATGAAAACATTCTCATTTAATTTAACTACAACAGTTTGCTTGTTTTCCCCAGGGATGGAGTTCTTGTGCAATTGAATTTTTTTTTTAATAACCTTGAAAAATATTTTTATAACTTTCGAATATGTTATTTTCGTGGTCAAAATTTTTAGTGTACTTTTAGAAAATATACGTATATATTTATAAAATTGTGCTGTCGTGGTCTAAAATGTACATTTCGATTTTATAATTGGTATAAATTTATGAAACCAGTTTTCCCTCCCTGGCTTTCTCACATTTGTTTACATAAAAATGCATCCCTGATCTAATGGTGTGTGTTGGCTTTTGAAAAATTTTAAAAAATCAAGAGAGCCATACGACTGTCAAATTTTCATCCGTATTCTCTCTCAAAATCTTATAGTTTCATTACATATTACGTTTAGACGATCCGACTTGTGCTCTTCTACACAAATATTTGACATGTCGTACGACTTGTGGGACAGTGTAAAGCACCCTTTAAAAGTTCTAAATCGTTAACGACTACAGGTATCTTAATGATTCGGATAGATTGTGAAGTTGGTTATACTAAGATCCCTATTTTATTATTTTTTATATTATTTATTTATTGTTGAGGCGGAATGGTTGTTGACATAAAATAAATCTTTTACTTAGTAAGAGTAAAAGTAGCACAAGTAAAGGCTGAACATCTGTTGGATTTCCAGATATATCCATAGGTGAAAAATTGCTTTAGGGGTTGATGAGTCACAAAGCTTGCAATATCAGAAAACACATATAAGGTAGTGCACTACAGTGTGTATGTATGTATTTTTTAAAGTCAAATCATATTAAAAAAAAGTACGATCGTATCAACTTTCCCATCAGTTATATTGGTGGGGATTTCATCTAAAATTAGGAGTACCCATTATATTATACTACCCGCGAAGTGGCAACGCTGGCATTTTCCTGTTACTCTTTTTTTTTTGTTGATTTTCTTATTGTCATTGCAGAGCTGAGAGCATGTTTTATTATTGTATTTATTATGATTACTTTTCTTAAATTCTTTTATACTTGTTGGGGACGTCGATCAGTTAAATATTTGATCTGATCGTTTACTGTTGGATACGTTTGTCGTTTATTCTTATTATTTTTACTTTAATTATTTATCAGCATTAATATACGTTAATTGGTTAAATTTAATTTTGTATTTTTGGTAACTAATTATGTGGCATCAATCGATTGATCGATAACTTTAAAAACAGCGCCTGTGTTTAAGAAAATTTATTTTATTAAAATTACAATAAATGCCGGGTGCCGGAATTTATCTTTTGAAATTCATGCCTTCATAGGGTACCTACATACTTTACAATACATACATAACATATGTGTATTCAATTTACTAAACAAGAAAAAAATTGTAATAAAGAAGGAAAACACGGAAAAGCGAGCAATAAAAAAAACCTGTTTTTTTGTGTATAAAAAGAATCAACAAAGATCATTTTTTATTAATTAGTACAAAGAAAATAAAGAGAGAAATTTATCAACGTTGTCAATTCGGTACTTTTCGCCCCGTTTTTTTTTTAATTTTTAGTGACTTTCCAGTCTAATTTTATCACAAATCCAAAAATGTTTGTACACAAAAAATTTAACTTGTACAACTTGTATTTTTTGCGGGTTAGAGATTTCAAGAAGCTTGTAATTCGAATTACATTGGCAGTAAAACAAAAAGAGATGTATCAAAAAAGTACTACCAATTTACAATAAAATTAGTAGAAGAGGTACGAAAATAAATATTAGAAATGTTTTATCCTATCTTAGAAATGATAATATGCCATTAGATGCACTATTTGAGTGTAATACTGAAATTTTGTCTAGTATTTGAAATGGATGGGCTTGTGCCCTTATTATGAGTGCCGTTGTCGTAACCAATATAAAGCATTTTCAACTTGTTTCCACATTTTATCGGTTTCTTTACGACAACGACATTCGTAATAAGGCATATTAATTCTATACTAGGTTAAGTATGTGCGCTTCGCTGCCCTCAAAAATTCTTTAAATTTTTTAAAATTAAAATTTAAAATAAAAATTTATAAAAAATTATTTGAATTTTACTATACATTTTTTGATATACATATTTGTTATGCACTCCCGCATAAAAATTACTATATATTTAAGTATGTATGTATGGCTTCAGATTAATTCGTTTTTATTACCTTAGAGAGAGAGAGAGAGAGAGAAAACTTTATATAAGATTTACTCAATTTTTCCTTTATTTTTGTGTCTGCAAAACACGTCCACGTTAAGCGAATGCTACACGATCAATGTTTAGCTTCAATATTTGTCATTGTGTGCGTTATTTTATAAAAAAAATAGTGACACTTATACGTATCAATATATATATATTGATGACTATTGTTTGTATGATGGGGACGATATGATTCCAGCAAATTAAAGGTACGTGTGGATAATTTGCCTGAATAACATTATTAACGTCGCAGATGATGTGAGAGTCCTAAATTCTTGTTGCAAAGTTAGTAAAAGTGGTTCTTTGAAATACAAAAAGAAATTAATAGTTAAGCGATATGCATCTTATTTTACTCCATTTCAACATCGATCCGCCCTTATGGAAATTACTTTATTTATATGAAATACTTTTTTATACATACATACATATGTATTTACATATAAGTATGTACATATTTATAAGTACTATTGTAAATTCAAAAATTTTTAAATTTGTATGCTAAACATTTATCATAATTTTTAGATATTGTAGAGAATATTTTTAACCTAATTTAAGATACATAAATATTCTTATAAAAATGTAAGCGTTTGTTGTCTTGTTGCCTCAGTCTTTTGAATTTACCAATTAACCGGTTATTGGATAAATTTTGATTTGCTTATAATTCTTAATTGGATGCAAATAACTCAAAAATTTAAAAAAATTAACTGCGAAATACTTATTGAGAAAGCAAACCAGTTTAATTACATTATAAATAAATCTTGGTTTACGTATCTACATACATCCATACAAACATATGTAAATAAAATCTTTAAAATTACTAAAGAAACAGATTTTAAGATTATAACGGATGTTTTTAAGGTATTTAATTAAAAACATCTGATTGTGTCATACATTTTAATTTACGTATTGTGGAGCTCCCTCTTAATATAAACATTCGAAAAAACTCTTACAAAAGGGGGCGGCAATGGATGAATTAGTTAGCACGATGACTACAAAACCAAAAGTTCGCCATTTATTTATGTAAATTAGTGAGTCAAAAGGCTTAAGCGAAAGCAGCCTGTAAGATTTAGGCAATTACTCGGTTTTCTTCCCTGCCTTTAGAATAAATACAACTCTTAACTCAGCCCATTTTTTAGGTATATGTATGTCTCAACAATAGACTAGCCTTATATAGACTGTGCGTAGTAGGGACTGTGTAATACATACTTTTTTGTAGAAGGGGTGGAAAAATCTCATCAGGTCCTAAAGATTTGTATGGACTTATTGTCGATATAGCCATTGTACGTGTTTTCCATTAAGTAGCTCAGGATCGTCCTGTCAAGAGAAATAACTGATTCTAGCAATGTTAGCATCACGCTACCCAAAACCAATAACCCAGGAAAATAAGTGTTCAGCAGATGGTGTAGCTACCATCCGGCCTCCCTGTAGGGAAGCCAGTCTCCCGTCCTCCTGGCATAGAGCCTTGAATAGAGCCCTATCCTTATGACGCAGGCTGCCACGTTTACTGCTCTACCAAGGAACATTCTTTCGTGGCGGCGTTACTCTCTGTGGGCAACTCTCATTGCAGGCAGAAGTGATGTTCCCAAGAAGCCCTTCTGCCTCACATTCAAGCTCCGCTTTCTGCAATATACGCTTCTTGGAGCAGATAACACCCTGAGAATCACCTACTGCATTGATGTCCGTGAGGTAAGCGTAGCAGACGATCCATCGGGGATCTGTCGGCAGTATTACACCAGGGCTATAACCTCCCTTGATGGGACCAACTCCTCATCTCCTGGAGGTAGGCAGAGGCAAGTATTACCTTATGCTCACCTTTGCTCTCTATCGTCCCTACACTTTTATTTAAAAACTAATAATTTTTTTCACAGCGCAGTTTATCGGTTATTAAGCAAACCGTCAAATATATAATTTTTCTACTAAAAATAATTAATTGTGAAAAGAAACTTAATAACGCTATAATAAGAGAATTTTTTTGAAGAAACTACTTAGTTTATTTGTTTGTTAATTTCGGTATTCTTATAGAGTTTTTCGGAGGTCTTGTATAAACAAATAAAATTCCGTTCCTTTCTTTTTTCAAGACGGTTTTGATATTAGCACCAAATGAAATGTATGTACATACATATAGACCAACTAAACGATATAACAAACATAGATAAATACTCGTAATTAATTTTGACTCGCGTTGAATAAATGATTTTGTTATCTTTTCAAGATTCTATCTTCAATTCCAAGTTTTAACAATTTCTTTTTTAATACTCTTTTTTTTTCATAACAAATTTATTTAGTTTTGGTTGTTGACCGACCAATGCTTTATCTATTTAATAAAAAAAACTTAAATCTTATCAATTTTTTATAATTCACTGCCATCTTTGGAAATTATACACGCGAATATTTTTTCTTATTCTAGAGCTGTTAATGGGAGTAATCATAAATTGAAACTTTTGTTATTTTCATACATGTTAATGTTCGTGTCATTTAGACATCGTATAGATGTATATAAAAGAGATACATTCGAATACAGCACATGGGTGTTTGTTTTTAATTCAAATTATTTCTAACTTGGATTTACCATTGTCGCTCTGTCGCGGTAATTTAACAACAGACAGTCTGCTAAGCTCTTAATGAAAGCTTTTCTGCAGAAAATACCTAATAGTCTTTAAGTCTACGGATTTGGAGGGACGAATTATTTCAGAATTTCGTTAAATTAAATTTTTGGTATGATATTAGCACGAAAAAATAAAATTGTTTTAAGGACTTAAATAGGCATGAAAATCCTTGTAAATAAGCACGATAAATTTCAGCGTTGTATTTTTTAATAATAGAAAAAATAAAGGAAATGTAATAAATTTAATTTAAAAATTTACCTTTTTCTGTGTAACGGTTACAATTCGCCACTAATAAATCAGTTCGAGTCCATCTCGTTGTTTTATTTAAACGGCAAATCAGTAAACATTTAAACTATCTTTAAACGGGCAAAATTGGTGGTGTAAACTACGCTTATTGACCATATGATTGTCACAACTCTGTGTTTTATTCAGTATTTTGTTTAAAAGTAATAAAATTTCGTTTTAACACTACAGACACATTTTCAACTTTTCCTATAAAATTTTTTACACATAGCTTCTCACAATTGTATTGATAGCATTCGCAGTGTTTAATAGTTTTCTTGGTGTATTTTGATACATATTCCATGGTTGTTGGTCGTCTAGGTGAGAACCTTTGACATAAAACAACAATTTTCAATTCGTCCGACCATCATATATATAGAAGAAAATGTCGACCACTACTAGTATATTGACCGCAACTGTATGTGCATAATAATAATGTGTATTTCATATTATGAAATGAACATTGAAATGTCATTTCTCTTTTTTTGCCTCATAGAACGCGTTTTCAGACAACACGTGACTTTACTACCGCGTTGTAGACGGGTTGCCTGTGATGATATGACAAATAGGCATAAACATTATAATTGAATTGCAAATAACTAGTTTTCATCTAGAACTAATTTGTTTGGTACAACAAATTTCCCATTTTAACAAAAGCGTCTGACATTGATATCATTCGTTATACCGGTCTTCGCCTGTACTTAAATAAGTCCATGCCGAGAATTAAATAAATAAATAAAAATCGTATAAATTAATCACTAAAATCAAATCTTGATCGTATTAAAGAAACTAAATTCTTTGTAAAATTTTAAAGCAAACTTACACTTACTCCTGACAGAAGAATATTTTTAATTTTTCCATGTGTTTTTACGTTATTTGAGTAAATGAGTACACTCGACAGTTAAAATTACTCCAATTTCTGATAATTTCCCACGAAGTGACAACGATGATTTGGGTACTTTGACGGATAAAGCGTATTCGTACATACAGCAATATCTAGTTTATTTGCAAATGTTGATAAGTTTAAAATTTAATCACTAAACGTGAAATACACTCGCTGACTCTCTTAATAGTTTCTCTTAATTTTCGTTATAATAAAGAGCAACAAAACTCTTAAAAATTATTCACATGGCATTTATTGTTTAGTATTTCAGTTTTAAAAAAAGAATTCTTTTTCTATTTATTAATGATCAGTGAAGGTTGTGCGAAATAAAATAAGTTACCTATAAACAGAACAAATACTTAATTTATATTCAATTAAAAAAGTAAAAAAAATAAAAAATTGTTAATTTTTTATTTAATCTGACGCGATAGTAATAATAATTAATACCTATTTATGTGTTAAAAAAAGAGCAACAATACAAAAAATTGCATGCAATTATTGTGTGTAAATAATTTTAATTATAAAACATTTCATTGCTTTAGACGGACACGACCGCTGGTTGGCACTTATAAAAATGATTAAAAAAAATTAAATCAACTGCGATAAAGTTGAGTGTAAATAGAAAGATTAAAATAAGAAAGAAATGATACTAAAAATAAAAAAAATGTTTTTTTTAGAAAAATTTATTTATTAAACACATTTCCGTTTAATTTTGTTGAAAATAAGAAATCTTGTTCCTAAGAAAAAGTGTTCAATGTATATAAACGTTTTCTTAAATTACAAAATACATCAACTCATTGAAGACATCCTTTGAGAAAGTCCAACTGTTTTTTTTTTTTGTTGAATGTCGTTTTAAAGTCTGCCGGTGCACTTTGTGTTGATTTTCTCCAAAACAAATGAACAATATACAGGCTGCACCTTCAGGTATGAGTTAATTTATTATAATTTTATTTATTTCAAATTATTAAAATTACACATCTACAGAAAATTATTGTATTTTAAGTTTATTTCTTATAAATTGATTGTTTAATTTTATAATCAACTAACAACGTAAATCAATCAAAATTATTTTTCTGCTTGAGATTTTGTTCAATTATCTACGAAATTTAAATCTTTAACTAAATTTAATTAAAATTTAAGACTTATAAATTGCTCTCATATAAATGTACATATCGAGCCTTTGGTGCAATACCGTTCAAAATAGTGTATGCCGTGGGGGAATGGATAAAAATATTGAAAACTATTAAGAATATAAACTCAATTATCGAATTACAACGAATTGAACGTGTATTGGATACACTTTTTGTTTATTGGCTTGTGAACACCTAGTGTCATTTGTATCAATGTATTTTCTATTTTAAACGTCAGAAAACAAATAAGTAGATAATTATTCACATAATAGGAAAATATGTTTGTTTTATTCCTCTTGTTTTGAATAATTCTTTTTATATGCTTTTGAATTCTTCAATATACATTTGAAATCAATTTGATAAAATATAAAAAAAGAGTTAAAATGCCACACCGATTCTAATTAGTTTTCAATAGCTGTATAATGCGTATACGTTGCTTATTTATGTACGTAAAAGTTCCAAGTTAAGTAATGAAATCGCAGTTATTATCAGGCAAGTTCTTATAGTGCTGATTACAATTCGTGTGCTTTATAATAAAATTCATATTTTGAAATGTAACGATATGGAATAATTGAAATCCGACGGAAATCGGTTACCGGTTGACGCGATTTCAAAACATAAAAATCCACTTACATTTTTCTGCGAAATAGAATTTAAAAAAGTGTGTTTATCTAACAGTACATATTAAAATTGGATATGAAACGGGTTCCAAAATTAAAAAAAAAAATATTTTAATCGGCAGTAAGTTTTTTTAGTGAAATATTCACCCTTATTCCAGTTGTCAACGTCAAATCAAATTTAGAATAAAATTTAAATTGGCATTTAAAAAAATTCTACATATCCAGTAAATGTGAATTAAGGTTTTGGCTGAAAGATATTGTATATTGATTTGAGAGAGACTAAGTTTTGGTATCCACGTCGACAACTGGAATAAGGCTGATTTTCAATATGAAATTGAAATTATTGATTTGAAAAAATTTGATACTTTTCTTTGGAATTTAAAATCACTGAACCATCAATTGAAACATATTAAGTGGCCTTCTGAGTAGCTCATGAGTTATTGATAACTTAATTGGTCGTTTTCGAACGAAATTGCAATAGAACCAAGATAATTTTGTTAAAAATTGCGGCAAGCGAGACCGGACCAGGATCACTCCTGGAATAAAGAATCTTTCTATAACACTTTTTAAAGTACCTACACACGATGCGGAAGTGTTCAAAGTTATTTTGCCAACTAATAAGCCGTCGTTAACAGTCACTTTTTATTTACGTCATTATAACTCTAATTGAAAACTTGGGGCCAAAATAAACTTATGTAATCGCTGCCGGCAGAAGCAAAATCGAACAAAATGAAACCCCAAAGGGAACGATAATAATTTGGATAATGGAATGAAATTTTATTTATTGCCAAATTAATTTAAAAAGAATTTCATACACGTAATTAAAATAAAAACTTTTTTAAATCAGCCATTAAATTGCCGTCACTGCTAAAGAGACAACAAATTTCAAATGTGACTGACTTCAAAGTTGAATGAAATATTGTTCATTGCCATACAATCTAAAATGTTCCTGTTTTAATTTTAATTTTTTCTTCTTAATTATTTATCTGATTTAAATGTTGCTTTTATTAAAAACTGAAATCTTTTTCTCACTTGCCTGTTAATTAAAGCGTCAACAATTGAAATTTTTATTACCAAATACTTTATTAATTCATGTTTTATTACTTTTATCGTAATTGCTCTCTTTGTTACAAATACTTAATGAAATGCTTTGAAAGCTTTTGCTAAAATATGTTTTTTTTGTATTAAGGCGGGCGTATACATTAACTTTAATTTATTCAGTATGAATAAAGGTGAATGAAACTATTTTCAGCAAATAAATTTCAATAGTCGCATAAAAGCATATTGAAATGTAATTATCGTTACTGACGGTAACATTTTGAAGGTCTGTAAAAACATGAATTTAATACATGTCTGTCTGTATGTACACTGGTGGTCAGAACTAAAGCAACAATTATATGTAGTAAGCAATAGGTCTGTTACAGATGAATAACAAAAGTGCCCGAACTTTTGAGAGTGAAATGAAAATTATTCTCTGAATGTGACAAAGTTTCCCAAAATTGCTGGAACGCAAAAAACCACAATTGAACATCTTGAAATACTAGTGCTGTCTACTTTCTCAAATAAGTTTTATTTTAGTGTTTTTAGACGCTTAAAATGCATAACATTTTAAAAGCAAAACATTTGCATCATTGGTATCATTTTTTGGTTCTTTGCTAATTTTCTGATTACTTTCATAAGGAAATAAAAAAACATCTGATAATTTAATTCTAGCCCGAAATTACCCAAAGAAAATGTTCGTGCAACTTTGTACACGAAATGAAAAATTTTACTCTCTCATTTTCTCTCAAAATTTATTATCTGGCACGCTTTTGGGCTAATTTGTGCGAGTTCGGGCACATTTGTTATGCAAATGAAACAGACCTAATATAGATTGTTGTAATATTTTCTCATTATTAACAAAATGCCGAAATTTTTTTGTTATAAATTATTAATTATAAAATATTTTCATAACTCAGAAAGCAATAAAAACTGAATTTGAGTAAGTCATAACGAAAGCAACTTTTTAATTAGGGTGGTTCAAAAATTTTTTTCCGTGCTATGGCTGTCGGTTTATTTTTTAACAAAAAAAAAAAAACTTTTATTGTAAATTTAACTAAGCATGGATACATATTTCTCTCTTCATCATCTTTGGATTTAATAAAATTTAACCTTGAAAATAAAACAAAGAATTAAAGTCTAAAGCAAATTTCAAAACGATTAACTCAAAAATTTTAAAATTGCACTTTGCGGCATTTTTTTCATTATTATTATTTTTTATTATTTATTAATTAGGAGCGCCTAATCTAATTTGGGGCCGTAATAATCGCCGCACCCGAGAAGCTGTACTTGTGCTAGTTTATAAATTTGAGTCCACATTGCCACTACTGAATTTTTTCGTGCCTAACAGACGCCGTACAGTGGGGTGGCTTCATACATTTTTGTGGAAAAAATATAAGGACTTGATCATTGGCAACGATAATTATGTTGTTTGAATAAATAAAAAATTTAATTCATCAAAATCGGCCATGCCCACCGCCCGTACAATTCAAATCGATTTTTTCTCATAAAATTTTTCTTATAAAAGCAAAGCCTTAAATTTTTATACATACATTTTCTAGAATAAACAAAATAAGGTCAATCTGATCGAGTGGCCAAGATAATCCCGCTATCTCAGCTCAATTGAATCTGTGAGGATATCTAAATAAAGGATTGGAAAAGAAAATATTCAATACAAGACTCAATTGTGGCAAAAAGTGTAGTATGATATGATACTAGGAAATAACACCAAGTGTATTTGAAATCAAATACATTTGCTTTTTTAAACATTCTCAGCGAGATGTTTTTTTTTATAATTTTAGTCTGAAACTGGGGTTGAACCCAGGTCTGTTTTGGTTTTGTAGTCAACGTGCAGGCTACTTCAGCCATCGCCACCCTATTTATTTTAAAAGGTTACTTTTTTTTATTGTTATTTTCATTTAGTCTAATGCAGTAGGTAAGAACTATATCATCATTAGATTTTTGATTTTGAAAAGTGATGGTCGGAAAAATAGCTTTTTTGCTAAGTAAATACTACTGTGCGCCGTACCGCTCGAACTGACGAAAATATCACTTGCGTGAGGGTATCAACAGTCGATTTGACGTCGTTCTCAAGAATTTGGCATCTCTCTCGCCGAAAGTTTTACAATAGATTTCTCGATAAATGGTCTGGCCGAATGGCCACCCCGTTCATACGATCTGAAGCAAAATCAAGTGCTAAATTGTCAACGTTCCCGTCGGAATGTGTGCGTGAGTGATGGAAAAGTATTTTGAAAGAATCGATCGCTGTAAACGGGCTTGTGGTAGTCATTGGATCGAAATTTAATTCCACTCTTTAAATCTAAAATTTCCCCCATACATACATACCTGAAATAGATTTGAACTCTAGTGTTACAAATATAGATCAAATTGATATGGGAAACCCGATACATATTTAATTTTGTGGCAGATGGAACTTGAGTTAGCTTAGTACTCAGTTACTAGGCACAGCACTAAGAATTACGGTTACATCAGCAATTCTGCGATCGAAAAATCATTTTCTGAATATTCGTTTTTGACGCAATACATGACGTTAAAGTAGTCTTATTTTTAGTACACATCGCACCCTAAATACAAAAGCGGCACAACACAAAATTCTCAAATTTTCAGGAGAGGCAAAAAACTGTTTATGCAAAAATGATTGTAATATTTAAAATAAAATTGGTTCCATTATGAAAGAAGTCTATTTCGAAGAAGGTTTTGCTAAAATTTTTTTAATTTTATATTATATTTGTGGAAATAAAGTATAATTTTAAATTATTATATATTTTTAATTAAAAATAGGTCTTTTTAGTCGATCGTGCGTAAGCAATGCAATTAACATAAAAACAGACATAACGGTATTTTTCCAGTTAAAGAAAACAGTGATGAGAAAGAAATTTTTGAAGTAGTTAGAGATGTGTACTGTGAATTATTTTACGGAAAAAAGTACATTTTGGAAAATTTTGAGTTGTGTCACTTTTGTATTTAGGGTGCGACATGTACTACATATTTCTAATTGTATTTAAAGTGACACTAAATCAATCATTTGAAAAAAATTCCTGGAAAAGTGAAAGAAAATGATAATAAATCAACAACTTAAAAACATTTTTCATATTTTAGTTAAAATTTTTTGTTAAAGTTTGTAATTGTAATTTTTTAAATTGTTCAAATACTCTACGTATTATATCGTGAATGTAAACGGAAAAATTATTTATTATATTTGCTGAAGTACGTACTATCATGCCGATAAGTAGGATAAATAAATTAAAATGCAAACAATGTTTTCTTTCGTATACTAATTATGTAGAATGAGGCCATATTTTTATTATTTTGAGGCAGTATAGGCGAATAGTATTTGCATTTCATATCACATTTGTTTTAGCACCCCGTATAACTTTATCTGATCTGTGATATTGAGTTGTATTGTGTAGCCTTTTAGCCATATTACCATAGGGGGTCAATAAGTCTGTGACGTTTTGAATTTTCTGCCTCTTAACACTGAAACGGCAAGACGGCCGTCATGTGGTCATCAGGCGTCTGTGAGTTGACCTATGTCGAAATTTCAACAAAGTGCGCTATTTCCCGGCAAAAAAGGCATGCGGAAGTAATAGTTAATGCATGTGTTCTATTGTTTTCTCCCATTCTAATAATGTTTTTCGGGTCAAATTAAAGAAATATTTTTCTAACAACTAGATTTGTGTACATTTTTTTTAATATTGTTTTAGCTGTCACTGATGGAATCACGAAATGTCTTTTTTACATATTACGTAATTAAAATTTTCTTTTGTCCTTTATTAGTACTCGTACGGTTGGGGAACCACTAAATTAAATTAAATGGTATTATTGATCAAAATTCATATTTAAATTAGCAAATATAATGAATATTATTTATATATTAATTATGCAATATAATGTTGTATTTGATATAATAATTTGTAGTATTTACTCAGTTTTCTTATTCCTATGTAATACGTATTTTGGCCTAGATAGGCTTTGTATTACAATATGAATTATAAATAAATAAATAAAATTAAGACAAGTTTTGTTATTGTGTTTTCTTGTGTCTTCTCTTTTTAGGTGAAAAACCATGTTTTGGTTTATTAAATCCCAACGAAGATGATGAAATGAAAATCACCGGTTATCGCCGGTCAAAGTTGCGTACATTTTTATGTTGGCTCTGCATTTGTTTGACTGGCGGCCTATTGCGTTTAATATTGTATTGGTGGCGGCATTGGTACTTAATTGCCACGCATGAAGTCTGTTCTTTAGAAGAAGCTGAAAAAGTATTAGCTGAAGAAGATTATAAGGGAAAACATAAAGTCCGTTATGTTAAACAAATAGAAACGTTAGATTTTAATACCTTAAGGTAAGTGTTTAATTTTTTTTTATTTCTCTTTGTTGACTTATTGCATTTTGCAGGCAAGAGCAATTGAGGCGAGCAAAACAATTGAAAAAGTTCAATAATGAAAATATTGACGAAACGAATTTTCATTTATCAATGCATTTTGAAACTGGGCAATTTAAATGTAAGTAGATCAAATAATAGAGAAGATAAATTGGAAGAAATTAAGTTTAGGGCGCCTTCTCAGAAAAGATAAGAAAATATATTCTATTTTAGTTGACCTTTCTATAATTTGTTTTGTTATTTTCATTTTTCCTAACGATCTTAACACACAATTAACGAAATATTTTAAATATGGGCATTTCCATAGTCATACGATCAAGCAAGAGGAAAACTAATGGTTTTGTTAATTATCTGTGCTTTTATGTAGAATTTAGCTCTATAATTAGTAAAAAAAAAAAGATAATGGAATTTCACAATTACACAGGATGACGTAACGTGACAAAACTAGAAGTTGTTATTTTCTTTATTCAACGAAACACAACACTCTGCGAAATTCACCAGTTTCTCTCTCAGAAACGTTTTTAGATATGAGTTTGAATATTCAAAGATTGTTACACAACATTTCTGTGTATCTAAACGATAGTTTGAAACATTACGTGACATAAATTTCCTACATGCATATACATATGTTTAAGTATACTTCCGTACAAATGAAAGATTTTCTTTTTAGTTTTACAATTCTTTATCTATGTTTGTTACATGTTTAGATCAGCCATACTCAACCTGCGGCCCTCAAATCTTCTTTTAGTGGGCCGCCTCTCATAGTATTCAAACTGTGAACTACTTAAAATTTCGGGCAGATCCAGAGAAACAGTGGGAACACAGCTACATTGAAATATATTTTCTATTTAAAAAAAAAAAAAAAGTTAAACTGATATTAACAAAAAGTAAAAAAAATATTTGTTTTTAGCGATTTTGACATTGAGTTTGGCAATTTTTAAGACTAAGTTTTACGGTTAGTTTAACGTAAAAATGTTTTAAATTTATGTATTCATTTGACATTTAATAAAATACGACGCTAACGGCTGAATCTTGCTCGATTGTTATTTTAATGTCGTGGTTGATTTTTTAAATGAAAAATATGTGATGAAAATGGATTGTTTGAAGAACCTGGGAAAGAGAATATTTTGTTATGCCTAACAAAAACAATGCAGCAACTTGTTTAATATGCCGCGAATGTGTTATATAAAGGAAATATAATATTTCTCCCAATTTGTCTAGTTTTCTAGTGTACATGGTCTATATGTACATTTCATTTCAAAATCGTCAGATTATTTTTTTGAAGAACCTCTTTAGTTTATTTTGTTTGTATATTTCGAAATTCTCGAAGATTTTTTTGGGAGTTTATACAAACATGAGAAATTTTTTTTTAGCTTTTTTCAAGAATTTGGTTAAAGGTCTACTGATTACTATATAGCGTACTTTTTATAGGGTAAAAAGGGATAAAAGTCGTGCTTTTGCTACGCACTAATAGACGGACAGATAGTCGAGTACAGCTACTAGAGAGACAAATACACAAATACATACTGAGATGCATTGAGGGAAAGACAGTTGACAATAAAACAGAGAGACGTAAAAGGACGGTAATGGTAGGTAATGTGACATGGATGGGGAACAATATCCTCCTCTGAGGGAATCTCTTGGTGTCAAAAGTGAGGCCGCCTTGTCGATAATAGTATCCGTAAGTTTTGGTGTGATTAATAAATTTTTTTTGTGGCATAACGTGACCAGTGAGAGGGGAGGAACTCCCCAGCAGGAACCCTTACTGGACTTTACGTTTGTGCAACAAGCACAATGAAATAACAAAGACAATTACTCTGCCTAATGCTTGAAATTAACACTGTTAATTGTTTGCTGTTTATTTTGCCGGTAATTAGTTACAATTTTTGGCCATATAAGTTTCTTGGCGACTGTCCTGTATGGCAGATGATAAATTATCAATTGTTTCAACTGTAGCATTTGCAACCGCGCACGGAAATTATTCGTTCGAAATTTCATAACGATCTAAAATTAAAAAGGAAAAAAAAAAACAATTAAATTAAAGTAAAACAACTATGTTGTCATCATTCTAATATAACAATGCTTTTCTCCCTACCTTTGCAGATTGTTCCAGTGCCCGTATATTCAAATGCAAGCAATTGTGTTATGCCTGGAATTCACAAAGTCAAACTTTCGAAAAATTGCAAGGTTTGGATGTGGACGTGTTGTGTACATATTTCCAACAACAAAGTGGTTTAAATTCACAGGAACGGACCGCACGTCGACTGATTTATGGACCCAACGAAATAACAGTTCCTTATAAGGATATTAAGACACTACTGTTCTTGGAAGTGCTTAATCCATTTTATGTTTTTCAAATATTTTCGGTAGCACTATGGTTCGCTTACGACTACTATTACTACGCATGTGTTATTGTCTTGATGTCAGTATTTGGCATAACAATGTCAATAGTTCAAACTAAAAAGGTTGGATAAATGAGATTTTCGCTCAACTGACGGAAGTGCATTTACCCTTTTTCTAATATTTTTTTATGTTTTTATTGCAGAATCAAGATGCCTTACGTGAAACAGTAGAAAACAGAGGTACGGCATTAATAGTTAGTGAAAGAGGGACTGTAGAAGAATTGCCCACTCAATCTCTGGTGCCAGGCGATACAATTGAAATACCTTCTACTGGTTGCACTATGCAATGTGATGCTGTTTTAATATCGGGAAATTGTATTCTAGATGAATCAATGTTAACGGGTATTTGAAGCTTTTCTTTCATGAGATGTTCCTTTATTTTATATTTTTTTCTTTTCCTTTGTTATTATTATTATTATTATTATTATTATTTCTTGCTCAGGTGAAAGTGTTCCAGTTACTAAAACACCCCTGCCAATGAGATATGGTGTTATCTTCGATAAAAAGGAGCATGCCAGGCACACTTTATTCTGTGGCACTAAAGTGATACAGACCCGTTTGATTGGCTCGGATCGAGTTCTAGCAATTGTCATTAATACTGGAAATATTACTGCCAAAGGTGGCCTTATACGTTCAATATTGTATCCACCACCAGTTGATTATAAATTTGAGCAAGATTCCTATAAATTTATAGGATTTTTGGGCGTCATTGCCTTAATTGGTTTCATCTACACGTTAGTGAGCAAGGTAAGTCTGAAGGATTGTATCGATGGTTTAACATAGAAAACACTTAGCTCGATTTGTTTTGCATGATACAAAAGAAGGAAAGACATATAATGAAACATAAAAACAATTTAATGAACAACCTAGAGCTTTTATAAGTTTTAGTACAATAGAGCAAAACCTTTTCTACGTTACGCCATCGAAATTGACGATGTATTCCAATGATATAATATGTACATATGAATATATTCCTGTCTCAATTAATGTTTTAAGATTTTGCGCAATGTGGATCTCGTTAAGATTGCTGTTGAGTCTCTGGACTTAATAACAATTGTAGTGCCTCCTGCATTGCCAGCTGCCATGACTGTGGGTCGTGTTTATGCCCAAAAACGTTTAGAACGTAAGAACATCTATTGCATATCACCACGTTCGATTAATGTGGCCGGCAGCATTGATTGTTGCTGCTTTGATAAGGTATTCAATATTATTTATGACTTTTGAAGCAAATTTTAAAACAATGTTTTTATACAGACCGGCACTTTAACCGAAGATGGGTTAGATATGTGGGGTGTTGTACCCAAGTCGGCCACAAATCAATTTCAAATAGCCATCAAACAAATAGATCGTCTACCTTGTGATAATTTCCTTTTTGGTATGGTAACATGTCATTCGATTACCATCCTAAACGGTAAAATGATGGGAGATCCCTTGGATTTGAAAATGTTTGAATCTACTGGTTGGATTTTGGAAGATCCTCAGAATCAAACAAATGGTTTGTTAATATCGACTGTGGTAAGACAACCGAAACGAGACAAACGGACGAACGAAGAAGATGTTGAAAATGATAAGAGTCCAGACACAATTCGCCAGAGACAATCTTCGGTTGATGATTTACTCCCGGATGTGGGTCTGCTCAATGGTGAAACTGAGAATGATCATGATGTAGTGCGAGAATTTCCCTTTACTTCGAATCTTCAAAGAATGTCAGTGATAACAAGGCGTTTCTGTGAGAAAAATTTCAATGTCTATTGCAAAGGCTCGCCAGAGATGTTGCAGCAATTGTGTTTGCCTTCCAGTTTACCTAATAATTTCTCGCAACAATTGGCCATTTATGCGAAACAAGGATATCGAGTTATCGCTTTAGCCTTCAAGAAACTTAGTCCGAAAATAAAATTTAGGAAAGTGCAATGTTTGGCTCGTGAAAATGTCGAATGTGATTTAGAATTTCTAGGTTTTGTGGTGCTAGAGAATCGCCTAAAACCTGACACGACCGATGTAATAGGAGCTTTAGCTAAAGCTGAAATTAGAACCATTATGGTGACAGGTGATAATGTACTGACCGCTCTAAGTGTCGCTAGAGATTGTGGTATTGTCAGTTCAACACAACCTGTAGTAACAGTTAATGTACGTCAGAAGCATGAGTCTAATGCTGAAGGCCATACTCATGGCCACGAACATGAACATGAACATAATTATGAACTTTATTATACTCTGGATTTGGGAAGTGCTTCGTGTGCTTCTACCTCAATAACAAATGGTAAAACTAATGGCACTTTAAACAACTCTAACACAATTGATTCTTTCTCCTGTGGCGCTGACAATAACTATCACAGACTAAATGGCGATGTGGCCTCTCTGTCCAGTGCAGCTTCTTTAACAATGCCTAATAGCAAAAGTTGTGGCAGTGTTGAAACTATGGATACTTGGACCAATAACGATATAGAGCTGGGCATTTCGCCTCATGCAGAGTCCATGCCACATACTTTGGTGGACGTAAATAAACAAAAATGGCGTGATAACTACCGTTTTGCCATGGTAGGCAATACTTGGCAGGTTGTCAAAGATCACTTCCCAGAGTTGTTGAAGAGCTTTTTGGCACGTGGAGTCATATATGCCCGCATGTCGCCGGAACAAAAGCAAGCCTTAATTGTGGAGTTGCAAAGTATTGATTATTGTGTGGCCATGTGCGGGGATGGTGCAAACGATTGCGGTGCCTTAAAGGTGGCCCACACCGGTATATCATTAAGTGAAACCGAATCAGCAATAGCCTCGCCGTTCACCGCGCGCAATCCCACCATAGCTGCTGTACCGAATGTTATTAAGGAAGGCCGTACAGCCCTAGTTACTTCGTTTGGTATATTCAAATATATGGCTGCCTACTCGATGGTCCAATTTATATCAGTCATGATCTTATATTCGATTGACTCCAATTTGACTGACAAGCAGTATTTGTACATAGATTTGGGTTTAATATCAATTTTTGCATTTTTCTTTGGCAAAACCGAATCATTTAAGGGGCCTCTAGTGCAACAGGTGCCTTTGTCTTCTCTCATATCACTCACACCCTTGGCTTCGCTTGTCTTACATTTGATTGTTGTTATTGCATTCCAAGTGTGCGGTTGGTATCATTTACATCAACAAGAATGGTTTGTGCCTTTCGTGTACAGGAGCAAAGATCATTTAGGCTGCTGGGAAAATTACACAATGTTTGCCATATCCAGTTTTCAATACATCATCCTCGCATTTGTCTTTTCCAAAGGTGCTCCCTATCGCCGACCCATTTGGTCCAACATTCCCTTTTGTCTAACACTAATCGCCAATCTCTGTATTGTCATCTACCTCATTTTAATACCACCCGATTGGTTGGCCGAATCTTTCGAACTTATCTTACCGCAAATGTCGTTCCGCTATTGGATGTTAGTTTATGGCATTTGCAATTTTATAGCTCACATTGTCATTGAAATTTTGGTTGTGGAATATTTACTGTTTACGAAATTCCAAGCACGTCGCGATCGTGATTTGCAAACATCCAAACGTAAATACATGCAAATTGAATATGATTTGAAATTCTATCAACATTGGCCACAAATCACCGATGAGCCTGTACATACAATAGAAAATGATCGTGCTAATGCAAAACCGACCTATTATGAACTTAGTGCGGAACAAAATTTTGATACGGCCGCTTCTGATGACGTTCCTTTGAATAGTTTCTTTGATTTTGAGCCAATTACACCAACATCACCCGGGCAGTATATGCAAGAATCGCCCCAATTGACACCAACACCGCCAATGTTATCAACACCTACTATAGAGGTAACAGAAGATACAGCAATCGTAATACACTCAACCACTAATACCTCCATAGGAAATGAATCAAAACAATGCTGAGTGGCGATGTGAAAGGAAATCAATGCGGCTGTTCGAAGCTGCGTGCCATTTCTTTATTGCCTGTAGAAGATAGAAGTTTTATGTTAAAAAAAAATGTGTCACCTGCACAAGGTAAAGAAGACTTTCCATCTTTTGATTTATTTTTCGAACATAATCTAGGTTTAAAGATTAAAGGCTTTCTTTTTTAGAGACTGCCTTAGAATTGTACTTACTTTAAGATTTTCCTCCTGTCCGCGTACGTTGCTCACAAAAAAAAAAAAAAAACAGAATTCGAAAATTAATTTGAAGTCACTTATGTTTTCTAATTTATATTAATTAGGAATTACGATTATTTATATATACTTGTTGTATGGTTAGGCTAATCTATGTGTACGTTCGTAAATAATCGTAATTAATTCTGACTCGCGTTTATTTATCAAAAACAATAAGTTAATTAGGTATTATTATTTTTCTATTTTCTTATATTAAATAAAACGTTCGATTGTTATACTTGTACATAAATACTATTCATTTTCAATTTAAATTTATCAAATTCAAACTGAAAATGATGTCTTATGATTGTCGGTTTGCAAAACTTGTAAAGCAATATTTTGCGATCGCAAATTTTTTTTTAGTTGTATTGCATTAGAATTTTTTCAGCAGTTTTTGGTCTCGTTTTGCTAATTAAAAAATGTTTTTAAGCACTTTGGTATGTCTAAAAAACACAACTTACCGTTTTGTTCAACACTAATGTAGGACCTAGCCTATATACTGAATTTCGTACCTGCAAATGCCAATTGATCAGTGTACCTTGAACCAATTTTTTTTTTCAAAAAGCTAAGAATATTTCACTTGTCTATAGAAAAACTCCCAACAAATATTTGAGAATTGCCAGAACAACACAGGTTTTAATCGTGTTTAAACGAGGCTATTAAATGAAGACCGAAGAAGTGAATGTTTGAAAATTGAAATATGAACTGGAAAACTCGAAAGTTCCATTTGATTCGTTGCATTTAATTTGTGAAATTCTTACTTATTTATTGTTTTTAACACAATTCTAAATACGTAATATACGAGATTGTGAATGAAAGAAAAATTAGCAATTTGTTTTTAAACTATGTATATTAAAAACTATTTCAGTTACCTGCCGGTCCCTCTTATTTTGTTATTATCTGTCATTCACTCTGTGAAGGAAATCTTCTTTCGAATATTAATATTAAAAACACAATATACACGAATGTTCGAATGAAATTTTCATTGCTTTATAGGGGAACATATATGTACATGCCTTTTTGTAGTTTCTTTTTTATTTGTTATTTTTATATTAATAACACTAATTATTTAAGCTGTAGGTCTTTTTAATATATTTATTTTTATTCGATATATTTCGCTACTCCTTTGTGTAGCTTCTTCAGGAAAATTAAATAATTAGTGTTATTTATATAAAAAGAGGTCAAAAAACTAGAAGAATTGTTATTTTTATTTTAAAAAATTAAATGTTACAATTTGTAATGTTTTTAGGAAAAAAAATTTTTTTTTATAATTTTTTTAAATCGAAATTGCTGTATTTTTCTTAATATAAGGAATGCTTCCTCCAAACGCTCCTATTTGCAACTTGTTTTGAAATGTTTCAGAAAAGATTTAATGCAATATAAAAGTATTTCAATTTTGTTTTGTCAAAAGTGGCATTTTTTATTCTCGAATTCTCTTAATTGCAAATTTAAAAATCTTTTTTTTTTGAAATATATTTATTAAGCTTGAGGTGTTTTTTTATTTTATTTGGTTTTATTATTCGATATTTCGTTAACAGCTTGTTAACATCAAGCTTAATAAATATATTTCAAAAAATATAATAAAAAAGGTCAATTAATAATATAATTAAAATTTAAAAATCTTACTAAATGTGAGCGAAAATTTCTTTCGAGCATTTATATTAAAAGCGATAAGAAAAATTTAATTATTAATTAAATTATTCTTTGTTTTCACATGTTTTACCAAGTACAAGTGAAGGTGCCATTAGCGACTCGGTAACGAAAATATCCCCGGTTCAAATTCCCGTCAGATGTGCCTATGCTAACAGCGCCCTACTTCGGCAATAAAATAAGTGCAAGTCTGCTTTACAAATTCTCAAAAACATGCAAATGCAGAGTTGTGCAATAATTAATCTCTTGTCTTTATATCACTTCACCTGTCTCTTCTCTACGTTATCCCGCTCCAACTAGTTCCGATGCAATACGTAGAGACATCCCCTGAGCATAAATGTATAGTGTACTGTTAGTTTTTCAATACTTGTGGAAGAGCCGTAATTTTTATTCATACAAGAGTAATAAATCAGCATGTGTCAAACGTAATAGAATAATCCATTTACCGCTGTAGCGAACCGTTTGTTGCATTTTACGTTGTAACAGCAGCCATCCCAGAGAGGCGGCTCACTTGGGTCCGCCATTTCGGTCCCTTTGTGATATCCCGTGAGCATACGATACTAAAAAATGATTTTTAATTTTTTATTGAAAAAACCTAAAAATAAAGAAAAATATATAAATAGCAGCAACGGCGCGCAAAAATGTAAACAACGTTTGACAAGCTAACGATACGAACACAAGGCAACAACAAATAATTACCTGGGGACTTGCATAGACCTAATTAATGGCCCGTGGAATAGACATCCAGAATGTCTGTGTTTCTCCTTCAAAATTGAATCAAAAATAAAAGCATTTATTAAGTTTGAAAATTTAAAACAATTTCATTCCAATTTGTTTTAATTTTTTAAAATACAAAATATTTACGGATCTATTCTTTGACAAATTTGTAACTGGACTCGTATCTCCATATGAAACCCTACTTTTCTCTTGTCAATATTTTTTAAAACAAAAAATGCGCTTTAGTTAAATTTTGTTAGTTTTAATGTGTAATTTATAATTATTTTCTAATTTGCATATATAGCTTGAATTTAGTACTTTATAAGAAAACAGTACATGTGTACTTAAAATTATGTAACATAAATTGTGGAAAATTTATTTTCCTTACGTTCAACAGAAAAACACTGCGGCAGTTTTAGGATTATCGGAAAACTGCCTAATACGCTATTGTTGGAGCCTTGGGGATTCCGAGGGAACATAATTTTTGGCTATTAATTCGTGATAAGGCCCATTAATACGTTCTTACACACTAGATCTTACAATAATTACTTACTTTAAACGTTATTTAGAACTCTTACAGTTTGCTGACTTTGCGTATATGTATGTAGCTACAAAATTTATTTAGCAGTTTTGTAATTTTATTCTTAAGTTAAATGTGTTTTAGCTATAGTTTTGTTAAATTAATATTACAAAATAATATTATAATTATAACTATAAATTAAGTCAAACGTTTTATATAGGAAAATTGTTATTACTTTCTTAGCATAAACTTTAAAGTTTGTTTTTTCTAGAAAAATATAAAAATATCTAAACAATACCCCTTTACTTTTTTATATCACAGAAAACAAGAGAAGAATAAAGATTCAAGAAAATGAATGAATATGCCATTTAAAAAAAAATCATTTTATACAAAGTCGACTAATGAACTACAAGCAACAGCGAATTCAAACAAATTTATAATTTGCTCGCCAAGCAATATATATTTAGTTATTTTTTTCTCGGTTTTTTTTTTTTAATTTACTGGCATATTCATAAAAATATTTTTGGTTTTATAATAGAACTTTCTATGGAAATTTGTTTATTAAACCTTTTATATATCAAAAAATATTTATTACGAATACGACATTAATATTAATAATATGTATTAAGAAAAGTTAAAAAGTATAAATATACATATATATATATATATATATATATATAGTATATATAATTTTATTTAAATATTATATAATATACAGTAATTACCGAAATATGTAATACAAAAAAGAAAAGAAATTAAGATTTCAAATTATGAACTCTATATTATTGTTGTAAAATATGTATTTCTTAATTATACAAAAATTTAAACAAAAAACAAAATATGTATATATTAATAAAAATTGTCAATAAAAAATTACTGTGAGTTGTTTGTTTATTTTTTTATAATTCTCAGGACTATTCTGAAAATTTCGTGATTACAAATGGCACTTGTGATTTCTTGTTGTTCTGTAAATCAAATACCTTTTTTGTATTTCGGAACAAAAATCTTTGAATTTGCAATATTTCTTACATACCAATTCCATTTGTTTCGAATTACTGAGCAGCTCTTCAGTGTAGGAAATAATTCTGTTCGCAGTACAATTCATTCAATTAGAGCTTTGTTGTTGCCGAAGTTGAAACCGAAAATCGACAACCACAATTTGGGTAAGTAATCATAAAATGCTACCACAAAATACTGTATGTAAATATTTGCAATGTAACCACAAGTTATATTTAATCAAAGTATATTTATGCAAATGTATATTTTTGCTTAAAGAGAAAAAAGCAGAACTTATTTGTATTTTTCAAGTGAAACAAAGTAAATTTAATAAATTGAAAACTATAAAAAAATAAAATAATATAAATTTTAATCGTATAGTGAAGGGTTCTTTTTAGTTGGTACTTCCTGCGGAGGCATACATATGCCGATTTAAGTCACTCACAAAACAATTTTAAATACGCCGCCCATTTTGGGCAGTTATATTTTGCAAAATTTAAATGTACTTTGTATAAAATTAATATTAAATAAATACAACTTTAACTATGGCATATATTGTTTTTAATTAAATATTTACATAAAACTTCTGTAACAAGTTCTGTAGAATTATATAAAAAAAAAATTAAGTACGTAAAATTTAAACATCTTTTGACATTTTGGCGATAAAATAATATTCAATCACGTATGGGCCAGCATATACCTGAATAAATATACTTTGTTTTTAAGTAAAATTAGAAAGTTTTTGATTTTTAAATAGCGTGTGATCGATAACTTAGAGGCAATCAAAATTACATGTGATAGTTACTAAGAAACAAACTAAATAAATCAAAGAAAAAAGCGTAAATCACATTAACGAACAATAGCAGAATTTTTTTCTGCTAAAGGTGTCAAGGGATCCAGGGTATTTGTAAATGCATAAAAATTAAAAAAACACATAGAAAACGGAGGAACAAATCTAATTTACGGACGCCGCTCCAAATTGAAAAAAAATAAGATAGGTCAATAGAAAATTGAAAAATAAGAACAAAGTGAAAAAATCCCGGCAACGCTTAGTTTGCGAGTTATGGGCCTGCGAAGTTTCCATATAGAAATACACATTTCTACTATATTTCATTTGAGAGGTTTTAAAAATATCTTGCTATTAATATAAAATTTATTAATTATATTTATTTTTGAGCGATGGTCTTTTTTATGAAAAGTTTTTTAATTATTATTTATTTTAATAAAAATAATAAAAATTTTAATAAAGGTCAAATAAAAATAGAAGTAATACTAAAATATAAAATTTATTTAAAAATTTTAAAGGCTTGAAGTGCCAATATAATTTTTGCATAATTTTACATTGAAATATTACAAAAGTGCATTAGGTAAGTTCAAAATAATATAAGGAACACTGGCTTCGCTAACAAAAGCTTCTCTGCATGACGCAAGGATTTTCTTCTCCATGGTATAACAAACAACGACTTCGCTAACAAAAGCTGCTCTTCACTTAAACTTTGGTCTCTGATTGTATGCATTCATATAAAAACATATACATATACGCATAAACATAATCATATATAAAAAAATTTATTATTTTTTGAATTAAAAAAAAATTTTTTTTTTCACAAATTTATATCCGGCCCTTAATAGGTTAAGAATAAATTTTATGTTTATAGCAAGATATTTTTAAAACCTTTCAAATGATACCAAAATTGACCATTTGGTTTCCGAAATGTAGTAGAAACGTGTATTTCTATATGGATACTTCGTAACTCCACAACTCGAAAACTAAGCGTTGCCGGGTCTTTTTTCACTTTATTTTTTCTTCTTATTTTCCTATTGACCTCTCTATTTTTTTTTCAATTTGGAGCGGCATCCGTAATCTTGATTTAAGTCATCCAAACTAAGTCGAATGGAAAAGAAAAGTTATACATCAGTTTATAACTTAAAAATGACACATCTGTTTCTATGAATATGAGCAAGCAAAAGCAATTTCTTAAGAAATATTTTTATATGCAGCATAAAACAATATTTTTTCATTTTTAAAAACGGGTTATTAACTTGGTTTAAACATGAGTGCAAGCAATTTTAAAATTTGCTTAAGCTTTAAAAAAGTTTTTTAAGCAAACATTTTTTTATGAATACAATATTAGCGAAAAATGCTTAAAACAAATTTGATATGCTGTTTAAAATTTTTATGAATACGGCTGTTAATATTTCTCGCAGTAAAAATTCCCAGTGTAAAAGATGCCTGAGTTAGTTTCATTTTCACTTCGTTCATTTACATTCTATAAACTCTGCTATGACGATATTTTTGCCAGTGAGCGGAAACTGTAACAAAATAAACAAGAGTAATTCGCAAAACAAATTTTAGTAGTGATAATAAGTTTTTTTGGTTTTTGATAAATTTAAAACAAATTAGTGTAAAAAAGTGTAGAAGTACCAATAGAGAAGTGTATTAAATTTGAATATAATAATTGCAACACCAAAACAGTAAAACAAATTATACTAAATGAGAAATGTGTATGTAAAGGCGTCATTGGAAGTCTTGTCACCTTTTGTTTATGTTTATAAAAATAATAGTGGTTGATAAAAAAATGGTAGTTGCATATTTGTCTGAGCAAGAGCAGAGAAAAAGTAAATATATTGTGTGCGATATGTATTCGGGAGTCTTGAGCCCCCAAAGAAAATCTTCACCACATTTTAATAATATGTTTAACATATTCGGGTGAAAAAAAATTTGTTCACTGTAGATAAGTATGTATGTATGTATGTATTAGAATTAAAAATAGAAAATCTAGAAATCCCACTTTGAAAAGTCCAATTCATTTATGAAAATGCGCACAAAATCTGTCTCTTCAGGGTGCTCCTACAGGTTATTGTAGATGAGTTGCAGTCTTGAGGGCCGTGGTTTCGAGTACCGCTGGTAAAGCAGAGGTCGTACATAGTTTTTATTTTTTTATGTAGCTTCACATTTGGCTAATTCGTTGCGTGTTTTTGTATACAGCAACAAATCTATATAAAGTGATAGAAAATTGAAAATTAATAAGAAAAATATAAAAAGAAATAGTTCTTGACGATGTATAGTTTTCGAGAATGTAGTTTATGAAAAGAAGTATAACAAAAATATGATAATATAACGAACATCGGTTTTGCTAACTAAGACTCTCTGCAAAGCCGGCCTTCGGGCGGTCAAAAGAATATTCTACAGCGGTACGCTAATCCAATTTCTCGGTTAACTGATGAGTATTAAATTGGCCAAATATGTTCAGAAATTACAATTCTCTATCGCTGACTGACAAAATTAATTCCTATAGGAATCTAAAGGGAGAACTACTGCATTTTGCAAAATATATTTAAAATAAGTAACAATCAAGCGTTAAACTTAAAAAATCTTATATTTTCGAATAAAAAATGAAAATTCTTACCTCAGTGCTCAGAGAGCACTTCAGACAAATTGCAGTTGCAACCCCTCTCAGTTGCCAATACTTAATTGATATGCAAATTTTTCTACACTTGCAATGTTCGCCAATAAAACCACATAAAAACCTAATTTTACAAAATATTTTTACTATCAAAGTAAGTTTAATCAAACTGGACTGACTCGCGACCGACCTAATTGCTGCTGAAAGAAAAATAATAGTTACTGAAAAGATGTAAAATGATTTCGGTTATACGTTACTTATACTGCAAATTTAAAATTTTTGGTCTTTATAAAGGCTCTTTCACACTATAATACAAGTCTTACCGCTTTCATAATCTTTGTGAGAGAGAAATCGAATGAGATTTGGTGCGACTGCCAAAATAGCTAAAGTAATATTACATTTTGCTTTCACACTATCATATTTGATATAGAATGTAAAGTATTAGTCGTAAGAACAAACCCGGTTTAGAAGCAAATGACAAATGGCAAAAACACATCCCTGATAAAATGAAAAGTATAAGATTTTTTAAAATTTTTTAAAAATGCTGAGAGCCATACGACTCATCCCTATTTTGGTCAGATTTATAACTTATTTCTTTTACTCTATTATACTTCACATTTGATTTAAGTTTTTGACATGTTGTATTGCTCAATATTACAATTTAAAAACGCCTTAACTAATATTTGTTTTATAAAAATTTACATTTTGCAGCATAGTTTTCGGATGATCGAAATACAGTTGTGAATCATCTTACAATTTGCATTCAACAGTTGATCACATTGATCGTGAGCAGCGTTACAATTCTTCAAGTTTTCCCTTAATTTTCAAGGTTTTTGAAATACCAAAAAGTTTTCAAGTTTTCAGCTCCAAAAAGAAGTTCTTTAGAAAATAATTAAAATTTTCAAGTTTTGTTAATTAATTTTTAATTTACAGCTTCTGGTATGTGATGAAAATATTATTTGATGTTTCCATGTAATTATAATTTTTCTCTCCTGGAACATTGTTAACTGTGTCTATTTCCTCTTTAATACAACTGTGGAGTATTTAATAATATTATAGTTTTTTATTCCGGTTTTTTTTTTCTAAAAACTTTTCTATTTCAAAAAAGCATGGAGAAATATTTAAAGAGAAACGGTGAGGATAATGGAATATTTTTAGTTTTTAGAAGCAAAGAGCTTAGAAAACGCTACAAACACATCGCTCGAACAAAAGCTAAAAAAATGCGGATCTGCTCAAAATTGTGGGAACAATAAGTTTGTTGTTGTTGAACATTTTTTTGTTTGTTTTGTTTATCTTGCTTTGAATAAAAATTAACTCAAAATATACATTTTTGTCCTTTTTTTTCATTATATGGACACTTTTGAGAAAAAAATGTTTTTTGTTGAAAAATTAAGTTTTTTTTTTTAAATGAAAAGTTTTATTTAAAAAATATATGGTAACGCTGGTCTTGATTCAGTTGAGTGTGTTAAAATTTAATGGAATAGTGAAAATAATAGGTGTGTTTTTTAAATTTTCTGGTAAATTTCGGTAAAATGAGAGTAAACTATAATTTATCTCAATAAGCGACAAAAATGTACAAAAGTAAGAAAACACAAAAAAGCATAAAATTTACCACAAAATGGAAACGCCAATGTATATGACACTGTACCAGGTCTATTTATTAGGTCTATGCAGCTCTACAATAATGCACATCGCCAAAAACAACATGCATTTTGTTTGTGTAAAGTAACTTTGGCTTGTCAAAAACAGAAAACTACTATTCTCTTAAAAGTTAACACACACTGGCTACAATAGCAAAATAAATATTAATTTAATTTATGTTCTTGCAACCCTCTATCAAAATAGAGAAATGAGTAAAATTATTAATTGCGCGCTCTCTCAAATTAAACAAATGAGTATAATGTAAACAAATTTTAACAGTTAAGTATAAAATACTTGTAAAACACATGGCGAGTTGTACATAAATATACCTTGACCATGTTCATATAATACAAATCTACACGCATGCATATACGACTAGAACTCCTTACACATACTTACATACATGTCATTTAAAGGCAACCCAACTAATTTTTAACTATCTCATGAAATAAAAATAACTATTAAAGGTTAATTGGAAGTTTTTATATCTTTTATAAATTTCCACCATTTTTCACTGTTGGGAAACATATACATACATATTTTTACATCATTATTGTTTATTTATGAAACAGCTAGCCCGCAGAAAAAGTACGGGCTGTTTCGAGCAAGAAGTACCAGAACATTACTCTCTAAAAACCTCTCTCATTTACCCAATTTTTGTGTAAGAAAACGCTTTCTGGTAAGATTGGGTACCCAATTTAGAGAAAAAAAAACACCTAATTTATGGAGTTAAGTTTAAAAGCATTTTAATGGCAAAAATTGCAATAGATTGTGAAAATTTATAGAAAACTGGTTATATCAAACGCATCAGCAGCCTAGTAGAGCTGCTTCCGTAGGATAGTGCGTGAGTAATAATAGTCTTATCGATCTGAAGTTTGCTGGTACGATTCTCGCCTAGACACAGATCCTGTCCATTTCTGCAGACAATCTTAGAGCTTTGCAGATGGTGTGTGATTTAAAAACACATTTAAAACAAATATATGTATATTTGCAATGCAAAGGCTGCAATTTTTCTAAAGTGCTGTCTGTGTATGGTAAAATTTTTCCTTTTTCATACGAAATTATTAGACTGTTTTAGCTTTAACAAATATTATCCTAGCGCACCATTTAAGGTGCAGACACTCAAACAAATTCGCAACTTTCATTTTAATAATTAACTAATTAATTAATTAAAATAAAATAATTTTTGTAGTTTTGTTAGTTGTGATGACTTTACATAATGCCCCATTTAAGGTGCGCTGGGGGCATGAGGCACCGACAAGATTGTGTTCAAAGCTTTATATAGAAACAATTTTGTATTAGATTTCAACGAGTTTTAACCATATTTTTTTCCATGAATCTAGACTGAATGCCCATTAAATCATATCGATAGTAAAAAATTATAGTCCTATTATTTCTGCAGATATAGTCATTACGCCATCAGTGGGATAAATATACTCCACTGGCATTCTTTGAAATGTTTTTTATGGTGAAGTTTATGAACTGTTGCGGTCGAGCACAGAAATTAATGTTATACGAAAAGCCAAGATAATTTCCGTTTAACCAATGGATATATTAATATTAATATATTATGCGCTACAATGGCGCATTGTACTTGTTTGAAACCCAACTATTGACGCTCGTCAGCCAGGAGTAGCATCATGCATGTTAAAATCAGACATACCTGGCACAAAATGAATGCAAGATGGCAAAGAAATTATCCTGTAAGTGTCTGTCCACAGACAAGCCAGTGATATATACTATATTTCGGGAAGTTTGGACCAAAACAATATTGAAAGCCAATTCGATTTTGTTATAAGAGCTGGTCGTTCTACACTCGGTTGTGTTATCTGATCCTGACGAGTCGTACCCAGGGGCTATATTATAAGATATTAAACTAAAATTATATACTGCCAGTGCCATAAAAGAACAAAGTTTAGATGAAGCAAGTTGACCTGCATCAATATTTAACTAATTATTCACTCTTAAATACAACTAAGTATTTATAAAGATTGCTTTTTATAAATTTATGCTTATACGTGAGGCCCAATTTAAAGTGCGTATCCAGAATACAACTGGCAATTAAAAAAAAAAATTTTTTTTGCTTGTTTTGACAGTAGTTATCTCGAATTGATAAGAAAACAATTTGATTAAAACTATTTCAGTGCAGTGGAAAAAATATAAGGTCTGTTCCAGGTGCATAACAAAATAGCCCGAACTCGCACAAAAGCGTTCCAGATAACAAATTTTTTGGAATTGTGAGAGAAATGGAGAGAACAAAATTTTTCATTTCCTGTATAAAGTTGCACGAACTTTTTCTTTGGGTAAGTTCGGGCTAGATTTAAATTATCAGCTGTTTTTTTATTTACATATGAAACTATGAAATTAATCAGATAATTTGCAAAGAAACAAAAAAAGTTTTTAGTTACAAATTTATGAAAAAGCAAAATGGAAGAACTTTAAATTAAACTTGAAGTTGTAAGTACATAAATTTGTGCATATTTTCTTTAATATTAATTTTATTTAATAAAAAATGGCTTTACTTTTCTTCGGTTTATTTTCATTTACTTTTTGCAGCTGTTGCCAATGATGCAAATGTTTTCCTTCTAAAATATTATGCATTTTAAGCGTCTAAAATCACTAAAATAAATTTTATTTGAGGAAATAAGCAGAACTAGTATTGCAATATATTCAATTGTGGTTTTTTGCGTTTCAACAATTTTGGGCAACTTTGTCACATTCAGAGAGTAATTTTCTTTTTACTCTTAAAAGTGTGGACTGTTTTGTTATGCATGTGGAACAGACCTATACATGTGTATATACATATGTATTTTGCAAAATGCAGCAGTTCTCCCTTCATATTTTTATAAGAATTATTTTTTTCAGCCTGTATATGCTTCTGGTTAGAATTTTCGGACTAAATCTATTTTATTGACTTGATGAATATATAGAATTTTTTTTTTAAATATTTTGTAAACTGTAGAAGTACAAAAAATATTGTAGATGTTGGAAATTTTTTTAGGTTTCTTTTATTTTAGTTAGTGTCGTTAGAATTGCTTCTAACTCCAAAGATTTAATTTCGTTTGGCGATTATAAAATTATTGGTTATAAATGTCAGCTGATCAACAATACTTACGTTGCGATAAAAGTTGTAGTTTTGTACCTATTGCGTATAAGCAATGACTTGACAAGTGCAAGTTTCTGTACATTCGACCTTCACTATAACGAATATTTCTCCATAAGGAATTATTTTTGAGTCTACTGTATTCCCAGCGGCGAAAATTTCGATTACAGTAACGATGATCCGATGTACAAATGTATGACAGTACTGCACATTATCTCATATGCGAACGTAGTATATGAGATACTGCATTGCCACATTTGTACAGCCCAGCATATTTTGTAAGTTGATAGTGTACAGCTCGAATACAATTTTTAAACTTCTATAATTGTTTTATTTACATTAATTTCTTAGAGACGTAAAACTAGTATATATTTCAGTACTTATTACATCATATTATTATTCGCATGACATTTAGAGTTAGTGTTAGAGACTTTATTGAGAGTACTTTGTTTAAATTAAACAAAATTTTCTCAACTACAGTATTTCACCTGAAAAATAAACAAATAGATCTACGATATAACAATCGTGAGTACATTTGCAAAATAGTAAGTACTCATTTGCAAAATAAGCGCAACGGTATTTATTATTTGCATTAGGCACTGAAGTTCTCTCGTATGATTTTGTTTTTTTTTTAAAGATTAGTAGATTGGCATTTCCAATAAAAATAGTTCGATTTTTTTTTAAATTTAATAAAAAATAAAAAATTGTAAATGATTTACATGCTGTATTCATAAAAAAATCGGTGTAAGCAAGTGTAAAAGCGAGGAATTCGATGGAGAGAAATAGGCAAAAGCTTAAGTAATTTTAAGTGGTGCTGCAAAGAGAAGAAAAAAAGAAATTGTACTTAATTAAAAAATTGCTAGGAAAGTAAAAGAGCATTGATAATGATCGATCAGTTTTTTTTTTGTCATATGAAAACTGTATAATCGTATGTTAACTCAAAATATTTGCAAGGAGAGAATAGTGTAACGGTAATGCATACGTATTCGCTTAATAAGCATTTTAATAATCGACCGAATGCTGAGAGTAGCATAGAGCTTTTTATTATAAATTTCACACATTCAACTAATTTTGCTTCGGGTGTGTCTGTGTGTGTGTTTTTTTTTTATTCGTTGGGGACTGTTTTATTATAACGCATACTAAACATGCTGAGTTGAGTTGGAGCCGTTAAACGTAACACATCTCGTAGTTCGCTTGTATTGTATTCTATTGCATCGCAAAGTTCGCGTGTTTGTCATACAGCCAGCCAGTCGAGTCAGTTAGTCAGTCATATTGCTGCTACATATTTATTTTTCTCTTGCTTTCCTTGTCAAAGTATTTGATTGTTCCTTTTTTGCTATTTTTCAACAATAATATTTCTTGAGCGTATAAAATTTTGTACACGCAGATTCAAACGAACCCAACAACTGACCAGTTTAGTTAAGCAGTTTCAGTGTTTTTTGGTGGCCTATAGCAAATAGAGTCTCAAGTATCACTTCGCGATTGAGAATATTAATGTCCGCTATTTTAAGTGCCAGAATAAAGTAAAAGAAAATTTACGAAAAAAATTTCAAAAAGAAGTGCAAAATTTTATAAAAATAGTTTTTATATAAAAGGAAAATATTAATCGTGCATTTATATATTTATCTGTAGAAATAAAAATTTGAATAAAAGAAAAATATATGTACATACAAATTTTACAACAATATTTTAAAGTTTGAAAAAAATTTAACAAGTGCTAAAAATAAACAAAAATTAAAACCCTTTAAATTTATTAATAAAAGTGTGTCAAATAGTTGATGGCTGAAAATAAAGGAATCATGTTGGCGAAATCTGTACAAAAACATGCTGGACGTGCCAAAGAAAAGGTAGGTAAATTTAATTGATTTAAATTTTAATTAGAAATTTTTGTTGAATTATTTTTCCTTGATGGATGGAATATAGAAAACAAAATCTGCTTCACTTGTTAATGCTTTAACTTTGAAAAGGGTGTCACCTTGCGTTTTCGTATGCAGTGCGAATATTTTTGTAGATTTTTTTTTTATTTTCATGTTCAGGTATTTTTTATGCCTCCTTTAAAAAGTCTCTTGCTCGTACAGTGTTCTCTGTTGTTGTTTTCTTGCTCTTACTCTCTCTCCCTGTCTCTGTAAGTAGACAGGGTTGGTAAGTGCTTCGTAGATTCTGTTTTGAAATTTGTGGTTTTTTCTTAACTCACAATTTCAGAAATTCTGTGTTTATAGGTGAAAGGGGGAGAAGTATGTATTCGTCTCACATGTTTCTTTCCCCCTCTCACCCATAAACGCAGAACTTCGGAAATAAAATTTTCATAGTGTGTACTGATTGGAAAGGTTGGCAATAATATAATTTCTTCTGGATTGTTTAGCAAGGTTAAATTTAGAAAATTGCAGTCATGTTTTTTCTATTAGGCGCAAACTGAGTTCTAAGCCTTATTAAGTTTTGCATAGTACATATGCATATGTATGTATGTATATTCCGCTTATAATTAGAAACTTCGATTGTCGAAAGTAGCAAAACAGTTTGTACGTTATTTATTAAAAATATTTACACTTCAGGTTCTATTTTATTGTGCTGTAATATGGTTTTAACACGGGTGCTTTCGCTGAGTTGTTAGGGCGGGAATTCTGCAGCCGGAAGATCGGTGGTTGGAGTCTCGGTTACACAACGACGAGTCGAGTCAAGAAGCACCTTCGTTTGATTTAAATAATAAAACGCCGGTGAAGTAAAGTACCAAAGAAAATGGTTGTCCTCTAGCCTAAAAGTTTATGCGGCAAAATAAAACCAGAAATGCAGCAACTCAGCATTCCAAATTCCCAAAAAACCCAAAACAGCAGAGCGGTGTAAGAATTAAGCGCTATCTATACTTGTTATCATATCACCACCACCTCTCTCGTCACTAAACTATCTTTTTCCAACTACTTCCGCTGCATGCATTGCAGTTGTAGACACATATGCTGAGCACTGAAAACAACATAAATAAAGTGTAAATGTTTTAAATGAATAGGGCAAGAAATGCAATGCACTTTTGGCTGTAAAGAAAACATTGTATGTTAAACTCGACCAGTCCATTTGTTGATGTAATACACTTTGTAAAACTTTTTAAGTGTTCTTTTTTTTCAGGCAGACGTGCCAAAAATTTGAAAGGACTTCGACGAAGGGCAAACACTGCGGTTAAACTTGTATACTTATAGAGTCTTTCCTCTTGGCTGCACTTTTAAAAATTGCATATCTTTTGCAAAGCTGTTAGTAAATTCAGAAACACTTTTGTTCGGAAATCCACTGGTTTTATGGTGATAATTAGTTAGTTGTTTGCAAATTTCACTGAATTAAAAATTTCACTGTGTTGCAATCAAATACCCTGCTATTTATTTATTATTTTTACATTTGTTTTTCTATGTACATACATACAAACTATATGTAGGTCAGGTTAGTTTGCGGACCCTCCCCGAAGGAGAACGCCTCACTTAGGCCAGAGCTTAGTCCCATTGTGATGCAACAAATTATAACAACCTTTGAGCTTTGGTTTTTGATTTCTAGAGATTTATAAATGGCTTAATTAATTATCATATCGTTATTGAATATTATGATCAATGGAGATCATTGCCGCATCATGCTCTATGATTTTTTGTTTGAAAATATGAATGACATTCAACTGGGTGAGATATGGTTTCAACAGGATGTCGCAACGTGCAATACGGCTACAGCAACAATTGACTAATTCAAATGAAAATTTGGGGATAAGTTGATTTCGCGAAATGGGTCTCTCAATTGGTTTTCAAGGGCGTGCTATGTGGTACCTCTCGATTCTTTTCTGTCAGTCTACGTGAAGTAACTGTTGAGTTGCCAAATATCTTAATACGATTGCAACTGAAGTTCGATTGCAATCCATAGTCGAGCCATTAAACAAAAATATATTTGCAGAAAAAATGTCTAGAATAGAAATTGAACGTCATTCTATTACGCACAAAAAATATTATTCGCCTTAAAAATTAGAAACAAATTTAAATTGTTTCAAAAACTTAATAATAAAGCAATCAAGTTTCCACATACAGTTGTTCCAAGTCTGACATTCTTCCCACTCCAGACTTTACAACAGTGATGGAAAATATGGCACAATTGGACCATTTGTGGCACTTTTGAACGTTTGATGACCCTGTGGTGCTTTCTAATCCATTTTGAACCTCTAACACAGAAAAAGTATTAGTTTTTGCTCAGTAAAGTTTTTTTTTCTTAATTAATAATTTAATTGAATTCACGTTTAATTTATTAATTCAGTTTGTTCTTTTCTCTCAACAGTTCTAATCCAAATTTTTTTTTTTTATCTGGAACCAGCACTCAGGAGATGACTCCTACACATGCGAAGCATTGTGCGGGAACTATAGGAAATGTATAGTAGAAGAAGCTTAATTAATGATTTTACAGCTCTGCTTTTGCACGTTCTTTGTTTATACTCGCAGCAGTGCTGAGGCTTCTTTAGTAGCAATTTTTATTATTATTTTACTTCGCCGGTGCTACACAATACCGACGATCATGAAATGGTCAAATGAAAAAAAAATCGTGAAATTTTTTTAATTAGAACTGTACTTGATCCCACTATTTGATTTATAATTATTATTTTAATAGAACCTTTATTTTTTCTTAATGGAATGTTGGCTTTCCTTATTTATGCGATGCTCAAAATTCAACGTAGAAATCACACACAGACAAAAGTAAGGAAAAATTACGAAAATTTTATGAAATTAAGTAAATTGAAATGATTTTTCATCAAGATATTAAAACATTAAAAGTTTGTGCTAAGCGTTTCCGACTCTGTCGAAGGTGATACGAATAATATGAAACAACGAGATGAAAACTGTAAAAAGTAGAAAAGCAACAAACTACGTCTGTCTGATGCCTAATTTCCAAAATATAAAAGGGCAGTAAGAAGGTGTATCAAACTAGCTGGAGTTCTTAAAACAGGTGGCCATTTTTTGTTGTATCTACGTTTGTGCTTCGAATGCCAAAAATTTGTTTAAAAATTCTGTTTTCGGTGGGAACAAATTTTGTATTTAAAATCAAATAATTGCATCAGTTATTTTTGACATATCACGGACGGAAAAACATGAATTGTTGTACAACAACTCGATTCACCACCACCAAGTTAAAGACGCCTTGGGCAGTAACTAATCGTACTTTCAAGCGATAAGGACATTTTTGTTTAGAAGCATTGTTTTGTTCCAAAAGCTTATAAGCAAATATACATACTTGGAAAACCTTGGCCCTATAAAAGATATTTTGGTCCTTTTAAATCGACAAAACAAAGCCTCAAAATGCATCACTGCTTTACAACACTTTGTTTGGATTTATTTTAATCCGTATACGAATATGTTTTTCTTATGGATGTGTATGCGTGTGGTTTGCTGCTCGTATTTTATTGAATTTATTTTGTGTTCATTTAGTTATTTGTTTCCCTTTATAACTCCTTTCACAATTACTTTCTTCGCTGCGAGAATAAAATTTTTTATCATTTTCAGTGATGACTACTTAGTGCTTATGTCACTTGTGCAAAAACAATTGTAAAAGTTAATGCGAAAGAGGGCAACGAGTTGTTCAACCACTTCCTTCATTTGCTTATAATGACAAAATATTGAAAAGTTATTGGAATAAAAATACGAGTATGATATAGTGAGAACATACCCTGCAAATAATGTGACTAGTCCACACATAGGACTAGCACTAGTCCAAGACTAACTCAAATGTAAGAAGAAAACATGGTTTATTTAACATTACGATGTCCTAGGGGTGGACCACATAACCCATCGGACTAACCCATAAACTACTCCATGTTACCACTCCATGGATCACATCAGAGAGTGATTTTAATGAGATGGATTAAGACCGGGCACATAGAATTCATCAGACTTTGCCCTTTTCAACTGACAACTAAGTTCAAATACATGTTTTCTTATGAGCTTTGTCACATTCAGTACGTCTCCGTCGAAGTAAAGTACTAAAGTTGGCGAATTTTTAACTTTTAACGTACGTTGAGTACTTTGACAGCTACGAGTATGAACAGCGTTGCGGTTGTAGGTTATTTTCGATAAAAATTGGTTAAATTTTTCTTAGTGTGGAGAAGTAAATATTTCTTGCATTTTGGCTACTTTTTCTAGCCTAAATGTGTAATTTTTTTATATTTTACTTGTAAAGTTTTAAAATCAGGTTTTTTATTGCGAAACGTTGCTAACACCCTTTTGTTTTATTACAAAGCGTCCAAAGAGGACACATATGGAAAAAACTATATCAAAAAAGACATAATGTACGGCGATTCTTCTTAACAATGCGAAAACATATCGCTCATTTACTTCAATAACGTCATATCCAAAAAATACACTTCTTGAGTTAATAATGCAGAATAATTCTTCATATCGGCCTTTATCTTGTGTAAAAAATGCATACAAATACCTTCAGAACTCACCTCGTGACAAAAGAATATTTTTTTCATTTTCCCGGTAAGAGGCATGTAAATTGAAACCTTTAAGTAGATATTTTACAAAACTAGTTTTTTTTGAATTATGACGTTTTTGAAGTAAATGAGCGATTTATAAAAATTATGCTGATGACAAGAAAAAAGGGATTTTAAGTTCGTATGTACACAAAGTGTATATACTCGCAAAATTATTACAGTAACGAACTGCACTTTATTCCGTTCAGTCGTTTTTAAATGAATAAACATTTAAAATTCTAAGCAATTTTATTTTTAACTGATTCTGACATTCATTTATGGCCTGTGCCACGATGTCGAACGATACTCGAACGATATCGTTCGGTCGCTTATTTTTTTTTTATCTTGGTCCAGCACTCATACAATGCATTGTGCTAGAACTAGAGGAACGGGCTAGTAGGAGAAATGATAGGAGGTGAAGCTTCACTATTTTACAACACTGCTTTTTGTACGTTCTTTGTTTTGTCGAGGAGACGTATTAAATTTTTAAGCTTCTTTTTTTTTTGTACCCATTTTGAGTAATTATATTACTTTGCCGCTGCTACACAATACCAACGAAGGAGGGCTTTCTGATGTGCCTGTGGATTTGTTACAGCTGAAGCCGTTTCTGTTCAGTGACTAGTGCCTATGTCTTCGCCACTGAAACCTTTCGACAACAACTGACGCAAAGCCACACACAATTGCACATCCGCCTAATGCACATCAGTCGGCCACGGGGGTGGAACCCAGAACATTTTGTTTTTTTAACGAGGAGTAACACTCAGGTAATGATTGCCTACTACCAGAGCTGCGAACCGCCATTTAATTTGTGCCGGTTTTCCGATTTGTTTCTAAACTTTTATCGTTTCGGATAACGTTTCGGTTTTAAATTTTTTTTTGGTGCAAAACATATTTCGTTGTTCTAAGGTATATTTTTTTTGGGAGCATGTAAAAAACTCATTTTGCATATTCGATAGTTTGAAATGGTAGAAAAATAAGCGACACTGATTGATTATCCAAACACTCCAATTTATTTCGTAAACTTTTCGTATCGCAAAGTTCTTTCAAATTTCTAAAAGCTTCCTTAATATTGCCATCACCGCCAATTGATTTTGTTGTAAAAAACAACAAGGCGCGTATGCAAAGCAAAAATGTGTGTGGGTTGTTGGCTTTTGGTGGTTTTCTTGGTTTTGTTGTGTTTACTCGATACTGAATCCGGTTAATGTTGTTTTGTTTGTGTGTACGTGTGTTGTTTTCTTTAAATATTTATTTCTCCTTCAATGCTGACGCAAGTGCATCACAGCACCTGTTTAACCATCTTAAATCTTTAATATATTTGAGTTTCTGTTTTTTAGCCTACATGGATGGCATCCATACAAACGACCAACAGTGTGTAACAAACTTCGAAGGCATACTTCGTTTTATCTATGCTACACAATTTTGTTCAGCTTCATTGACCATATGGTTAAAATAGATTATTGTGATGACATCTTTGGGCAACAGCTATTACTGCCTACAGAAATGCCTACATAAAGTCAGATACCAAAATTTCAATTTGTGCTCTCATTTTGGAGCGGTGAACAAACTCTATTTTTCTTCTTCTATCGTTGGTAAAAATGGATTTCTGTTTTTTCGGAAAAAAATCAATTTCTTTTGTTAATTTTTTCCTTAAAACGATTTTCAAGACAACTATTTACTATTCTTTTATGAATAATAGACTTCATTTTATTAAAAAATGGACAACATAATACAAAGTTTATTGCAAATCATATTACAAAATACAAAAAAAGCACGAAACTACGGATGGGAACATTTTATTATAAAGACGAACTAAATTTTCTTTTATATTTGCATTATTTGCGATACATTTTGTAGGTGTAAATATGTACAAACGTAATTGAAACTTAAGAAAAATTGACAACTAAATTAAAATTGAAAGCAGTATCAACAGTAGACCCAATAAAAAATTTAGGGTGCGTTTATTCCGAACAAAATTTTTTGGTAGAGATCATTTTCTGCAGCGCGATTCATTCGTTTCGAAAAATTTGTCGGGAAAATCAAAGGTGCCATATTAAACCAAAATCTATTCATTTCACAAGGTGATAGTACTGCATAGTTTAAATATGTTTTCGTTTGTTAACTTGTGTCAAACTACATACATGTTTTAAATTCTTGAGGGTAGCGATGGTCGGAGTAGTCTGCACGTTCACGCGCATGACGTGTCATGTCGTCATGGGCGTTATGGGCGTTACGAGCGTCATGGCGTCATGGGCGATACGAGCGTCATGGGCGTTACGAGCGTCATGGGCGTTACGAGCGTCATGGGCGTTATGGCGTCATGGGCGATACGAGCGTCATGGGCGTTACGAGCGTCATGGGCGTCATGGCGTCATGGCGTCATTGGCGTTACGAGCGTCATGGGCGTTATGGCGTCATGGGCGTTATGGCGTCATGGGCGTTACTAGCGTCATGGGTGTGATGAGCGTCATGGGCGTTATGGCGTCATGGGCGTATTGGCGTCATGGGCGTATTGGCGTCATGGGCGGTATGGCGTCATGGGTGGTATGGCGTCATGCGCGTTACGAGCGTCATTGGTGTTATGGGCGTTACGAGCGTCATGGGCGTTATCGCGTCATGGGCGTTACGAGCGTTATGCCGTCATGGGCGTTACGAGCGTTATGCCGTCATGGGCGTTACGAGCGTTATGCCGTCATGGGCGTTACGAGCGTCATGGCGTCATGGGCGTTACGAGCGTCGTGATTTGTAAATCTACGATCTAAGAAGTAACAAAAAAAATAAATAAATACGTACAAGACAAGTGCACATAGTTTTTTGGTCTCTTTTATTTATAATTAAAAATAAAAATTTGTAGATTTTCATTCCTGATTTGACTTTTGCCATGTATGCCATTTGTTGTCTGCAGATTTGAAGAAGAGAAAAAAAAAGAAAACGAATTTCATGTCCGTCGTCTTTATTGGCAGAATATTTTTTTCTTTTATTACAAGTGTAATCGATAAAATTAGAATTTAAACTTTTGAAATATCACAGTTGAATGACCAACTTATGTTGATTTAGTACAGGGAAACTAAATGCTACTACGGCTGCTTAGTAGGTACAGAGTATTTCTTCGTATAGAGTATGGGATTTCGGCGTTGGTATGGTCTTTAGTTGGTAAGTTTTATTTTGGAACTTTTCTATAGAGACCAGCAGCAATTAATTTTGAAAACTTATTATTTTAAACGCGTTTATCGGCATCTAGTGAAAAAATATTTTTTCATGGGCTCTCTTTAACTTTTAAACGGCTGTTCGATAAGTAAAAATCAATTAAATTAAAAAAAAATATGGTAAATGGTTCACCCGCAGGTCATCCTTTAACCTTCCCTCGAATTGTAACCCATTCAAAGCAAATTTGTATACACTTTTTAAATTCGAAAATATGAATTCGCATCGATAATTTACAAGAAAGGGAATTTGCTGCTCACTGTCACAACATTGCCGGCCAGTGTCAGGTGTAACGTTTCCTGATCCCGAATAGGGCAAACTCAAATATGCTAAATAAAGCAGTCTTGAGCTTTTTAACGGATTACTTTACGGGCCATTCCGACCTAAGGTAGTACCGTAACAAATTGGTCTCACTGAGATCAATGTCTGTCGATTTTGTGAAAGTGATACTGAGAGCTCTGAACTCATCTTTTTTGGACTGTGTTGCACTCGGCAGAGAAAAGTTTCATACTGTGGCTGGAATTGCGGTGCCTCCAGACACGCTGTGCAACCAGATAGTGCTTGGATTTTTTAGAAGCCTTCAGATGGGGGGTCTAATATGAAGGGCCTTGCGTTTCCTGACCTAATAATACAGTACACGCTCGGTTATCGCGACTGATTAAAAACTGGACCTGTGGTGGAAACTGAATTTTCACTAGTGACTATTTTTTTTATAAAATAACGCACACAATGACAAATATTGAAGTTGAACATTGATCGTGTAGCATTCGCTTAATACGTTTTTAACAATTAAGTACGATTTATAAGGATTTCCTCAAACTTTGAACTGCAAAAAATACGAATTAATGAGGACACAAAAATTTATGAAATTTCTATGAATTTAAGAGTTTTTCTCAGGGAACGAACAGTCGTTTATTTCGATTTAATAAAAGAATAAAAAAATTGGTAAAACGTTTAACTGAATGTATTGATCTAAAAGGAGATTTATGCTGAAAAATAAAACGCTTATTTGCCGAATAAAATTATTTATTCAAACAGCTATCGTAGCTTACAATTTTTTTTTATAAAGTTTTAGCGTTGCCTCCTATTTAAGTAATAGGTCAATACATTTTTGTTATACCTTTTACGGGTTTGTTGTTGTTGGCTGAATAGTTAACGCAATGACTCTGTAATCCGAAGATCCAAGGCTTAAGATCCCATCAAACCAAAAATTTTAAATGGTATATGGGGTAACAGCAACCTTCTACGTCGGTATTTGAGCAATAAAATCTCGGCGAAGTAAAATAATAAATAAAAGAACTTTAATTCCTCTTTTGTTCGCTTTTGCTTAGAGAAAATTTTAAGATTTTTTATTCGAGCTTTTCTACGCATATTGGGAAATAGAAGGCACTTCGATGCTATTTTCTTTCTCTTCGCCTTTTACTAACACAATTATGCAATAAAAGTACGTATTTATGTACTTGACCCACATTATTAACTTATAGTATGTATTAAAGGAAAATATTAAAAAAGAACAACAAAAAAAAGACAGATTATCACGTTTAAAAGAAGCTGTTGTTGTTAACCACAACAATAATAACAACTATATAACAAATTGTCTGATATGGAAAAAAATGACTGAAAAACAACATGAGAAGGCAAAAAATAACGGGAGCAAAGTATGCAGAACGTGGAGTTGAATAAAAAAAAAATTGTGCGCATGTTCCATGAATGTAGGCGCCAAAAGTTATAAAATTTGTTATTAAAAAAGAAAAAAAATCACCAGAATTATTTTAATAATAGAAAATAATCGATGAGATCTTACAAATATTTGACGAGTGTTTTGTTTTCTTTTTTTTTGATATGCGTTCCAAATGAAAGTATCTTTAACAAAATGAAATGCAACCAACATGAGCAAAACCCACTTTCTGGATTTTGCGGCATGATTATTATTTATTTGCTATCCATCCCCAGCAAATGAACACACACACACACACACACACACACACATAAAAGTTTGTTTTCGTACTACATACCAGTATTTATTTATTTTTTTTCGGTTTAATTAACTTCCATTTCATTGCTACAGAAGAAACGGAAAATGAGGAAAATGAAAAGCAAAATAGACGATGAAATAATTTTAGAAACGCCAGTGCAGAGAGAGAAAATTAGTTCCAAATTATTTTGAAGTTTCATAATAAACCTCCCCAGCTTGCATTTTGTTGATTATTCTTTACAAAAATTAATTAAGCCTTCTCAAATCACATTTGATAATTAAAAACTGATTATCATTTGAGTGATTGCTTTTGGTGTCGGCGATATCTTCTTTCGATTTACATATATCGAGCTTTCTCAGCGATTGTTATAACCCGTATCTCATCTACCGATTTTAAGATAAATTCAGGGATACCACAAGGCTCCATGCTTTCTCCTTCCATATTTGTTATTTTTCTTAATGACGTTCTATGTCAAACATCAAACCCTATCCACTCTTTTGCAGATGACAGCAGTATTTGCCATTCATACTCATTTCATCGTAGGCCGACATCGACTATGAATGACATTGCGAGAAAATTGGAATGGGGTCACGCGAACAGGGTTGACTTCAACGCTCAAAAGACCCACTGCTGCATGCTTACGCATCGACGTATGGCCGATCTAGCTGCCTCATCCGTAATTATGGGCGGTATAAATATTGCGGAATCGGAAGCTCTTGATGTTCTTGGCATGAAAATTCAGTGTGATGTTCGATGGACTGAGCACATTTTTCAGGTCTCAAAGGAAGCATTCAAGTGCCTCGGCTTTTTAAGCCGATGTAAGACATATTTCAGCCCATCTGATCTCATTGCTATTTATACCGCCTACATCCGACCGAAAATGGAATACAATTCGCATGTATAGATCGGTGCTTAGGACAGGGCGTGTATAGGATTGGGCGAAGAAAATCATTGGAGACGGTAGGGTAGCCAACTCTATTGACCAACGTCTAAGATAAAAAATATTAAAATAAAAAATATTAAAAATTAAGTTAAAATATAATGTTGGCAATTTTAATCAATTCTATTTCGATGTGATTCACGTCGGCTGTATTTTTGAGGGTTCTGTAGCTGCTCCACCGCGGTGGGAGCTATCTGTGTCCGCTATCTGGAGAGCCGCTAAGCTTCTAGCGTCTTCTGCCTGTCCGTGTACACGACCGGACACTCGCACAATAGATGGTATACTGCTTCCTCACAGTCTTCAGCACAGTTTCTGCACATTGTATGCCCACCTATTCTAATGTAATTGGTGTACCTCTCCTAAGGCAACTGTTCAGTACAGACCGTTACAAATTGTGAAATGTTATTCCTTGAAAAATTCATTAGCTTGCCAGTTCTCTGCCTGTTGTATATCAGGTAAGTCTGCCTTGACATAAATCATACGCTTAAACTCGTCCGCCAGCATTCTGCCTTTCTCAAAAACCTTAGCCATAATGGCCGCCTGGTTTCACGTATTGGCACCAGGACATCTGCATATTGAAGGTGGGATATAAAGCTTGCCGCCCATTTCGTTCCCTTCAATATCGCACTGACCCAGCATTCAAAGTAGGTTTACCTGACCCTATAAAGGTCCTAATGCCATAGTCAAGAAATTAGTATGTTTTATTTGAAACAGCCTTTTAACTGGGTGACGAATCAAATGTAGAAACTGTTTACATACAATCAGGAACAAGTTACTATCAAGTGGCATCTCTGATCAGCTGAAACACAATTACTTTTCTAGAATTTATTTTCCACTCTGTTTAATTCTCACGATAAGTCGGTCTGGCATCATATTTTTATGGAAACCGAATCATTACAGTTTTACTATTGCTAATTCCCGCAGGGCAGTTTTAATGTTTAAAGCATGTTTCAGTGTGAAAACACTATTAAAGTATTTCTATGTTTCATGTAGAAAGTGATATAAGTCCCAATATTAATTTGTGGAGTTTAGAATGCAAATTCAGGCTGGCATTTTCACCGACAATGCAATAAAGTATTGTTCACATAAAATCCGGTCGAATTAAAGCTTTAATATATATTTAGTTTTACAAGATATTATTTAATTATTGAACTAATAAATGATACTCATATATTGATATTTCAGAAAAAAATAAAATAACAAATTAAAATTCACTTTCTCTTATAAAACACCGTGTTCTTAGCTTAATGGATCCCATTAATTTTTGCACAACATTGCAATCTACCTGCGCTGCATACTTATTCCAAATTGCCAAAATTTTTTTATTGTCAAGAACAGCAGTGCAGCTCTTTGTTAACTTTCCTTTGGCAATAGCCCAATATTGCTCAATTAGCCGAAGCTGGGGACAATTTGGTGGATTCATATATTTTTCTATTACGTCGACCTGATTTCTTTTATACCAGTCCATTGCAGCTTTTGAGTAGTGACAGGAAGCTAAATCAGGCCAAAATTTTACTAAACTGTGCTGACGTTTAATAAAAGGCATGAAGACATTCTTTTCTATAAATATCCGAAGTCATTGTTGAAGAGGTGAGAAACGGCGTGCTCTTTCAACCACAGCTGCAAATTGCTTGTCAAATCATTACCTTTTTACCAAATTTATCCATTTTTATATATTTGTATTTTGGATCGGCATCGCCTCGTTTTGATGCAACATAAAATTTTTGTCATGGTAGCTGTTTTAAATCCATTTATAACATACGTTTCATCATCAATAATAAGGCAACCGTTAAATTTTGTTAACATTTTGTTGTAAAGAATTCGTGCCCGTTTTTTAGAAATGCTATTCTGCTTTTCAGTTCGGTTTGGATATTTAATTGCACGATGGGTATTAAAACCAGCATCCACGCGAATTGTTCTTGCAGTACTTTCGCTAGTGTTAAATTTTTTTGCTCGATCATTGTCGGAAAGACCTGGATTCTGTTTGACTGAACGTATAACTTTCTTCGTAAGCTCTGGGCATCTTTTAACAACTTTTTTTCTGTCTTTTTGCTTACGATCTGTGGTCAAGGTTTGCTTATATCGTTTTATAACATCGTTCACAGTACATTTTGGAAGCTGTAGTTTTTTTTTGCAATAAATGAACCCGACCATGTTGGATTTTCAAAGAATTTGTGCACAATATTTTTTCTTTTTTCATTTTCCATTGCTAACCAAGGTTAAAAATGTATACCGTCTGATTCAATATTTATACAGAATAACGGTTGTCATTTTGAGAAACTATATGTTAAAAAAATTTTAAGTGCTGCCAATAGGTGTTTCTAAAAAGTCTTTGTATTGCGACCGGATTTTATGTGAACAATACTTTAATACCTGCAGCAATTTTAATTTCATTTGCGTCAACGAGCTATTGCTATTGCAGATTTATATAAGAATGAAGCTTGGTCGTAAATTGTGAGCAGCTTTTTAACATTATTTTTTAATTTCTGAAGCGTTTTTTATGTTTTCTGCTCTCATTTGTTTTCAGCATTTCTAACAGAAAAGTCTAAATCAAATCTCTGGTTTATCGTACTAGAACCACCTTCTCGTTACAAGTACATATTAAGCCTTTCAAATCAATTACATCTTCGTCGCAGTCACAGCGTCTTTAATCTTGTTTAAATTAAGCGCTCGAGCACAATTGGAAAATTGTAACTTCAACTCGTGTATCTAGTAGTTGCAGAATAGCGTTGGTTAAGGTGTTGCTGGTATCTAAAATAACTAAAATGTACTTTCATGCACGTTCAAAGTGATGCTGTTTTATTGATACTTTTAGTTTTCTTTGTTGTTGTTGCTGTTTTTCTTAGACCAGGTTTGACCACATTTACTTGGTGTTTTGCTATTGTTTTTTTTTTCTTCATGACAAACAAACAACAATAATAACAACAACGAAGTATTGGAACATGGATATAGTGTGTGATAAAAACAGTGCAACAAATCACAGACAATAAAACCCCAGACTTACTTCAGAAAACTTTCACTCGAGCCAAAAACAAAAAAAAAAACATAAAAGCTACAGCAGCTTCAAAACACCCATCAAATATCCACATGGTGGTCAGTTGCTTATACTGGTTTAATGGCTTAAAAACATGGGTTAAGATTATAATATCTATAGCAGGGATGGAAAATGTAATTCTCACAATATATCGCAAATATTGTTTTAAATAAATTATTAATAAAAGGGACATGATAACGGTAAAGCGGTTGTCTAAGCCTTAATGAAGAGGGAAGTGACGCCCCGAAACGGCCTTCAATGTGAGAATGAGATAAATTCGTACGAGGAATGTGATGATCTCTGGGGATAATATGGATACCTAAACATCGAGTTATAATAGGTAACGAAGAGGTTTGTAGGCTTGCCAAGAACATCCTTGGATAATATCACAGTGCAGAATGTCAGATCCTCTTTACAGACTCAATACCGAACTGATGCAATGGGAACATGATAGAGTTTGGCAGAATGCTACTGTGAATAGAGTGGGCAGTGCCAATCAAGAGAAGTTATGGCTGAAAAGGCCAACACTCAGGAGACTCGTTGTTAAATAACCTCTTACACGGAAATATGGTCACATGTGGGTCGCATGGGACTGATGGAGGACATCACAGGCAGGGCATGCGAGCAGGATGACGAGACACTGGAACAGTATATGTGTCACTGTGCAGCGTTTAGTCGAACTAGGGGACAGATTTTCCTAGGGACCTCCATATCTGATATGAAATGTTTCAGGCGCTCGGATTGGAGGCACCTGAGAGAGTATATGAATGAATGAATGGGTCAGAAATTACGGGAAATAAGGATACTGCGACATAAGAGATTTATTGTATCCCCTGCACGGTGTTCAGAACACCTCAACCAAATCTGCCTTCCTGAGGAACCTTTGGATTGCCTTCGGTTGCAGCTTTGACAGTTGCCAATCCTCCAATAGGCACCCATTGATCATATCCCTTGTTTCAGAGAGAGTATATAGAGCGCCCTTGGTTTTTTGGGTGACGAACTTATCGGTAAGGTATTGTAATTGTAATACGTCATAAGATTGGATCAACTCTATTGCCTCCTCTTTTCAACCTAACCTACTTTTTAAGGATAATTTTATATAAATGTCGGACTAAGTTTCCTAATCTCAATCTCGTGGAGGATGGTTCCTAGTCTGACATACATAAGTATGCCAATGTGTGCCGCCGTCTGAACTTCCTCCACACATACTCTGCATATCATCCTCCACGGACCTCAATCCTTTTCAAATGATACCTGAAGTCTCCGGGACTCGTTACTAGCGCTATGGCCATAACCCATCCTCCGGTTTTATGTTGACGTATTAACTAAGAGGCTCGCACTATACAAAGGGACGTAGTGCATTTAAAACCTTATGAGATCGAACAAATGTGAGTAGTAATAATTCATTACGAAACTTGGAAACGGCTATACCGATGAATGAGAACTTAAAAAAGTAGGAAAAAGTTGCACTTTAGTTTTAAAAGTGAAATTGTATACAAAAATTGTCGTAACCACCTTTCCAGATCTGATACGTTTGATGGTGCTAATTAAAGATGTAAAAGAAATTCCACAAATAAATATTAGAGAACTTTGTGAATATATTTATTTATTTCACTCTTGAGCTTAGAAACAAACCTTCATTAATTCAATATTAAATTAAATTATTGTCGATATGTTGTGGTTTTATTGACTAAAATTTGGACGAAAATAAAAGAGAAAATTAGTGAAAATTTGAGGTGTAAATTGTGCTTGTTTTGTGACTGATTTCTTCGTTTTCGAAATTTTATTTATTTTTAATTCAACATGAGGAGGAGGGGTACTTGTCGGTGCGGCCACCGGCGGAGTACTAGTAAGGGGTGCTCAGGAGATGGTGGCGTAAAGGGTGGATCATTCCTGGAAGAATGTGGACAATTGCAGGGTCTCGACGGCCGTATGGCCTGAGTCGAATATTGCAAAGTTTCCACGGCTACAGGAAAAGTGCAGGTTCTGATAGGAGCTTTACCTGGGAACTGCTTGATCGGGGTGATGATCAGCAGGTGGCAAAGGGAGGCCTTCGTTCTTTGCAGGCTATGTGAGAAATAGGACGAGACTATATAATTCGTGTTCTGCCCCTGCCCCGGTTTGCAGCGGGAAAGGCTGAAGTGGCTTGGCAGCGGATTCTTGATGAGGCTGGAGGATATCGCTGGGCGTGATATCGGTGATGTCAGGGCTTTATTGTAAAGATAGGCTGACTAAGAGATGTTGACTGTGGGCCGGTAGTAACTTCGTCTTCTCTTTTCTATTTTTTTTTCTTTTCTGGAGGAGATTCACAATGGACCCTTCCTTACCTTACCTTATTCTTACTTTTGTTTTCAACATGTGTTTTAAAATTAATTTGGTATACACAAACATACTTATGTATGTATAATTTTGGGGCGCTTTTATTGAATTCTTTTTAACATACTTGTATCACAATATTATTATTGCCGTTGCTTAAGTATTTGAACAGCTATTAAAGGGTAAAATTATAATTCTCGTATTCTTTTTTACGATAATTGTTTGGTTATTAAAATTCTCTTGCGTTGGACACATCTTGTGATTTTATACACTTTAAAAATGGTCAACTCGTTTGACATTTGCAATTGCAGCCTCGGCCAGTTTGAGACAGTGGCTTTTATAGCATTGCAAAAAACTAAATTTTATCCTTAAAACACCATAAAATTTGGATTCTTCTAAGAAAAGAAGTCATCCAAAAATATATATTCTATGAATAATCATTTTGCATTTCTGTATTTGCCATAACAATGTTCTTGTAATTGGGGCAATTACATGCGTTGCTAATATTTTTTTTAAATAATTAAAATGAACAAAGTTCAAAACACTTTATGTTGCAGACAATTTTAATGGCACATTTTAGTTGCAAATCAATCGACAACGCATGTTGTCATACACACGTATGTATGTACATAGATGTCTTTTTTTAATACTTTTATTTAAAAAAGACTTTATGATCACACTTTTTAAAAATGAGAGAAAAACGTTTTTAGAAGAAATATAGAATGAAATGAAAAAAGAACATTTTAAAATTAAAAATATATATTTATGTATCTATGTATACAAATTCTTTACAAATAAATATACAAATTCAGCCCAAAAATCTTTTTAGAAGTAAAAGAGATTTTGTCACCGATTTATACTAAAAAAATGAAACGAAAACTTATTTTTATTCATGAGCTTCCTAAAAAAATTATATGCAAAAAAAATGTTTAAAATACACTTCAATATGTTCAAACACCTGCGGCGAAAAAAATAGCAACGAAGTTAACACTTGCTATCCTTTTACTTCTCTTTAGCAATGGAAATAATCCATATTCCATTCCATTTGCTGAATTCACAAAATTCGCTCGTTCAACCGACTAAAGGTTGGTACTGATTCTTTTTTACTACTCTATAATTATATGTTTTAAGTGTTGTTGAGAGTTGATGCCGTATTATTATTACTATTCTTTCAATACTATTTAGCAAATCATTTTTTATATCAATACTATGGAGTTACTATTATACATTTTACGCTATGCGTATTGATTCAAATCCTTTGTAATATTGGCCACATGAAGGCTTATATTATTACATTATATTATGAATAAATAAAATTAAAAAAAAAATAAATTTGGAATGTTTATAGAAATATCACAATAACAGACAATTAAAAGATATATATTTCAAACTGACACTAATAGTGATTTAGAATCTCTAAATAAATTGTGTTTTGTTCTCGTCAAATAACAAATCGCATTTTTATAGAGCTGGCAACACATTTTATATATCGATGGTGATATTTTGACACCGAAATGCTCCCTTTTACAAGGTGCCATTTTAGTGGTAGAAAAGAAATTTTCGTTTGCTCAGTTTTCATAAAGTAAATGCATTTTAATATATTGCAATTCAAGATTTAAAGTAAATAAGAAAATAAATTTTTTTTTGTTTTAAATGCAGTGGTATCCCGGTTTAACGAATGCGCGATTTAAGAAACACTGAAAATTTCCCATTGAATACCTTGTATGACGAACAACCCAAAAATTGTAACTTGTACTTTGTAAAATTGTAATCGTAGAAAGAGGGGAAAATATGCACTACTATGAGTATGTCCCATCGTTTGTAGTAATGATTTGTGATAGCTCGTGTTAAACCATGTGTGTTTGTTCAATAGTCGTATATGTATTCGTTAAATACACACGGAGACACTTATGTTCCATCGTGTGTATGCAGCATAATATTTACAACTTTGTGAAGAAAAAAAAAACAATAACATAAATGTTGTTAGAATGTGTAATTAATAAAAATTAGTCGGTTTTCTTGATAAAAGTAAAGAATTTAATGAACTATTCGATTTAACAACTTCACCTGACATTTCCTTTCGTTAAACCGGGATACCATTGTAGATCTTTCTGTGTAAAACAAATTTTTTTAAAAATATCAGTGGACTTTTCACAAAAGAACTTAACTCGAGTTAAATCACCATCGTGGTGATAACTTTTTTATGAATATTAGACTGTGTTCATACGATTCTGTTTTATTGACATGATTGATACTTTATAGGCGAGAGTAACGAGGGGAAAAGTAACGAGTACTCATGTTCATGTACTGTCAGTACGTTTTGCTTTCTCATTCTTAATTTGAATATACACACAAACCATATGTACATGTCGTCAACAAGACATGAATTGTGTGAACACCAATGAAAGTTTAAAGAAGAAAAAGTAAGAATCTTGTCGTACAACACAGTCTGAACAAAATAAGAAACTAATTAGATACACCAGCGATTGGTTGTGTGGTATTTTAAGCATATTTTGAAAAAATCTGATGGTAAATGCAAAAATTTTGAACAATAAAAGGAAATAAATCAATATAAAGTTTTATAAGCAACTGTATAATGTTACTTCGAGTATAAAAAATTACAAAGTATTTTAACTGAAATTGATTAAAAAAAAAACATTTATTTCAATGAAAAAAGATTTTTAATAAAAAAAAGGGTTTTTTTTTGGTGGATATGAAGATTTGAAAAAAAAATTGGCATCACTGTCTTTGCCGTGTACAATTAAAACTGTTTTATTTATGAGCCAAAAATAAACAATGCTCGTAGTATATGATTTTGTGTCAGAAAGATTTTATGCGTTTGAGCAAAAAGAATTTTTAGTCACCGGCTAGAACAGTGGGTCATAAGAAAATTTTAAATTTGTGTGCAAATGTTGTGCTAAGGTATAGACAGACGGTGATAAAGAATGATAAAGAGTGAAGTAAACAATAAACTACATATGGCTTAAATGTGAATATAGTATTAGCCAATAATTGGCTATGTTTTGTATGCAATACATATAAGTATATACATATGAACATATGTATATGCATGTATATATAACTTTATGAACATACGTATGTATTTATATATTTATGTATCGGGTGAATTGTATTTGATAAAATCTCAAATATTTCATATTCATATTCGTATTCCAAATAAAATAAAATATTTAATAAAAATCTTTAAAATAGTAAATCATCGCGTCATGTCTTTTTTTTTTTATAAATTTTTATTAATAAATCTAAGTAAACTTTTAATTGCTGTCCCTGATGAAGCATTTTAATTTTTTTTATTGAATTTGCTTACGTGCATTAAAATATCTACATATGCATACGAAATGAAGGCAGGTGTTGTTCGAACGAAACGTTTTTGTTCACCCCCGCTGCATTGACTAATTTGAAAATTTCTCTATACAACGTAGTCCAAATACGAGTAGTTTTTCAAAAGATAAAATGCGATTTCTTTTAGTACATTCTGGCTTTATTAGATATAACATACAGAAAACCCCCGTGTAACGCGGTAAATATGGTCAGTAATAATGCTGTGCTATTCGAATCAAGATGCTGGTACAAAAAAAGGCATTTCGTTCTAAAAACAATCAATACCAGCGTTTTATACGAAACATAGGAATCGTACAACAAATGGGATTAACAGGCCTATTCTGAAAATTACGTGATTTCAAATCACGCCGATGATTTGTTGCTGTTCTGTAAAGCACACAATTTTACATTTTTCGGCGTATTATTAATTTTTCGAAAACCCGAGAATACACCTGTTTTTTAGATGTATTTATTTTGTTCAATTCTCAATTAAAACCCTTGGTGAAATTAAGTAAATAAAAATGTCGGGAGCGACTTTTTTTTGCCAGTAATTGCTTTAAGAAAATAGCATTTAAAAAAGAGCGTGTTAAAACATGTAAAGCTTTTAATTTTCATAAAATATCGAAAATAAATAACTTAAAAAACTTTTTTATAAAAAAAAACCATCTGGTCCAAAGGTATATAATTAAACAAATTATTAATTACACCAATTATATACGCTGCAGGTCTTTTTTATATATAAAATATTTATTTTTATTTCGATATTTCGATACGGAAAATTGGTTTTTGTTTATAATGAAAAAAAAATATATTTTTTAAAATTCACAATAAAGAGGTTATGTCAATGCAAATTTAAACATATTCTACAATTTCAAAATAAAAATATTAACAGCTACATATGTATATTCATAAAAATATATTCTGGATTTGAAATAGGTATAAAGATTCGATTCGTCTTGCAACTCGGTCTACATGGTCGTTTTTCTCATCAAACCATAACGCTCAGAATCCATTACTTTATTTTATTTTTAATTAAAAAGTGTTACTCTTCCCTTTTTCTTAACCTTCCTTGTTTTAACGATGAATTTTAAATATTACGACATTTGATTTCTACCAATCTACGCTATAATTCCTTTTACAATGTGAGTGTTGCCACGTTCTCAAATAAATTTACGAAAGGTTTCGGGAAAGTAATAGAGAGTACCATATTGGCATCTCAACGCATTTAGCTTCCGCATCGAAATTGCTTTCGCATAACAATAGAGAGTAACGCCTTTGGTTTCAATATACCTTGGAAGTTACTTAGTTTTTTTTGAAGAATTATCGACATTGCTGCCTTAAAAATAAAATTCACATTAATTATTGCTGGAACTAAATCAAAAGAAAATAATGAAAGACGAAAAAAATTAAACAATGCTTGAAAATATTTAAGTAAAAATATTTTCTACCAGTCAAACATTCGATTGAATGAATTTTCCTTTTTCTGCATGAACAAAGCATGTTCAGTTCAATTTGATGTGTGTGAAACAGTACACAATTCCACAAAATACATAAAGCTGTACAAATTCAGTACTATTTTAAAATCACTATTTATCTTTGTGTGAAGGCGCTCGGAAGATATTTCTCTTCTCAAAATGCGTTCAAGCAAATAACCCAGTATCAAAAACGAAATAATGAAAAACACTCTGAAACTCATATGATAAATGTCACACACTATAATAAAATATTTGGAATGACACAAGTTTACGTTGGATACAACAAATGTTTTCTAAATTTCGTTCGAAGAAGAAAAATTCAAAATTTCTTATTTTTTTTGAATAATCGTGATGATGGTCTAAGTATGGCGACAGTCAATCTTAAAATAGATTTTTGCCATTTTTCGTTTAGTTTTATCTTCTTTTTCTTTCTTTTGAAATTGTATTGGATTCCATTGGATTTTGTACGAATAAGATTTGTGAAATGGCTGTTGATGAAGGAAATACATTCAAGATCGTGTCTGTCTTAGTCAGTGTTGTCACCTTTTAAAATTCGAAGCAACAAATATTGGCATAACCGCTGTATTTAAAATTATTATTTAACCGAATAAGGCAAAAATAGTAATAATTCGGACATGAACAAGATACATATTTAAAAAATTTTGTGTGTGTATAAAAAAGTTTACGATTTTAAAAACTTTTTGTAAAAATTCTAAATTTGGAGGATAGTGCTAATTATTCTGATTTAATTTTTTAAGGCAATTAAGGCGTCTACCAGTATTAGTGGCATTGTGTTTTAACTAATTTTTTCGAAATGGTTAGCGTAGAGAAACTGCAGGTGGTGCAGTGTACGGAACACGGCAACTATTCTGTTCGTCACTTGAATTGTTACAAAACGCTCTTGTTGCGCGATTTGAATTTTCACATTATTAATTATGATTCAAAATAGAACAATGATGGATGACGAAAAATATCTAAAATTCTCCCAAAAGTACAATCCGAGATTAGTTTGTTAATTTGTAAGGCAGTGTTGGAACAGCTCTGGAAGCGATAGCTATTGCGATGCGTAAACTAAATTCGTTGAGATGCCAAATTGGTACTCTCTGTTACCTTCGGCAAGCCTTTCGCAATTTTTTTCCAAAAAGTGGCAACACTGACAATTCGAAAGAAAATAAAGCATAGATTGTAATGAAATGTCAAAATATTTAAAAGCATCGTTTAAAGAAGCAAAGTTGAGAAAAGGAAAAGGGAAAGGGAAGAAGAAGAGTAAAGTGGTGGATTCTGAGCGTTATAATTTGAAGAGGAAAACGACCGTGTAGACCGAGTTGCACGATGAGTCTTAAGGGATCGGTCCGCAATATTCTCTTTAAATGAACGCATGTAGGAAAAAAATTTGTATCGGAATATGTTCTCAAATACATATTGCTTTATTTTAACTCAGTACAAAAATTCGGTTTTATTAAGGAGCTGTATGTATGTATGTATGTATGTATGTTCTAAGCGCTATTCAACATGAGCTAAAAGTTGCAAGGAGATCCACAGCAATTTCAATTATTTTTTGAAAATGTGTGATGAATTCCGATCGAATTAGAGAATAATCTTTAAGCCAATCTCAAACTATTGACTTTGAAAAGCAGATAAAATATAAACAATATATTAAAGTTTTGAAAGAAAATGTTTCAAAAATTATTGAAAAAAACTATTAAATAATTGTGGCTTGAATACTGGCTTCCAATGCTTGAATAGTTGCTGGTTTATCGGCATAAAGCAATGACTTAACATACCCCCCTTAAAAGTAATCCAGAGAGAAATATATCGTACGACCAATGAACAGAACCACTTTTGGAAATAAAGTTGTCACCAAATTCATTTTGCATTAAATCGATTAAATCCTGTTGCAATGAAATGTCGTGGACGTTCAGCTAATTTAATTTTCGGAAACTAAAATTCTCTTCGGTACCCACATTGCTTTATCTTGTTATTGGTTTTGAATCGACAAAAGTAAAATTAGTGCGAAAACGATTAATAACGAATTACTTGCTCACTATGCCGATTATGATGACCATAAAATGGACGAAGTGCTCTATGAACTTCGTAAGCAGATTTATTTGTTTTAAATTAAATTTCCGCAATTTGGTAGCGTTGTTATGGCGTTAAACGATTCACGATGACCATACTGAACAGAAATGCCGATACAGTTTGACATTCTCAGCTGCCAAACCATAGTTATCGATATCGATGGTTCTCATGCCCCTAAAAAAGCACCCGTTATATATGCATTAATGCACATCCCAGACATTCTTTGATGACTGCAATAGGGATCGAATCCCCTACGTTGCAGCTAATGAGTCAACGGCCTATCTACTGCAGCCGAAGGGCATTAAATTAAAAAGATTACGCTCGAAAGACAACAGCAAAAGAAATTTTTATAGCGAGCGAGATATGGAAACTGGCGTGATTAGATTAGTTTCTGTAATCTGGCATTGTGCTTTGGAGATTTTTGATATTTCTCTTTATTTCTTTAAGTTGTCTGTTCGGCTATTTTTCCCTTTTTATCTACAAATTACCAAATGTGTCGTTTTGAACTTTCATTTAGAAATTTTGTCTGTTTTGCACAAACTTTGTATTAAATTATTTTTGAATTACTTAGCAAATAAAAAACAAAAAATAACTAAACATTGTTTTTAAAACACATGTACTTACTTCTCTTCTGAATGTTATGCGCCATATTGCTTGCTAATTTCATTTAATTTTATTTATCTTTCATTTAGTACCAAAGTGAAGAAAACTGAAAAAGTCTATTTTATAGTCGATTGACATTTCATTGGCAATGCGCTGTTTTGTAATGCCAGCACTCTCAACTTGCCTGTTGATTATTGAACTTTTTATATATGTATGTATGTACATATGTATTTATTTCCATATGTACATATGTACATACGAATACATAAACGAAAATAAATAAAAACTTAAAACATCTATTATCTTCTGTTATACAAATGCCAAAAAATATATATATATTTGTTAGAAGTTTTTTTCCCCTTTTCAACTTAAAAGATTTATTTCTGTTTAAATTTAGCTGGGCTATTATATCTTCAGGTTTAAATTAGTACGTATGTACGTACATATTTACGTAGTTAACAGGTTATCTCCGTATAACCTGAAGTGTTCTTGAATTTTTTTTCATGCGATTTCCTAAAATTAAGTAAGTTAATAAATATAAAATAAATAATTCTAAAACAACAACATGTTCTAAAACAACATGTCAATATTTCGCCTTGTTTCTAATAACGTGCCCGCATCTGTGAGCGGTGATGTTAACCGTACGGTTAACGCGAATGCAAATAAAGTGGAATACCCACAACGGACACTTCTCATTAGCGGACACCCCCTTTAGACGGAGACTGTTGGCAGGTCCCGGCAGAGCTAAATAAGAAAAACATTGCAATCACTCCTCCTTCACCGAACTCTTTCATGAGCTCACGCGGACACACCGTTGAAAAAATTTCTCTTGGACGAACATTTCATTTGTTTTTGTTCGATTTTTCCATGTCATAATTTACAAATAAGCTTGTCAAGACTCATTTAATTTGCTCGAAATTGATATTAATGACTATACAACTACCTTCCTGTTGATACCAAGAGTGCGGATGTCGTGTGTAGTGGCATAGTAAATATGTATGTACATAAAGGGTGGTTAAATTTCAAGGGCCGATGTTGATTTTGAATAAAACACAAACTATTTAGGAAATTATTGTAATTTTATTTTATTATGATATATTGGTATTACTCAATTATGTATGGAACAAAATATCGGCCAAATGGGCGCCGCGACCACGGCGGCACACCTCCATCCGATGGTCCAAATTTTCGATGACCCTGAGGCATAATGGAGGTTCTATGCCGTTAATGTGCCGAATTATCTCATCCTTTAGCTCTTGAATTGTTGCTGGCTTATCGACGTACATCTTTTCTTTCAAATAACCCCAAAGAAAAAAGTCCAACGGTGTCAAATCACATGATCTTGGCGGCCAATTGACATCGCCATTACGTGAGATAACACGGCCATTGAATTTGTTGCGCAAAAGAGCCATTGTTTCGTTAGCTGTGTGGCAAGTGGCACCGTCCTGCTGAAACCACATATCGTCCACATCCATATCTTCCAATTCGGGCCATAAAAAGTTCGTTATCATCTCACGATAGCGAACACCATTCACAGTAACTGCCTGACCGGCCTCATTTTGGAAAAAATACGGCCCGATGATGCCGCCAGCCCATAAACCGCACCAAACAGTCACTCTTTGTGGGTGCATTGGTTTTTCGACAATCACTCTTGGATTCTCATTCGCCCAAATGCGGCAATTCTGTTTATTGACGAATCCACTGAGGTGAAAATGTGCCTCATCACTGAAGATGATTTTCTTCGAAAATTGATCATCCACTGTTGCCGTGGTCGCGGCGCCCATTTGGCCGATATTTTGTTCGATACATAATTGAGTAATACCAATATATCATAATAAAATAAAATTACAATAATTTCCAAAATAGTTTGTGTTTTATTCAAAATCAACATCGGCCCTTGAAATTTAACCACCCTTTACATACATATATACGTGTTCTACTGAACTGGTGTTGGAGATTAATTGCTCTTTTACCCTTCCTTGCACAACGACAAAAATTTTCATTCATTTGCAATAATTGTAGTTCGATTAAATTCTAAATATTTTTATATTTTCTTTTCATTACAGGTAAATTTTAAAAACACTTAAATATAAATATTGTGCAAATATTTTAATAAAATTGGTGAGCCTTATTTATTTTATTTATTTTTTAAGAGCACTTAGATATCTAAATATGAATGTATTGAGTATAAGTATGTATGTTGGTATATTAAGATGAATTTCTTTTATTTATAATAACGCAGCTAGCATTTAAAATCGTAGAAAACTCTTACGCCATCGGAGCAGCGATTAAAATCATCGTTCGCGATGTCGTATTGCGTTCGTGCTCGTCTGAAACTTTGCCATGACTGTGTCGACGCAAATATTTATTGCTCAAATAGCGTAGGTACTTCAAAAAAACTTTTGTGGAGACGGTATTGAGTATTGAACAGCGGTCTACTGGCAGCAGAATCAACACGTTAACTACTCAGCCAACAGTAAGATAAACACACTTCACTCGTCCAACAATCGTCAAAAAGACTCACAAAAACATCAGTCAAAAACGATTGTGGTGAAAAAAACGATCTTTACATGTTCGTCATAATGTTTAAACTACGATTATGGTGTGAAAAACACTTATACTTAAACGACGACAATTGTGGTATAAACAAAAAAAATATTCGTCGAACAATAATCAAAATAACTAGCAAAAATATAATTTGGAAAAGTCGAAAACGTTTGTTGACTACTAATAATCTTCCAATGTGAGATCAATGGGTCGGTTATGGCTTGCAACCGAACTTCAGTTGCGTTGATAGGCGGCAACCACAAATTTATGGTTGCCAAAAAAATACGAAAAAAAACTCTGAAATTTAGGCAACTGGAGTTAATGCAGTGTATGAGTACATATGCATTACTTGCATTACCATTTTTAGTAACTGGCAACTGAACAGCAGTTCGGATCATCGCTTCTGTAATCGAAATTTTCGCCGCAGTGATATTTTCAGACATCTCGTGATATCTGCACTTTCGGTTCTCCCGATATTTGCACTTTACTCCGAAACGTTTGCTGCTATTGACTTTCCGCACACATTTTTAAATTCACCTTGATTTTTTCATTTCTTTCCGTATGTCATTTGCTGCCACCAAGGGTTTCAGTTCCGAGAAAAGTGTCATCGTTAGGGAGGTATATTTTCAGTCATCTTACTAAAGTGTGTAAACGACGATTCAGTCTTGCACGATTAAAAAAAAGTCATAAAGTGATCGCATTCGTCAAACAATTCTCCAAATTCAAGCTGGGAGTGTATTTCAATTTTAGTCGATGTCTGTTCATCTCAATTCTAAAAATTTGCTAAATACTAAATACTACTTTGTTCCCTACACATTTACAACGGTGTGTCTTTTTATTATGTCAACTATTAATTGTTTTATTATTTTTGTATATTTTATTTTAATTTACTGTCTTATTTCATTTAACTTGTAAACGTCACAAAACAGGTTTCTAATTATTGCAACGCAGTTACCGGACAGTGAAAAACTATAAATAATTCACAGCAGACTGGAAACAGGGTCTTGCATTTGTTACAATATTAGTTATAAAATTAATTAAAAAGTATCTGAAATATGAAGGACATTCAAACAAAATGAATAATAATATTAAGTATTTCTGTGTGTGAAACGAGAGTTGAACGGCTTCGATAAACATGAAGCTCTCTGTCTCGTTCTTATAAATATACTTTGGGTGCACCCATTTTTTGTCTTGAAAAACAATGTTTAAATAAAAAAATTTTAAAATTTTTCTTTTTCGTTTTGGTTTGGCTTTAAATGCGTTTAGGTAACAATATGCGATCTTCAAAGTGATTACGAGTTGCGTAATACAACTTTTTTCTTTGATATTTCAGTAACTTTTTTAAATGTGTTTGGTTTTTTTTCCAGTGTAAACGAAAAAAAAAATATCGGAAAAGTTTCTTATTCGCAAACACTTCCTGAATTCATTACAACCTTTTCTACTGCTAATTATTGCACCCCTTGCAATTCTTATTAACTTTCGTTATGTTATTCTTCACCATTCATCATTTTTATCTTCCTTAATTAATTTCTTCCGAGATTTGTTCTCATCTACATTTGTGTGCTACTTAAGATTTATTGTGTAAAATTTTTGATTCAAATGAGAAACGCTTCTTAATGTTTCCGTTTCAGTTTGGGTTCCTACTTTCAAGTGCCATTTCAGCTTCTAAAGAGTTTCATAACACGAATACTGCGGCACATGGATTACTAACACAAAAACGTGCTATAGAATATATTATGAGAGTGTGTGTGTACGTGTGTGGATTGAAATTACAAGTGCTTTGTGAAGTTTACAATACAAATTATTTTAGTTTTAACTCTTTGCACTTTGTATATAACTATTTATATACCTATTTAATTATTTATTTATTTATTTTTTCACTATGAAATAGAATATACAAACAAAATAATTAGTCAGTAATAAACACTTTTCAAAAAGGGAATGAAATCATTTCTATGCGAGTAGAGTCAGTTTTTAGAAGTAAAAAAATTTATTGCCAAGAACTGAAGGGCAGCCACGAATAACGTTGTAAGTGACAAACCATAATTTTTCAGGAGAGCAAAAGACTCCTTTAGTTTTTTTTAAACGTTTCATATCCCCATATAAACATGTACATATGTAGTATATGTATGTATGTGTGTAAATACATGTTTTTTTTTTTTGATATAAATAATAAAAATTTCATAATAAACGCGAGTTTAGCATTTCAATATGTTACAAGTATAAAAACGTTACAAACACAGTATTTAAAACGAATTAAAATTAGCGATATGAACACTACGTTAACAATACCCCACCTCTTCTCTGTCAATGTTCTACTGCACTCGTTGTGCTTACTGTGGTTAACGGTGTATTTGCTTCATTATGATGTTTTGGATTGATGTGGAAAATATCGAGCCTTTGGTGCAATACCGTAGTAATTCAAAAAATCGTGAACTGAGAAAAATTCATTTGAATTTTTGAGCCATCTTTTTGATAGTATTTTCGTTTACTAAAGATATTTTTTTACAAGTTCTTAAATAAAGAGGCATGTTTTGTAATGTTTTCTGTTTGTAAATTTCATTATTGCAAATAAATATTGTTGGAAATAGCTGGAGGCAATAAAGACATTTGTAGCTGTAGAATCTGAACAGTTAGAGATAGAACCATAATCTTTTTTCCTTTAGATATATATTTCCCCAAAGATCATTTCTGCATACCCAGCTCAAAAAATTCAAATTTTGAGTTACTACAGTATTGCACCAAACGCTCGATATGTTAAAAAGAGCACGTATGTGCGCAGCAGAAAATTGACATCACTTACAGGATATCATTTTTCAAAGCTAATTGCAAAAAATTCCCCAATAATATACTGTATTTTTAAAAAGAAAAAATTATAACAATGGCATAAATAAAAAAGTTATAAACCATTTAAACCATATAGCTCATTCTGCGCCACCCTGTAGTTCCAAAAAATTTATATTACCTAAAATGTATGTTAACAAGTAATATAATATAGTCATGGGTATCTAGACTTGAGGATTGAAATCTAAGTGCAAATGCAAAATATTATTTGAAACTAAAGTTCCATTAAAAGCTGCATCAATTTGTGAATAGTTAAAAAGAAATCTACACTATTTATTTCATAGGTTCCGTTAATTTTGCGACACCCTTTGATTGTATGTATGTAAAATGATTAGGTGACATTAGTACATTTTTCTTAAACATTCGGATTGCTTAACAGCAACAAGTTTAAATTATGCCCAACTTCAGCAAACATTCAGTACACGAAACTGGCATAAATTATAAAGTTTCATAAAACTGTACACAATTATTTTCGCAAAGTTTTCCTTTGGAATTTTCAGTTTTCAAATGAAAAATACTACAATTTTTCCAAGTTCTGAAATGAACGTAATGCTTTGCACTTTACTGTGAATTGTGTCATTTGCATTTAATTAAATTATAGACATGCAACTTTCCAAAGCGATTTCTCCACAGAACTGGAATATTTTTAGCAGAAATTACAAAGAAACAGTGCAGGAGTTGGAGTTGAGTTTAAAAATGTGTTCAGCTTATTTCTACTGGGTAATGGAAATACTTCTGCAATATTATTCTATGGGTGTGCTCGTATGTCTGGCGATGGCGCAGGACACTCTACAACGTAAAATTGACGAAGACTTCCGCAAGAATTTTTGAGTCTCATTGGCTTATTGGATGTTCCAAACCAAAAAAATTTCTTGCTGTATATAAACCAACAGCACATTGTTTAATATGTTCACGTAAACATGCGGATTTGTTCATATTGTTAGGCATTAGGAAACAATAAGAGTCCACATTATAAGAAAATTATGCGAGATTTGCTTGGAAAATATTAAAAAAAAATCGGTAAATATTAATTAAATATTTTTTTCTTTTTGTTTACTCAATGCTAATTTTAGTTGTAAAAATGTCACTAAAATTACAATTTTTTACAATCGCATTTGGGTGTTTTTCCGGAACAACTTGGAACCGTAAGCGACGAGCATGGTGAACGATTCCGCCAACAACTTAAAACCATGGAGCAACGTTATCAGGCGATTTCAAATCACGAGATTATTAAAACGTTTGTGTGCAGAACACCATTTCCGTGATTTCAAATCACTTTGACAAAAAGTGATTTGCAGAACAGGCCTGATTGTACTGGAAACGGGAAAGAGCAAGGATACTAGGAGAAATTACAACTTTGCTTTTACACATTCTTTGTTTTATAGCAGTATAGTTGTGCCTCTGATGTCAAGGGGACGTATTAACATTTTTTGAAGCTTTGTTTTAGTAGCCATTTTTAGTAAATATTTCACTTCGCCGATGCTACGCAATACCGACAAAGAAGGGGGTTCAGATGTGCCTGTGAATTGGTTATAGCTGAAGCTGTTACTGTTCAGTGACCAGTGACTATGCCTTCGCCACTGAAATCTTACGACAACAATGCACACAAAGACACACTAATGCGCATCAAAATATTTTTATGACTTAATCCAAAACTTGCAATTAAAAAGGCATTAAGGTGTAAATAAGCTGCATAGGGTGCTGATGGCGAGTAGATAGCGTGTTGGTTCAATTCCCAGCACGGTAAATTAAAAACAATTTTTTTTCGAGTTTTCTATGCTACAGCATTCTCCTTCGTCCGTATTAATGCAATAAAGAGTCAGCGGAGTAAAATAATAAATAAAATGACTCCCATTAGCAGGTAAAAACTTTGCATTAACACGCAACAGCAGAGTTGTGCAATACTAAAGGCTCAGTTAGCCAACTGTAAAGGCTCATTTAGCCAAGCGCAACGTTGATGTAGTTCCATCAAACCATGATGTTTGATGTATGAAAAACCATGGAAAAACAATAGAAAATGATTAAAACCATCAAAAATTATGACTGTGAAGATAAATTTTAAAATATATCACCCTAGACACAAACCTTACCACTTAACAGAGCGATAACAGAGCTCTGTTATGAACTCTTAAATTTGTTTGGGGTTCTCAAAAGTAGAAGTTTTAAGAAAGGAACCAACGTGGGCGACCAGACTAAAATAGGATTTGTGTAGGAGGATCTCCTCTATATTCCTGCATTAACGGAATTTTTAACAGAGCGAGTTTAAGGTAGTTTTAAACAATTTTACGCACTTGAAATTTTCAAAAATGTTGATTCTCTGAGGGATGACCAAATTTTGTCTGGAAAAAGGCAACGTGGGTGACCAGACTAAAATAAGATTATTTAGAGGGATGTCCACTATATTTCCACATTAACGGAATCTTTAACAGAGCGAGTTTAAGGTAGTTTTTCACAATTTTCCGCACTTGAAATTTTGAAAAATGTTGATTCTCTGAGGGCTGACGAAATTTTTTTCTGGAAAAAGGAAACGTGGGCGACCACTCTAAAACGGGATTTATGCTTGATGCAACTACGTCAACATTATGGTTGGCTAACGGGGGTTTAAGCTCTAGCTTCCTACCATTTTCACCACGTGCCCACACCATACCACTCTCTATACAGTACAATGCATTCCATAGGTAGGGGATTTTCTCTGTTCGGAGATAAAAAAATGGCTTAAGATGATTCTCCGCGAAAAATCTGAATCCAATATTTAACAAAAAATATAGTTAAATAATGAAAAAAAGTTTGTCAAAGACTTTACTAAACGATTGAAGTTTGAATCTTGAAGTTGAAATCTTGGAACACACTTTATAAATATAATGTTATATACATGTTATTTATTAATGTAATATTTAATAAACCTACACTTTATTATTATTCTTTTTATTCGAAATGAGTTTTACCTGGCAAGCAGTTCGCAGCACGATATAATTTATTACGGGTTAGTTCAACATGCAACTGAAATGAGTACAGAAGGCGTTTTATAAGCAGAAATATTTTTTCTCTTCCCTACAAACCTTCTTACCGGCAAGTTCCATTTTTTCTTTATTTTCATTTGCAAAGAAATATACACAGATACATACATACATACATACTCGTATGTATAAGGCAACTTTCTGAAACAACTTTATGGAAAAAAATGTAAATTTTCTTCTCTTTATCAATGTGTTTGAAAGTAATTAAAAAAATTTCCAAATATTTAAATTTAAAAAAGAAAAAGAGAAAAGCAGAAAAGCATAACAACTATAATGTTTGACCTTGTAATAATTTTTCTCATCCAATCGTTCAACAATATTGTTGTTATACTTTTATTTTCAGAGACCTATTAATTATAAAAGCAAATCAAATCTACACCGGCTGATGAAAGTCGAGTATTCGAATGATGTTCTGGAGTACGAGTACATTTTCAAGTGTGTGTTAATTTATTGATTTCATTAAATGCCAACAAAAATGATTCCATTAATTTAAATAAGAATACAAAAATACACAATTCACGAGGCATACCCCAGAATTATTTTCTCTATTGTAGAAACGAAAAGAAAACAATTTTTTAATCTTATCGCTCAACATGAAGCTGGTAGTTTAATTGCATGAAATATTTTATTTAGTTTTGAAAAAAAAAAAATGAATTAAAGTAGCGAATGTTGTTAATCATATCGTACAGTTACCGTGTGATAACCCCCCATACGGTGTTTTTATTGTTGCTTTCGGCTGAGAAATATCAAACACTAGCAGAGTGTAGGAAAAGAAAAATTGCAAAACATTCTTGAAATTCACTTTGTGCTTGAATTTCCTCAATGCACTTTTATAATAACAACTTTTGACAGTTCCCATTACAAAACAAGCTGACACGCTTACAGGCGAACCTGATAAAATATACAGTTTTCTACGTTTTTACTTATCAGCTGTTATTTGCTAAAGATAAAGATGGTTAAGTAAGTTTTGAAAATATTAAACACCAGTCTTCGCAGTCCAATTATTGTATTTTAGCCTAACATATCGTCTTAAGCTTTAACAGCTGATGTAAAAATAAAATAATTAGTGTTTTTATAAAAAAAAACTAATAATAATATTATGAATGTTCGCCGACAAAATTTCTATTAATATTTCCTATTGCAAAAATTATAATGAAAACTCTGCAAGCACAATATAGAGAACGTCCCAAAATGGCGGGCCTCTTAAATATGTGCTCTACAGCAGTTGCTGCATGTCATATTCAGTCTAAACCAAGGCGAATTCATTCAAGTTGAACTCGTCCTTACACCAACAGTATTTTTTGTTTACAAATACAACAATTTTATTCAAGTTGTCAAAAATGTTTTCGTATTAACATGCTTCGAGTTGAATACAACTTCGACAACTGAAAAGAAATCAGCTGATGAGTTTTTTTTTTTTTTTTTTTTTTTTTTTTTTTTTTTTTTTATACCTAGGACCAGCACTCAGGAGATGACTCCTACACATGCGAATCATTGTGCTGGAACTAGAGGAAAGGGATAGCAGGAGAAACGACAGGAGGTGAAGCTTAATTAATTATTTTGCAGCTCTGCTTTCGCACGTTCTTTAGTTTTTTTTTTTTTTTATACTCGTAGCAGTGCTGAAGAGCTTCGGTTTAGTAGCCATTTTTATTATTATTTTACTTCGCCGGTGGTACACAATACCGACGAAGGAGGGCGTTCTGATGTGATTGTGGATTGCTATCAGCTGAAGACGGTATTGTTCAGTGACCAGTGACTATGCCTTCGCCACTGAAACCTTCCGACAACAACTGACACACAAAGACACACTAATGCAACATCAGAAAAATGCGATTTGTTTATTTTTATTTTAAAATTTTTGGTCTGAAACTGGGGTTGAACCCAGGTCTGTTTTTGGATTCGTAGTCAACGTGCAGACTACCATCCATCGTGCCATCGCCACCCTTGGTCTAAACTTAGTAGAAATGATAACGGAAATGATCAAGTCGAATTCATACCAGGTGGCTGCATTAGCTAAAATTCTCATCAGCTGATTTCTGTTTAATTGTCAAAAGTTGCATTACAGGCATTTAAGGCCAGTTATGTTAATTGTACGGTAATTACCGTATTGCATGGTGATTTAGACCTTTTAAAAAGTTTTACTGCCGTATTCATAAAAAAATATTTATTTATAAAATATTTAATAAACAAACTTCCATAAAAAATTCAATCCATATACCTTCTATAAATACAAAAATGTTTTAAAAATACAGCAGTTAATTTTAAGTGTTAAACCCCAAAAGTTGTTTTTTCATAATGTCTCTACACATGATATACATATTTCTCATAAAAAGCACGGTTTCATTACAACTATGCAAAATAACGCCAGTTAAATTCTAAACATTTCAATAATAAATGGTTAAATGACATACTTACATATTTTGCTAATCTGAAATATTACAAAAATGCATAGATTTTACTGAAAGTAAAAATTTTAAATACTTAATTTTGTTATCGCTACATACATACTTGTTTCTTTAAGTTTTTGTTGTTTCTTAAATAAATGTATTTAATTACATAACGGTTTAAATTTGTTTTAATAAGAAAATATTCAAATTTTTGTACACGACTTTGCGTACGGTAATTTTATCTAAAAACGGTAATTTTTTTTACGGATGTGCGGAAATCCTATTAAAAAAGTTAACATCCAACACTTTATATATAGTGTGTATATTTTTTTTTTGTACAAAGAACATGATCAATCATGCCCTCGTATCAAATAAATAGTATAACAAAATTGTGTACAATAGATTTAGACTTGGCCTAGGCACTTATGAGTTTTATTTTTATAATTCAATTAAACTTTGTAAAAACATTAATTTCACTATGATTTTAATCAACAATACAATCATGTCTCTGTGTATTTCCACAGAGAGTTTTAATTTGTCTATAGAAGAGCACATTGCTTAGCTGCTACATTTAAGCGCAAGATAAACATCTTCAAGTTCATTTCATTACGATATTTAAATTCAAGTACAATACATAACTTCTCTTTCTTTTGTATATTCTATTTAACTATTTTATTTACATATATTTTGTGTTATTAGTTACTTCTATTTGTTCTATTATTACTATTTAAAATGCCAGTCTGAGTTGAAAATATATTTACAAAAATTATTTTATGCACTTTTATTCATTCTTATGTAAGAAATGCAATGGGAATTAAATAGTATTTATACGATCATTTTAAATAGCGAAATGCAAATTGTACTTGTAAATAATAAAGATAATATACAGTTTTGCAACAAGTGTTTTTTTTTTTTTTAAATTAATAGCAATAATAGCAACTTGAAGAAAGTGTAAAGAAATAAATTGATTAATAATAAGATGAAGATAAAAGCTCCAGACAAAACTTTTTCATTATTAGTCTGGCTGGATATTCGTTTGTGCGAAAATCATGTGATATACAGCCACTGGGAACTAATTAGAAACGGCTTAAAATTAAATTAAATGATTTACAATTTTATTTTGTTCTCGTTTGTGTAAATGCATTGAATTATTATTAAAAAAAAAGGCACAAAAAAACTCAAGTTATTCTGAATATTTTTTTGGAAGATGCTTTCGCTGCATCACTATTTCACAGCGATTGGGAGTGTTTCGCCATCGCTCTACTGATACGAGTTTTGCCTTCCATGCTATATTCACCTTCTCAATTTGCAAGTTCGGATATCAGCGGATAATTTTGTTTGATTTACTTCCGAAATTCGCTTTCTCTCGTCTTCGAAACTAGAGGAAAGGGTTAGTTAAAGAAATTACAGAAAGTGAAGCTACACTATCTTACAACTCTGCTTTTGCACGTTCCTTGTTTTTACAGCAATGTTGAAGCACGTCTCATGTCAAAGATATGTATTTTTGAAGCTTCGTTCTTAGTAGCATTTTTAGTAATTATTTTACTTCGCCGGTGCTATATATGTAATAACGACGCAGGAGAGCGCCCTGATATTATTGTCGATTGCTATCAGCTGAGACCGGTACTGTTCAGTGACAGTTGACTATGCTTTCGCCACTGACACCTTCCGACAACAAGTGACACAAAGGCAAACTAATGCACATCAGAAAAAATGACAGGTTTTTTTTTACGATTTAGTCTGAAATAAAAATAAAAAGTAAAGCCTTGGACAAGTGCAGTTTACAATTAAAATTCTTATTTTTTATTTATTTATTTTTTTATAAAATAGCCGTAAAATCCATAAGGCCTAAATTGCCAGCTCTACAATTTCAATATATTAACATAATTCCAATCTATTTAATCTTAATGCTAATCCTAATCCCTGTCCATTGCAGTGACGATAAAACAACGAAACGCATTCCACGTTGCGACGATGCTCAAGACAGTTAATAGAGTTGACTGTTCCGTAAGGACTTTTATAAAGCGTGCAGTTTTTCAAGCGGTAAAGTTTTTAAACGCATAAAAATCGTCGACGAATTAATGCGTGTTATGTACTGCCACCTTAAGGCAGCTCAGCTAAGTTACGACAGAATAATAAACATAGTGGAATACATTTGGTTTTTTATTAATTTAGGACGTTTTGTCTCTGAAAACCAACAACAATCTTTTCACACTTTTGTAAAATATTATAATATTATGACAAGGTATGTAAACCTTGGGAATTTCTTAAACGTTTTTTGCCGTTTTTCGTATCATAATTGTTTGTGAAAAATCGTTTATTTTTCTCAGAGAGAATGCCGATTAGATTACATAACAATATAATCACACACAAGTGAAAGGAAAGATTAGCTAGATTTTTGTATGACGAAATCATGTAACTGCTACCTGTGCTGTTATTATTGCCGGAACTGTATTTATACCACTTTCAGATTGTTTTTTAATGCGAAACAAAATTTAAACTTTTAGTGTGTTTCTTTTTTCGAACAACTCAATTATGTACATGCTGCTGATGACTTCTGCTAAACAATTGTTTTATACGAATAGATAAAAAAAAACTACTTGTACTCGTATAATAAAACATCACAACGGAGTAAATAACAATAAAACATTTAAAAGTACAAATCAAATTATTGTAAAACAATTGTAAGATTTATCATGCGTTAAAAATATTCGATACATTTTCTATTATGTTATTGGTTATAATGATGATAATGATGATGATAATAATGATAATCATAATGATGACAACGACACCAAACATAGTGATGAGCATGATGTAGTTTACCGAATGACTGTATCAACAAATTTTTACAAAGTAATGCATTGGTAACAAAAAGAAAGCATTAAATTAAAAGAAACTTGCAACAAACTTATTTGAGTTCAAATCTGGCATATTAATAAAAAAAATTTAAATTAAATAAATTCGTGTACAGTATAAAAATGAATGACTGGTAGATATTTTGTTGTAATCTTCATGACTTTAGTCTATTCCAGTACCGATTTTTATTACTTTCCTGGATTATTTCTTTCTGAATTCGCCAAATTCCTTTATTATAACATCCCTAGAAAACTCTCTGATCTAGAAAAAACTCTGCTCTAACGAGTTCAAGATAAATTCATGGGTACCACAAGGATCCATTCTTTCTCCTACCCTAGTTCTTATCTTTCTCAATGACCTTCTATGTCAAACATCCAACCTTATCCACTCTTTTGCAGATGACAGCGGCATTTGTCACTCATGTGCATTTAGTCGTAGGCCGACATCGATTATGATCGCGGCGCTGAACCAAAATATAAATAATTCATTAAATATTGACCTTATGAAAATATCGCAATAGGGTCTCGCGAATAGGGTAAATTTTAATGCTCAAAAGACTCAATGCTGCATGTTTACGAACCGACGCATGCCCCATCACGCTGATGCAGCTGTAATTATATATGGTGTGCATATTGAGGAATCAGAAGCTCTTAATGTTCTTGGTATGAAGCATATCTTTCAGGTCTCAGAAGAATCATTTAAGTGCCTCGGTTTTTTAAGACTTCACACCATCTGCCCCCATGTGATCTCCTTACTATTTACCGTTTATGCATTTGCGGTCGATTTGGCAGCGAATCGCACTACGCACTACAGAGAAAACTTATTTTTCGGCCGAACAGCGTATATGTGGAATAACGCCCTTTCCTGTCACCTTTGACGTCGGAAAATTCAAATCAAAAGTCCATAAACACTACTCGCTCTGAAAATTTAAAAATAAACATATTAAAAAGCAAAAATATAAAAAAAAATTATCAGGAGGACTTCTAGAAGTATCTAAATGAATTAGTAGACGTTTTTCATATGTAAAAATAATTTTGAAACTTGGTTCACAAATCGCGAAGTTAATTGATAATCAATTAACATCATTTTCACACCTGTATAATTTCAGAAGTCGTGATTTTTTATTTCTTTCTTGTTTTTATTAAGTTATAAAAATGTAATTTAATGTAAAGAACAATTTGCAAGCAATTTTTATTTTTATATCGGCTCCAATAAATAGTACCCACCTTTCGACTCAGATTTCCTCTATTATTATTATTATTATTATAAGACAACAATACACAATAATAAAAAAACTCTTATTGGTTTATGAAGTTTTAAAATTATTATTATTTTTTTATTTGTTTTTTGAAGGTTGAAGTACACCAATAATGTTATTGAAACTATTGTAAAATATTAAGACAATATAACTTAATAGTACATCGTTTGAATCCCCCAAATACTTATTATTGTACGAAAATCAAAAACCTTTTATTATACACATGACACACGTTACGTATGATTTATCGTACGATTTGTAGTAACGCGTATACTCAGTATTACATACAAGTCATTAGAATAACTATTTACTTTTAGGATAGAGTATTGCGTCAATTTATTGTCTAAAATTAGCGAATTCTTTTTTTTTTTTTTTTTTTCAAAATTATCTAATTATATTTATATTTTTTTTTATTATTAAATCCAAATCAATCTAAAGTTCGTAACGTTTCTAATCAGAAGAAATTATAATCTGTCTCTAATTTTGTTCTTAAATTTTGAGTTTTCTTTAGTTTTGCTATGCTTCAGTTTTACTTTTAACGACCCAATTTTCTTCGCTGTTGCAGAAAACATGCACGATCCCCAGAAAACATAATTTTTGTTTGTAGAATAAGAAGATACAAACAAGTATTAACACAGAATTTCATAGATAAAAATAAAAACATAAAAATTTAATTTGAAAATTGCACACATAAAGACAAAACAGGAGCGCGCGGCTAAATAATTCAGCAACAGGGAAAAATTTATTAAAAATTTTTTGTAAGTTAATAAATCTTGTGGAAATTCCAAACCATGAGTTCGAAAGAAATTTTATTTGCCATTTTCCCCTATCTGTTGCCACACCCCTGTTACGTACGTGAGCATGTGTGTATGTGTACATATCCATACCTACTCACTAAACGTAAATAATTTAGAAACGAAAATATGTATATTTAACGCTTGGTTACATCGTAAATACAAAAAAAAAAAAAGATACAAAAATAATCAAATCCAATTCACAGATACCCAAAGATATAAAAAATTTAAAATGTTTTTAGAAAACAGCGCAAAAAAGATTTACAACTAAAATAAAATGATGGAAGAAGAAAAACTAAAAACTTAATTTGCATATTTTCAATTAACACATGCAATTTTCATCAATTGAACGACAACGACACAAAATAATTTAAAACGAAGATACCGAATTGTGCACACTTTTTTGTTAAACGAAAGTACGAGTACCCGATGATATTTTTCTGATGTAAATGAAAACCATAAAACTCTGTGATTTGCTCTTCAAATATGTATCATAATTTTTCTTTAAACATATATGTACATACATACATACATACATTTGCCTCCCACTGTCTTTGATGACTGGAACCAAGGCGAATTCATACCAGGTGGCTGCATTGGCTAATATTATCATCAGCTGATTTCTGTTCAGTTGTCAAAGTTATGTTCAACTCAAAGCATGTTAATACGTCAACTGTTTTGACAACTTGAAGGATATAAAAATGGTAAAAAAAAGATTATATTTTCATACGATATAGGCCCTATATATTCCAAAAATTATGAATAAATTCCCAGTGGTTTAACGTCCGGTCTGAAAGGGTAAAAGCTTAATGGTTTGCTTGGTAAAATATCCATTCACTTTTGGTTGTCTATAAGAGTTCAGACTTTTTTGTGAAACACTAAAATTAAAGTGGACATGATTTTCTTCTGACCATTTCATTAATGTAGCCAAACAAACGGCATGGAATTGCGCAGCAAAATAATTTGACTTTTTTTGGAATTACAATTCATTACAGGTGTTGCTAGTGATAGGAGCTGAATATTTTTTTTAGATGGCGGCTAGTAGCTAAACGTTAAGTGGCGGCCAACCAGATAAGTTATACAAACAATATTTTGCTCATTTGTTTATTGTTGATTACTGTAATTTTTTCTTTCTTACTTAATTTTATGTTATAAAAATTTATTTTAATATAAAGGTATAAACGTGTGAGTGATTATTAAACTTGGATTATTGGCTTGGAAATATAATCGCCGGCTCGTCTAAAAAGTTTCACCGAATGACTCAGATTTCTAATGTTATTTTATGACAAACCCATAAACATACATAACCCCAAAAGTCTTATTATTTTATGAATGTTTTCTTCGTACCACAACAAAAATTTCATCAAACGATTTTAAAATATTAAGACATTGTGACAAAATGACTAAATAGCACACCTTGTGAATACCCCAAATATATTATACACTTTACGACTTTATAAAAGAATGACATTTACTTATAAACCGACATATAAATTTCTTTCTCTTTTCTAAGCTTTTGAATTTTTATCACGTTTTATCGTTTTATTTTTTAAGTCGAATTATTAATAGATACAAATTTATTTCATAGTTGCATGTATAAGCTTTTCAATTTCCCTGTGAATTTCCGAAATTGTTTGCATAAATTGCTCTCATCAACATCATCATCATTATCGTCATCATGTGTGTTACACAACTAACATTCAACATCTAATCACTGGCTTTTTTTTCATCTTTTTTTTTCTATTCACTTTTTGCAAATCCACTTAAATGTACTCGTTTTAGTTTGTACCCTCTTCAAATCGAACTAAACTCGTACTTGTAAATTCGTATGTAGTTTTATTGCTTAATATGTGATTTTCTTCTTTTTTTTTCACTATGCCATTCATATTTTTAACATTTGCAAACAATTTTGAAATTGCAATGAAAACAGAATAAAGTGAAAAATTTGTTACATACAGACAATTGAAGGAACTATTTCTTTTGTTATGTTAACGTTTCTCCATTGCTTAGCATTGCACCCTCGTTGCGGTCGTAACGGGTTCTTAAGTGTCTCACTCAAAATTAAAATCAATCCATCCGTACTTAAATCAATCCCAAGCGGTGTCAAAAGTACGGATTTTCCATAAATCAAGTACAGAATACTTAATTCAAGTATGAATTCTTCAAGCGGAAAATAATGACTTTTATCCATATTTAATAGCGGATACGTACTTGAAATTAGCCGAATGCAAGTCTCTAAAGCGCTTTATTCAAGAATTTCCAAGTTGATGTAATTGCTACGATATCGGACCAAGTCTAAAATGTGCTTGATTCAAGGATTTCTAATTTGTGTATTGGATTAAAATACGTTATTTAATTTTTGAAATAAACAAACCATACTTGTGTATGGTTAAGCTAATTTATACCCGCTTGACCTGAAATTCGCTATTAAATGAATGTGCGCTAAAGCGAAGAATTCTCGATATAAAAATATTCGCTAAATTGTCGGAAATGTTTAAAAATACGAACGTTAGCAAAAATCAACTATTGGCGATGATTTCTCGGAAATAAACATTCGCTAAATTGTTGAACATTTTTTAAACGCAAATGGTACGTAAAGAACAAATATTAACAAAATTAAAAATAAATCCAAAACAGCAATGTTGACATTGAAATTGAAAAACTATTAGAAGACGTTCAAAAGAAAGAGCAAACAATGTTTTAAAATGTTGAAAGTATGCAATAATTTAAAATTACAAACAAGGCGAATTCATATCAGGTGAACTTATCAGCCCAGCTGGCAACACTTTAAAATTGTTAGATGTCAAAATTGTATGACAGCGTACAATGATTTTTGTGGTTGTTGTACTAGTAAGTTTACCTGGTACAAATTTGCCTTGTTTACAACAATGCTTTTGCCTTTTCTGAACATTTGGGTATTTTTCATTCCTTTACATACATGTAGCAATTTCGGAACCACGAAATCTGTAAAAAACATAGAAAGTTTTTTTTTTATATGAAATTTCAAATCTATAACGATGCTGTTATTACATGTGAATTGTAACAATCAAGTGTTAAACATTGTACTAAACAGATCTAGTTTCTGTAGCTGCATGTTGAACATCATAACCTGGCCATCATCACCAACAGCCGCCATCGTCATCATCAACATCATTTGCAAGTGCATTTTTCCTTAATTATTTGTTTTGCTGCACTCGCTTAATTTGCAATTTAGAGAGAATTTAATAAAAACCTTATTCCAATTTAATGGTTCATTCACTGTGTTGCAATTTACAGCACGTTGCATGCAGCCGTTAGAAGCAAAGATATTTAAATTGTTTTACATAACAAATGCTGTTTTCTTCGCAGTTCGTTTAAAGGTAATAAAAAGGGGGTGATGATGACAATTATTGCCAATTTTCTAATAAATATTTTCAATGTCACTCTCATATACGAGGTCTGTTCAAAACATAAGGTGACTTTATATTTTTATGAGAAAATATTTATTCATCAATATTGTCAATTATATTGTCCCCTTCAAAGTAATTCCCCTTAGATACAATGCACTTGTGCCAAGGCTTTTTCCAATCCTCAAAGCACTGCTCATAAGCCCTTTTTGGTATAGCCTTGAGCTCCTCTAGAGATGCAGTTATTATTTCATCAGTCGTTGCAAATCTCCGGCCTTTCATAGGTCTTCTAAGTTTTGGGAACAGGAAAAAATCACAGGGGGCCAAGTTCGGTGAATATGATGGCTGAGGCATGACTGTCGTGCTGCTTTTGGGTAAACAAATTTTCAACTATCTGATCAAAATTAAGGAGTTTTGGAACAAATTTCGCTGATACACGTCTCATGCCGAAAACATCCGACACAAGCCGACTGATATGGCAACATCCTCAGCAACCGTAAGGTAATTTGACGATTTCAAAAACAATTTTCTTCACAGGTTCGACGTTATCTTCTGTTTTTGATGTGGTGGGGCGTCCTGAGCGAGGTTCGTCGTCGTCATCTTAGAAGAGTTTGTGCTATAACTGGCACTTATAAACATTTTTTTTACTTAGAACAGACTCACCGTACGCCACTGTGAACATTTCAAGTGTTTTAGAGCACTTGATGCATTGTTCGTACAAAATTAGATGCAAAGTCTTGCTCCACTTTTTATAATGATAGAACATCGCCGTGAAAAACCAAAACATGTCTAACCCTGTTATCTGTCAAAAATAAACTAAGTATGCTTCGTTTTTTTTATTTATTTTTTATCTGGGACCAGCACTTAGGAGACAACCTCTACACATGCGATGCATTGTGCTGGAAATAGCAAATGGAAAGGGGTAGTTAGAGAAATGCCAGGAGGTAAAGCTTCACTATCATACGACTTTGCTTTTTGCACGTTCTTTCTTTATAGCACCTCTGATGTCAAGAAGACATCGTTTTTTGGTAGCCATTTTTAGTAATTATTTTACTTCGCCGGTGCTACACAATACCGGCAAAGGAGGGTATTCTAATGTGTCTGTGGGTTGCTTTCAGCCGAAGCCGATACTGTTCAGTGACCATTGACTATGTCTTTGCCACTGAAACCTTCCGACAACAACTGGCACAAAGACACACTAATGCACATCAGAAGAAATGCGAAATGTTTCTTTTTTATTATTTAGTCTGAAACTGGGGTCTTTTTTGGTTTTGTAGTCAACGTGCAGACTACTTTACCCATCGCCACCCTGCACTTGAAACTGTGCACATATGTTCGCAAAATGTGCAGCAACACAACAAAAACGTCAAATCGATAATCGAATGTATGTATGTTGCGCGCGAAATTCTAAAACTCATCTTAAATTTTGTACCCACCTCGTACATGTTTATATATTAATATACGAGTATACTACATATAAACAACATTACTTATACAATACATAATTACTTGTACATATGCATATTTATTTATTAATTTTACAAATAATGTTTATTTTCATTAATTTATGCTTATTTCTTGTCTCCTTTTAGGTAAATATTGAACTGAAATATGAAGTCAAGAAAAAGCAGTCAAGTTACTCGTAGATATAAAAATTTTTTGCGTAAGTTAAAATTTTCGTTTAATTTTTAAAGTAAAATTCCATAAAAATTGGAACCACTGCTGAAACGTTAAAAAATTTACTGGCAATACCAGCGAGCTTTGCAAATTATCCCCCCTGTTCTGTAAACCGAATCGATTTAAAAACGAGTGATTTTTCAAAACCGAATAAATGCTAATTTGGTGTTCTAAAAATCACACGAACTTACTTTCGAATATGACGTTTTAAACGTCAATACGTCAAAACGTCAATAAAGCTACTGAAAATTTATTCAAAATAATGTTTATGCTTATTTAAAAGGGATTTTTAATGATATATATAACGAGGGTGCCGATGGCACGATGGATCGTAGTCTGCACGTTGACTACAAATCCAAAAACAGCTCTGGGTTCAACCCCAGTTTCAGACTAAAAAATTTTAGTCTTGTCTTTTATTTATTTTAGTGTGTCTTTGTGTGCCAGTTGTTGGCGGAAGGTTTCAGTGGCGAATGCATAGTCATTGGTCACTGAAGAATACCGGCTTCAGCTGATAGCAATCCTCAATCACATCAGAACGCCCTCCTTCGTCGGTATTGTGTAGCACCGGCGAAGTAAAATAATAATAAAAATGGCTACTGAACCGAAGCTTCAGCGCTGCTACGAGTATAAACAAAGAACGTGCAAAAGCAGAGCTGCAAAATAGTTAATTAAGCTTCACCTCGTTTCGTTTCTCCTATATTCCCTTATGCTTCGGGTGTGTAGGAGTCATCTCCTGAGTGCTGGTCCCAGATAAAAAAAAAATATCTAATGTATTTAGTGAAAATGTGCTTTTATTCACCCATCTACTTTATCTGCTGCATACTTTAACAAGAACATGGATAAATATTGGAGTGTTTTTTACATTGATTATTTTGTATTAAAATCTATTAGAGAGTATATAATTTGACTTAATTTAATAAAAGAAAAACTTTAAGTAATGTTTAGGGAATATTTAAGTTTTTTTTTCATTAATTTTGTAAAAATCATTCAAATACCAGGAATTGAATTCATTTAAATTAAATTTTTAAACTATTTGAATAAAAATTGCTTTTCGTGAAAAACTTAAAAACTAATTCGTTTCAAAGTGAAATTTTCATACGTGCTTCAATTTCATGGAATGAAATAAAATGAATGTAAATTTTTTTTTAAAGAAGAAAATATAAATATAAATAAAAACAAAAATAAAAATACGAATAAAAAATGTGCACATAAAGCACATAAAGACATATCGTCTCTTTTTGAACGATGAACCATACGACTCAGTAGTGCGATTCAGTAACTTTTATTACGATAATCGTAATAATGCGAACAGAGCATAAAAATGGGTTAATGTCACCATTGTTGGTAGATTTCTTAATTGACTGATTGTGTGTGTTACTCCTCTAAGAAAATAAAAATTATATTAATCTGTTTTTAAAAATTTCCTCATAATTTCTGTGTTGATGATTGTGGAAATACGAAGTACGAAATTACGAAAAACAATTAAACATTAAGTATTTGGGGGCGTTTGCTGTTATAAATTCCATATTGAGATAATATGAACAAAATAATATGAAAAGTCTTCTTTATATACATTCATATATCACTTGTGTAATCACGATAATTCGCATAATACGAGATTTGGATGGTTATCTCTAAGTCGATGCATGTGCCTTGTATATGACGCATATTAAATGGCCAATTTCCACACACTTTGTATCTCCAATTGAGCTAAATAAATTTTTTTTCTTGGACCATTGTTCTGGGGATATTCCCTTAGTGAGCAATGCATTTACGGAACTAGATAGAAATTCGGATAGTGTAGATCATAGACAGCTGGTGAAAGTTTTGTGAAGAGAAAGCTTAATTCTTGCACAACTCTGCAGTTACGTATTAATTTTTAAACTAAGAGGAATCATTTGATTTATTATTTTACTTCGTTGAAGTTTTTTTGCTGAAATACCGACGAAGGAGGGTGCTGTAGCACAGAAGAATTAAAAAGGTTTTGACTTGCCCGGACGGGAAATCGAACCCGGCTCCTTCTTGTTGCAGTGATATGGGAGTTAGGTTAGGTTAGCAGGCTGCCAATTCCAAAGAGTAATCAGTTCACTTGCGTCATCCTGGGTGCCGTTGCGTTACTATCTGATCAGTACCAAACCACACTGAGACCCGGATAAATAATTGTATGGCGCAGCAGGGTCCTGCAAAGATGGGAAACCCATCGAAAGTGCCCATTCGTACCATCGATACATATCCGAATATTCTCAGCGTGCTTCTAATCGCGGAATACGAAGAATGTAGCACACAGCACCGATCGTCTAAACTGAAACTGACCCTGCGCTCGTAGCGGCGATGAAAATTCCACCGCCCAGTCCTACGGCAAGGACTGTGGGATTCTCTATCATCTATTTGTTGTGTGCCCAGTCGCCACAGCTCGTATATTTGCCCTCCGCGTCCACATTGTTGAAAGCACCCTCTATATCCAGAAAAACCTCCAGTACTTATTCTCGCGCCTCCATTGATTTTTCTATAAAATCCACAAGAAAGTGCAATGCGGTTTCAACCGATCTGTGGACGCGTGTTGAGAACCTGATATGCAAACACGCTTGATTGTCATTTTGAGGTGAAGATCAATCAGCCTTTTAATTTTTTCCCTTTTCAGAAGAAACGAAGACAGACTAATCGGTCTGAAGTAATTCGCTGTGGTGTGCGAGATTTGTCTCCCTTTGAGAATGAACACTACCAAACATTTTGGAATGTAATAACACTTGTGACAGGCCGCAAAAAATCAACATTAACCACGGTATCACAGTGTCAGCATTACTCTGCCAGTACGTCGGTATTATACAGTCCGGACCTGGTATGGGAGTAATTAGAAATAAATATAGTTTTGGTAATATGTAATAAGACTGCTTTACAGTTATCTCAGCTGGGTTTAGGTATCATTTTAACTAAATCAAAATACAATTCTTATTAATTATTTGATCAATAACAGAATCATTTTTCGGATCGTGCTCATCCACAGGTTTGTAAATCTTTCGAAACTTAAGTCTCAGCAGCGGTGAGGTTTAGAGTTTTATAACATTTCTATATATCTTTAAAGTGCTTCCAAATCTTGAAGGTGTATACATTTTCGGAATTGTAATAGTCTCATTGAAAATCATTAGTGAATAAAATTGCTATGTAAGTTATGTCTATACCTCTGGACACGGTACGACTGCCGCATTGTAGGGGGGGGGGGGGGGTGCCGAGGGATCGATTTAGTGTGATCGTGGCGTTGCTGACGGTTAATTGTCACATCGATCTGTGCGCTAGGAGGTTGAATCTTCCGTACAATGACTTTTGCAGGAGTTGTCGAGATGAGGAGGAGGAGGAGGAGGAGGAGAACGCAGTTGAACACTTGGTGTGTCACTTTCCGGCGTCTGCTTTGGACTGTCTGTTTCTACAGAGCCGAGCTGCGTTATCGGGATGCAGCATGTGGGTGATTGGTTTGGGGGACCAAAGTGGGCCGATTCATTCGAATTGGCAGCCTTCTAACCTGACCTAGCCTGCGTTCATACTTGTGTTATTCGTATAAATGTGTTTTGAGAACCACAAAATCATTTAATGTATTTTCAAATGTCTTGATTAGTATTCTTGTAATAATGTTATTCTTCACTCCGCAGCAAAAAGAAAAGAAAATTGAAATTGAAAGTTTCACATGTTCGATGTCCACGATGTGACCGTTTGTTGTTTTTATTACTTGTTCAAGTGTTCGATGTCATTACAGTTGCCTCTCTTTTCTCATAATTATAAAGCAGTTCAACGACTTTCATTTTTTATTTTATTCCAGATTGCTTTTTTTCAATTTCTATTATGATTATTTTTCTTTTCTACTATTTGCCTATATGAACATTGTATTGTTTATATATGTACATATGTATGTATGTATGTATGTATTTGCACTTGTATTACATACATATATGTATATATTGTCTGTCATCAATCGCTTAGTAATGCGTAACATAGATTTTATGGCTCATATGTACAGACATTTGTATCTGCATACCTCGTTTTGCATTTGTTTGTAGTCATATTTGTATCTAATGCCACAACAATTCATCGCTAGACCCCTTTGATATCGGCAAACAATTGTCTATTAAAAAATGAAAAACAGAAGAAAATAAATAAATAATCAGCGTTGTCAACTTTTACATTTCGCGGCCCACCAAAAACCGAGAAAAAAACGCTTATTTTGTTGGGGGAAAAAAGCGCTAAATTTAAAATATTCAATTTTATTGGAAATTTATAATAAATTTATTTTATAAAAAGGGTCCTCATGAAATCGCTTAACAGCCTAACAAACTGTGCAGTTTTCCTAGAGTTGTTCCGCTCAGCTCTAAACTAGCTCAATTTAACGATTCAGGGAATTAAGCGAAGAGAGCGTTCACTCTTTTTTTTTGATTTTTTTCATCATTTTAGCTCAGTGAAGAGCACTTTCAATGTTTTTACGTTTCAATTTATTTCCTCCTCCTACCAAAACCAACTAAATTTTATAATGGCGCTGCGAAACAATGCCCCAGAAAACAAGGCCCCAAGGTTGGGTTAGGTTAAGTTATGTGAGAGGGCAGTCGACAAAGATTGGTCGACACAAGGAGCACCTTAGCTTCCGTTTTGATACCCTAGCCCCGTAGAAACCAGAGGACGTTACAACTACCCTGTGCCGTTCACGTACTTTACTAAGTTCGTGAAATCCAACCGAGAGCACAGCCTCAAGTTGTCAAAGAAAGGCACCCACCCCAAGGAATCTCAGCTTCGATACAGCCAGACCGTGACACTCACAGAGAAAGTGCACAACAGTTTCGCTCTTCGTATCCTCCTTACAGCCCTTACACCGGGCATTGAACGGAATGCCCATTCTGTCAGTATGCGTGCCGATGAAGCAGATGGCCTGTGCTGAGGGCCGTGAGTCTACTAATGGACAATCAGGAAAAGCTCTAGAGTTTCCGAGTTCTACGTAAATCATACCGCGGCCACAGAGCCCTTGCTATGGCTATGGAAATAATGAAATCTACCGGAAAAAACTTATATGCCAAAACTTATATGAAAGCCGGTCATGTAAAGAAGCTTTATTTAGCGAAGCCAGTGTTTGTTATATCATAGAGAAGAAAATTGTCGAAGGGCGGTCATGCAGATTTCGTGTTTTTGTTTATTTCATTTCACATTTTGCGACCTTATTTCACGTCATTTCAAATAAAGTTTGTTCATTTAAATAATTTCAAAACATCAACTTTAACTTTTTATTTTGTTTATATTTTCCACGAATTTGGTATTCATTTGTCACAGTTGTTTCTTTGATTTAATCAACTGGGCAGCAAAATCAGTTGAGCTGTAAAATCAACTGAGCTACAAATTGTATTATATTTTAATACTATTTATTGTTTAACAGTTGTCATGTTTTGACTGCTCTAACTAGAGTATAAACGGGCAAAGCCCCTCAGTTGAAAGTAAACTACATGTTAGAAACAGTATTTCAATTTTAAACCACATGGTTGAACTACATCCTAAAATCTTACTCTAACTGTTGAAAATTGCGCAACAATTTAAAATAGGGCTTCATTATACAAGTCCAGCATATATGCCCAATTCCGCTATTGGTAATTTTTTAATAATAAAAATAAAAAATGTAATTAAATATTTTGAATATGCTGATTGTAAATAGCAAAAAAATTTTTGAATTAAATTCGAATGCTTATTGGGTATTAATTTGTGTAAAGAGGGGATGACCACTATACATGCGCTGCATTGTGCTGGAACTAGAGGAAAAGATAGTAAAAAAGATGACGAAATGAAAAAAAATTCAGATAAGCATTTAAATAAAAACAAGCCGTGATTTTGTGTATTTCATAGTCAAAAAACTAATTATTTAATTATTTAACTATTGAGCGGAAAAATTAATTATAAAATTAAAAGAATTGATTAAACTTTTAATTGGAAAAATATCTTATTCCAATTGAAGGTGTTAGTTAAAAATTAAACAGGAATATTTTTTCTGTGAATGAATTAATGCAAATGAGGAAAATTGTTTACGACTGATATTGGTTTTGAACCCACAATTTTCCTAACTATACTCTCACAATTGGTATAAATTTTTCTTTCTGTTTGGACTGTAAAGCTCTGCTTTATATACTTATATAGAGAAGATATAGAGACGAAGTAAAATACACACAACACGCACATTAAGAGAACACAAAATGTTTCGTATTTTATTTTTATCGAACCAAATCTCAAAAATACTTCCCAATTTCCTCGAATCGCTTGATCTTGATGATGAGATAAGTTGTTCGTCTAAAAGGGAAAATAAAAGTCGTTTAATGAGCTTCAGGTAGTTTCGAGTTTCATGTTTTTTTTTACATTCAATTGATTGCTAATGTTTGATAGTGTAAGTTATTTTTGTGCAAACAAGTCATTGTAAAATATTTTATTATCAAATACGTCTACACTTTACGTTTGATAATTAACCTGATAGTTACTTTATTGCTAAACCCAATATGTGATTTTAATTACTAACGCACTTTTTGCAGTAAGAGAATATTTCACACTAGCAGATCCGTCAGACGTTGATTATCTATACAGTTCAGTGGTTGGCGCATTGTGGATAATGGAGGGGCGTATCAATGTACGAAACACCATCCCATGTATGTACGGATAAGTGTGACTATTTTTTTTTATAAAATAACGCACACAATGACAAATATTGAAGCTGGACATTGATCGTGTAGCATACGCTTTATGCAATGAAATATATTATCTTCATGAAGTCTGTATTTCATTGTCAGTCAAGAAACAAGAATATGATTGTCAACTATTCTGCAATCACACTATGTTCTTTTGAAATTAAGGTTAATTCCAACTTCTTCTTGCTTCTTTTCTTGGCATTGTGCTCCATGTACGAGTATGTATTTCGTTTAAATTTTTTTTTGTTTTTTTTAATTACAATTAACATTAAAATGTTGCTTTTATTTATTCAACGTGTTTAAATCAATAAATTTATTTTTAATTCTTGTTCTTGTTTTATGTTTTTATTTTGTAATTAGAAAAAGAAAAACTTGATTTTTCTTAATTCTTGGCAATAAGGTTTAACACTTGTCCAACAAATCGATTTCGCAATAAAAAGCGTGAACATTTATTTGCGAAATAAATTAATAGAAAATGAAAAAAAAAAAAACTAAAATATAAAGTAACAAATTATAAGAAAAATTGCGGCCAAGTCATGAGTTTAATTTTAGCACATTCGCTACTTTTTGCCCTCGCAAGGCGTGTGTTAAACGAATGACAATCTCAAACAGTAAAAATACTTCTCCCAGAAACTACTTCTGAGATCATTTACACTGCTGAAGAAAGGCGATAGAAGATTAAAAACGAAAAACAAAAACAAAAAGCGCTGAATATGTACGAGCATGTACAAAAACAGGTTAATTTTTAATAAACAAATATTTGTTAAACGATTTTGTTTAACAATGTTGCTGCTTTCGCTGTTCTTTCGTTTTCTGTTATCAATTAACATTGAAATGTGAATTAAATAAATAATTGTGAAACAGGGGTAAAAAAGGTGCCAATCAAATGCAAGCACTTCAAATACTAAAAGTAAAACAAAAAAAAACAACAACAGCAGAGGTAACATACAGTGAACTGAAGATAATGTCAACTATTAAGCGGCTTTTAGACGACTGTTATACTTGAAATCAATGCTGATCATTGTATTGAATTTGTTCACAATTTCTATTGACTATTATATAGTATATATGTTAAAATTTTTTTATTATTAGAGAGCTGCATGACTGTTAATACACCGAAGCAGCGATTTCCGTCGCTTTTTAAAGGTAGTTCGTTCCGCCTTGCGTCGTTTCCGATTGCCTTCGCCATATACCTACATACCCTTGAATTTCTCTCTCTAATGTTGACCCCACGGTAACATCAGAGCGCCCTCCTTCGTCGCTATTGTGAAGCATCTTCGGCTAAGTAAAATAATTAATAAAATGTCTACCAAATATGTTTCCTTGTTATCAGAGGCGTTGCAACACTCTGCTACAAAAAAAAAACAAGAAACGTGCGAAAGCAGTATTGTAAAAATATTGAAGCCTTCTAACTATCCCTTCATCACCTATAATCTCTATTACTATGATTTTCCTAGAATTTAACACCTAGTAGGAGGCAATCATTGCTTGAGTGTTACTTCTCTTAAAAAATAAAACAAAAAAACTGAAGCCGTAATTACAAGTAAAGAATTTTCCAATTTATATATAAAAATGGGTTGAATCCATTATGCAAGTAATTACAATCACAGTATGCGTGTTAGGAAGTAAGAATTTAGTTCTCAATAAAAATTGCTGTGGTTAAGTCAGTAAACGACTTAGGAAAAGAAAAAAATGAGCGTAAATAAAAAAAAATTCATTCAGTGCACTCGGGAACTGATCGTGAACTAATTAATGCACATACCTTTTCCCTTTATCGAGAAAATCATTATAAAGAGTTTGGGACAAATCCACAAATTTAATTTATTTAATGCTAAAAAAGTAAACCTGTGTGAAGATAAATTTTCAAATTTAAACCCCAGACACAAACCAACTGCATTAACAGAGCTCTGTTAACGTGTTAACAGGCCTCAGTTAAACAAAAAAAATCGAGTTGTACCTCTTTTTTTGGATATCATAAAGAGTCACAACAGCCGTCAAATCCATCAATTTCCATCCGTTTTCCAGAAATTCATCTTCTAGAGAAATTCCAAATTTGAAATTACAGTAAAAATAAATTTTTTTTATGGAAACACCTAATGCACCTAAAAGTCTGGGTTCGACCCCAGCGTAACGTCGATTTATGAAATGCTTACAACTGTCACGTAACCTCGTAATAAAATTCTATTTTCAACAGATCGATGACGTTACATTTAGGTGGTATTTCGCTTAGCCTAGCATTTCCATGGGTTTTCATACATCAAACATCATGTTCGATGCAACTACATCAACGTTACGCTTGGCTAAATGCACCTTAAGTCACAAAAACATCTCGCATTTTTTCTGATGTCTCTGTTACAGTTGTTGTCGGAAGGTTTAAATGGCGAAGGCATAGTCACTGGTCACTACGCCCTGCTTCGTCGGTATTGTGTAGCACCAGCGAAGTAAAATAATTACTAAAAATGGCGACTAAAACAAAGCTTTAAAATTAAATACGTCTGCTTGAAAACAGAGGCGCTGCAATACTGCTATAAAGAAAAAAGTGGAAAAGCAGAGTTCTTTGATAGTGGAGCTTTCCTCTGTCGATTCCTTCAACACCTGTCATCTCTCTCACTATCACAGCACAACGCGTCGCATGTGTAGAGGTCATCCCCTGAGTGCTGGTTCAAGATAATCCACGTGCAGACTACTTCAGCCATCGTCACCTTTACAAAAGGGTGAATATTGCCGCATCCGTAACTTTTCCAAAATTAAAATGAATACTCGTTATCTCATGAAGAAGAATTACGTGTTTTATTTAAACAAACTGTTTCATTTTAGTTTAATAACAAATAGTATTATTGCATAGCTGCCAGAACATTTTATATATGCACCTTTTATCAAAGTGGAATTTTTGTGGGATAAAAAATATTCGTCTTATGAACGCAATAAATTTTAATTAAAAATGTGTTGTTAATTCGCACTTCAAAAAAGACATCGAACTTGAAAGACACAATTTATTTACTGAAACAACGTCACAATTCAACAAATGCATTGTATTAGTAAATAATACAAATACGAGTTAGTCATATCGCTTTATTTTGGTGTAAAAAATGCATATAAATGGTTTTTAAACTCACCTCGTCATCATTTTATTTCTCCATTTAGATCTTTCATGTCGTTATATAATTTCAAAAGAGCCTTAAGCTACAAAAAATTTCAAATTTACTTTTTAATTTATAATCAAAAACATGTTCCTGCAAAATTTTACCCTCCTCCCATTACGTCCTTATCAACAAAATTTGAAAAAGTCTAAGTGCAAGCGTAAAAGTTTGTTGAAAAATGTGTTGTTTCTCCTATAAACATTTTTTTAATGCATATAACTTGGGTCCTTTTTCAATTCATATGACGATATGTAAATTGAAAGGTTATGACGTTGTTTAAGTAAATGAGCGATATTTTGTTAATATTTTATAAAAAAAAGCTTGTGATATTTTATTTATTTGTTTGTCTCCATGCATTTTATATTTATATTTAAAGAATTTTTTACACAATGGAATTTATTTATTTATTTTTTTTTTCGTTTAGTTTCGTAAAACGACCAAAATATTCAATACATTGGCCATTCTCCAATTTTAATGACGTTTAAATCCACCGAAAAAAATACGATCAGAGAAAATCCACAAAACGAATATTAATTTAATAGTTTATTAATAAATTTCTTTAAATTAGCGTTTTGTCAAAGAATTGTTTTCGTTTCTGTTGCTGAAAGTTTTTTTTTATATACCGGCCTTAAAATGTAATTAATTTGTTGTATTTTTGTTAATAAATAACACAGCAGAGGTTTAAATTTGTAGCTTAATGTTACGCCGGGCATACACGTAATGCATTTCGTACTACACGTAGTGCGTTTTTTGAAATATGCAAGTACAATTTAATACAAATTGTACTAATTCATTTAAAAAGGCAAAACACACGCGGCAAAGTGAACCTTGTGGTGGTTGGGTTAAGAAATGCACGCAATACATATTGGGATAATACGGTTTAAATAATGAATTAAAATATTCGATAAATAAAGTGAATTTTAATAATGTGTCGCAAGAAAAGTGCGTTTTTTTATAAATCGCTGTTCACAAAATAAATTCGCTGTACAACAGCATGCTACACAATATTTATCGTACTTATAGAAGCTGCGGCCACGAAAATCAAAAAGTTTTTTTTTTCGTGCTATAGGGTTATCCCTTTCCTAGTTTTAAAACCGCCGGTCTCGCAAGGCTGTCAGCTCTTAAATATCTGTCTTTTGAAGTGTTATTTATTTAGTGAAAATTTATGACGTAACCTGTATACTCGGTATCATAATAAAACAGGTATAACGAGTCGGATTAAAACGCTTTGGTTATTGTCTGCTAAAAAATGTTCTTACATACTCGTACATACTTACTGCAGTCCCCTTTTACAGGAGCGCCTCGAACAGCACAAAATCACGGGTGTGCTTTGAAATCATGTGATTGCGTTTCTTTTAACAACGATTTATTTTCATAACTAGCATGTACTATAAACCTGAATTTAAATTTTTTATGAATATGACTGTAAATTGAGAAATTGGAAAATGGAAAGAGCTGAACAATATTTCGTTTTTTCGAATCGTCTTTTAATTAATTGTACCAACCTAATCTAATAACGTAAAATATTTCTATTATTAATAGAATATTGATTTGTTATCTCCTGATAGCACACTGTATATTTTGGAATTAGTGTTGCTTGGCCTCAATTGAATTGAAGGGCATTAACGATTTAACGCCTCTATTCTTTTTAATAATTGAAAATTCCTTTTGTTTATTGTTGTCATTGTAATTTTATTCAATAATAGATTACTAATGAATTAATTTTGTATACATATTTATACACATTTTATACATATTTTTGAAGTTGAACTTTTTATCTGTTATCTAATATTAGTGATGGGTAGCACTCATGTGATTAACGTGAATACTTGATCATGATTACATTTCTCATTCAATCATATTTGTCGGCATGTGCATAAATAATAATGTTGCCATGATTTGTCACTCACTGGATCGTGTATATATGTATGTACATATGTAAATATTCTCCACTCGTGAACATGTCACATTGTGTTTCTAAAACTGCTCACAATGCCTTCTCTATCGAATGAGCAGAATAACAGCGTTCTTTAAATAACTTTTGAATGAAATCATACCCCGTATTGAAAAGATAAGAAACGTTTTTTTTGGTATGTTTTTACGAATTTATTTGCATATTTATTTTTATTCAAACAATATTTTGAAGTTAATTATTGCCAGTTACATTTGGAAGAAAACAACATGTTTTAATAAATCTTTTAATGAGATGGAATTTTTAAGCAAATTGTTTTCTCGTTTAATAAAGATTGTGGTATCAAATTTGTTTATGAGATTAATTGGGTATGTACCCTTCTGTTGACTTAATTATAAATTTTGAATTTAAAACACATTTTATTGGACTTTGAAATATAATTTTTCTCACTTTAAATTTAAATATGTTTTTAAACATATAAATTACTTGTATATATACAGGGTCTTTCATTAAGCGTTTTTTTTTTATTTTTTAACTGGGACCAGCACTCAGGAGATGACCCCGACACATGCGATGCATTGTGCTGGACAGTTAGAGAAACGACAGGAGGAGAAGCTTAATTAATTATTTTACAGCTCTGCCTTTGCACGTTCTTTATATATAGCAGTGCTGAAGCTTTGGTTTAGTAGCCATTTTTATTATTATTTTACTTCGCCGGTGCTACACAATACCGACGAAGGAGGGCGTTCTGATGTGATTGTGGTTAGCTATCAGCTGAAGCCGTATTGTTCAGGGACCACTGACTATGCCTTCGCCACCGAAGCCTTCCGACAACAACTCCCTCATAAAGACACACTAATGGACATCAGAAAAATGCGAGATTTTTTTTTTTTTTTTTTTTTTATAATTTTAGTTTGGAACTGGGGTTGTACCCAGGTCTTCTTTTGTTTTGTAGTCAACGTGTAGACTACTTCAGCCATCGCCAAGCGTTTCCTGTCTTTAAATTTAAATAAAAGAAAGTGTGTGTGAGATATCATCGAAATTTTTATTCGTTTGAAAGACCTGTTGATGGCATTATGTGTGGAATGTAACATCGTTCAAATGTATGCCACGACTTCTCTGGGTTGAGCGCATCCGAAATCTCTAATTTTCCATGACTCTGGAGCATAAATCAGGCTGAATTTGACCAATGTTGGTAATCATGGAATTATACCGCTCGCCGTTGACAGTAGTGGCCTTCCCAACGTCGTTCTCAAAGAATTATGTACCGATGACGCTCCACCAAACAGTGACTTTATTGGAATGCATTGGATGGATCTCATGTGGATTGGTACCGATTCATCCAGAAATGGGCCTCATCGCTGAAGATGACATTTCGATGAAAATTAGGGTCAGTTTCCAACTGCTACAGAACCCTTTCATCCACCACACGTCCTCTATATTTGTTTACTTTCATTTACGGGTTGAATTTTTGTACGGGTGCAGGACCAAGTCACGACAGAAAATTCGCCAAGTTCTGGTGAGAAAAACCGAATTCTTGTGAGTGACGCGAAATCGACTGCCTCGGATTCTCCTGCAGACAGCGGCGATGTTTTCGGCATATCTTGAGTTTGGTCGATCGTTTAATGAACCAGTGGGCTCAAATTTATCTACCACATTGCGAATAGTACTCTCGGTATGACGATTAAGGCGACCGTAAAATGGCCGAAGTGTGCGGTACGAACAGATCTCCCATTTTGATAAAACAATTTTATTATTTGCACGTGTTGTTGAATGTTATATCTGTCCGTGGTGATTGGCGTACTGTGATTTTTGGTGGGCAAACGAAATTTAATTTGACCCCGAAAGGCGACAATTATCATTTTCACGATACGAAAAAAATAAGAGATATTTTTGAATCGGCATCACAGCAGAGAAGGTGGAGTTATGGCTTTCCCTAAAATAAGGACGATTCCAAGCACTCTGCAGAACTTCACCGAAGGAGAACACCCCACTTAGGATATATGGTAGGCCCATTGTGATACCACATCTATTCACATCCGGAGATCAGACAGTCGCAACACGAAACCACACCAATTCGAATATAAAATTGCGGAAATCCTCACCGGGGAGATGAGAGGCGAAGAACCTCCGCCCTGTCATGGCAAGAACTGGGATCTGAAACATGAGGTGAGCAACCGCCTCATCCTCCACAGATGCGCAACTCCTACAAAGTTCCAATCCAGCTTGGTCCAGCAGAGTCTAAAAATACTGCATGTCCCCTTATGCTGCCAACGAAACGCATACACCGACCGCAGGATACCCTACTTAACTGAGGCAATCGGAACAACTATGTCAAATGATAGCAGGTGAAGCTTCACTATCTTTCAACTCTGCTTTTGCACGTTCTTTATTTTATAGCAGTGTTTCAGCGCCTCTGATGTCAAGGAGAAGTTTTAAATTTAATTACGAAGGAGAGCGCTGTGCCTGTGGATTGATATCAGCTGAAATCAGCAATGTTCAGTGACCTTAACTATGCCTTCACCACTGAAACCTTCCCACACAAAACCACACCAATCCACATTAGAAAAAATGCGAGATATTTTTATGAGTTAGTGTGAAACTGGGGTCGAACCCAGCACCTTTTTGATCCTGTAGTCAGCGTGCAGACTACTTCAACCATCGCCATCCTTAATATAGTTATCCCTTAATTGCTAATCCAAAATGTTTCCGTACCCACAATCGAGGTCTCAAAGTATTTCTACGCGGAAAAATAATAGTGTAGACTTTGTGTACGCAAGAATGTTGTTTCAGAGTGCTCTATTCATTGTTAAATTAATATAAATATATATAATAAAATATATAATATATAATAATATAATAAAAGACAATAAAAATTCTTCGTATTTCCATTTTGAAGCCGGTAAACGGAAATTTGTTTGAGGAATTAGTTTGAAATTCCGAATATTTTTCACACACAAAGTTCAGTGCAGAAGTCAATAGCGCCTATAAATTACTTTCGAATTCTATTTGTATGTATGTGAAATCTTGATGTGTTTTAATTTCTTTATTATTATTTGCTATTAATCTTGAGTTATTAATAAAAAAATTTTTATTTAATATTTGTCTTTTTAGGTAAAATTCTCATATGAAGGCATAAAATATACGTTTTTGATTATAAATTGAGTGCTTGATTGATACTGGTAAATAAAACACAACTTGCTATATTTGAAATATTTTTATTACACTAACAACCATTTACTTAAGATTTTAATATGCCGTAATTAATAGTTTGTTCAGTTTTCAATGAAAAATAAAAAAACAAAAAAAAAAAGAGCAAATCGGCTACGTACCTGCTGATTGATACATAGTTTCAATTGAAGCACACATTAAAATATGCGTAAATTGCAGAAAGAAAAATTTTTAACTGTCGACAACATTTTTTAGCACAATTATGATAATAAGTAACCGACAACCATAATTAATTTCGTAATAACTATTTTATACACAGAGAAAAATTTCTTTACAAATTATTATGACCATTATGATTAAATCAATGGTTTCGTTGATTAGATAAAGAAGTTTTAATTATAACTGGTATTTACATATGTTTTGTAATAAATTGTGAGAACATTACGATACGCAGTAATTGTTATCATCCAGTACGAGTATTAACAAGGTTAAACTACAGTAATTTGTGCTTAATTGGTCGCAAAAAACGACGAACTTGTTGAGAGGAATTCGCTGCGTAAATTTGTCACATAAAACGCGATGGCGTGGCGATGGCACGATGGATGGTATTCTGCACGTTGACTACGATTCCAAAAACAGACCTGGGTTCAACCCCAGTTTCAGACTAAAAAATTTTAAAATAGAAATAAACATCTCTCGCATTTTTCTGATGTGCATTAGTGTGTCTTTGTGTGTCAGTTGTTGGCGGAAGGTTTCAGTGGCGAATGCATAGTCACTGGTCACTGAAGAATACCGGCTTCAGCTGATAGCAATCCTCAATCACATCAGAACGCCCTCCTTAGTCGGTATTGTGTAGCACCGGCGAAGTAAAATAATAATAAAAATGTTTACTAAACCGAAGCTTCAGCACTGCTACGAGTATAAAAAAGAAAAACGTGCGAAAGCAGAGCTGCAAAAATAATTAATTAAGCTTCACCTCCTGTCGTTTCTCCTACTATCCCTTTCCTATAGTTCCAGAACAATGCTTCGCATGTGTACGAGTCATCTCCTGAGTGCTGGTCCCAGATAAAAAAAAAAAAAAAATTAAAAGTATCGATGCCTTAATGGTATCGTTTCATGCCTATCGATTATACGGGCAGCATGCTACCGGTCTTAGCACGGATAATCAAAAAATCAAAATTCAAAATCACATTTTTCAAACTAAAATTTAATCGGTCTGTCTTTTCGATAGTAATAAATTAAAACAATTTTGCTTTTAATAGAAAGAATGTTTCTTACACTATTTAAACGAAGTACAGTGGTACCTCTATTATACGTAATGGTCGGGACCGACAGCATTCTGGATAAATTAAATAAATTAAATAAAATAAATTATCACGGTTTATTGAGTACTAATTTTAAGTATTACATTAATACATATTATTAATAATTAATAAGTGATTATTGTTGTATGTACATTAGGGTGTCCCAAAAAATTTTTTTTTCTGATTTTCATAGGTGCTCAATCAAAATTTAAAAGCTTATAGGGTAAAGTATTTTTGATTTGATAGATAGCCTAAATTACAATTTTCCGTAATTTTTTCAAAAATTTTGTAATAACGCTTTACAACTTTTTAAGTTTCAATGAAAACGAAAAAAACTAATCATGCAGTTTGAAAGACAAATTAATTCTAATTAATACAACAATTTTTAAATTTGTTCTTACCGTTCCTGAGTTATACCCGTTTTCATCTTTATAGCCAGTATATGTTATTATAAGCTGTTTGCCAGTTCACCAATCATACCCAATCAACAAAAAAAAAACTTTTGTTTTGCTCTGTGAAAAATCATTTATTGAGGATCTTGCGATGTAGATCTATACCTTGCAATAAATTCTGGAAATCAGTTTCAGAAGTTGTGACATTAATATAAGTATTAGCCAAAGGCACACCTCGTTCTGCCACATCATTTACCACTTGTAAATGTTGAACTTTTTTCTTTGCATCTTGAAATGGAAGGTTGAATTACTTTTACGAACAAGCTCTTCATGTCGCGCAAGAAATTACCTCTTTTTTTCTTCTCGATTTAATTTTTTCTAGACTTACTCTTATTTAAAACTATCCACTTCGAGTGCAATTTTACGATTTCACGAGAAATGTTACGTACCTCTTGGCTTGTTTCCTACATATCTTTAAAATTGTTTGCTATTATTCTGGCACTCTTTGTGACAGTATATTTTTGCATTAGATGTAATTTAAAAAATCTTTGCAAAATTTGCGTTTTTGTCGGCGGTTTTGTCATTTTTCCCACAAGCCACACATTTCTTGTTTTCACAAAATTCATATCTATTTTGAATAAAATTACACATTTTTGCACTAACCAAAAAAACAATAAAATAAAAAAATTCTTACCGGTACGTCGACGAAAACTTTTATACAAAGAACTTTTCTATTTGATTCGTCGGTCAGCTAACTCAAAAATTTTTGTTATGTAAAATCGTATAACGGCAATATTATAGCGGAGAATACACATAAAATAGAAAGTGAAAATGACAGCGTGTAACGATTTAGATCAATAAATGTCAGAAGTTAATGGCAGTTAAAACCCCAAGTGTATTCACTTAGTTTAGTGAATTTCGGTAGCATTTTTGTAAGCAATTGCTTTTAAATATGGAATGTTGTGGATGTTTGTTGCACGGATAATAGAGATAAAGCAGAATCATCCGTTATATGTCAACTCATCTCCAGCGTTGCCACTCCCAAAAAATTTCTAAAAGCAAAATTTGCATAAAAACTTGTAAAAATAAGTTTTCAATTTGTCTGCACAAATGTTAAAATAATATTGTTTTTGTTTTGAATGTTGTTATGCGAACGAACGAATTCGAGTGACATCGTGATCCAGGCAGAAATTTCTTTCAATATAAATGCCCGAACGAGTATTTTAAATCGGTTTCTACAAGCAGATAAAGTTGAATATGTTTAGCGCGAAAACGCGTTTGAAAACAAGTAAAAGGCAGGGTTGATTTTGTTTCAAAGGCTGTGTTCATGTATTTTTTTATTTTGGTCTTTCACTGAACGTAGCTTTTAATGGCGGCACGTCATAAATTTTATTTAAATTATTTGCTGCTGTACTGGTTGTAAAAAAAGAAAAAATTTATGGACTGATGAACAGGATGAATTATTAATCGAAATTTTGGGCAGAGCAATTCACAAGCTATTATTATTTGACATTTGTATCAGCTGTTTAAGCAATCGGCAGTACGTCAAGTAAAATCCAATAATTGTAGTGTATCTATATATACGTATGTATGTATCTTCCAGAGATTTTTCCAGTCTTTAAAAATTATGGAAACTTTAGTGTAGAAATCAAGTTTTGAAAATAAACATTAAATTACTCAGATATACATACATATGTTTATAGTTTTACACCCCGGAATATAAAGAAAATTATACACAGAGAAAAAAGTAACCAGTTTCGGTTTAAAAATAAATAAACGGCCACACTGCAGTGCACTGGTCAAACTACAACTTGTCAGATGAGCCAACAAGTGGGAAGTAGAGAGTCAACGCATGCAAATGAAAAGATTGAAATTCTCCAACTTGCTTCCGCTTTACTTTTAAGAGAAAATGCATTTGAAAAGTTTCACTTTCGATTAAATTATGCAAATTAATGTGGATTTCTGTTTTCATTGGCACGTGATATAATTTTATTTTATTCGAATTTGTCTGTAGTAGTTGGAGTGCATTACAGAGTTGAAAGACATGTAAAACATAAAAATTGATTAATTAATTATACAATCCCAAAAAAAGTTGTGTTGTAAACCAAGCACCTATTAAAAACATGGATCATAGTCACAGTCACAGTCACAGTTAATTGCTGAATTTTACACAAAATCATTTCGATGTTTTTTAGAAAAATTTCAACCAAATTTATTGATTATAAATAAATAAAAATTTAAATTTTATTATAAATAATGGTCAGGAAATAGTATTATGAATGAAAGTAATAAAATGACAATTCTTACAAAATCTTCTTCAATTCCCCTCCTAATTGACATCAGACCTATACTTTCTAATAATTCAGTAATTTACCATTTAATGGCGATCTTACTTGTGAACAGCGTTACCATTTGTCAAGTTTTTCCATTTTTTTTTTTAATTTTCTGAAATGCCAAAAAGTTTTTTTTGAAATGCGATGCATTGTGTAGGGTGGCGCAAAAGTAATCACCCGGAGCACAAGTAATCACCCGATGTTTTTTGCTGTAATTTTCTTTTTCAATGAAAAACTTTGGTTCTGCTTGTGATATCGGCCAAGTGGCCGGCGCCAGATTTGATGTGTATGGTCAGCAGAACCAAAGATTTTTATTAAAAAAAAATATTACAGCAAAAGAACATCGCGTGATGACTTTTGTTCGGATGATTTATTTTGCGCCACTCAGTATTTTAGAAAATTTTCAATGTGAATGAGGGGATTAATGCAAAAGATTTGCATTGGAAATACTTTATACGAATTTTTTCAAACCTGTTTTTTTCCGCAATAGCCCAATCACTAGGATGGGAAATCTACCAAAAAGAGAACTAAACAATTTTTGACCAAAAAAGTTGATTTGATTTGATAGAGAATCGCTCTGACCTGTTTATTGAATCATGTATGCAACAACGCTTTAAAGTTATTTATTTTATTTAAAAAAATCTACTTTTAATAATTTAACAAATTCCCATCTATAAAACACATATTTTTCTATAATCGTTTTTTACAATATTCATAGATATATTTTTTTTTAAATTTTCACTAAATGTTTATAAAACGAGTACAAGATTCGTTACTTACCCTACAGCTAATAATAAATGTTATTCTGTGTAGATAATCCTATTGTTTTTAAGCAGATGATCTCATATTCTGTTGAGATACATCTTTGCGATTTGTTTTTGAGGTTGTTAACGTTAAAAAGTAAATTAATTATTTACATCATAAAGACACGTAAATGATCATGAAATTAAAAAAAAAAAAAAAACTAATTAAAACATCATAAATAAAAAGTATTTATCGTATAGACTGGCCATTAACTATTTATAAGTAAAATGCAACTCAGTTGTAAATTAATTCAGACTAACTTAATACTAGTAAACTACTTTTTAGGCGTCATGCCTTCAAAGTGCTCTTGCTTGTGAGTTGCTTTCAATTTCAAAATCATGCTGAACGAGTTTTTATTTGTTGTGTTTTTTTGCTAACTTAAAGCTGCATATTTCTTTAGTTTTCTGGCTTCAAACAATTATGTATTTATAAATAATAAATCTTAATAAACTTAAAAAAATGTTAAATCAGTTACATGTGTCTGAATACACGAACAGAAAGTCGAATCTGGGAATTGTTTTTAACAAGAATGAGAAAATTTATAAATTTTTATAGAGTAAGTACAGCATTGGTAATACATATGCATGCATGTGTACAGTATGTAGGAAAAGTTACGAACAAAATGAACATATAAATACAGACTTTTTTGCAGTCGCATTTCAATTTGTAAAAGTTTTTTGAACGCATTCAACATGCAGAAATAAAATAATATAAGCAGCTGTTGACTACTAATTCTGTTTTTAAGCAATCTTTTGTTACCGGATTTGGCAGCATTGCCAATCGTATGGTACGAAAAACTCAACACAATCAAAACAGTACATTCCCTTGCTTATTTCAAATAAGTACAGATGAAAATTGAAATATAACAGTGTAGCCAATTTTAAAGGTTAAATGTTAAAAAATTTAATACACTCAATGCTGTTTTTACACGGTCCTTTTTTTACGATTTTGAAATAATACGGGTTATAAAAATAATCTTATCCTGTTTTTACACGTCATATATGGACATAAGAGCTGCCACATGCTTTCGTAACTTGATTATACTTTAACAAACATGTCATATGAGAGCATAAGTTTGGTTGACTTCTAAAACGTGGCTATACAAAGTTTGTTTACAGTTCTGCTGCACTACTTAGTCAACGTAGATGCAAAGTTGTGAAATCCACCTTATTTCACCTACGTTCACTAAAAAACTAAAATAGTCCTGTGTTCGACCCCAATTTCAGACTAAATCATAAAAACATATCGCATTTCTTTATGTGCATTAGTGTGTCTTTGTGTCAGTTGTTGTCGGAAGCTTTCAGTGGCGAAGGCATAGTCACTAGTCACTGAACAGTACTGGCTTCAGCTGATAGCAATCCACAATGACATCAGAACGCCCTCCTTCGTCGGTATTTTGTACCACCGGCGAAGTAAAATAATTACTAAAAATTACTACTAAAAACGAAGCTTTTATAAAGAAAAAACATAATTTTTTTAATCTTGGATCAGCACTTAGGAGTTGACACCTACACATGCCTTGAATTGTGCTGGAACAAATGACATGAGATGAAGCTTCACTACGTTCTTTGTTTTTATAGCACGTCGTTGTTTTTATAAACAAGTTGAAAAACAAGATATTTTTGGGTGTTATTTCAGTTTTTGGTAGATATTGGGAACTTATTTAATTTCAGTTTTGGGGACTTCTTTTATTCTTTGGGGCATTTTAAACATTGGGGACTTATTTCGTATGAAATACCAGCTCAATTTTTGGGGACTTATTTTCTTTTTCTTTTGGAGAGTTATTTCATGTTGTCGGTTTGTAGAGTTTTTTTACAAAACCACTATTTGTTAATTTTTGAAGCGAAGTCGTATCAACACTGCTATTAAGTGAGTGTATTAGTAATTTAAGCTCTGCTTAAAATGCCAAACGAAAGGAAATATTGCCATAAATGAAAACCGTATTTTTTAAACAGTATTAGTGGAAATTCTAGACTGTAGCTTAAATTTCAGACTACAATTCTGTTGCTTCTTTTACTTTAATATGAATGATTTTATTTTGTATCAATCCAATAAAATTATTAATTATTTAATGTGTCCATTTGCGAACGCTCCAGCCTGTTATCACGCTTAAGAATGAAAAACGTGTACGCCATTAACATGTTGGCTTAGAGCATGTATGATAACAGCATGCCGTTTCTATTTTTTGTTCGAGATGACAAGAATGTCATAAATATGTACATACATACAAGTTTAAAAGTTTACAAGTGAAACTAGTTATTAAATTTTTATGAAAAAAAATGCATACTTGTAATGCAATACAATTTTTTAATTAGGAGCCGCATATTTTCGTAATTTAATGCAGTTTTAGTAAAAGGGACATTTTAAAGTCTTGGTCGATCAGATTTACACGTAAGATTTGAAGAAATCAAATGAGTATGCAGCTATAATTACAATCAAGAGTATAACGTTTTACATTTCAATGCAAAAATGCCTTCATTAAATTCTTTTCATTAAAAATTTCAACACCTCAATACAATTAATTCAGGTTATTTTAAATATTTTCTGGATTGTATAAACTGTAAAAGTTTGTGCCTGGTTATTTCATCAGCAGTGCATTCTTCTTCTACAATCATAATTTGCACATACGACTATTTATCTATTTCTCATGTAAACTTTCATTTTTTATTTTAATGTTATGACGCAAAATAATAAAGTGTAAAAGCATTATTTTTTTTAATTAAATAATAACAGAATTTTTGTTATGAACTACGTCAATGTCATGCCTCGCTGCCCACCAAATATTATTCTAAGATTTTTATACCCTGCAGTTAAAAAGATTATATTTTCTTTGCTCATTCAGTCGGTTCATTAAATGTTTTTTTTATTATTATTTCCATAATATTTAGAAAAGTAATCTGCCTAAGTTGGCCGCTCTCCATCGTTGGGGGTTCGCCACCTAACGTAAACTAGAAAAGTACTTTTTTAAAGTTAAATTTTTAGAAGATAAAAGGAAATTATTAGGAAATAACCTTATAAAAGAGTACCTTTTTAAAAAAAGTAATGTACTTTACATTTTAAAGAATTGCACACAAATTGCCCTGTACGTAAAATTAACTGATTTAAATTTAATGAAACTGCTCAGCTTATTTTTCATTTGAAAAGATTACAAGATTTCACATGTCCATGTAAAATTTCCCAAAAACTGTTTGAGAATTACCCAATATTTTAATGTACCAAAAAAAAACCCCAAGTTCCTTAAAACATTGATTAACTGATTTAAACACTAAAAAAAATTATTTTTTATTATTTATATTTTTAAATAAAATGGCTCTCTTTTAGCTTCAAAATTAATGCGTCAATATAAAGCCAATCACCCTTATTCCACTTGTCAACATCGATGTCGTCACCAAAACTTACCCACTCTCAAGTCGATGTGCAATTCACTAATTGAAATTTTTTTCAATGCCAATTTAAATTTTATATAAAATCCGCATCTTGTTGACGTAACAGGGGCCAAGATTTGGTGTTGACGTCTACGTTGACAACTGGTATAAGGGTGAATACAAATTATCAAAAAAAAAAACCTACAGATTTGTGGACGAATTAAGCTCTATCTATTATACGTTACATCCTTCATTACATGAATTCCACGTAGGGGACATCTCGTGAGCATGACAATAGAATAGAGCATGAAACATATCTGATGTATTCCATTTTTAAGCTGTGTTTTAGTAGCCATTTTTAGTATTTATTTTACTTCACCGGTGCTACACAATACCGACGAACGAGAGCGTTCTGATGTGCCTGTGAATTGGTTACAACTGACCCGGTACTGTTCAGTGGCCAGTGACTATGCCTTCGCCACTGACAAGGCTTCGTGCAATGATTATCGATATTTTTTGGTTGGCATGTGTTTCATGCCACACGGCACGTGATACCATGAACCTATTGAGAGGCGAGTTTCGTAAGCAATTAATTTCACGTTTTGGAGCAGTATATTGGCCACCAATAGCATGCGATTTGACTACAGTCCATTAGGGTAATAATTTTGTGCGTGTGCCGGTGAAAAAATTGCGTTAAAAAAGTAAATTTTGTCATGAATAATTTTTAAAATTAATCTCTAAAGTAAAACCTTGATAGCGAATATGCTGCTCATTTTCACCTTAATTTTAAAATTGCCTATTTTTGAAAATATTAGACTCGATTGAAATGTGTAGCGGCCCAATAAGGTATTCATGTCTCCTTTCATTGCCTACTACTAAACAGCAGAACCTTAAACTGATTTGTCTGTCGGCACATCCAATTCTATTTGATTCAATTTGTGTCGAATTGCTGAATCAGCAGAAAAACGAAGATCACATTAAACATTCTACGTAAGCAATTTCAGATTATCTATCGCCAATGCAGCACTTGAATTTCTCACAAAGTTTGAGTTTCCATTCTTCAGACATAAAAAGCTTATTCGTAACATTTCAAGCTGTACTTACAAAAAAGCAAAACCTTTAAAAAAAGAAATTTTGCACTAACACGCAAAAATTGCAAAATTTATGCTCTTTATTGCCGGCTATATTCTCTAATTTTATAATTCTTTTGGCGTGTCTAATAAAATTCATTGAGTGAGTATTTGTATGAGTGTCTGTAACAAAGTTGCATGTCCATAATCGGTTGGTTATTTGCTAAGAGGCGTATAATTTGCATACTGCTTGAAAGGTGCTGATTCTTAAAACGTTCTAAATTATCAAATGAATTTCCAATGGAATGTTTGTATGTGATACTCGTATGTCTTCAAATAATTTTTTTATAGATGACATGAACAGTGCGAGGTGAAAACTTGTTTAGAAACCAATAAAATTAATCCAACGATTTCAGTTCATCTGGACATGCAAAAAATTTTAGTTTTTTTTTAATTGTATTGATAGTAGGGAAGCCAAGTGGGATTGATTTATAAATATCCTGTTATTCGGGATTTCAGAATACCAGAATTTTGGGATCGTTTTTTAATATAGAACTTGTGTCGTAAAAACATACCGTTTTGACCAAAACAAATTTTCAGTTCAGATAAAACATGAGAACAATTGTCTCAAATCGACTTAAGTTGTTTTGTCAACAATTATTTCTTGATTTTTTATTTTGCTTAAATAAATAAACAAGCTTAATTTGCCAAATTTAAATGTAATAAAGTAACATTATCGACTGAAAAATGGAAACGTAAAATAATGACTATTATTAAGCACAATATAATAATGTAAAAATCCAAAAATTAATATGTACGAGGTTTGTTCAAGGGAAAAGTTGAATTTTGTTTTCTTCGATTACAATGGCGTGGTGCATCATAAGTTCTTGCCAACAGGCCGTACGGTTAATAAGAAATACTACAAGGAATGTTTGCGTGAAGCGGAAAAAAATCATGGATTCTGCATCACGATAATGCACCAGCTCACACATCGATGCTTGTTCGTGATTTTTTGGCCAAAAACGACACCCTAATCATGCCTCAACCATCTAATTCACCAGATTTGGCTCCCTGCGCCTTTTTCCTATTCTCAAAACTGAAGAGACTAATGAAAGAGAAGCGTTTTGAGGAGATAAAGTCAAAATCGAAGAATGAGCTGATGGCCATACCGAAAAGCGCATTTCAGAATTGCTTTGAGGATTAGAAGAAGCGCTGGCATAAGTGCATTATATCTGAGGGGATTAGACAAAATTGATATTGATGACTAAATAAATACTTTTCAAAAAAAATTAAAAAGTCACCTTTTCTTTTGAACAGACCTCGTACTAAACATGCATGTATTTGTATTATTATTTATACATAAAATTTGATAAATTGAAAACCCGAAAAATCTCGCGATTTACTCTTATGATTTGTTAATCCCGAAAAATGTTAGCGTTTGGCATCCCTAATTGGCGGTAAATTAAATTTTGCATGGTGTCACACAATGAATCACAAACCATAATCGTGTAATTAAAAGAATACAAAGAATAGGTCGTACAGTTTTCTGTTATATGTACAGTAGAATCCCGTTAATTCATAAACGAAGAAACCAATTATTTTTTTGCGATTTGCAGGAGTTTTCGATATAGCGAGGATTTCGATTAAGCGATGTTAAATGAGAGAAAAAATGATTTATATGGGTTTGGACTGTCAACACTGTGTAAAGCATAAAATAAGGTACTTCTATAGTTATAGTTGTTATTCATCTTCTTGTTGTCGTTTTACTTTACTAATTAAAGATGTTCCCACTATGAATTCTCTTTATTCCCAAATTAGTGAAAATATTGAAGGAGCGATACCACGTTCTTTTTGGCAACTTCAATTTTCTTTTCTCCATTATCTATTGCTAAAAGCATGTTCGTTTTTAGTAATCTAAAGAAACACAAAAAATTCCGCTTATTGTTAAAAAAAGCTGTTGAAATACATTGCTTTTGTGAGTTTATTTTTTTTTCTCATTGGATTTTATTAAGATTTATAAGAGGTTTCTAAAATTAAGTACGATTTATAGGGGTTTCCTTAGACTTTGAATTGCTAAAAAAAATACGATTTAACGAGGAGACTAAAATGTATGGAATTTTCATGAATTACAGAGTTTTTCTCAAGAGACCAGTCGTTTATTTATAAAGGGTGAGGTTTTCGAATTAACGGGGTACGAATTATCGCGGTTTGACTGTACATATGGACGAGAATGTCTGACAAGTTTATAATTTTCGAAATTTAAAGTGTAAAATATGACTTAATTTTTTAGAAACGGGTAACCTCCTGCGTCTTGTCATAATCATTTCCTATTTTTTAAAATTATTTCTTTTAATAGAATCAAAGTTTATGGCTAAATTTCTTTGAATAAATTTATTTAAAACAAAGTCATCTTCAAAGATATAGTTTTTTTTTAAATTAAAAAGAAAAGTGGGATTCTAAAAATACACTTGGAGAAATCATAAATGTTTCTTAAGACATGAAGAGTGTGATGAATATTTTGTCGAAACCAAAAAGTATTGCTAAATATTATTTATTTTTTATTAATGAAAAAAATAGACGAAATTTTTTATTTTGTGTTATACTTAACTAGATTGAGCCGGTACACTTCGCCAATTTTTTGACAAACGATGTGTATTATTAACGTTTTTGTATGGACAAAATTTGGTGACTTCTATTGCCGTCCTCCAGACAAATAAAAATAAATATTTACGTGATACCGCCTACTTAGAATAATTACACTAAATTAGTTAAATTATAATTAAAGAACCTGGTTATTAACTGTTTAAAAATTGTCTCAATAGTTAAAAATGCATTGTCCCGCATTTAGACGTTTTGGTACCCTTTTTCTTCACTTTGAAGAAACAAAAACTTTTCTAAAAATAATTTTCTGTCGAGTGGTAGCGGTTGATAATAAAATATTCAGGTAAATTATTGAGGATACTGTCGGCTGTGTCGGATTCACGGTTCAAATCCTCGATCAGCCCAAGCATTTTTCAATGTGTATTCTCCTTCGCAAGGACAAGCCTATAAAAAATTCATTGGAAATGATCCTCATTTCCACTACTTCCGGATCACAATATTTGGAAGTTCTTTTTTTGCTGTGTGGTCGTGTATGGGATGAACTTTTTACTATGTTTTTTTCTAACTACACTTGTGTTTTTAACTGAATATACATACATACATATATTCTCTTTTCTATTTCGATTTACCAAAGTTGTCTGTGCCTTCGTTTGGTTTAAAGTATGTTCAAGTTTTAGCCGTTGACTCATTCAAAGATGAAATGACAAACCTACTGACTGACTAAATAAAACAATGTTTAAAAAAATAACTAACAAATACAGACGAGTGATGACTGAGAGTGTGCATGATTGCCCACATTCATTCATAAAAATTAAAAGACAAGAAGAAGAATCATGCCATCAAACCAACCAACATCGTTGTAAAAAAAATAAGAAAAGATTTTAAGCCGGTAAAACGCAAAACAATAAAAAACTAAAAATAAAATGAAAATGGCACACATGCTTATATATGTAATATATGTACAGGTAACCCTCGTATAACATGGCCGATACATTCCATAAAAATAGATGGTATACGAATCAAGGACCTGGTACAAAATTAAGGATTTGGTTCTGAAACTAAGACCATCGCGTTGTACGAAACATAAGACTGGTACGAAAAATGGGCTTGGGCACCAAGAAAACCGTGTTCTCAAACCGTGTTAGAGTGAATACGTGTCGTGGGGCACTTTGTGTTATACGAAAATGATTCGCAATTCCTTAACAGTGTTAGAGGGAATCTGCGTTGTACGAGTACCGTGTTGTACGGGAGTTACCTGCTGTATATATTTACTTGTTGTTTCTACATGTACAAATGAATGTACAACTTAAAATGTTAACGACCCACTAAGAAGCAAAAGAGAAAAAGGAAATATTGTTTAGGTCGCAATATGAGAAAAATGAAGTTTGTTTTTGTTTTAATTATATGAAAAAGTACAAAGTAAATTTAATAAAAGAAAAATGTAACGGTAAAATCGTACATTGTCTGAGAATTGTTTGTTTACGTTTGAAAGAAAATCCCAAAGAGACGATGATACAATTTAATGTACAATGTAGAGTTACAAACAAACAAGAAAGTTATAAGTGTCTACAAGCTCTGCTTTGGTGTTCAATCGAATTATGTTAACAACAGTTAAGCGAAGATCCCCACTATCCTGTGAGGATTTTGATCGTGCTTCATCAATGCAGCTTCAAAAGAAAAGCACAATTTATTTTTCGCTGATTCTGCTCTTATATAAACCTACCCAGTAAAAAGTGAATGCGTTCACTACGAATTGGTGTTCTCATGACTTCTTAAGCACTTCTTTATCTGAATTAATTTGTAATACCATCTTAAATGTTAACAAGACTGTTACTTTTCCGCTGATGCCAAACACGTTCAACTCTGCCGATTAATTCATATGAATAATTGGGCAGTTGTAATTATAATTTAAATAAATTTTTAAATGTGTTACAGGAACTCATTAACCCCATGCTAAAACGTAACCAAATCATGTAACCATTCATTGCTTCTAAGCACTCACTTAAATGACGAGTTGTTTTGTTAAATGTGAACACATCTCGCCAATGACACCACTATGTTAAAATCATGCGTTCTTCAACTAAATTGAACCAGTTCATTTGCAATATAACCTATTTATTAAATGTTTCTTTTGCATGTCTTTTTTTATCTGGATATGTATATTAGGCATTTCAATTATACTCATTTCCTTCATAGACCTGCCCAAATAAAACTGGTTCAACCATTATTACAGTAATTTAATTATTTTTAATTGTTTTTTATAAATTTTTTGTATCATTTCACAAAATAGAACACTTAATTTACTTTTAAAAAATGAAAATAATTAAGCAAGTTCCAAAAATTGTTAATACAAATATGGGAGTTGTTTCATTATCTATAGGATTTACATAATTTTTTTTGGATTTATTTAATTTGTTTGCCTGGGATGTATTTCATAATGAAATTACTCCCAAAAGATTTTCATATGGTAGTTATTTAATTTTGCTTTTAGGTCTTATATCATTTCATTGCTTTTGGTTGTTATTTCATTATCAATTGAAATTTTTCGCTTAAATCTAGTTTATGAGCGCTTCACCAAATGGGAGGAAAATTAGATTGGGCGCCAAAAGCGTTTGTCAGCCAAGCCGGTGTTTGTTATACCATCGAGGAGGAAATCATTGAACCCAGCCGAAGCCAGGCTATATAGAGAAGCTTTTGTTAGCGAAGCCAGTGTTGTTAGTCCACTTTGGTAACATTTTGATTTAATTTCTTATTGGGGGTTCTTTCTTTCTATTTGGATCTTATTTCATTTCTGTGTAGTTCTCCGATTTTGGTAGTTATTTCATTAATTTTATTGTAAGTTATTTCATAATTAAATACCTTCCAAAAAATGGATTTCATTTCATTTTCGGGTTGGGTACATTTCTTCAGTTTGGTACTAGCTTAATTTATTTTAAGATTTATTTCATTACGAATTATTGCACTGCGACGTATTTTACCTGGCAGTTATTTCACAGTGCCGACATTTCAGTAATTTATAAGACGTTTCAATAACATATGCTCCTTTTAAAAGAAGTTAGACTACAAGCCGCCGCCGATATTTTCTAACGTCAGCCGCCGACAATTAGAAGTCGACTTTGCCCTCTGATCCCAGCTCTGATCATCCCATCCCCCAGCGGAAGTCTGTGCCGCAATCCACAGAAAAAGTTAACAGCACTGCATTTCCTATTTAATTTACATAGAGACTGATAGACTAGACTAGCCGATAAGTTGTATAACTGATATACATTTTAAAATAGTATTTACTTAACAAATATGAGCAATTAAATATTTTTATAATTAAAAATTACCTCAACTGACCTTGACTAAAAAAAAAACGAACATTCGCAATCATGTGAAATACCGAACGAAAGAAAAACATGTGTGAGTAATTTAAAACAGTTTTACTTTTCAAATTAAACGAATTAAAACGAAAATCTATAGAAAAATCGCATTTACGAATGAGTATGTTAATAAAATAAATGTCTGAATTGCAAATTTTTATTATTTTTTGCGGTAAGAAGCAAATAAACTCAATATTGTAGATTAAACTTGATCATACGCCTTCATTTTACTTTAATTTGACACTCACGCATTCATTGACATTTTGTGAGATATTTTTTATGAGATAAACAAACAGAGAATTGTTTTGTATTGTCTTTCGCAAGAATATCGTTACCTGAAATGTGAAACCATGCACAGTGCTGCAAAGTACAAAATAAATACTAATTAAACATATAATAATGACTTTTTTTTAAAGAAATTGTTTACTTTACGTTTAAATTAAATTATAGCTTCATTTCATTTGAAGATACACAATGAACAAACTATGAAATGAAAATTCTTTTATTGGTCGACAAAATCCACAACGTGAAAATCAGTTTTGTTAACTCAAGTTAAAAATTTCCATTAAAAAATATTTATTTTCTAATTTATTTTTTATATTTAATATTCTAAATTATTTTATATTTTTTTTTTTAATTTTTTAAGTGCACTTTACAAAAGTATTTAAAGAAACTTTTGTTGCCCTTAAGGTTTGTGTTTGCCTAAATAATTATATGCTGACAATGGAATATGTTTTTATTGAATTAAAAATAAAAAATAAATTTTAGCAAAATATTGTCAGTCTTGCATGAGCAGTTTCTATTAACCTTCGGTGTACGAGGTGGGGTTATGTTAACCCCACTGATTTTAAAACGCTCGTTTTATACATTATAACCCAGTGAAAAATATTAGGAGTCATTAAGAACTACTTTTGATTTACTTCCGCAATATCAATAACTGTATATTTTCTCTGCATGTTATTAAGAACAACATCCAGAAAATTAATATGAAAGTGATTTTATTCTACAAAATTCGTTTCTGTTAGCTTATTTATATATTTTTACATATGTACATGTATATGACTTTATTATTTATTTAATCGCAAAACAAAGGAAGTAATAAAAAATACAATTCAATTGCATGTCGATGAAATAAATTAAATTAGATTTTTTGTAAAATTGGAACTTATCATACCTGCTTCTTAAGGCCCTTTCACACTATAATACAAGTCTTACGGCTTTCATAATACTTTGCGAGAGAGAAATCTAATGAGGTTTGATGCGACTGCCAAAAAATCTAAAGTAATATTACATTTTGCTTTCACACTATAACACTTCAAATAAAATGAAAAGTATAAGTAGTAACAACAAACCCGGTTTAGAAGTATGTATATGTTTTGGTTTTGTTTTGGTATATTCGTTTTTTGCTTTTGTACTACTACAGGGCTGATAAAATAAAAAATCTTATCGTTTTGAAAAATTTTTAAAAATGAGAAAGGCTTTTGGAACGTTAAATGCATTACCGTATTATTTGTTATTTTCATAACACATTGCATTCACGCTATCCTACTTAAACGTAATACTTGAATTTTTATAATGTCTTAATACAAAACATTATAGTCTGAAAGGGCCTTTAAGGGCATGAAATGTGAAATCATTTTTTTGCATGACTTATAATTTTGATTCTTATAAGTATTTAAGGCCAGCATATGTATGTACAAAGTGCGTGTGCAAATATGCATGGAAGCGTATGTACACACATTCATATTTACATCTTTCAACTAATTCCTCTCAGTATCATTTTAGCCAAATGGGTTTTTTTCATTGTAAATTTTTGCTATTTTCCTGCTAAATTTAGAACAATCAAGTATTTATGTATTTAGTGGCATGGCAGTCACCACAGAGCACTCTTTCTCTATTGACTCGAATTGTTGTTGCTTTGCTAGTAGTAATTTTTTAAAATATTTTCGGGCGAATAATGCTGAATAACAAAAGTGTTTGCTTGTGCTACAACTATGTATGCATTTCATTTCAAATTACAAAATTTTAAATTTCTTATATAATTTTGTAGTTTGTCTTTTTGTCTTTGGTAAGATTTATTTGGAGACTTTTCTCTGCTGCTGCTGCTGCTGTTATTGTTGTTGTAGTTTTAGTCATACTATTGTGTGTCCCAAATACACCCACACTTTTTGTGCGGGTGATTAATTTGTGATTGTATTAGTATTTGTTCTCCAGCTGGAGCTAAATCAATTTTTTTTTGCTTTTATAAATATATTTTTTTTCTGGTGTGCTTTTCCATTTTATAAGAGGTGAAAATATTAAAAGATTTTCCTTTTCATCTAAAAATATTTACAGCGCTACACAGTGTTACAACCAGCAGGTGTTAAGTGCATTTCAGTCGATTTTTAAATCGGATACGTTTTTTTAAGCTCCATAAATCACTCAATATCGAAATTAAAATTTTATTGGCCTGTAAAATTTTTAAAATATGTAATAAAATTGTCAATGACTTTACAACAATTTTACCACAAGCGACAGCACTAATAGAAATTAGAAACTTGTAATTGTGTATACAAATATGATTTATTTATAGCTGGAGTTCCAATTTGATCTTTCATAAATAAAATTCTATTCCAAAATGCCCTGCTTGTGATTTATCGCAGTGCTTTGAATATCATTTTATGCAGGCGGAAGAGAGTTCGAACTCCATTTACTACTTTTTCCTTTAAAAATTTATTTTATAATACAAAAAATTTCATTCCAACAATATTTCTGCCCAGTATTGCAATTTAAAGTTTTTATGCAGCTAAAAAATATACCCATGCTGTCATTTGCCGTTTAGTTGTTGCGGTAGATTGAAGTTGGTAACACTTCAAGCGCAGTTTAACTTCATTAAATGCGATTGACGTACGTGAGAAATTGAATTTTAATTTGATTAATTGCAATAATTAGCACAGAGATGCTTTTTCACGATTACTGTAATGATATGAACGCTTGTTAGGTTTATTGTAGCGAATAGAAAAGAAACAGAAAAACAGGGAAAAACAAAATATGTGTGCAAGGTTAATGGAAACAAAAGCAAGTAATGACAAGGACTATTATTATAAGTTAGAGATGGTAAATTTAGATCTTCATTTAGAAGAGAAAAAAATAATCGAGAATTATTTCTCGTATTCTATTTATAGAATGTACATCTACTGATAACCACACACTGTGGACAGAACATGAAGAATGCTGAAGATTAAAATATGGCAACATTAGCATGTTGTTCCGTTCTGCTAGTGTTTGTCAGTGTGACTTATAAGTACGCTTGTTTTATCCATTTTTAAGAAATAATATAACAAATGTAAACAAAAACCATATGCTATAGCAGTGCAGCCAATATTGAAAATTAAAAGATTGTTAGTGTTACCATTCTTTGGTTATACTAACAATGTTAGTTAAACCATACACTGTGAATAAGAAGTACAGTCGAACTTCTCTATAGCGAACTTCTCTATAACGAAATCTTCTCTATAACAAATAAAATTCGTGAACACAACATTTTTGTGAGTATTTTCATACATTTTGATCTCTCTATAACGAACTTCCCTATAGCGAAGTTCTCTCTGTAACGTACAATTTTTTAAGACCTAAATATAATGTTTCACACTAAATAATCTCTCTATTGCGAAGTTTTTAGCAATCGATTTTTTGCATCAATTTAGTCACATATGTATGTATTCATAAAAAAAAAATTAATGTGTTCATGTAAAAACAATTTTTTTTGTCTTAATATATATATTTTCTACATAAAAAAAATGTAGTCAAAATTTTCTGCAGTTTCTCTATAACGTAGAAATTTGTCGGTCCCCAACTGCTACGTTATAGAGAAGTTCGACTGTATTAGTGAAACAATAGTTACCATTTTAGTTTACTATTAATTAACTAATGACTGTGAATTTGGGCCTTAGTAATTATCACGTGTTATTTTTGACTGCCTGTTTGTTTTTGATCATTAGCCCATTTTAATTAATTACATACTCGTATTTAGGTAAAAATGATGTTCGAATTAAAGCACTATCTAACAATAGAAATTTCTTTAATTTGAAGAAATTAACACAGCATTTGTCGTCAGCCGTTAATGTCTCAATTTGGCGCAAGGCAAAACTTTGTTTAAATATCCTTTCGAAATAAAATTTGTTTTATTTGTGCAACAAATGGAATGTTTTTTTAAGGGTAAAAGAACGTTTAAACTGTACATAGAAGGAGGCGATATCAGCAGCATAAGCAATTTTTTTTCTCATTATCAACCTTGTAATAGTTCTGCTTTTGTACATCATTTTATATTTTTCTTTTATTATTTATTGCTGTTTACTGCAACCAGGTCATGTGTATTTTTCTTAATAGCATTTCCACTGCAAAAGAATGGAATGAGTAAAATTTTCTATACTTCAGAGCGAAAATGATAATTAACAGCACGTGGTGGAAAGTTTGTTTTATTTTTGCTATTTTTCTTTAAATTTTAATTTCTATTTTCGGAAACATGGATTTTCATCATCACAATCATCATTGGGTGGACATCTTTCTTCTTTCGTATACAATTAAAATAAATAATCATATTGTGGTATTTATTCCTTAATATTATCTTTCATATTCAAATACGTATGATTTGTTGCTGGTTTATTTTTTATAAAAGATATTCGGAAGGCGGAGTTCCCGGGTCGCCTCATCACTCGTTTTGGCGATTTGCACTGGCTTGCAAGATACCAGCATATAGAAGAAGAATTGTAGCTTGTTGATAAATTCCTTTGCCATTTTGCACTCTTCATTGTCATACGAGTATGTGGCAACACAACCATGGACCCAGCCGAACTGTTTGGCGATCCATATTCCAAAAGAAAGTACACCGCACAATCAGATTTCCCATGTCATTATAAATATAAATACGTCTTATTAGAATTTTGTTAAGGTAGCGGCTATTACACACACTAATTGAAATTTTGCATTGTGTAATTATAAAAGTATACGAGTCATGCAGCAATAAAAATTAAAGATTGTATCTTATCATTCTTTATTCATTAGGAATACAAATAAAAGAAAACAATTTTTATTTAAATTTTAAAATTTGACAAAATATTTATAAATGGATAAAAAGCCATACCCACAAATCAAATAAAAAAAGAGTCATTAAAATATATGTATCTAATTCTTCTCCAAAAATTGTAATTTTTAAAGCAAATTGTCTAACATTTCATAGATACGCGTAATCTATACTAAATTATATTTTTATGTATGAATTTATTTATTTAAGTATTTATTATTTGGTTTTGTATTTAGCACAGCAAAAATAAAAAAAAAAAAACAACCAAACCGCACATTTTTTCTTAAACACAAAAAAGCCAAGTGTTTTTCGTTAAAATAGAACAAAATCATATTAAGAATAGTAAAAAAATATTACAAATAGATATTTTACCACAAAACAATGCCAAAACATCATTATCACCAGAGACGGGAATAGTGAATTGAAATTTTAATTTTGCTGATTTAGTTGGTACATCTGTCAAAAATTATAAATATGTATGTACAGTGCACTCCCGGTAATATGAACGCCCCAAAAAAAAATTAACACCACAAAATATGAACACTTTTTTCCATCCATTGCACAGTGGTCGGAGCTGTATGAAATCGGCTGCCAAAAATACTTCCAGTATAGGTATCATCGTGAAACTTCGGTCGCGGCTTTATAAGTATGTCAGAACTATTTAATTGTAAAATGGGAGTGGTTGATGACTCATACCCGTTCCCTACCACCCACATTCAACCCACGTAAGGAAAAACTTGAGAAAAAATGTAGGAAACTTGTTTTTAAAAAAATTAAAAAATTCAAGGGGGTTGTTACTAAAAAGCAACCTTAGTATTAGCAATTTTCACACTGCTATAAAAAAATAAATGCGAAATATTTTTAATTAGTTTTTTATTTTATTTGAAAGATAAAATATGGTTATATTTTTAAAAGTTTATTAATAAAATTTTGGTAACAAGAATTACCAGGGTTGCTACGAAATTGTGGAATGCTTTTTTTAAATGACAAAATCGGCCGCTTTGTTATGTAGCAGATAACGCAAAGGTGGGCAAAAGTGTGCAGCTGATATTACCAATTTTAGAATCTTGGAATATTAACTAATAAAATCCCATTGGAAATTTCAGGGGGGAACACAACTAAAACTCCAGTTGAAATTTAAATATATGGACTATGGAGCACTAACAACGGCACTGGAAACATATTAGTTTTATAAGAAATCCACAACAAGCTAAACACATTCTAATTATTTTAAAATTTAGTTAATATGAATTCAATATTCCTTTTGATTTACTTCAACATAAATTTTTTTTCTTTTGTTTTAATTAATTTAAAAATTCACTTACAGCCTATTTCTGAGCTAAGAAAGATAACTTAAGCGAACGAAAAGCACTCGCTCGAATTCGAATCAATTTGGATTTCTCATTGGCACTCACTTTCTTTCGCAGTAAGTTACGTATGTCAATTTTGGTATCTTACGTTTTAATAAGTAGAAGCAATGCCAGATCATAAATTATTATATTTCTGTTAAAAGTATTAAACAATACTACGAAGTTATTCTAAAGCTAATACAACTGCGTGTAAGTGTGATCAGCTGGTGGAAAGTATCAATAAATAAAAGGGTGAGAAAATTTAAAAAAATATTTGTAAATTTTGTGTTTTTTGTTTTAATTTTATAAAAGTGTTTCAGTTGCTGCATTGTTGACTTCTTTAAACTGAAAAAACAATTGTTAAATACATACATTCATATGTATATCATATGAATAGTTTATACTTACCACTTGTTATCCATTTGTAAATACTTTTTTATTGTACTTTAATTTTTTATTCTTCTTTTTTTATTTACAAGTATGTATACTCATATGTAAATTCTCAATACGAAAGCAAAACCAAAAGTGAGTGATTTTGACATTTCATTCTCACACGTTCTTAACAGAGAAATCGGATTTTATATGAAAACACTTACGTTTTCATTCGAGTTCTAGATCGAGTCACTGTTCGCATAGAAAGTGTGTAGAGAAATCGAAATCAATGTTCTTTCTCATAGAATGCGAATGAAAGCGTTCTTTCTTAAATCAGAAATAAGCCCTTAATCTTCCACTTTTTCACACTGCAAAAACCAACTGTTAACTTGTTCTCTTTTTTGAACCTGTTCTTAAATCGTACAGTTGGAATAAAACAAAAACAACTATATATTTAAAAAAAGAAATAGTGATGCCACAGTTGGTGACAAACTTTTGACTTAAATTTTTTTATTTTTGGCCAATGAGATCGACCACAGTGCGCTGAAAAGCTCGACAAAATTAAAACTTTATTTTTGTACTTTTTTGAAGTGTTTTATCTATATATTTTTGAAATGTAACTGAAGAGGGTAGGTATAAAATTCTGATGCAACTGCATAATCATGTGATGATTTCCTAGGTAAATTGCATTCGGATGTCAATCAAAATTTCGCACATGCACGCAAAAGAAACAGTAAAAGAAAATCACGGAATGTGAAAGAATTTGAGTTTTTTGTTTTTTCAGCAAAAATCATTTATTCTTGTTTTAAATCCAATAAACAATAAACTGAATAAAAAAACATAAGAAGCTTTTATGGGATAAACGTTTTTAAAGGGAGACTATACAACATTTGCGAATATAAACAATATCGCAAACATGAAGTGGGTTGGTTTTAATTAGTTCATATTATCGCGAGTTTACTGTATGTGTTTAAAATAGTATGATAATAGGTTATTGTCTTTACTGGGGTCCCAATCTTACCACAAAACGTTTCCATACTTGAAAATTGGGTAAATGAGAGAGTCATATTCTTCTTCTTATTCTTGCACAAAATTGCCTGTCGTACTTTTTCTTCGGACTAGTTTGGGCAATTAAACTAGCAATCAGCTGTGCCCGAAGTAAGGTTAGGTTAGGTCGGCAGGTTACTGAATGTAAAGGTAAAGAAAGGTTTTAATTTTATACATAGCTTTTAAGTATGTACTGAAAAAGAAGATTAAAAATTAAAATTAATAATAGTATAATAATTGACATTAAAGTTTCTCCTCAAGAAGACCATTGCCTTCTTCTGTTTATCCCTCTTCATCTGCATTACACACTGTGGTTTCGGAGGCAAAGCTAAGAATTAAAAAAAACGAAAACGAAACGAAAAAGAAACTGTTACGGACAGTATTAGTCAGCGCTAGCCCGCTACATCCAAAATTATAGAGGGGTTTATGTCTTCCATACTGCTGAGCTGTGCAAAGTTCGAAGCCCCTGAGTCGTAAACCTACGCCTGCACAGGGATGATAATTTGCACAATATATTGAAACCCTATTCTTCGCAATCGTCCTCTCACCACATTCTCCATAGTGGCTGTTGTTTTTACTGTTGTCCACTATCCAGTTCAAACTAGCACACTGTGGTAAATATTGTTTCCTGCGAGTCTTATAAGATTGTCGGTCCTCTGCCTGGGCAAGTCTGCCTTGAATGTGACAGCTATTCTTACTCTTCCTTCCATATTTTTATTGGGCCCGAAGCCGCCCCGAGACCATTTCCTGCCATATACATTCAGTCTTTTTAAAAAACTTCAGCCGAAATCTCCGGCTTATCTGACATGTAGGCATTTGTACATCTGCATCTGCTTGTAGGTGGGAAAAAGCCGTGCCTTCATCGAGATCATTTCCTGCCATATACATTCAGTCTTTTTCAAAAACTTCAGCCGCAAATTTAATAATTTTATTTACTCGAAAGCCCTTTTCTATCATATCTAGTTTATAAATAAGTTTTTAAATCTATTGTTTTTTTGTTTGTTTACTTGCAGATTTTGCAAAATTTGGGTAAAGTTGATCGGACTGCAGATGAAATTTTTGATGATCATCTAAATAACTTTAATCGACAACAACAAAATGCCAATAGACTACAAAAAGAATTCAATAATTATATTAGATGTATAAGAGGTAAGAAATTTGAACTTAATTTCGTTTGTTATTTGTTAATAACTCAAAAATTTTATTTCTTAATGATACAGCTGCACAAACTGCATCAAAATCATTAATGGATGCCATAGTGGAAATTTATGAACCCCAATGGAGTGGCTATGATGCATTACAAGCTCAAACCCAGTCTTCGGAATCATTATGGCAAGATTTTGCTCACAAATTGGCTGATCAAGTATTGATACCCTTAAACACCTACACAGGACAATTTCCGGAAATGAAGGTAAGTAATCATCAAGCTAATAAATGAGAAAAATTTTCTATAAAAAAATTTTCTAAAAAATTCAAAACCTACTATTAAAACCTGGTTTTACCATATAAAAATAATTCCTTAAAACCTTTTTTGAAATGGTTTTAAGTGGATTTAATGAAATACAATCAAGATTTTCATACACTAAATAAATAATACTAGTACTAAATAAAATAATAAATAAAATCACTACAATAATTTAAAACAATGAACGTAGCAGCAATAAGAAAAAAAAGCGCAAAAAAAGAATCTATTGGGTAGAGCAAAATGAAAATGCTTTCATCAAATTTTGGGAGGAGAAAATAAAATAAATTTTATTACACAATTGCAAAAAGGCAAAATCAGCTGTTTGTGGTTTTAACGTTAAAATCAAGTTTTAACTTTTTGGTGTGAAAACACTATAAAATGGGGAACGACCATCAACGAACCTGCGTGAAGAAAAATAAAATTTTCATGAAAAAACAGTCCGAAACAAGCCATTGATAAATGCCTGAAATAGAAAACGCAAAAGGGAGTTTTGACAACAAAATTTTTTTTTTTTTGTAAAATTCGTAGGACATGAAATCATTAATTTTTTTATAAAAACTATTAACTGCATAAAATAATCTGTGAGTGACTGTGTACATTGGCGATATTATAGTACAATACGAAATTTGCACAATTGTATGGGCCGCCTAAGATTCAATAAATATAAATAAATATTTTTTTTTTACCTGGAAAGCGCTAATATTTGATTTTTCTTTTTTTCACTTTCAGAAAAAAGTCGAAAAACGTAATAGAAAACTAATCGATTACGATAGTCAACGTCATTCTTTCCAAAGTCTAGAAGCCAACGCTCATAAACGTAAAGACGATGTTAAGCTTACTAAGGGTCGGGAACAATTGGTGGAAGCACGCCGCACATATGAACTATTGAATACGGAATTACACGATGAATTACCGGCTCTATTTGATTCAAGGATATTGTTTTTGGTAACCAATTTACAAACTCTATTCGCAACAGAACAAGTTTTCCACAATGAAACAGCCAAGGTGTGTACGATAATAAAAATTCGAAGATAGAGCCTGCACATTATATAATTGTTGTATACTTTTTTTCTTCTACAGATTTATTCGGAACTAGAGGCTATTGTTGATAAGTTGGCAACAGAATCACAACGCGGCTCAAATACTCTTAGAAAAGCAACAGGTACTTATATATACATAAATAATAAAAAAGAAAACATAAATAAATTACTTTATATACGTTTTGGTTCAGTGAACGCCATTAAATCTGCCAGTCCTGTACAGTCACCAGTCAAACAAATGAATAATGCCAACATCACGAACAGTATTCAATATCAAAATACTAATGGTTCTGCTAATCGTAAGTAGCAATTACCTTCAATCACATTTCCTATTTTTTTTTATTATTATTTTAAAAAAATTCGTTACAAATTATTTTTTGTCGTTTCTTTAGTTTGAATTGATTTGCAATTAACGTTGTTTTTAATTGTTTTTTTTTTTAATTAATTTAATTTTCTTGTAATATTTAAAATTTGATTTTGTTTTCTTTATATATTTTTTCGCTTTTTTTCTCTATTCCCTTTTATTTTTCAATTGCTCAAAATTATTTAGCAGAAGATTCATAAACTTTATTTTGCTTGTTAGCTGCCATGTATTGTTTTCAGTTAAAATTAAATATTTTTATTATTATTATTATTTCTTCAAGCTTATTTATTCAATTACATTATTGTAACTTTATCGTATGCAGAGTATTGTTTCATGGTGTAGTAAATTTTAAATCTCTTTTTAATTGGAAACGAAAACAGAAATACATTGTAATAATTTCTTACATTGAACTACAGCATTTTTCAAATGCAGTTGAAAAGCGTATTAATTATATTAATTCTCAAAAATTGATTCATATAAAATCATTTCAGACTACATGTATTTAAAAGTTACATATATTCTTACATATTAATTTCTAACGTTTTGAAACTCCTATTAAAGCGAGATTACTCTTACGTATAAATTATGTAAAGGCTGAGAAATATTTTCTTTATGCCATGTCTCCATGTAGTGATTTGTGCATTCTATATTGAAAAGAATAAATATTTTCTTATAACGAATTCAAAAATTTTCGAACATTAAGGCTAATATTTTAGCTAGCTAGTGTGTGCATAAAGTTTGGCATAATCTTGCAGACGAACACATCAGCTGTGTCTAAAATATTTCTAAGGCTTTTTTTCTGTTATAATCTTAAAATAATAAAATAATATAATTAATAACTTATGAGAAAACTATTAAACAATTGAAAATATTAATAAACAACTAGTTATCTTAATTGCTTTTAAATAAATGAAGTATAATTGGCAGTTTTACATTTGCAATTTTCTGTTAAAATATAATTAACTTTTGAAATTTATAAAGTAAACGCCCATTTATAGAAATGAAAGATAATCTTCATAGCACTTAAACTCGTGCGATTTGAAAAGCCTATGTTTAATTTTTTATAAAAATTGCCAATTGTACAGCCCCTAATATAACGTATTTTTGGACAGTAATTAAAAAAAAAATCGATGAAAATCTAGAACGTTCAAATGAAATTCGTTTATACGAGAGTGATTTACAAATTCACGTTAATAAATGTATTTCCGTAACAATATTATTTTGTTCTTTCAATTATTCAACGTTAGTCAAAATTCATTACGATTATTATTTTAGTTAAATTTTTTAATTCCTTTAGTATAATTAAATTTTAAAATATTTCTGTTGGAATTATCGAATAACTTCCTTAGCAAATATCTATTGTTTTTTGAGAACTTTTTTTTCTGGTATTTGGGGGGTACATTAGGGTGGTATCCAAGAGACATCTAGTGGATAAATATTAGAGCGAGATACTGGAAGTCAGTGGTCATTGATACATAATATTGGGCTTCTAGAGACAAAATCATTGATATATCATTCTTTAAGATCCGATTGCAAATGCCAAAGATATTCGTATAAAGAAAAGTTTTATTAGTGGAGTACGGAGCACTTTTTTTTGCCTGTAAGGTGGTACAGTCTGCACAAAAAGAAAGTACATTTGTAAATAAAAGCTTTGGCTTGTATTTAAGTCGGCCTTATTTATTTCATTATTTATTTATTATATATAGTCTATATTTTAATTATCTTCTTGCGCAAATTGCATGAATACAAAATCAAATTTTAATATAATTTTTATAAGAGAAAAACAATTAACATCTGCATGAGCTCAGTTTATATATTATTTGTTCTTTCTTTTTGTTTTCTCTTTTTTATATCCTCTTTGCAAAAAAATCATGTTGTTTTTTGGTTGAATTTGAAATTTTTGTTTGTGCAATTTCTTTACGTTACGTTCTGTTTTTACTGTTGTCTATTGGAATGTTAAAAAAAATAACAAATTTTATTTAACCAACATAACAATATGGTAAAAATATATATTTAAATAAATACAAAACATAACATGCACCAACATGCATTATCATGTCAATCTTGAAAATAAAAATGTCAAAAACCAAACACAACAATCAATTACAAACAAAACCCTAAAAATAGCATCATCACCGAGCTCTTCTACACAAGAATCTAGACTTGATAATGTTTCTCCAACACCAGAATCATCCGCTCAATTACTACGAGGTGGTGGCAGCCCAAGTTATTTCAGTAAAATGGAAACAAGTAGCACAAATACTGGAAATATTGTAAATGACGCAGCATCTATTGAAAGCACTAACACAACGATAACAACCACCACGGCATCCACAAAAGACACGGAAAAGGCAACAACACTAACAAGTAGTCCAAATGCCAACACAAATTCAGTAACAAACGCAATAGATAAAGAAACTTCAAGCCAGAAAACACCGACAGCTATATTGGCAACCGAAGGAAAGGTGATTGCCGAGTCTAGTTCAGCTACCAAAGAAGACGTGGATATGAATAACGCTTTGGAAACAGAGGCAACAGCGGTAGCCGAAACCGTGACAACTAACGCGATTAAAGAATTTAAAAATATGGAAGAAATGAATGGCAATGATTTGGCAAATGGTAATGGCAACAACAACAGCAACAGCAGCAGCAGTGTTATCACTGACAAAACAACAATCTCGACGACAACGACCGCCACAGCAATGAACGGCAATGCTACTGGATCATCAGCAGCAGCAGCAGCAGTAACGACAACAGCAGCAACAACAACGTCTTCCACAACTACAGTCGGAGAGGATGATCGAACGAATCAAACCAATAAAACAAAAATAGGTAAAGATCATTTAATCGATGATAAAAATCTAGATAACACTACTAGTACTAGAAAAAAATTTATTGAACCAAGTAAAAATCCATTTGGTGATGACGACGACGATGCTAATGAAGAAATCGACGAATTACCCAAGGGTGAGTAAATGTGTTTTATTTACCCACACAAACGCCAAAAACCTCAGCATTGGTTACGGCCTGTGTAGAAATTTGAATCGAATACCCCATCGAGAAGTTGCTAAACGATCTGCTCTTTAACTGGGATCTGTTGCCTGTATATATACATACAATATAGATACATACATATGTACATACATCTGTACGTAGCTTAGTAAATGGATTTTTATTTATATAGTATTGGACTTTAGAGCAAAAATTATGTAGAAAAAGAAGGACATTTTCGTCAACTTTATTCAATTATATCGATACATGTTTCGGCTTTTGAATATTTGATAAATTTTTGCTTCGCAGAGTTTCTGGTTTTCAAAATCCATTTATGAAAATTGGTGGTTTATTTTTGTTATATCTATATACGTAAGTATGTATGCACTGCGATTGCTGTATGTAGTCCATTCCATGGTTTGGTTTTTTATTTTCTACCTTAAGAAAAGTTTCAAAAGATTAATTACAACAATTTAGCTATACCTTTCAAAATGCCGTTGCTGTTGGTAGTGTTGGAGCGTTTGCTCTACAACCCGAAAGTCCGTTGGTATTTAAGCAACAATTAACAATTAATACGTCAACTTAATACCAGAGCTGCTGCGAATCTGGTTTACAAATTAGCAAAACGCGCAACATTAGATTTGTGTAAGAATGAAGACCTACTCTAAACTTCAATACATGTCTCCTCTTTGCGCTATCACTTTCTAAAAAGAACAACTATTTGTAACTAAAGGGTAGTCCGTCCAACCAAAACGCACGATCTTAATTGTAAATAAAACGAAGAGTTTTCAGAGAATTATCTTAATATTTTTTATTAAGATAGAAGGATCTATGACAATTATGTGTGATACAAAATATTGGCCAATTGCTCGCCAAGGCTTTTTCAATGAATCTGAGACATAATTGAGGTTCAATGCCGTTCAAGTGCCAAATTATCTCAACCTTTAGCTCTTGAATTGTTCTTGGCTTATTGACAGCCAAAGAAAAAAGTCCAACGGTATGAAATCAATGTAGGTGACGGCCTATTAACGGCGCCACGGCGTGAGATAATACGGCCATTGAATTTCTCGCGCAAAAGAGCCATTATTTCATTGGCTGTGTGACAAGTGGCACCATCCTTTTGGATCGTTTACATCCATATCCTCTTTAGCCACACTATCGGGAACAACAGCAAAGTTTTCCGCAGAACGAATTAAGCGACCATGCACGAACGAACTGCACGAAATGCCTTTTGATTTGAACGCCGATTTTCGTAAAAGGTTTCAACAATCTTAACGCGCTGCTCAATTGTGTGTGACTCCATGGATAGAATTTCTCTAACCCTGAAACAAAGAAATGTCATATTAAGTTGGGGCAAAAATTAGACGTTAAGATGTGACCCACATTTAACATCGTGCATTGTGGTTGGACTACCCTGTATTTTTTGTTTATTCAACGCGAGTAAAAATCAATTACGATTATTTATTTATTTATTTATGTTTGTTATATGGCTTAGCTGGTGGTCTATATGTACATTTCATTTGGTGCTAATACCAAAATCTTCAGTAGACCTTTAACCAAATTCTTGAAAAAGCTTAGAAATTCCAAATGTTTATGCAAGAACCCCCATACATTTTTTAGAAGTACGAAAAATTTTCTTTATACAACAAACATTTCATTATACGATTTCAAATTTTAATTTTCCTAAAAAAAATTAAATTATTTTAAAAGTTCTATAAACATTTGGGTTCGATTCGATTCTTGCCTAGACGGTGCGTGGTATCACAATAGGCCTAAACTCTGGTCTAAGTGGGAAGTGTCCGCCACCTAACCTATCTTCTAAAGTAATAAGCATAAACATACAATTTAAATAAATATACCACCCATGTATACACAATTTAATCGAATATTTCAAAAGAAGTATAGATATAATAAAAAACATAATTTGTTTTATAAAGAATTTTTGCTAATATACATTTGTACGAGTATATAAATTCAATTAAATGAAACAGTAGTTGTTTTAAATGCGTTCGTGCATAAATGCGAATAGCGAGTTTTATTTACTTCACTCGCAAGTCCGAGTTTTCATCAGCCTGTTAAACAATATTTGAAATATGGAGCATATTCGCATTTAGGTAAAAAAAAAATATATCTTTGTGTTTTTGGTGAGTCGCATACTGTTAAGTATTTATTTGTCTTATTCAGACTAAATTTATGCAAAAATTCAACAAACGCGTCTAATGATGATATGCATAGTACTTTGAGATACGAAGAATTTTTTAATCAAACAAAACGCTTGTCATTTCTGCTTATTTAAAATCTCTATTGACTTTCGCTGCCAGAGATCATTAAATTTGATTAAATTCGCCGCTTACTTTAGATGTTTTGCAGTAGCAGTCAGTGTAATAACAAAAACAAAACCGCATCCCAACCATGAATTCAATAAAGTTGTCGAAAACCAGTTCCTTTTTTTCCAGCAATTAAATTGCGTCTGCTTTTGTAAATATACCTGTATACTTATAAGAAATTAATTAAAATAGGAAATGGTTTGCCGTTTGTATACAGTAAGTGCTATTTCAAAATTGGTTATGGTACTCTTTTCTACATACTTATATTCTTTATTTCATAGTAGACGATATTCATTTGCCTACGCATTCATCATCGCTGTTATTCGTCATGTTTCTGTTCGTAAATGCATTACTGCAATGCAGCTGGTTCGCATACTTGACTGTTATGAAGCATTTCTTGGACTCCAACAAAAGTGATATTTTATTTTATTTTTAGACAGTGATACTTTTTCAAGAATTTTTACATTTTTTTTTCCTTGCCGACTCGACTCGCTGCTTTAAGCGATGCATTTATGAACACACCCTCTGCATATTTCACGTCTTACACCTTTGGATATTTTTGGTTCTATATTGGCACTATTATATATTTAATTTAATTATAGCATATGTAGGCAAGCAGTAATTAAACTGGCGGCATAAAATAACTTCCCAAGACTATAAAATTAAATAAAACCTCCATTTCTGAAATGAAATAAATCCTCAAGAAATAACTCGCCAACCACAAACCTTAAATAAGTCCCCAAAAAAAAGTACGGAGTACAAAAACAACTCTTTTGGTGTGTTATTTCATTTAAAAACAATTTGGGACTTATTTCATATGAAATAATTGAAATCGATTTTGATGGAAAATTTCAATTTTGTTTCAAATTTCGAGTCAAATCGCATGACGTAACTTGAGCCCTGATTAATTTCATTAATCTCTATTCTAAACACAACTGAATTAAATGCTAATGATGATTTAGTAAAACCTATTAATGTGTAAAATGACTTGTGGTACTGGTGAGTTGTGTTGCGACAAAGTCAGTCAATATTCGCATATGCCTTCAGATACAAGGTGGGCCAAAAGAAATAACCCTATTGGAAGATACTCTTATTTTTGCAAATGGCGGCCAATGTCAAATCTGTTTTGACATTTGTGAACTAGACAGATGTAGAATACAAGTGAACAAGCGCGTAACCTACGCCCAAGCCATCCTCAATCTCGAGGACGAAGTGAACGATTTTTCGACTAAAATCATAATAAGCGATGAGGCTCATTTCCACCTCAGCGGGTACGTGAACAAGCAAAACTATCGCTTCTGGGGCACCGAAAATCCACGAGTGATGCACGAGGAGCCATTACACCCGCTCAAAATGACTGCATGGTGCGCTGTTCACGCTGGAGGAGTCATCGGGGCATTTTTTTTTTCGAGGACGCCGCTGGTCAAAGGACAACAGTGGAAGGTGCGTGCTATAAGGCTATGTTAACCAAGTTTTTTCTGTAGCAATTTTGGCGATTTTTACTGGCCCGCAAGATCGCCCGATTTAACCGTTCCTGACTTGTTTTGTGGGGTTTTTTTAGGTCCCGTGTTTACGTGAAAAAGTCCCAGACCCTGGAAGCCCTCAAGGACAACATTCGACACGAGTGCGAGAATCTGTCGCCCGAAGTTTTCGCCGAAGTGATGAAAATGCTGTAAAACGAACCCGTTAGCAATCAATTGTGACGGCGCCTATTTGGCTGATATCATCTTCTCGACATGACCAATAAAATTCTAAAGGTTCAGATAAACATAATCAAAAAACAGAATCGAGGTTTTTCATTTAGAAAAAAAACGAGAGCCAAACAACATCGGATGACTTCTTTTGGCCCACCTTGTAGTATCTGTAAAAATTAACGTTTTTTTCTTTCATCATTTAAAATTGCAAAAAATAAGAATTCTTTATGAAAAATTTGCTTCTTGTTAAACTATTTTCCGCCAGATTAATAAAAAAATATTTTTTGATTTATAAAAAAAGGAGTATTTACTATCAACTTAATTTCTATACAAATTTTAAAATGTACTGCCTGTCCATATAAGACGATTGAAAATACTCGTTCGGCCATATATATATTGGCCTAAAGCAGAGCTGTAAAATAATTAATTAAGCTTCACCTCCTGTCGTTTCTCCTACTATCCCTTGCCTATAGTTCCAGAACAATGCTTCGCATGTGTAATAGTCATCTCTCCTGAGTGCTGGTCCCAGATAAAAAAAAATAACAATAAAAAAACTCAAATTGCTTTTGTTTTGTCACACAGATAAAAGTACGCACCCCTAAAAAATTCTTTAATTTTCCAAAAAATGGTGATATTTAAAAAAAGTAAATAAAAAAAGTAATAAAATTCAATTTGAGGGAGAGTACGTACTATTATCTGTGTGCCTGTAAATGCCCGAACGATTATTTCCACTCGGCTTCTATGAACAGGCAGTAAATTGTGTTATTAATAAAAAAAAATGATTTTTTATGTTTACAAAAGGTACAATAGACAAATTTCCATACAAAATTCAATTCTTGCAATTAAAATTATTATTATGAATATGGGAGTAAATTTTTTTAAACTAAAAAAAAATTAAAAATACTGCTGCAAATAACAATGGCAATAATTTATATTCTCTGCATTTAATTTTTCCAATTAATTTCAAACTCTTGTGAAATGTATTCTCAGAGCCACTTGCAGAAGTGTAATCAGAAGATCATTTTAAAATACTGAGTTGAAAGCAGAAATAAACTTGTTACAAAAGCTAACAAATAAATAAATAAAAAAAAAATATATGTAATAAAATAAAAACTGTTCCCGAAGGTCTAGTGAGTAATGCTCTATCAATCTTGTGATTCTAGGGTCGATTCTTTTCAGAGATACACCGCTCTCTTTCACAATAATGTGCGAAGAATGTTACAGTTTAACTTTTATTTATACTCGTATGTGTAACATTTAGGTTAGGTCGGCAGGTTGCTGGATGTTAAGGTACACCAAGGTACCAGGCCATTTTATTATGGTACTGTTGTGAAAAAACCTTCCCATGTTGTAGTGATACACGGACCAAAGTCTCGGCCAGGAATCGAACCTAGCGCACTACTCACTACACTACCTGGTCTACATTTAATTAATAAACAAAAATAAAAACAAATATATAAAAAATTCGAGAAATATGTAGATCATATCGGTATATGTTGTATATACTCTCGGTATACATATGTTATATATACAAAATAATTCATCAAACGAAATCTCTGTGGAATCATTCTTTCACATTCATTCGAATTCTTTCCTCATTCATTTTTAAAAATTTAAGCATTTTTTTCACCAAAATTCAGCAAAATTATTTATAAAACACAAATAACAAAAAAAATTAACAAAATGTGGTAAAAACTTTTAACAATATTTGCCCAATTAACAAATAAAATAAATAGCAGGAAAAAAAGTGGCCAGCATGTCTGTTCTATTTTTATTCGGTTGTACTAAAAAATTTATATTGGTTAAAATTAGTTGAGAATAACAAAAAGAAAAAAAAAACAAAAACTTACAAAATAATTTTTGAAAAAAGCAAACAAACAAAAAAAAAACTAAAAACCAAATACGCTTTTAAATGTATTGCCAAATATTTCGACTTGCTGATTTTTTTTTGTATGTTCAATTAAATTCCGTATTAATTGTTTTCAGTTCAGTTTCAATGAAATTAATTTTATTTATTTTTTTATTTTGTATTTAGATGCCACTACAACTGATTTGCCACCAGGTGTTCTTTATCGTGTCAAGGCAACGTACGGTTATGTCAAGGAGGATGTTGATGAATTAAGTTTTGAAGTTGGTGATATTATACGTGTCATTGAATATGATGATCCCGAAGATCAGGTAATTGTGTATTCTTTTATGTCTAGTGCTTTGCTAAAATTTTATCTTCATGTTTTAACTGTGTGGCGTCTGAAAACTAAACAGAATGAATTTATTTAAAAATGTAAACAGACCAACCTAAATCAGCGTGACAAGAAAAGCGTTTAGTTCTACCGCTGCTGGGGGCCAACGCAAATTAGAGTGTCCATGTTTTTCCATTAACAGTATATACATACATATGACTGGGTTGTCATCACCGAGCCTAATTAACTAAAACTAGAGACTTGTAATTTTGTATGTATAGATCCACTAAGGGATTTTTGAAAATCTAAATGCTAAGGGGCGGTAATAACGCGTAGCTTCTGTAACCTTGCGACTGGTTAAGTATTTGTGTGTCGTTATAAACTCTAAACTTAACTGGAGACTGAATGTCAAGGATCGCATATGGAGAGCTAGTCACCTTTCTATTCCTACAGCAGAATGTTAGGAAGGACAGTTGTGCCGAAAATTTACGTGGATATCTAGGCGCTGCGCCTAGATACCCCACGAGGCTCTCAACACCGGCTGAATTTTGACGTCCACCACTGCCCCCTTGGGGACGGAAGACAACAAGTAATTTAAGCACACACAGGTTGTAATCCATAATTATAGTCTTCGATATACACGTTGCTAAGGTGTTTGGGCTATCTAAACCCCGTGTCACATCAGAGAGATAAACCCTCCGGTGACTACTGTCGAATGGCAACAGCACCTAGATTAGTAAAATTCGTATTAGGGAATATGTCATAAAGATGACAATATGTCCCTAACATACCAATAACTATTCTACCCTCGTAACTTTAGGTATCAACAACGCAATAAAGCGGAACACAACTCCAACATGTTCGGGTTTCACACGAATGGCATGGAGTTTATTGCGGCCACCTGAATATTAGTAATACTTACAGGTTTGCTGACCACGCGAGTGTCAAAGTTTATTGGATAGAAATGCGCGCGGGGAGAGTAAGCATGGGAAAAAACAATAGGCTCTTTACTAACAACGAAATTACAGTTCTGACCTTGACTTCAAAGACACTATCTTCGAAGGTGGTCACGTGGTACAAAAGAAACCCTGAAGCGGGTCCACAGGAACGGTCAGTTGACTCTACTTTATGTACAGAACCACTGTTATATTGAGGAGAACGAAGTAGCCGACATGCTTGCTCGTGAGGGGACGGTTTTATCCCACATACGAGTACAATATGCAGAGATCCAAATGCCAGTACGTGAGATCAGGTATTGATTATGGATAAAGTCTTTAGAGAAGGCAGAATACAGAATGTGGAGGGATTTTTGTATCTGCTCCATCTCAAGACAGATTTGGCCGACCTCATGAAGATATCAAGAAGTAACATTTTCCGTTTTGGGGCAGTCTCTACGCGAGTGGCCGGCCCAATGCAGGTGCGGCTGGATATAGCATCGTACGGGGTGCTGACTACTACAGTCTGCGTTAGCTACTTCCTTTCTTATTGGGTTTATTGAGTTTTTCGTAGGGGGAACCAAACTTATAGATAGAACTAAAATTCGGAAAGTATTTTTTTTTTTAGACCAGCACTCCAGGGATGACCTCTAAAATTGCAATGAATTGTGCTGGAACTAGGAAATGAGGTTTGTTGGAAGGGAGCTGCATTAATGCTGAATTTATCGTTTTCGCATCAGAAAGGCAACTTCAATATCCATAAAACGTGAATGTCGATTCTCACCGTCTGGGGATTTGAATGCATTCAAAACTTATTATTGCAAATGCAGCCTCTGTCCATAGTTCGCATGAAGGCGAAGGAATACAATCAAAGTTTGCTTCAACTTTAAAATTATTCTTTCGGTTTTTGTTTGTTAAGATTTCTTTTTTTTTAATATTTATCAGAAAATAAGCCAGTAAAAAAAACAATAAATAAAAACAATATTTAATCAAAGCAAATTGGCAAATTCTTGCACTACTCTGAAAGTTTGTCTCTTGTCCACTGAGTTGCTGTTGAACTGCATCTTAAATGAAAAGAAAAATTCCCGCTTGTACCCGCTGCATGTTCCTCTTTATCAGTAATGTCTACTAATAATACTCATCCGTGTTTCTCTAAAGTAGTTTTTCAATTCTAATTTACAGGAAGAAGGATGGTTGATGGGCGAAAAGGAAGGCACAGTTGAAAAGGGTCTCTTCCCAGCCAATTTTACAAGGCCAATTTAAATTTTCTACAAACGACCACAAATTAACAATAATTTAACCAAACTACAAACAACAGCAACAACAATTAGTAACGATGTTTTAGCAACATCACCAGCAACAAGAACAAAACTCTAACGTATTCAAAGAGCAGCAAGCACATTTTATTATACAAAAATTTAAATGAAAAACAAATAATTATATTTAAATAATGAAAATAAACTTAGAAAGAAGAAGAAAAGAAAGCCCAGTTGAAAAAACATTTATTTTAATATACAAACATAGACCACATACATACATAGTTCATACTATATACAATTATTAATATACATATACATGCATATATAACATATAAATAAATATTAACTGTTAAATTGTAATAAAAAAAAAAGAAGGACACAAGCAAACAACTGCAACAAGAACCAAAACCAATTTTAAACTTTATATAGTAGAAGAAACAAAGAAAACAAAATAATAATTATTATTATTTTAATTTTTAATATTGACCGTCATTAAACATTTTGTTTTTGATACATTTTATTTTCTTTTTCGTTTTTTGTTTGTTTTGTTTTAATAATTATTTTCAAAATGCTTTTCTTATTGTTTACTACTTTTCTTAAAATGCATACATACATACATACATACATATATTGTTTGATTAGTTTTAAATATTAATTTATTTTTATTTTTATAGTAATAATCTTTACTTTTTCTGTTTTAAATATAATTATTACTAAATTTCAAATAAATATTATTAAAAACAAAAAAATTTTAATTTAATAAAAAAAAAAACACAAAAAAATATTTCATATTTATTTCAATATTTTTATTTCACAATTACTTAAAATTTTTATTTAAGTTAGAAAATTATATACGGCTAGGGTGAAATGTGAAAGTGAAAGCGTTTTCTAATTCTCAATGAGATGAATTTTTTTCTTGGAAATGAATTTTAAGTTGTCATATTAAAATAAATGCTTTTCTTTTTTTCTTGCTTTTATAAAAATGAAAAAGAACACACAATCGCTCAATTCAAAAGCTCAGTCGTATCGTTTATCCTTTTAAAAAAGCCGATATGTATTTATGTGCTTGTGAACAGGCAAATTGGTAGTATTTTTGTTTTTATTTATAGTTTCTTCTTTAAGAAACATTTGACGTTCATTTCTTTTTATTCCATGAACTTAAACCAGATATAAAATTTCAATTCGATACGAATTGGTTTTTATGTTTTTCAATATAAATAGTTTGAAAATTTTATTGAAATTAATGAAATATATATTTATTATTAAGGGGAATTATGTAACTATTTTTCTTTTCATTAATTCAACGTGGTCTATATTTCTTTGGAAAATTTTTACAAAATGAAGGGAAACAAATTGAATATTTCCACACATATAAAATTCAATGCTATAATCAAGGCACTCTTTTGTACTTGTACATTACTGTATAATAAAACGATTAGACAATATATACGACGCTAAGACGAGCTTGTGAATTGAACAAATATATTTTTGGTATTGACCACATCAGAACTAGTAGATTAAGTGCCAAAATTTACTTAAATTTCGCAAATTATCAACTTGCTAAAAAACAGTTATTGCAGAAATGAAAAACTAAAATAACAACAACAATGTTTAAACATTTTTTTCAATGCGAATAAGATGGAAAAAGAAAACTCAAATCATTGAAAAAACCTTAAAAGTCCTTCTGCACCACAAAAGTAATTCGCAACTAAAGGATTTTTTTTTAATCTTTAGAATTAGTGATTTTTGTTTGAACTGAAATTATTATAAAGAAATGTGTATTAATTTCATAGTTAATTTATCACAATAATGTGACAATTACTTTTTATTACAATAAAGGAAAAACAAAACAATTAATCTCGAACAGGAGTTGAATGGAGCACGTATATATATATTTTCTACGACACGTCATCAGTACTCTTTGTGTCAACAGTTTTGTAAATTTTGTATGTATTTATTATATAAACTTATGTATATGTCTGTATATATACATATGGTGTCGTTTTTAAATTCTCTCGTTTCTTTGTTAAAATGGTTTTCAGGACGCTTAAGCAGGCTGCAAAAAAAAATATTCCTACATTGTCCGATATCTAACACCAGTGACACCGTGTTCATTTTCAAAAAAAAATATGGGCCAATAATCCTTTCCGACGAAACGCCGCACCAAACGGTACACTTAAGTGTGTGTAATTCTCGTTGTTGAATTACTCTAGGATTTCCGTAGTAATTTTTGCCTATTCAATTGGAAATGGGCTTCGTCACTCATAATTAAAATATGAATAGAATAAAATAAAAAAGATTTTTTTTCTGTTTTATTTTAAATTCCCCAAGTCTTCTTTACAAAATACTGAAAACAAAAAAAAATTATAATAAAAAAGTGAGACGGAATTCAAACACCTCCGCTCACTTTGGGCCACCCTGTATAAATACAGCCGAATGAAAACTAAATAGTCAAAAAAAAATTATAATTTCATTCCGTTGTGTGAAAGATTTCAACAAACCACATTAATGTCGCAGTGTCTTGAAATTTTTACGTTATATTTTTTTAACAGAACATAATTAAATCTAAGTATTTTTGATAATATACCAGTCATTAAACTTTTGTTTCGTTTTTTTTGTAATCTTTAATATTGTTTTTGTTTTTTTTTGTTAATAAATGAAGTACTTACATATGTATGTATGTATGTATCCATATGATTCAAGTTTTTTTTTTTTTTTTTTTTTTTTTTTTTTTTTGGCGTGTGAGGCAGGGTTAAAAATGCCTTCGCACTTACAGAGACCGTCGTCATCTGCGGTCCTCCCCGGGACCGCTTTTCGCATTACTTCGGGAAGGCACAGAGCCACGTCCCAATCAGGACCACTCTCACTCACCCACGTCCATATGATTTAAGTTAATAATTAAAAATTTATGCATAAAACAAATTTTATTTGCCAAACAAATGTCATATAGGCATTTGTTGCATCCACGAATTTCGTTCAGTTCAATACCACAAATAAATCTACATAAACAATAGCACTTAATCATTTCTCTCGTTGGCCAACACTGATGCAAATGCACATGTTTTTTTGCCCTTTTTTACTTCTCTCTTTAATGTGTGAAAAATTACACAAAAGTACTACATAAGTATGAAGGTTCCCTCTATAGAGTACTGAATGAAAGCATTTGTTTCGTCCGCTATATCTCTCAATTCTGCCAGTCCCTGGTTGCCACTCTTCCAATCTTAACGAATGAAAATCTAAGTTTTAAAAAAATTAGTAATCATTAGAATTTTGTTGCGTGCAGTAGTACTTTAACAAAATCTTGTTATTCTAAATAACCTTAACAAAATTTCATTCATTGTCGATACAAACAACTCGATAATCATCCTTTTTATTTTTCTTTTAACAATATATGGACTTATCTAATAATTTACTCCGACAGCGCTATAACGCCATGACATCCGAAAATAATATTCTTCTCTCCCGTGGTGAGTGTTCAAGTTAATAATGTATATGAATTTTGTATACAAGTTAAAAACATTTTAACTACTCATTCTACATTCTTAACTCAAAAAGCATATTGTTTGGATTTATGACGTTAAATTAGTAAATGACTGATATACTGTATCCATACATATACATAAAAAGCATAAAAGTAAGTTTTAAAATTCAGTTTGTTAAACCTTTATAAATCAAAAATATTTTTAAAATTAACAGTTAATATATATTAATAATATAACAAAGAAACGACAAATGCCAAATCATGGAATTTTATAAATATAAGAACTGTTAGATTAAATTATTTCAGAGGATAAAATTAGTGGTACAATACTTTATCATATCAGTTTTTATCTTTATTTGACGAATATTTTAAACTGGATATCATTTTGATCTTCATACAAGAACATTAGGCAGATTTCGAGAAATAAATAGAATAATATATTTACATTAGTTATGTAGAGACAAATTTATGGAAATCATATTGAAATATTTTAAAAATATGAAACAAATTTTTTTATATTGAACTTTTATTTGTTAAGTTTAATTGTTAATTTTATATGGAAAGAAAATTTTTGGCTATAGGTATGTAATATTTTGTTTATTTGATAGTTCTTATAAAAATAAAAAATACAATTTGTAAAACTTGTGAAAAATTTAAATACCATCAGTAAAAACTGGCAAAATAAATATTAAATTATTTATAAAAGAAAAAATAACGGATTTAATTTCTATATTTTATATGGAGAGGAAAATACAACTGTGATAACAGTATTACCGACATGAGAATTACTGTATCTCTATTGGCATTGGAAACGTCGTTTTGAAACAGTTATACACACGATATGTCATGTAAGAAGAACGCCGTCGAATTAGCTGGCCAGGAACTCTGCTTGTACGTTGTTTTCTGTGGTAATAAAGAAGAAAATTTCATGTTCGAATATAAATTAAACTAAAAAATTTGTGATTTACTAAAGGATAATTAAGAATGACAACGAACTAAATGTAAACCAATAAATTTAAAGTGAAATATAGTAGAAATATGAAATTAATATAATAAAAGCATGTGGAAAAATTTTATTACAGTATATTTTCTTTATATTGGGGCTCGTCATTTTTTTTCGCCAAAGCAGAGCTGCTCCCATGAAAGCAGAGCTGCTGCAAAAAAATATACTAGAAAGAGAGCGGGAGAGTACAAACAAATAAGAATAGAGTGTTGTTAAAAAATATGTAGCAAATAAGAATAAAAAAGTTAAAAGAAAAGTGATCAAATAATAAAAGAAATTAAATCACGAAAGAAAAATTACAAATTATATATCATAATTCATTTAAATTGGATATCAAAAGATCTATTTTACTTTAATTGAAGATGTAAAGATGGTTATACAAATGCTATTAAAAATTGTGGATATGAAAAAAGCGACGAGGAAATACTACAAAAGTCAACAGCCGGGGTGAATGTATTTTTTTTTTAATGCAAAGGACGACATTTGTTAGGGGCGAGTTTTTCTTGTATGCCTTTTCTATGAAGTATGAATGTAAATTACTGGACAGACGTTTAATATAGTGTAGACCGGTTAAGTATTATCAAGAAATTAAAATTAAGCAAAAGATAGAATATATGTTAAAGTAAAGAATACTAATTGAATTAATTTTTGTAAATCAAGTAACCTTAAAGAAAATACCTACATGCACGTAGAGTTTACTACATATAAACATTTTTATGAAGTTGTGCATAATTAAAGTGTTAAGTTCAATTAGTTGTTTGCTAAAAAGAACTATTTGTATAATATTTTTGCATAATAGTTAAAAATAATTTCTCCATTTCAATAAATACAAGTTTTACTTATTCGTTTGGGGAACCTCGCCCTGCAATATGTGTATTCGTGCGCAATGTTGATAATAACTTGAGCAAAAGAGAGTGAAGAAAGGAAAAGAGAGTTCAAGAAATTGTTCTCATAAAAAATCGTTAGTAGCCCCCCTCCCACTATATAAAAAGTGTGTTAATTGATTAAGAAAAGTACAAAATGTCATTTTAGTGTTTACTTTTATTAGTGTGAGATAATGCAGTATGCATTAAGCCCTCATTAAACTAGATTAAATGTCACGCAATTTTTCTTAGCAAATTAGTTTTTCATAATTGTTTTCTATACATTTTTTTTAAATCAAATAATATCTAAAAAGTGCAAATACTTTTCTCAAAGTTAATAACCACAAATTATTAGTGAATTTTTTAATCAAAATATCAGCCCGATTTCCCAAATTATTTAAGATATTCTTCCTTCAGGGATTACTTTATATTCACAAAAATAATAAAACAATTAATAAAAATCAAAAATAAATTATATGTTTAAAAAAAAGTTCGTTTTAATAACAAAAAACATTTATTATCATTCGCATTCAAGCTGACTGCAAAAAGTTATAAAATCCAAAAGGAATAATTACGCTGTAGCAGCATTGAAATCAACAGCAGTCAAGAATACTATGTAGCAGTAGCATCAACACCAATAACAACTATTACAACTACTTAAAATTAGACCAACAAGAAAACAACAGCATCTTTTTATACCGATTTTTTATACAATTTAATTTATATGTGTTAAAAATTTAAAATCATAAAAGAACTGCTTCGTACATAAAGGTAAGTTTTGTTCATAGTTAAAATATGAAAATTTTATAGATTCCTACTTCACAAAGAAAATTGCAATGGCAAAAATTTTTAAGAAATATTTTTTGCCAGCTACGCACAAAGTATTACATCGCCATTAAAAAAAAAATGTCATTATTATGATTTTTGCACAAAGAGTTAATATCCTAATTTCACAATGAGTTCATTTCCTAATTTAATTGCTTCTTAAACATGATTAAACGGGTGGCGATGGTAGAAGTAGTCTGCACGTTGACTACAAAATGAAAAATTTGTCCTGGGTTGTTCAACTCCAGTTTCAGACTCATAAAAACATCTCGCATTTTTTCTGATGTGCATTTGTGTCGCTTGGTGTCAGTTGATGTCGGAAGATTTCAGTGGCGAAGCCATAGTCACTGGTCACTAAACAGTAACTGTATCCACTCCACAGGCGCATCAGAACGCCTTCCTTCGTCGGTATTGTGTAGCACCGGCGAAGTAAAATAAATAGAAAAATGGGTTACTAAAGCGAAGCTTCAAAATTTATAATACGTCTCCTTGACATCATAGACGCTACAACACTGCTGTAAAAACAAATAACGTGCAAAAAGCAATGTTGTAAGACAGTGAAGCTTCACCTCCTGTCATTTCTCCTTCTATCCCTTTCCTATAGTTCCAGCGCAATGCATTGCATGTGTAGGGGTCATTCCTGAGTGCTGTTTCAAGATAAAAAAAAAAATTTAAAAGTAATGTCCTTAATATTTAAGAACATATCAGACTTGGGCAATTACATTTAACTGCAATTTAGATGTACATATATGTAATTCCAATTGTGATTTTTTTAATACAAAATTGAAATTTTTCAATTACAAATTATATCTGATTGCTTTTCTGCAATTACAATAATTACAAAATTATTACTTTTAGTTGAACAAATTAAATTTTTTTCTTGGAGCGGCACTCAGGGGATAACCTCATACATGCGATGCATTGTGCTCGAACTAGGAAATAGTTATAGTTGAGAGGGTAGCGATAGTAGTGGACATTCGATTTGAATTTTCCTACGTTAAAAGTGACAGGTAAGAATTCCGCGGGTAGTCCATTGCACAAACGTGCTGTTCGGCCAAAAATCGAATAAATCCAGAGAAGATATCACTGATTACTTTTTTGTGAAAATAAGTTTTTATTTTTTAAATGCGTGAGGCTCGCTGGTAGTATTTTACCACGAAGTCGTCAATGTATAGCAGAAGACAATTTTGTAAAAATGTTTTACAAAACCCGTTTTAAAATTGTTTTCCTTTCAGTACTGCCATTTACTTGGTAAAATTTTAAATACATATTTTGAAAAATTAGGCGCTTCGAAATTTATTTTTGAGCTATGGTTTTTTTTGGCAAAGTTTCTAGAATGACGCATAGAACAAGAATCGCCATGGACCCTTGCAATATTTTTCGGTCCCCTACAATTTGATCCACCCTAATACATAAGCATGCATCTATGTATAAATTTAGTAGTTCTTTACTTTAGTTTCTTAATTTTCTCATTACGAGACACAAAGCACGAATCGTTTCGTGCAATATACACACTGTGTGCATAGGGCAGTAGTTCACAAGGAGGTCCCTACTTACTCACTTATTAAAAGTACATTATTATTGTTTGTTATTATAAAATTACTTAGAACATTATCAATTGAGTTTTCTCAACAAAATTGTACATTCATCAAATCATTTTTATACAGACAGAAAATATTAATAACATAAATATGTAAATAATAGACTTCTCGACTTATTATTCGATTTTATAGATTTTATATTCTTTTTGAACTTAAAAAATTATAAAGAATTTATAATTATCAGTATTTTGTGTTACTTTTGTAAATCAATCAATTAAAACTGATTAATTTTGTCGAACTAAATTTTTATATTGCAAAAAAGAAGAGTAGTTCAGTCAATCTTAAAATGCGTGCATTTTATAAATTAAAATATTTTCACAATAATACAATTTTATTGGCAATGGATTTTTCGCTATTCTTGTTATTTTCTTCGTTATATTTGCTGTTGCTCAAAAAGAAAATCAAATTATATAAAGCTGATCTATCTTTTCATCGTTAGCACGTTCATCATCACGTCAAAATATTTATGGCGTATTTAGCGCAAAGTTTACACTTTATTTTATTAAGATAACATTTTCAAGATAACTTCAGTTTGTGTATCTGGAAAATCAAAATATTATTTTAATTCTTTATGCAATCGTCTGTCTGCTTTAAAGCGCACTAAATTGCAATAGAACTTATTAAATTAGTTTTATAACAAAAACAACAAAAAAAAAATGGAGAATAGAAATTTCTTTGTAAATAATAATATTTGTTAAGTTGCCTGTATAATCTAGTATTTAACAGTCATATGCACACTGCTTACAACAATTTAACGCTTTTATGCATCTTAAAATGTACAATTTCAGTTTGGTAATAAACGCCATAATTTATTCACATGTCACTTAAATGCAGCAAAATCTCATAAAATATAAAAAAAATTCTGGCAAATTTAATTTTTTTTATTATTTTATATAATATAGCGGTTAGCTTAATATAGAAAGGCCCTAACAAAAGTTTTACTTTACTTTACTGAAAAAGGAAAAGTTTTCATAAAAATTTAGGATTTTTTAAAGAATTTTTTTTATTATTAAATTTTCTAAGGTATTTTCCAGATACCCAAAAAATCTAATTTACAAACAAAAATGGTTTATAGCGTTGCTATATTCAGGTAACGATATATAGCTCTGGAATTTGAAAGTATTTGTTTGAAAATGGTTTAAAATGGCTTGCGTTACTAATTTTTCTGTAAATTAAAAAAAAACAAGTTTGTCAAATCGTCAGTCGTATCTCATTTTCTGTTTACTGGTTTATATGTTTTTAGGTGTTATACATCTAAACTGTTATAAATTTTTTTTCCTATTTGACCGTTATATATAAATTTAAAATAATTTATCTCGGCTGAGAAGCGCGTAGTAGTCACTAGTTATTTTAAAACACCCAAAACGCTCCAACACGTTAATGGCTAGAGGGATTTTAATGATTCTTCACTATTAGATAGATTCTGAAGTTGGCTATACGACAGGTGACAGTTGGACAGAATTATTTATTAAATGTTGAGACAAAACGATGGCAGATATATATAAAATGACTTTTTAACTTAATTAAAGTGAAAGGCTAAAGGCCCAACATCTTATGATCGATTTCCTGATCTATCCAATGCGGAAAAAAGCGTTCAAATTGCTTTAGGGGTTTAAAAAATATTTATAAAAACTGTTTGGTGACTGGCCATGATAACTGAACGTATAGATAAAACTCCATAAGCTAGTCTTGGAATATCAGAAAAAACATATGGAGGAGTTCTTAGTTTTATCCAGTGTAGATCAGAAAATGCATCCATTTTCTGTTATTCGGGGTTTTAAATCGTCTACGTGTCAGCTAGTGCTCTACAGTGCGTATTAACGTTTTAAAAATTTACCTTTTCATTTGGAAATATTTTAAAGAAAAGTGATTTAAAGTATAAAGAATTTCCATTGGAATAAACAATTAATAAAAACGGGGAGATACTGATGAAACAAAGGAAAATAATTAAAGAATTGGAAAATTTGTTGGTTGTTTGATAACTCCGTGACTATTTGAATAAAGAAAGGTTTTGGCCATTAATTCCATCAATTTCTATTCGCTCATCTTTCTCCGTTATTCTGGAATACTATGCATCTTCCAGAGAAATTGGCTATTTGTTTTGACAGCAGTGTTGTAGCACCTCTGATGTCAAGGAGACGTATTAAAATTTGAAGCTTCGTTTTTAGTAGCCATTTTTATTAATTATTTTACTTCGCCGCTGCTACACAATACCGACGAAGGAAGGCATTCTGATGTGCCTTTGGATTTGTTACAGCTGAAACCGTTACTGTTCACTGAGCAGCGACTATGCCTTCCCAACTGAAACCTTGCGACAGCAACTGACACAAAGCCACACAAATTTACATCATAAAAATGTTGTTTTTATGAGTATGAATCTGGGGTTGAACCCAGGAAAAATTTTTCGATTTGTAGTCAACGTGCGGACTACTTCGACCATCGCCACCCTCACCTTTGCTTTTCTTAAGGCATTTTTAAAAGCAGATTACACTTTTTAGACAAAAATTTAAATTTTTCATCTTTTATTTATTTTATTTTTTATTGACGTTTCTAACAAAGTGACACTGAAGATCAGAACAGACGGTGAAACGCAACTGCAACGTAACTGCAAATTCTAGTTATTTTTTAGTTTCATTTGCGTTTATGCCTTTGAGAGACCTCATATAATGCGATCATTTTGAAACCGGTTCGAAACGCATTGGAAATCAGTTGCATTGAAACCTGTTTGCGTTTCTTCGTTTCGCATGTGATAGTTTCATTATATGTGGTACAATTTCGATTGTGGCCTGTGTGGAAAACGATTTTTTCAGCGTCTTCTTCATCAAGTTTTTTTTGTGTGTTCACGACATTAAATTCTTTCTAATTAGAGTTTCCATTAGAACATGATAGTAGCGCTACAAAAAAAAATATCAATTCAATTTCCCTTGCTCCAAACTTAACAGGACATAATACGGTTGGATAGATTGTAAATTTTTGTATCGCTTAAAGTATTGCTTTAAAATTGTAATACATAGTTAAATAAGCTAACCAGAAATCACTATTCGAAAATTTATGACACAATTTCGATTATAAAAAAAATTATTCAAAGGGCGGACTTAAGCGTTTTAACAAGCTACTTTACATGCCTTTGTGGCCTGAGGTACCACCTTAACAATGTCTGTCGATTTTTTCAAAGTGACACTGAAAGCTCCGAACACATTCTTTGCGACTGTGCTGCACTCATCAGAATCTTCACCATTCGGGTGAAATTGCGCTGCCTCCACAACACCAGACCCTTTAGAAGTTTTATGATGGGGGTCTAATATGAGGGACTGTGCACAATAGATCTTCTTGGTGGTGCTTCCTGGCCCAATAATAATCATAATAATTCAATAGAACGAATCTTCGAACTAATATATTCATTATAAATTAAAAATATAATTATTTAATAACTTTGTGTTTTTAGGCTGGTCGTTTTGATAATCGTATTAATTAAAGTTGAGGTTTTCATAATATTCCAAAATAAAACACAATACACATAATCATTTTGACTTGTTTTGATTTGTTTAACGAAATAGATAATAATGTTTGCAGACTGACTCAGTTTTAACCACAAACTGTAAATTTACGTCAGAGAAATTTTTTCTATTCGAGATAAAAATTATATTTACCAAAAAATATTTACATGTGATTGGTGTTTGTGGAAATGAAAACAGACCAACTGATTTGCAATTAAAATATAGTTGTAATATTTTTAAAATAACTTTTTCAACAATAAATATCTATGAGTTATGTCAGTCTAATTGATTTGTGTAACTTTTTCAATTCGGTAGATATGTTTTTGAGTCTTTAACAACCTCTGTTGTAACCGATTGCACATCAAGATCATCTTTCTTTGCGAGTGGGATGTAAAGCTCAGTGTCTCTTCTTCTTAAACGAATGAACAAACGACCGAATCGATTTAATACATTTTTTTTTGGCGTTTTCGATAATCTGTAGATATTCCTATTTTTGCTTTTTCATGGATCTCTCTTTAAACCGATGTCACATTACGGTCTTTATAAATTTTCGTATTTCGCAATATATAGAAGGGTCACCCATTAACATTCCTCTTGTTTTCAAACCGAATTGATGATTCGGAGCTTCACTGTAATTTACGTACTTCATCAGCAGTTTCGCAAAGATCTTTAATATAATGTTTAGCAGAGAATGACAAAATGCGATTGGAAAAAATCTATACCCAATCAACATTCTAAAAATGTGCTTTTGTATTCAAAGAATCAAAAAAATTCAAGCACACATATGTATTTCTGCTAGTTTTTCAATCATTACACTCATTCGGATTGTGTTGGTTTTGTGATTTTATGCATGAATCATAAGTCGCATCATTCCAATCATAAAATTCTAAAATAACATAAAGCTAAATCATACTTGAAGAAGGGCTACAAAGAACTAAAATAATTTTCATTTCAAACTAGAAAATAAAACTAACTAACTAACTTGCCCCACGATGTCGAAGGAATTTTTTTATTCGCACAAAAACTTTTTTTTCTATCTTGGACCAGCACTCAGGGGATGACCCCTACACATGCGATGCATTGTGCTGGAACTAGGAAATTAGGTTAAAGGAAGGAGGATAGAGGGAGTAGTGTTTATGGACATTTGATTTGAATTTTCCCAAATCATAAGTGACAGGAAAGACCTCGGCGGAGAGTTTGTTCCATATACGCGATGTTCGGCCGAAAAATAAAAATAAATTCTAAAATATTGCTTAGACGCAGCAACTTTGCCTTACAAATTCTCAAAAACACACAACAGCTGAGTTGTGTAAGAATTAAGCTCTTATCACTTCACCGCCTGCTTCTACTCTTCTCCATCAGTTCTGGTGCAAGCATACACCCCCAGGAGAACATCTCCAGAGCACTGCTTTGACAAAGAATATTACGTTCTACAGGCGAAAATTTATTATATTATACGGACATATAGATATTGTATTATCAGCAGGTTTACGTGAAAGGTCTTATATTAATTGCATTATTAGTATTATTACTGCTGGGGCCAGAAAGTACCGCAAACAAAAGTTCTATTGTGCAAAGCCCATCACATTAGACCCCCCATCCTAAGGCTCCTAAGGAATCTGAGCACTATTTGCGGTCTGGAGTTCTACAACTTCTGTGGCAGCACAAAAATGCCACCCAGATGGAAACCCCTCTGTCTGCCGAGTACAGGACAATCGCAAAGAACGTGTTCAGAGCTCTCACTGTCACTTTAAAAAAATTGACAGACCATTTGTTCAAGTGGCACCTGAGGCCACAATGGCGTGTGAAGTAGTCCGTCAAAAGCCTTAAGTCTGCTCTATTAAGCGCAAGCAGCTGACCCTATTCGTGATTAGGAAGCGTTTAGCCTGATGCTGGCCGTACATCCACAGAATGGCTCGGCGTCAATTTGGGATAAATTTGCCTCCCGGTTTTTCCGCACAGTACGCCTTTTCATTACGCTCATAAGACTCATGTCCAGGAACCCACCCTAATGTAACATGATAACTGTAAACTGGTTGTATACCATTAAATCATTTGCACATGTTACAATTGTAACCTGTGTGAAGATAAATTACGAAATTTAAACCCTAGACACAAACCAACTGCCTTAACAGAGCTCTGTTAACGTGTTAACAGACCTCTGGGAAAGGATGAATACATTCCATATTTCCCACGTTAAAAATGACAGGAAAGTTCTCTCCAGAGAGTTTATTCTACATAAACGCTGTACCGCTAATAATGATGATCGTGTTATGCGAAGGAATGAGCGATTTTCGGGAAAAAGTTCCCTGATTTCCTTAGAGCATACTCCAATATACTCGTAGTAACGACAGAACAACGAAAAATACCCCATATTGCGGCGATGCTCAAGAAAGTCAATAGAGTTGGCTACCCTACTGTTCCCAAAGAATTTCTTCTTTCTCTCTCTCTGTACATAGTTGAGTAACTTCAAAATAGTCTTTGAAAAATGCCCAGAACTTCAAAAGCTGCTCATTCAGCGTCATTGGGCATGCGTGAGTGTGTAAGCATGCATGCAGCATGGGGTCTTTTGAGCGTTGAAATCGACTCTCTTCGCGTGATGCCATTGCAATATTTTTGTGAGGTCACTATTCAATGAATCATTCATATTCTGTTTCAGCGACGATACTGTAGTCGATGTCAATCTACGACTAAATGTTGTCTAGGCATCGTTTTAGGACCGCTCTCGTCAAACATAAAAATTTTTGCAATCTTATGTCACTTTTTTTTCTGTTTTTTTGTTCAATATTTAATATTGTTCTTTATTTAGATTCTTTTTATGAATTATATACATATATACATATGTACATATGTACTTATGTTTGTATGTATGTATGTTGAATAAGTTAAAGAAAAAAATTTTTTGTTTGTATTTGAATTATGCACATTTCTTATTGAACACCGTAAATTGATTGTGAAAGCGATATTGTTATGTGCCTATAAGGAAATGAACATTTAAATAAATTGAAACAAAACTTGCCAAGTATGCCGTCGAATAACTTTTATTACAAAGTAAAATGTTTTATGGTAAATTCAATTTTCAAAATCGTTTCTCTACAAAATACAGAAATACAATAAACTCGCGGAAAACGAAACTGTAGCTTTGGTTTTTTTATTTATCAAAAGTTATTTCCAATTTATTATTTGTTGTTGTGCGTTGGAGCAGGTTCACATGCATGGAATTTAACTACCTTTTCTTTCATTTAATAACTTCCTTAAGGAATTTCATTGTACAGTATAACTCGGTTATAACTCTATAACATCGAGTGATTACTTTTGGCCCACCCTGTATAACAGAATAATTTACGAACGACGATATGGTGTTCTCTTTATATTTATAGTATTCGTTTTGTTACTTTAATAAAATCATAAATAAAGTTTAGTTAAAAATAACATTACTTTCATTGATTGTTAGGTGATACGAAGTTCCCCGGGTCAGGTAGTATTTTACAAAAAAGGTACATATATCAATCCATCCATCTCTTGCCGGTTCAACTTTTAGATATGTAGGATTTGTTCCTAATATACTGGTTAATACACATCAAAGAAATAACACATTTAATAAAAAAACTGCTAAAAAATTGTCATAAAAACGCTAGATTTAGCCGGAAAAAGCTAACTCCGCACCCTTGATCTACCTTTGCACATATGTATCTCTAACAGAAGAGGAATTTTGTGGATCCTAGTGAGCCGGACTTTTAATAGTTTATGATATGTCGAATTAATATTGCTAAATATTACACATAAAACATTTAAAGAACTGCATATTCTATTATAACTTGTTATTCTTTAACAGACTTTTGTGTAACGCTATTTTGTGTTCACAATATTTTTATTTTTTTTTTTGTTTGGCGAACAAATCGGTCACATTTAAAATTTGTAAGTTTTACTAATTAAATCTATGAATAACAACATTCATAAAAAAATTGACCTTTGCCTCATTTTCTTGGTCAGGGAACTAAATCTAATTCCATTATCGCTAAATCCGAATTTGTTCTTATTCGTATACTTCCCTGTTTTTCTTTTTTTTTTTTTTTTACCAGAAATACAGGCATTTGTGTTTGTTTGCAAATGGAAAATTGCCATTGATATCTACTACTATGAACTTTAAAGACAATTGGATTATCGTACGATAACTAACATTTTCTCACATGACACAGTCGTCTGTCTTCTAGACGTATAGAGTGGTTAAATTTCCCATAAATGTTCTTTATGTCCACACAAAAAGTAGTTACAGAAATGACACAATTGAGAAGCCCTACTACATACGTACTTGGTGGTTACCTTAGCTGGAATATAGTGGCAAGAAAAATAAAATCGGCAATCGGCTTTCCATTAGTGACTAAAACGAAAATATTGTACATTAACAGATTGTTTGGACATTTTTTCGTTTTAACAATTATGGGAAGAATAGAAAAGTCTAACGACACTTTTTAACAAGTATGCGAATAGTTTCACACAAATCTTCAGTCAATACCGTTGTACGAAAAGCAGTAGTCGGGATTGGTTTTGCTTGTTTTTATGGAATTAAAATATACAGATATTGAAAATACTTGATAAAAATATAAAAAAAGGTGAATTAATAAAAATATACTCGTAAATGTAGTTCTTATTTCTAACAATGCTGATGCAAGGTTAATCGAAGTGTCAATTTGTTAGTGATATAACAATCGACTTACAAAAAAAAATATATACATATGAGTACTTACATATGTATATGATGATATGCATATGTATATGTATGTACATCTACATATTTATTCATAAATAATTACATAGTGAATTTTAAATCTTAATCATTAGAATTTTAATATCAATCAATGATTAATTAACAATTATAATGACGTTTTGCAAAACTTGTATGACTTTTGTATGGAAAACCCGAAAGCTCTTTAAGTTTGGATTACCTGTGTAAATAAAAATCAATAGTTCTGTTTGAAATCACGTTCGAATTAGCTTACCTTCTTCTGCAGCACATATGCGAATTTAATTTGTTTATTTTCGTTTTTCGAAGAGAGAGAATGTTTTGGAAAACAATCAATATTTAAAATTGCAAAAAAAAAACAATTGAAATTCATAATTATGTAAATTCTCACAAATACATACATACATACATATTTCTACAAGATTTGATTTTTCACTTTTACATAAACAACGTGTTTCCTTAATTTAATTATTGAGTTGTTTTCAAAAGATGACACGAAAATATTTATTGTTATTCAATTGAATGAAAGCACTCAAAGTGAAAGCACATGCACATGCTCTTCATTGTCGCATCGCGAGTCGAATAGTTCGATAAAACTCTACTGACCAAGTTTCATCTATATTACGTTTTGGGAGTAATCAAGTCTACTTTTGAAGTTGGTTTTCATTGTTTTAAATTCCACTATATGTTTAGGATGATTTTTAAACCGTTCAGGTTTAGAAAATTGAAAAACACAGTAAATTTACAAAAGTGAGTGGAATATTTATTTGAGGCTGAAATATATTTTTTAAAGATTATTAATGTAAATTTTGTTCGCGGCTACGCCGTATGTCGTCTATCCGTGAGTTTCATTTTTATCGTACTTTTTCTAACATTTCGGCCGACATCTCATCAATGGCAGCTGTCTTGTCTTTCCGGCCTGAAATTGTAGCTGGCTTGTCCTTGTACATGAGCGGCTGCACGTATCACCACAAAAAATATTCTAGGGGCGTGAAATCACATGACCTTGGCGGCCAAAGGACTGCTCCAAAACGTGAAAATAATTGCTCACCAAACTCGTCGCTCAATATGTTCATGGTATCGAGTGCCTTGTGGCATGTGAAATATATTGCTGATTGAATTTTGCTTAAATCAAATAATTGAATTTTAAAGGAAACATATTTTAATAATTTTGATGGCAAATTTTCAAATCACCAATCAAAATACAGTTTCAGACAAAAATTTTAAAATAAAAATAAACATCTCGCATTTTTCTGATGTGCATTAGTGTGTATTTGTGTGTCAGTTGTTGTCGGAAGGTTTCAGTGGCTAAGGCATAGTCACTGGTCACTGAACAATACCCCGGCTTCAGCTGATAGAAATCCACAATCACATCAGAACGCCCTCCTTCGTCGGTATTGTGTAGAACCGGCAAAGTAAAATAATAATAAAAATGGCTACTAAAGCGAATCTTCAGCACTGCTACGAGTATAAACAAAGAGCGTGCATAAAGCAGAGCTGTAATGTAATTAATTAAGCTTCACCTCCTGTCGTGTCTCCTACTATCCCTTTCCTATAGTTCCCAGCACAATGCTTCGCATGTGTAGGAGTCATATCCTGAGTGCTGGTCCTAGATAAAAAAAAAAAACATACATTGCAATAATTTTGCATTTTCTATCAATGTTAGTGGTGATTGCAAAATTTGAGTTAGCAATACTGCTTTATTCGATAACCCATTCAACAGCTGATAGTTGCTTTTCTTTTTTACTTTTGACATTTCATTATGGGTAGACTTCTCCAGAGCAACGCTTGCAAATTGTTGAAATTTTTTTAACAAAATAATGGTTCTGTTCGTTAAACTTGATATAGAGTTTCCATTCCAAATTTTGTTCTCCGAAGAAGCCCATATTTGATTGAATGGTTACGTAAATAAGTAGAATTGTCGCATTTGGAGTGCGGATAATCCACAAGCTTTTGTCGAAAGGCTTAATGACCTGGCGGAGTCATTAGTCCATACGCCTGCAAAATCGATGAAGGTCAGAATGTTACTGTTACTGGTGAGCGGTATAGGGACATTATGAAAAAGTTTTACGTACCTCAATTAGCTGGCATTAATCTTGCGCTGAATGATGGTGAAAGAATAATTTCACGTAATGGTCCAATTAAATGCTCACCAAGATCGTGTGATTTAACCCCATTGTATTATTTTCTTTACGGTTATGTAAAGCCACTTCTCTACATCGATAAACCAGAAATCAACATTCGAAGAGTTATTGGCCAAATACAGAATACTTATCAGATAACCCCCACCTTTGCACGCATGATGTGTATAACACATACGTTTCTGTATGGGCTAAATTATCATGTTTTCAGCATCCGAACGAACTACGTTCTATTTTCATACTATGTACTTCATATATACATATTTTGTTTTAATTCCAAAAATGTGGAACATGAAAAAAAAATTTCTAACTTCAAATCAGGTTAAAGTTTGTAACGTTTCCAGTCAGAAAAAATTAGATATGAACCGGCATTCAAGGACAAGGGGAAAATCAACGTTAATCAATACCAACCTATACAGGCTAAACAGAACGCGTTTGCGGAAGCCGCCACACTTCCCTCATCGGTGCTTTTTATGAATTTTATACATTGCACAACTTATCAGGTGGCTAGGCCACCTAAAAACGTTACGAACTTTAGCCCGATTTGGGTTTAATAATAACCAAAATTTTCGAAATAAATATAACATTATCATAGCGAAAATTACGTTCACAATCTTTAGTTGAAGGGGTGAAATGAAATGTGATATTGGACCTTTTACAAAAAAAAAACAAAACAAGCGATTTGGTTCTCTGATTCCTTAAATTAAAAAGAAAAATTTCACATTTATAGAATGTTAACTGAACCTCTTTTAAGTTGACAATTAGTGAAATTTATGGATGATGACAAGTGACAACTGATAGTTGTAAATTGCAATTACTTTTTAATATACTCTTTTAATACTCTTTTTTATTCGCTTTATTTTTATGCTCTCTTGAAGTTACGCGGTTTTTAAAATTCACAATTTTTTTACGTGATTTTGGTTACATTTTAACAGTACGATTTGAAGGTTTGCTGCTTTATTTTTCGAAAAAGGAACGTATCCTACAATTTTTGTCTAGAAGTAGTAATTTTTTAATGCGTCTTTTATTTACGTTGTTTTCTTTGGCACCCATCTACCGTATAAATAAAAGACCGAGGCCAATTTTAAGGCAACTTTATTCAACTCCTTTGGTTGCGGACTGGCAGTGCATCTGAAGTTCCGTTGCTGTCCGTCCGTAATCGTCCTGTAAAGATAATAATTTTATTAATTTTTATTATTTATCTATTTTCAGAAGTAACTCAGCGTGATAGTAACGTTTTTCATGTTCGAATTTCGTAATAAATCTCATAGAATTGATGAATAGCTTGGATGAGGTGAAGACGATTTGAATTGTTTGTCAACATTTTTTACTAAATAAAATTGAAACCGAAAAACTTTTCGTGGCATTTATAATCATTTCCATCTAATAGATTAGTCTTTAAGATAAGATCTACCTAAGACAACGTCGATGATATCAACAGCAAAAAAGTTAATAATTAGAACAAACAAGTAATACCAAATATTTTCAAACACCATTAAAAGCAGGATAAATAATAACGGAAACAACAACAACAACAACAACATATGTACAAAACGGCTAAAAGAAGATTTTTTAAAGATAAACGTGAAGAGACATCTAAGAAGCTAAATATTTGCAAAACTAAAGCAAGGATATGCTTTAAAAGATAAACTAGCAAATCGGACGAGCCATCTTTAGACGATCTCTATCAATATATTTTATAGAGTTTTTCTAAAACATCTCTTTACTGCTACTGTTACGATCAATAAACAGTATCCTCTGGGCCGCAATTAAATCTTTTGCTTTCAGCTTTAACTGCTGCTTATTTAGTTTCTTTATTTTATTTTTCCCATATTTAAAATAAAATCCATTCAACGTGTGGCGTTTAAGCAGCGTTAGCAGCTTTAAATCTAGTTAGCATGGAGTGCTGTTTATCAGAAGAGGCCAAGGAACAGAAGCGCATCAATCAAGAAATTGAACGACAGTTACGTCGTGATAAGCGAGATGCGAGAAGGGAGTTGAAGTTGTTGCTACTGGGTAAATATTTTTTTTTTACTTTTTACTATTTTAGTATTTTAAGTATGAGTTTGATTATTGCAACAGGGTTAGGAAAATACTTCTATTAAAACAAATTTACTTGTTTTGAAATGTTTAATGGCGTATTCATAAAAAAATTTATTTTATTTAGAAATGGTTTAATAGACAAATTTCCCTGAGAAATTCAATCAATATGACTTCTATAAATCCAAAAACCTTTTATGAATACGGTAGTTACTCATTAAGAGCAACCGAGATAAAGGAATTGAATAGAAAATGATGGTTAGCCTTTCAATGAAGGAGAAAAATAACTATCAAGTGTTTTTTCAATGCCATTCGTAGAAGTCTGATCAAGGCGAATTGATATCAGGTAAACTCAGTAGTACAACAACAACCAAAAATCATTGTGCACTATTAAAATTACTCATACGATTTGACATTTAAACAGTGATAAATAGTCAGCCTGTTATGAATTCGCCTTTGGTCTGATAAACCAAATTATTTTAATAAGAAAAGTGACAAACACAGTTCAAAGTTGTAAAGCTAATTTCGTTCTCAGCTGTTCTAAAAAAGAAAGCTTTGTACGTTTGCAAAATGTGTGTCTCGCATATACTAAACAGAAAACACGAAGCTTTGAGCCTTTGTCAATATATAGTATGTTGATAATAATGGACATTTCTCGTGATCATTTCTTAAACTTTGTCGGGTTAAATGGATGTTATCTCCCTGTTGACAGACAGAGTATTGATGACGTGTATAGTGTGCTAGAAAATATGTATGTACGTGTTCAATTCAACTGGTGTTATTTATTTCTTCTTTTTTTCCTTTATTCTAATTTAAAGTAATTTTCACATTATTTTGATAAATTAACTATGAACTTAAGCACAACTAAATATTCATTAATTCATTTCGAAATGGTTTTAGTAATTTTTATTTTGGAAAACTTCGAAATTGAAATTAAAATTTAACATTTCGTAACTGCAAAAAATGTTAGTATAGAAATTATGACCGGTGGGTGCTTCCGTAGCATAGTGCATGATCATTAGTCTATTAATCTGGTGGTTGCGGGTTCGATTCCCGTCTAGACCTGCGTGTATCTGCAGACAAACTAAGATCTTTGCAGATTGTGTGTTGTGTTCAAAAAGAAATTAATAAATTTGATTTCAAAAAGAACTTTGCTTTTTTTTCAACTGGGACATGACATCACATTTTTTACATTTTACTTGTTATATATATATATTAAAATTTCGTAAAATTCGGAATGCTCTCAGTATGCATAATCATCCTTCTGAGACCGCTAATAAGAACTTTGTCTATAAATTTGCGGCATCAAATCTTCGACCAGGTCGTTCAATTCAAAATATTGTAGCCACGTTTAAGATGATCCGAATTTATCAATTCCTTGAAATTGTAACAATTGCGCCTATCCACAACGGAAGAATTTGGCCAAGGCAAATTTATTACTAGATAAATACGTTAAATATTTCGTCCGTCAGCTTTTTCCTATAACTAATTTAAAATCAATTTATATTACACAAATGTAATACGTTATTTTTTGGTAACAAAACATACGTTTACAAAAAATTTGACGTGCAATCAGCTGCAACCGATGCATAAATTGAAGTCGTACGACCATGCACTTTGCCGTAGATTTGCTGAATTTATTGTAAAGCAAACTAATTTTTTTAGAGGAAGTCTATTTTCATTTGGCTGGATACGTCAACAAGCACAATTCCCGCATTTGTATCTGTAACAAGCCTTTGCCTGTTGCTTGCGTCACTTGGCTTTTAATTGCCTGAACGTTACTTCTCTTCTAAAAGATATGTTTATCAATTCTTTGTTTCATTTTGTCCTAAAAAACAAAGTTAGTCGACGTCCACACTTGCAATTATTAAAAATTCTGCTCTGAAATTGCACTAGTGTCTACATTATGCAATTTTAGTTTTGCAATTTTTATATTTTTTACGCAATTTTTCAACGACAATACCAAAACAGCTACATCAAACTTAAAGTTAAATAGTGAGAATCTCGCCAACAAACTCAAGAATTGCTGCAAGTGGTGGCGGGAATTATTTAAAAAAACCCAATTTTTTCAACACAAAATTAAATTTTTTTTTTAAATTTTAAAAAGAAAAAAATTCAAATTAATACAATGCTCTAATTTAAAATTTAAAATTTGTATTTTATTTAAAGAATTTTAATTTAAAATTCATTTCAAAATTTTTAATGTGTATTTAAAAAAAAAAAAGTATTTTCAAGTTAAAAATTTCTCATTTGCCACTATTGAATACTAAAAAAAACGAAATAGACAGATATAATTGTTAATTAATTTATTATTTCAATTTGTCAAAAAGTTCTATATGTGACGCGCAAAATAGAAAGGGATCTAAGGGTAAAAACCGGTTTTGTTCAGGAGAGCCATTTTAAAGATTTAAATACGTGTATCTTTGGTGTACCATCACTTCATAAAACGCGCATATATCTGGGAGGGAACACTTTTGGGGCATGGGATCGGTCTCATTCGATGCTCAGATGTTGTCCACATCAAAAAAAAAAAGTGAAAATTGCTTTTTTTTACCCTTAGGTCCCTTTCTCTATGCGCTGTCACATATGGGAATTAAGACCATTTAGTACTACATTGGCGAGTCTTTTTCGAGCTATTTATTAGTCGCATTTCTAATCGCTTACGCGTCGTTTTGTTATTGCTGTCTTCTTATAATCAAATAAGATGCTACTACCCGCATTTTAAATCAAACACTTTGAAATCTTAATCGGGAATCATTTCTAGTCGTTTTCAACCGAGTAAGTGTTTAATCAGCTTTTGATTACGAAAAGTACTCGAAGAAGATTCATCAAGATGATTTTTGAGCAATCAACAACAATCTTCCAAATGAAATATAAACAACTGCATATAATTGCCAGTATTGCTTTACTCTTTTATAATAATATATGTACATACATTTGGGGTATTCACAATTTCTGTTATTAAAGGCCCTTTCACACTATAATACAAGTTATACGGCTTTCATAATACTTTGTGAGAGGAAATCTAATAAGATTTGTTGCGACTGCCAAAAAATCTAAAGTAATATTACATTTTGCTTTCACACTATAAAACTTGAGATAAAATGCAAAGTATAAGTCGTAAGAAGAAAACCGTTTTAGAAGCAAATGACTTTTTCTGTTATATTCTTTGGTTTTAAAGTACAGGATGTCTGGTGGCAAATTTATATTTCTATATACGATTATTTCAAAAAGTAATAATTGGTGCGGAGGGAGTGTGGCGCCGCTCGAATTATCGATTGAGCGGACTTGTCAGTCGCAGTGGTCGAGTGAGCATAGCGCGTTCGCTGTGGAGACATTCTTTAAGAGTAATGATTCTTACGTAATTGCTCGTCGACAATTTTGTGCAAAGTTTGGTATTCGGCGAATAAGTGATTTACCGAGTGTAAATTTAATTCGTTCGTGGGTGCAGAGATTCTGCGCAACTGCTTCGGCTTTGAATGGCCCACGGCCAGGGCCCAGTCTATCTTCAAGCACTCCCGAAAACATTGAACTGGTTGAAAGCAGTTTACGTGAAAATCCGCGACTTTCAATACGGAAAAGAGGAGCTTCGCTGGAACTTCCAAGAGCAATTATTCATGAAATTTTAAAAAAGGATCTGTATGACAGACTCTTTAAAAAATAAAATTCGCATTTCCATTCTATCGTTCAATGCTCTTAATAAAACCTTGTGTCAATTATTTCGTTTTTCATTTAAGTTTGAAAATAAAAATCTGCTACCAGACAGCCTTTATAAGTTTTTTGAAAAGTTTTAAAAAATGGTGAGAACCATACGACTTTCAAATTCCCATCCGTTTTTTTGCAATGCTTTGTGCTAGAACTTTCCCATTTGATTTAAATTTTTTACATGTCGTATTACTCAGTATTACAATGTAAAAGTGTTTAAATGATATAAGAATAAAACATTTTTTAAAAATTTTTCACATTCTTATTCCTTTATAGTAAATTAATTTTTATAAGAAGCAAAAAAGAAAAAATCACAATATTTAATGATATACAAGTGAGCAAATTTTGTAACTCATCCATTAGACGCCGTCAAAAAAATTATCATATGTATCACTGGCAACAGCTGTTTTCGATTATACAGATTTTTTTTTTCAAAATATTTGTAATTTTAAATAAAAAATGGAATTATTACAAGCCTTACATGTAAGCACATGTAAGCTCTTATTTACTATGTATATTAAAAAGTCGAATTATTTTAGTTTTTTCACATGTTTTTGGCATTTTGATATCAAACATTAATAAGTGATTTTTCCTTAACAGCTGAATGAATTTTTTGAAATGGCACACTAAGTTATGACGGGTTCTTCACAGCAGCCATATTTTTTCGTATTATTAATTTAAAACATATGACTTTATGACTACCTTGTGAATACACCAATTGTATATTAGAATCCATATAAAAGCCCTGTTTCCATATCTCAACAGGAACTGGTGAATCCGGCAAATCCACATTTATTAAACAGATGCGTATTATTCACGGCAGCGGTTACTCAGATGACGATAAACGTGGCTATATTAAATTAGTGTTTCAAAATATATTCATGGCTATGCAGTCTATGATAAAAGCTATGGATATGTTAACTATTTCATATGGAGCAGCTGATCACGCGGTAAGCATGAGAATACAATAACAAATACTTTATGCTATTTTTTAATATTTTCAATATGCTATTATAGGAACTAGGTGAGCTTATTATGAGCATTGATTATGAAACAGTAACTTCATTTGAAGATCCATATCTGTCAGCCATAAAAACGTTGTGGGCCGATACTGGTATACAAGAGTGCTACGATCGACGAAGAGAATATCAATTAACAGATTCAGCCAAATAGTAAGTAATAATGTATTCTTTTTTGTTTATTTAACGCGAGTGAAAATTAATTACAATTCGTTGACAACCAATATGTTGACTGATTAATAGTAAAATGGTTTAGGAAAATTAAATAAATTTAAATCGAATAAAGAAATGTTTGTTGTATAAAATAATTTTTGTAAAAAGCTTACTTGGTTTCTTGTGTTTGTATATTCTCAGTTATTCTCAAAGATTATTTTGAGATTTTTTATATATAGACATATGAGATTTCTTAGCTTTTTCAGGAATTTGGTTAAAGGCCTACTGAAGAGTTGGTATTAGCACCAACGAAATGTACATATAGACCTGCTAAGCCATATAACAAACAAGCATAAATAAAAAATAATTGTAAGTAATACATTTTAAAATTGCATTGATTTTTTAAAAGCTAGTTACATATACATACATACATACGCGTATATGTACATACATACATATGTATATGGTAACCGTTGACAAGGGACCAAAATTTAAAATTTTGACCAAAATAACAATGGTCATACTGGTACATACATATGAATATTAAAATTATCACTCTATTATCACTTTAGTTATCTTATGGATCTTGATCGAGTGGCCCAACCTGATTATTTACCAAGTGTACAGGATATTTTACGTGTTCGTGTACCGACAACGGGGATTATTGAATACCCTTTCGATTTAGAAGAAATCCGATTTAGGTATTAGTTTAAAATTCCTTGTTAAGTAAAATATATTACGTGTTTTGAATGCATGTTAGCATCTTTTTAACTAATAACTTAACGTCTTTTCTACTTACTTCTAAATTATTTCTTGTGCATGATTAACAAACATCCTTTTTTTAGTTATTGTGGTGATCAGCGATTTTAACTACATATTGATTTCTATTTTATTTCATATGATTATTTCTAGCTTTAATATATTAACAATAAAAAATACGTTTTGAAAAAAAGACGTTAATTAAAAAAGAAAACATACATTTTCTAGCAGGTTTTATACATGTCAAGTTATTAAAATTCGTCCTGTATTCGAAGTATAAAATTGATAACAAAGTTACATATTATTGGGGTATTTCCAATTAATAAACAAATTAACAACTTTACAGTACGAATGTGATTATATTAGGATTTACAGATTGTTGCTCTAAATGCGAACGATTAAATATTTGTATTGAAAAATGATAGAAAATTTCGTTAATATTTGGAGGGACATTAGTAGGTTAGCCAGTTATCAACATTTTTTCTGATGTTCATTAGTGCCTTCGCTATAATGTAACAAACGGTAACACACCATTAAAAGAATAGCTTTTTTCCGGATTCGAACAGTGTTCGAAATTATTTAAATTTCTTTATATTTGACATGAACTTTAACAGCAAGTTTTGTATGCCAAACTTGCCGTTAAAGTCCACCTTAACTTTTAATCGGACATTGTGAAAAGAGTAGTAAGACAATAAAGAACTTCTATTAACTCGCAATGCATTTTTCAAATAACTCTTTTTGAAAACAACTGCGAGGGATCTGTTGTAATTGTTTCATCTTTTTGTCAGCTGCACCAACAAAGTGTTGTTATCGATAATAACAGAAACAAGTTGTAATAGAATGTAAAATTAACTTTTGAATTTCTGGCAGGTTAGCTTGTAATCTATAATAACAAATTCCAAATTTCAACTCAAGTAACCGTAGCAGGGGCATAAAATAATTATTTTGAACTATTTGAGAATATGTAATTCTATAATATTATATTGTTAGGAACAAGAACTTATTTTGGTAGGGGACTGGCTGGGCTTTTGAATACAATTTTTCTGTAAATATTATATAAATAAATATTGTATTAATCTTATAGTTATTTAAGCGATCTTGACCGTATTGAAAAACCAGACTTTTTACCCAGCGAGCAAGATATTCTACGTGCTCGTGTACCAACAACCGGTATTCTGGAATATCCATTCGATTTGGATGGCATTGTATTTAGGTATCAAAATTATATTACAAAAAAAAAAAGAATATATTAACATACGGTACTGTACAATGGCTAGAATGTGAGAAATTTAAAGAATTTTTGCCTGTAGCGTTTTCTTAACGTATTTTAATAGAATATATAATTTTTATTTATTACATATTAATTGTTTTTAATTTTAAATTAATGTACATATTATTATCGCTTTAATTTGTATTTATTTTGAAATTTTTTTATTTGTTTGTAACGTTATTCGAAGAATAAAACTAATGCGAATATTTTTTAATTTTTAATTTTACATACCCACAGAATGGTAGACGTCGGTGGACAGCGTTCCGAGAGAAGAAAATGGATTCATTGTTTTGAAAATGTAACATCAATCATATTTTTAGTAGCCCTTTCGGAATATGATCAAATTTTATTCGAATCTGATAATGAGGTATTTTCGATCAAAATAACCTTTTATTTTAATTAATTATTAATGTTTTTCTTTTGTTTGTTCTGTGAATTGTTTTAAATTCTCTTTTAGAACCGTATGGAAGAATCAAAAGCTTTATTTAGAACTATTATTACGTATCCATGGTTCCAGAATTCATCAGTAATTCTTTTCTTAAATAAGAAAGACTTGTTAGAAGAAAAAATTATGTATTCGCATTTGGTAGATTATTTTCCTGAATATGATGGTAAGTGATTTTTTCCTTCTTTTTAATAAATTACTAGCAAAGGTGCAAAGGTGGGAACTTAAAAGAGAAAGAAAAATAGAAAATTTTATGTCATAAATGAAGCGAACGACATTTTCTTTCAAACATTTACTATATACCTACATATGTACAATATGCAGTTAATCACGGAAATAAGTGTACATGGCTACGAGTTATTTTCTTTATTTCAAATTGAAAGTTTTCTTTAAAAAAAGTTAATATATTTAAGCAAAAGGTAACACAACTTATTTTTTTCAATTACTGATTTCAAAGCTCAAAAGTTTGTTTACATAAATATTATGTACATTAGTTGCACTTTGGGTTGCACACATGTCGGAATATTAATATTTGGTTGGGTAGCTTTTGCATTTTGTCGCCGAAGTCAATCTTGAGGTCATGGATTTAACAAAATTTTGGGTTTCAATTTTCTACTACTCTGGAAGTATACGTTTCAAGTAATTTTAGCGTTTTATAAAGTGCTTATTCAACTGACGGTACAAATGTCTAATGGGATTCAAATGAGAATAGAACTAATGGTGCTTTCTTTTCAACCATAACTGCATTAGATTTTTTGCCCCGACTTTCCTTATGCATTTAAAACATTTTTAACGCACTGACTCTGCCACTAGAAGATCCTCTCTTGAATATCCAGCCAATAATAGCGCCTTCCTTCGTCGCTACGTCGTCCAATTAAACGTTGGCGAAGTAAAATAATAAATAAGTATATCTTACCTAGAGGACCTCCCCTGAGCACTATTCCAAGAAAAAAAAGACGAAATAACTATACGCTGTTTGAAATATGCATGGCCGTTTATGTTAATTTTCTTACTAGTATAGTTTCAATACATACTCATTTTCTCATACGGTACGTACAGCCGTATTTCACCGTGCCTAACATATTTTTATTATTAAATTCCGCATTTTTATCTCTGTATGCTTTTTGATATCCAGCCGTATGGGTAAATATGAAATTTACTTTCGTCAGCAAAAAATACCAGAACTTTTCTTTAGGGACTCTTATCGATTTGTGTTACCTGATCAGTTCTGGGTTAATTTTTTGTACAACCTTGGATTTTGAATTTCTTAGTTATTTTTAATTAAGTCTTTCAGATCATTTGCAGGCGGTGAAGTTAATATGTTTTTAATGTACATAAAGGGCGGTTAAATTTCAAGGGCCGATGTTGATTTTGAATAAAACAAACTATTTAGGAAATTATTGTAATTTTATTTTATTATGATATATTGGTATTACTCAATTATGTATGGAACAAAATATCGGCCAAATGGGCGCCGCGACCACGGCGGCACACCTTCTTCCGATGGTCCAAATTTTCGATGACCCTGAGGCATAATGGAGGTTCTATGCCGTTAATGTGCCGAATTATCTCATCCTTTAGCTCTTGAATTGTTGCTGGCTTATCGACGTACACCTTTTCTTTCAAATAACCCCAAAGAAAAAAGTCCAACGGTGTCAAATCACATGATCTTGGCGGCCAATTGACATCGCCATTACGTGAGATAACACGGCCATTGAATTTGTTGCGCAAAAGAGCCATTGTTTCGTTAGCTGTGTGGCAAGTGGCACCGTCCTGCTGAAACCACATATCGTCCACATCCATATCTTCCAATTCGGGCCATAAAAAGTTCGTTATCAACTCACGATAGCGAACACCATTCACAGTAACTGCCTGACCGGCCTCATTTTGGAAAAAATACGGCCCGATGATGCCGCCAGCCCATAAACCGCACCAAACAGTCACTCTTTGTGGGTGCATTGGTTTTTCGACAATCACTCTTGGATTCTCATTCGCCCAAATGCGGCAATTCTGTTTATTGACGAATCCACTGAGGTGAAAATGTGCCTCATCACTGAAGATGATTTTCTTCGAAAATTTATCATCCACTGTTGCCGTGGTCGCGGCGCCCATTTGGCCGATATTTTGTTCCATACATAATTGAGTAATACCAATATATCATAATAAAATAAAATTACAATAATTTCCTAAATAGTTTGTGTTTTTTTTCAAAATCAACATCGGCCCTTGAAATTTAACCACCCTTTATAATTATTTTGTTTTATTTTTTAGTGCAGTCAAATATTAAGTTACGAAGAAAATTCAGTTATATTTTTTTATTCCAAGTATACTTATTTTAGTGATCAACTGGAAGAATTTTAAAGAAATTTTCGTTCAAAATATACATTTTTTAATACTAATTTTTTTTTTTATTAAAAAAATTACAGAGATGTTATACCAATTAAAATAATTTTTATTAATTGGAGAACTATTATGTCTTAATGTCTTTAACTTTCGGAAGTATGGTTAAAGATATACTGAGGACTAGCTGTTATAACTACCCGGTGGCGAATGTCAGGATGGTTCATCATGAAAAATACTCACAATGTTAAGTCAATAATGGCAGATGATGAATTTCCTTTGGCGTCATGAATTTATTAAACAATTGTCCAATACATCATAGATGACTTGAAATGATTTTGATCGGTAGGAGTCCGCGTATTAGTGCGTACTAACATTGATTATCGTCGATATTCATATATGAGTTTTTATATAATTCGGGGCAATCCCAGAGATCTGCAGCAAACGAACTCAGCTTTATCTACTCATAACAGACAATGTTGCTAAATCACCTGATTCAATATTCTACACGATCGCACGATACAATCACAGGAAGGATAATGAAGACAGTCGGACTTTAAAAAATCGCTTCAAAATGACATTGCAAGTGTCACAATATTATACAAATAATTAACTACTTACTGCCGTATTCATAATATTTTTATTTTATTTATAAAAGGTTGATTACACAAATTTTCATACAAAATTCAATTAATATATTTTGTAAATCCAAAAAACTTTTATGAATACGGCATATAATCCATATATGTCTATAAAAGAGTTAAACGACTGACTGACGTTTCATCGCGCTGCCCAAACGGCTCAAGCCAGACGGTTGAAATTCGCTGTGTAGACTCCTCTTTCGATGTTTAGATTCACTGAGAAGGAATTTTATGATATTCTAATGCTAAGGGTTATCCCCTTAGAAGGATAAAAACGGGTAAACTCGTTAACATAATACCTCAGAAGTTAATACAGGCAGATTTTTACGATTTTTATAAACGCAAAATCAAATGAAATCACTATTAACACAATATGACCAAATAGCGGACTACTATTTTTTTACCGACGTCCATGATATGTATATTAAATGAAAGACATTTTTGAGAAGAAAACTAAAAATAAAGTGGAATGTGTACTTTTCAGAAAAACTGCCTTTTGAAAAAGTACTTTTTCTTATACACGTACAACTTTTTGAAAATGTACTTTTTTGGAATGTTTTTATTTAACGGTACTGATAGCGAGTCTTTAGCGTGTAGGCTTTGCAACCTGAAGACCGCGAGTTCGATTCCCAGCCCGGTCAAGTAAAATAATAGTTTTTGCTGAGTTTTATGTGCTACAGAACCGGCCTTCGTCGGTATTTGAGCAATAAATCGTAGGCGAAGTAAAATAATAAATAAAATGACTCCCCTTAGCTTAAAAAAAAAATAATGCGTCAAAAATTAACATCAGAGACGCCGCATCTTTCTTTTATAATTAACACGAAACTGCAGAGTTGTGCAAAAATTTCTATAATATCTTCCTACCACTTTCATAACCTGTCTATTCTCTACACTATCCCTCTCTCTATCTAGTTCCAGTACAATGCATGGCATATGTAGGGGATTTCCCCTGAGCACTGATCCAAGATAAAAAAAATTCACAGAAAAATTGACTCTGGAAAATAAAATTTTTTGGAAAAGTCACTTTATGAAAAATGTTCTATTTGAAAAAAGCACTTTTTGCAAATGCACTTTTTATAAAAATCAATATATATACATATATATAAAAAAGACCGATAAGTTGGTGCGGGGTGGCGAAGCACTCCGCTTTAATCTTGTAGCATTAAAAACAGTTTTTTATTATGTTTATATTTAAAATTTACTTTTTTTACCGCCAACAAAATTCTCAGCTCAGCTGTTTGGCTAAAATCGCATGAAATTTATCATTTTATGAAAATGGTCATAAAGTTTGCCAAATCGCACGACTTGCCAAAAAATAAATCCATCACACAGATGCATTTTTAGTTCACACAGACTACTTTTTTAACACACCCGTCATATTTGACAGATTGTGCGATTGTGTAGTATAATGAATCAGGGCCTTAAGTTTCAATATTCTTCAATGCGATGATAAACAAAGAACAAACAAATATTTCATAATCCGTTATTTTTTTTTAAACCATTGACGAATAGTTGTAGCAGACAAATATCGGATAATAAGATTAGTTTCAATTTTCTTTTATACGGTGAATCTACAATAAAAAATATCTGCATATTGTCTTTAGATCTGTCCTTTTCGCGTACATTCGTCGCCATTTCGATGCTTTCGTAGAAATTGCGCTTTGAGACGCAGTTTGTAAGAAGGAATCATAAGTGAAAATATCAATACGACGAGGTCGCTTAAAAAACGCCACCGGGTAGTTTTAAGAATTGCTAAAAAATATCTGAATATTTTTTTTGTTTTGAAAACTTTATTCCATTTAAAATTTTATATATTTTCAATTTTATGAATTTTTCTTATTCAATTATGATTAATTTTCGTATAAATTCTTTTATTTAATTATTTTTACAAACAACCTTTTCAATGATCTTAAAGGTGCGAAATGTGATCACGCCGCTGCTAAACAGTTTGTTTTAAAAAAATATTTGGCAGCAAATCCTGATCCAGAACGTCAATGTTATTCTCATTTTACTACAGCCACAGGTTGTATTAATTAACAATAAAAATATTATTTTATTATTATTTAAATTTAAAGCTAATTTGATTTATTTTTTGGTTTTTTTCCCTTAAAATTTATAACATACATACTACTCGTATATGTAGACATAAGCCATGTGTACTTTGCTAGATTAGTATCAAAAACTTCTATATGTATATGACGTTAATAGATAAGAAAGTCTTACTGCTAGAGCTACAAATATGCTTTCAATGTTATGTGCTATTTTCTCTTTTTTTGGTTAAACAAAAATTTTAGGCCCACAAAGAGATGCCATTGCCGCCCGTGAATTTATATTACGCATGTTTGTGGACTTAAATCCAGACTCTGAGAAAATTATTTATTCTCATTTTACGTGTGCTACAGGTAAGTGATGTGATAGAAAATAAAGTTTTCAAAGATAACTCGTGGACGATTACTCTGAGCCGACAGTTTCAATTTTTTACTATTTCTTCAGGCTTCGTAAGCGTATTAAAATAATAAAAATATTTCATTCCAAGTATGTGTTAATGACTGATTGACTGAGTTTGTGTGGTATGTAACCTTAAAAGTAGCATTTATTTAAACAAAATCTGAAAAAGGCTTTCTTTAGATGTTGGTAGCACAATTTCAAGTATATCTGGCCATTCTAATCGTATTTTCATATTTTCCGTTGTTTTGTTTTTGTTTTTGTTTTATTTAGTAAATGCTTTCAATCGATAACTTGTAGTTTTTGTCTTTTAATAAATAATTTAATAATTTGTTTTTATATTATTTCTGATTATTTCTTTTAACTTGCCAACTTCCTGATGCGTTTCAACAGATACTGAAAATATTAAACTTGTATTTTGCGCCGTAAAAGATACAATTATGCAAAATGCTCTTAAAGAATTCAATTTGGGTTAAAAATACATATTGGCGGATTGTTCATATGTTCAATTATATTTTTCCTACAACTTTATTTCTACGCCACCAGCCTTATCTGGAAACCAAACAAAAACAATTAATTAATTAATTAAAAGCAAAAAATGTATACTTAATATAATTATTTTTTATTTTAATCATAATAATATTATTTCTTATGGCCTAAAATCTTACAAATAAATTGCTGAAACTATTTGCGTGTGTGTATATGTATACTTTAAACAATTTTAATGTTTTATAAGATGTCTTTTTTTTATTTTAAATTCACAACTGTAAATTAAAATATAGAAAAATATTTTTAATATCAATGACGATCGTCCATATTCGAAATGTAATTTTATACCCATGTTTGAAATTGATTCATGATGCAGTGTGAGTTAAACGGAGAAAATCATTATTTCCTTAATTCAGTTTTCAGAAATTTTCAGGAACTGCTCTTTAATCACAAACCGACGTCCGATAGTCAAATCGCCTCCAAAAAAAAAACCCAGTGAATATCCAAAAATACCCATTATTTTTGTTTTTGTAGACAACTCATATTAAAAATTTTACTGTTACAGTTGAGTTAGGCGATCGTGAGTATGAGTGAGGGTGATTTCCAAAACGTCATTTGTAAAGCAACTAAACAGATTAAGCATTCCAAAATGCAACTGTGCAGATTGTTACAATGTCATCTGTCCCAAAATATACAAAAAATAGTAACCGATGGATGTACATGCAACAAGCAAACTGAACATCGTTTAATTTGATGATATTGGATATTTTTCAATAAATTCATAAAATTTTCACTATGGTGATTGCTTTCTTGAAAATTGTACCAATACGTCAAAGTTTATTTTTACAAAGCCTACAAAACTTTTGTTTGCTCTATTTTGAAACGGTAGCACTACCGCATCGCTGCAAGGCATGTTGATGTTTCGTAATTCACACTCAAGGCGTCTTTAACTAGGTTGTGGTGAATGGAGTTGTTGTATAACAATCCAACACAACCACACACGTTTTTTGTCCGCGTTTTGTCAAAAACAACTGATACAAATATTACAAAGAAAATGTGTTTTACTTATGAACATAAAGTGTTCGTAAGAATTTTAAATTTTTTAAAATCATTTGAATTTAAATAAAGTTTGTTCTCACCAAACACAGAATTCCTAATTTAACGGCACATACATATAAATAAAAAAACATATACAAGTTTTTGACGTTTGAAGTATAGCAAAAAATTGGCGCCTGTTTAAGACCCAGGTAGATTGATACGCCTTGTTCACCCTGTTACAGAAGAAAACCGAAAGGCAAAATAGAAATTATATATATCTTAGTTTTTTCTTTATTTCTTAATTTTTTTATATATTTTTTTGTTTAACTGGACATCACAAGCATAAGATAACTTTTGAAATAAAATTAAATTAAAACTGGTCGTCTCAACATGAAATAACAACATATAAAAAATATATATATATTATCAAATAATAATTGAAAATAAAAGCAACAACACGAAAATTATTATTACAGTTTATATCACAGGTGAATCGGAATGTATTGCAATTGTGTATTGCAACTTAATGTTGTCTTTGTCTTCTTTCTTCTTTAATCCGTTCCTGTATTCTTAAGCTCTCAAGGCTATATTGTTTAATATAAATAATAAGTTCCACACAACACATATTTTCGTACAGTAATATTAAAATTATATATTATTTTGACAGATTTAATTTAATAAAGAAAGCTCCTGAAGAAGTTGGAAAAAAACCAACGAAACGTTGATCAAATAGATTTAATAACATCCAAATAATTTGTTTTTATTAACAATACAAAAACAAAAATTTACCAAAAAATTAACCTAGGGAAACACCCAATTATACTAAAAATAGAAATTTTTTAATTAAAAAGTCTAACTACAACTATATAAAAACACAAATGTTCCGACTAACATAGAAACTTTTATCGAAGCTCTTCCTAGGGCCCACGTAACCAGAAGTTTTCCTCAGGCGTGAGACCAGTATCCCTGTACCGGTATCTCGACATCGAGAAATTATATAATTGTTTATTATTTAAATAGATTAAATGGTTTCCAGCTCAAGTTTAGGTAACAGCGAGAAATGAAGACGCCACTACAGACCAAACCAAACCAAACAAAACAGAGCTGGTACTATTTACCACAAAGAACAAAGAACAAAAATTATAGCTCTAATGTCTACGGGTGTATGGTACATACAGGGTGGCCCAAAATGACCGAAGGGGTTTGAGTTCAAAGAGCCATTATTTCCCTCTCAGTGTACGCTGTGGCGTGCTGGAACCATACTTGCGGATGGTTTTCCACGGCTGGCCTTCAAAAATTGTCCACCATTGTCCGATATCTAACACCAGCGATAAAAACGGCGACACCGTGTTCATTTTCAAAAGAATATGGGCCAATAATCCTTTCCGACGAAACACCCCACCAAACGGTACACTTAAATGAGTGTAATTCTCGCTGTTGAATTACTCTTGGATTTTCCGTTGCCCTTTTTGCTTATTAACGAACTCATTTAATTGGAAATGGGTTTCGTCCCTCATAATTAAATTATAAATAAAATCATGATTTTTCTCTGAAATAAAGTTAAATTCTTCAAGTCTTCTTTACAATTTGCTGAAAAAAAATTATAATAAAAAAGTTTTAAACGATTCAAACATCTTCGCTCCTTTTGGGCCACCCGGTAGTACGGTACAATGTCACTATCGACTTTGGGACAAAATTTAGGGTTCATGTTGAACTGTAGGCTATAATTTAAACAAAATGTACAACATAGTGTTGAGAGAGCCACAGTGGCTTACTATAACTGTCGAAGATCCTTTGGTAAGAAGTGGGGGAGAAATGTCAAAATTTGTATATAGAGAAAGAAACGTCAGATGTTGCTGTAATGTTGTACTTGTTGTAGAAACAAAACTACCTGATAGTCTATACACTATGATCGAGATCTTATACCGAAAAAAATGAAGACAAGAAAATAAAAAAGGAAACAATAAATAAAATAATAAAAACTACAAATCTTAAGCTAAAATTTCGTTTGAAGTTGTAGGAGTTTTTTTCGTAAAGTTTGTTGGTATGTTTCAAGGTCTATTGATTGGGTCAAATCATCGCTCCAGATGATTATATATATTTTCATCTTAACGTTGTCACAAAGTGTTTAAATTATTATTTACATAGTTTGTGCGCCATTGTGGTTTTTAAATATATTAAAAATAAAGTGAGTAAAAAACTAAAAACCAAGCAAACAAGCACTAATACAATACAAAAAAAAATCCAATATATTGTCACAAAATGAATTAAAATTCAATTTAAATTTATTAAAATATTTCCAAAAGTTATGCAACACTAGCCAAACACTTTTTTTAATGTTGTTGTCAGATGCTTTTGACAGTTGAAAGATAATGGCATACCAGCAAAATGCTGTTCTTGTAGAGATGCATTGAACTAATAAATAGACCTTGGTTGCTTGAGTAGGAATTCAAATGAGCTTGATACGTCAGATGTTCAATCAGCTCTATTTGGTAGGATGACTGCAAGACCTTGGTCGGCAATGACATCGCGTGTGAAATACAAATATGTATGCAAAGGGACGAGTGTTGCTTGTGGTTGCTAAATAAGACCTTATAGAAGGCCACAGAAAAAAAATATATTCCACGAACAATTCTTTTAAACTCGACTGGAGTCCGTTGCCAGCCATAATCGAGCAATGACTTCTTCTTTATGAAAATGTAGGTATTTCAATATTATTAATTACTGAAAGTGTTACAACACTACACAACTGATCAACGATATATTGGAAATAAAAAAAAAAATTGCTAACAATGGCTTAAATTTAATAATTTAATTAATAAACAGTTTTCTGTACAAACTTTTTAATAATTCCTTACTTATACATATATTCCTTTTTATTATTCTTACTTTTCATCTTCCTTTAGATACGGAAAATATAAGATTTGTGTTTGCAGCTGTCAAGGATACGATTCTTCAATCAAATCTAAAGGAATACAATTTAGTCTAAAAAAGTTTTAGGCAACAAAAGAACTAATTTTGTGATTTTATTAATTATGAATAAAAAAATTCCTTCTTTGTTCATCAAGAAAGAAAAAGAAATTATGGCAGAAGAATTTTTTTAAGAAAGAAAAGAAATAAATGAAATTTCTTAAAAAAAAAATACATCAAAAGCGAAAAAAATATTGAATATAATAAATGAAAAATATACTAATTTAATAATTAACAAGAAAAAATTTTATAACGCTAATTATAACAAATTATATACTTTATATATACATGAAAGTAAATAAAAATAATAATTAAATTTAAAAACAATAATTGGGTTAAACGAAATTCAAAGTGTAAAAACAAACATTAAGGGGACGCTTAAAAAAGTAACGTACGAAAGAGCAAGAATTTGAAAATTAACCCTGCAGCCACATTAAATTATTATAATAATATTTTTTTTTTTTTTATACAAAACCACATTTTTATGAAGATCTTTATTAGTGGTACTAGAATGACTTATTCTAATTTACATACATACATATATTTCAAATATAAAATATATATTTATATATAAAATTTAATTTACAAAATGGTAACAAAACACGCATACACTCATAAACACAAAATAACATTTATTATTTGTAAATGTAAAACTAATTTAATAAAATATAAATAAATAAATTAATAAAAAAAAAAGGAAGAACCGAAATAAAACCCAACCACATACTGATATACATTAAATGTAAAATTTTATAAAGCAAAAACCAACATAAATTGCTATAAATACTAAATTATTCACCGAAAGCTAACTTTCACACAACCAAAATTTCAACTTAATTTAAATTTCTACTGATAATACAAAAATATCTTGATTAATATTACAATAACAACAATAAAACGCATAGGAATGAAAAATGAACTGTCTGTCTGTCTGTCTGTCTGCCCATCCAAGAAATGCAACAAATCACCTTTTTTGTGCAAGTGTTTGTTTGTTGCCGCCAACTAAATTTAAATTTTATTAATATTACAAATTCACTTCTTTCACTATACAAAATCAATCACATTCCGATGGAAGGTGGTAATAATTCCGTAATTTATTTTTTTGAAACAAACAAATAAATGAAAAAAAAAAGATTAAACAAAAATACAACAATGAAGAATACCACTCACTGTGAAATTGAATATTTCTATATATTTATTAATTTATTTTGTATTTGTTTATAAATTCCAAGAGAAAAAAAACAACATGCGCTTTTTAAAAATCAACGGAACCAAAACCATTTCGAAGGGAATGCAAAAGGAAATTTTATTTTTAGTATTTTTTTTCCTTTTCTTCGTCAAATCCAAAAATTGTACTATTGTTAGTAAATAACTTTAAAATTGTAGCAATTACTCGAATGCAGCATAAATTGTCACCTATGAATCATTTGCGTCACCAGACTTCGCATGGGAAATCAATCAAAGCATTATCTGAGCCCCTTAAAACCATCTAATATGCATATGAGGACAAATTGAAACACATATGCTATTGTAGAAGGATTGATTGATTGCAATTGTCTAAATATGATGTCGGAAATCGTCATCTAAAAATGGGGTATGTACATCTTACAAATATGCAAATCATTTATTCTTAAACTATGCTGCTATAAATGACAGAAACAACTAAATACTGAAAGGAAGAAAATAAAAATAAATAATGGTAAAGGCAAAAAAAAAAATAGTAAACAATAATCTTTTCCATCATCTCATACATTTCAAATTAAAAAGAAATTAAATTATACAGGTACATATCGTCACCTAAAATCCATGAGGCCGTAAGTACACATTTTACTTTTTTATAGGAGAAGCAAAAAAACATTATCAATTTAAGACTATTTAATTCTTAGTAGTCAAATTTCAGAATTAGCCTTAAAAAAATCAATACGGATTTGGTTCCATTAAAGAATGTAATAAAATATTACCAGTTTTTTAGTAATGATGCTTACGACCTTTTGGAATTTTTTTTTTTTTTTTTGGACTTCGCCACAGAAACAAGTACACATCAGAAAAAATGCGAGTAATTTTTTCGAATCTGAAACTAGGGTTGAACCCAGGAAATTTTGGAATTGTTTTTTCTAAAATCAAAAAGCCATAAGAACGCAAATTTTTCAAATAAAAGTTAAATTAGGATGAAAAATGCCGCTTGTCAGCCTTATTAAATATGCATTTAGTCAAACTACATTTTTTTCTTAGTATTCTTTGTGTGTTTGAATGTAAGCGATACAAAATTCATTACAGATAATTTCACAAATTCGAGAAAAATATATTTACGATTATTTATCTAGAATTTAATAAAGTATTTGCAAAATATATATTACTATCTATGTGGACATAATATTTTCTATTAATATAATTAAAAGAAACAATTTACATTTCAAGTAACTACATATTTTAAAAATTTTTTTCATTTGTGGAATTTAAACCAGTTTTTATCATAGTTTACACACATACATAGTATATAATCAAAAATTACTTTTGTTGTAAAAACTTTTGTAATAAAATCCATTTTGTTTACTATAAACGCTATTTTTACACCAGGTCAACAGAAGGTGGTAGCAAGTAGATTTTGTGAGAAAATGTTCTTGGAAACGTTATAACTCGGTAACGGTAAGACCTATTTCAACAAATGATAGAGTGAAGGTCAGGCTACACTTTGGGCTACCTTTGGCCCGCCAGGGCCTCCCATGTTAGCTAGAAAATGCGAATTATAATACTCACCATCATATCTCTTCACATAATAGACGTGCAAAATTGCAACAAAGTGTAATTAATATAAGGGCAAAATCCTACTCTACTAAAGTGCCAAATTTTATTTCCCTCTCTTGAAAAACTTTGGATCATTGTTTTCACATGTACGGTCTTAAGTTCTACTTTTATACGAATCGAAATTTGCAAGTTAAAAGCAACAGCAGCATTCGTACAGAGACACGTTTTATATAACGTCCACTTTGGCCTAATAAAATAGTAATTTGTATTGTCACGTCAACAATGTCAGAATTTTTTTTTGATATGTTCAATACATGTTTGGTATACTATAAAAAAACATGTGATTTCTTGACTGCAATAATATTCAGGATTTTGTTTTAACCCTAGCTTGGTCACTATTTACACATGTAAATATTCCATTTTTAAAATAGCTGTAACTTTTGTTTTTAGGGTTCTATAAGGATATGCTTTGGAGCCAGTGACTAAGTTTTTATGTGTTTCATGCGAATGAAAACAAATTTAGTTTACCGTCACTTTTATCGATTTTTTTTATGTTTTCTTCGTTATCGGCCGCAATTAAGTCTAATAAAAGTTTTAGGCTTGGAGCGCGAGTTAAAAAAAAATTTTTTTTTCAAATAAAAAGTTAATTTGAATAAGTATTTAATATTGTTTCTGAAATTGAATGCAAGTTCTTTATGATTTTTAAAAAATAAATAAAAAAAATTGTGAACTTTTTAGCTTGTTTACTTATAGATTGACGAAACATGCAGCCCGAAATATTGGCAAAAAAAAAAGTCCAAGCAATTAAGCTACAAATTTCTCTGGTTGAATATTAATACTAATTGAAAGCAAGTATATGATGCAAATCGCTGAATGTGAGGAGTTTCGACCGTTTTTGAAAATATTAAAAAAAAAAATTGCAGAGCAGTTAGCATAATTATATTGTATCTCTTTAATTTAACCATCTACTTTGCATTCTCAAGATCTAATAATTAAAAATTTTATTAAAAAAGATTTTCGAAAATGATCACCGCATCACTTTGCAACGAACGCCTTCCATCACATACCGGAATGTCTCAAAATATATGTCCATACATATACTATAAATATTTTGTTTTAATATTGAAAATGTTTGTTTCCTATTTTAACATTTGGCATTTTGCATTTTGCTCATCTTGTAAACCCCAAAAAAGTCTCTTATTTTTTACTTTTCAATATTTCTACTGACTTATGACAAAAATAGATCTTCCTGATCATATACGATAAAATATCGATCACACTTGTCCAACAAATGGATATGAAGGAAACAAAATATGAACAGTTTTTCCAACTCTATCCATCGTAGTAAATAACAATATAAGAAAGCAAAAGTATAGCAAAAACTATATTTGATAAAAGGACTTTTATTGCATATAATCAAATAGATTTATTTTTATGATTGTACTAAATATTTAATTTAATTAATAATTTTATGTTAAGTTAACAAATTGTTGAACAAGTGTCATACGAATATTTTGTTTTTTGTTTAATAGCGGTCGAATTGTAAAAATATTTATACATATGAATTTCTTAATTCACACATAGTTTATGGTGAAATAAGAAATCAAATATTATGCTAATGTGACCGCAGTTTTAGTTTAAAATTAAAACAAAACGAATATTTTTGTAAAATGTTTTTTTTAATTTTCCCCCAGTATATATACATAAGCATGTATATTTAAAAGAAAAAAAAAATTATAATGAAAAAATTAAGATAATTTTAAAGAATTTAGTTAAATTATTATTACTTTGTTATATTTTCCTTTTGTAAATGTTTTAATATAATTTACTTTTGATATGTTATATGAAAAAAAGGTAATAATTAAAAAAAAATTTAAATTATATATTGCTTCTACAATTAATTATTATATTGTAATCATTTTTGTTTAAATATTTTTGTTTTTTGAACAAGAATTGAAATGTTTTTAATTTGTGTTATATTCTATAAGATTTTTTAAAATTTAATTTCAGACTTTTGAAAATATAATTAAAAAAGAATAATAATAATATTAATTTATTTACGCACATTCATAGAAAAACAAAAAAATAAAAAATAAAGTGGAACAATGAAAAATTAAAATGTTATATATTATATTTTCTTAATTATTGATTTCTTATATATACTATCTCTGAATATATAATAGATGTATGTAAATAATTGAAGTCCTCCTACCCATTACAATAAAAAAAAACTATGTCCTGTGCCTGAATCTAATTTCCTATGAAGGATTTTTTGTTAGTCATTTATAATTTCAACTGAGTTAATTTACAATTTAGCGATAACAAATAATATCCATTGCGGTGTTTTGTATTGCAGTACATGTCGCGTTTTTATAAATTTTTTTCAAATATTTTTCAAATATTTTTATAAAAATCTCAATTGAAAAACCGTAAAGAAATTATATCTTTCATTTAATACGGCAACACAGAAATAATTAAAAGTAGGAAAGTCAAGGCAGTTTTATATTTATGCAAAGATTGTCCTTAGATTTTATGTGGCAACATTGTAATAAATAAAACCAGAAAAATCAAAGTAGCATTTAGGCGTATATCAACTACACAATTTATATAAAGCCACTAAATTATGTTGACAAGTTCTATCCAAAAATTTTAGGACAAATTAATTTCCTACACACGCACGCACACACATTCACTCAAAAGAAATTTCAGCAAACGGTATATGAAAAATTTTGAATAAAATTATAAGCCCATTTATTATATTTTCTACTGGATGATATACATATCGCACCCTAAATACAAAAGCGGCACAACTCAAAATTCTCAAATTTTCAGGAGAGGCAAAAAACTGTTTATGCAAAAATGATTGTAATATTTAAAATAAAATTGGTTCCATTATGAAAGAAGTCTATTTCGAAGAAGGTTTTGCTAAAATTTTTTTAATTTTATATTATATTTGTGGAAATAAAGTATAATTTTGAGTTATGACCCTTTAAGACCTAAAAATAGGTCTTTTTAGTCGATCGTGCGTAAGCAATGCAATTAACATAAAAACAGACATAACGGTATTTTTCCAGTTAAAGAAAACAGTGATGAGAAAGAAATTTTTGAAGTAGTTAGAGATGTGTACTGTGAATTATTTTACGGAAAAAAGTACATTTTGGAAAATTTTGAGTTGTGTCACTTTTGTATTTAGGGTGCGATATGTATGTATGTATATGTATATAGAATTATTTAATAGAGATTTTTCCGAAAAGTTTTTTTAAATGCAATTAAATGGATATTTATCTATGTTTGTTATACGATTTAGCTGGTCTATATGCACATTTCATTTGGTGCTAATGCCAAAATCTTCAGTACACCTTTAAACAAATTCTTGAATAAAGCTAAGAAATTTCACATGTTAATAAAAGAACACATAATTTAGAAGAAATTGAAGTCATTAATATTATCTATTTAACCCATCAGAGCTAAGGAAAACGCATATGAGAATAATCGTTACTGTCCACATACTATTAACAAAGGTTGCCAGCTTTGTTGTCCTTTAAGTTTTTTTTAGTAAAGGTCATACTTCATATATTCCCAAAGGTCAAAACCCCTGCTTTCACTACAGGTGAGAATGCAATTAGCTTTTAACAACTTTTTAACTGCCTTTCCTTATTAAAATATTGTTTTTACATAAATGGGAAAAGGGTAAACAATTCTTTCAATTAACAAATTCAAAGGAATATATTTAGAAATTATTTGAGGTTAAATAAAAACAGTGGAATTTACACTTTTTTCGTGCTCTGTGTGGAAATGAAAACAAATTCCTTTCATGAGCAGTGAAAAAACCGAATGGAAAACAACAATATAGAGCCATAACAGTCAAAACTCCGTAAGTGCGTAATTGTGTATTTTTAGTTTTTATAAATCAGTCGGCTCATCTTGGATAACATCATCAATGCCGTTGCCATTTTACAGCTAAAACCATTTAGCCTTATTTACAGATTACGTATTTATGTATGTATATGTTAACAGAAAAAACCTTCCCCTATAAAATTTGGTTTTTGGCGGTTATGGGTCGATATCAAAAGGAAAGAATGGACAAATACGTACTGGAGAAAGGAGTAGGAATCAATGAGTTTATCACAAATTGTTAGACTAGTAAAAAAATCTTAAAATATTAAACTACAAAAATAAAATTCAAATTCCATATCTAACAATCCTAATAAACTAAAGTGCAATAATTTCAATCAATGCGAACAGATTTATTTCAACCAATGCAATCAGATAGCTTTTCTTTATTTTCACGCTTATAAAGTTCAAGTCGTTCAAGAATTAAAACCGGCCGACCATTGTTTGCGTCGAACGTTTGTGAATTGACTGTTAGAAAAACTGAAAGGAAACAACGCATTTTTAAGCAAAATCATCTTTAATCATGTTCAATTAGGCGGTTATGTAAACAAACAAAATTGTCGTATTGTCAGGGTTCATATAATCCACAAACAGTCCTCGAAAACCCATTACATCCAAAGAAACTGACCTTATGGTACGGTTTGTGGTCAGGCGACATCATCGACCCGTATTTTTTTCGATAATGAGCAAGGAAACGCCGTCACCGTGAATTCTCTGCGCTACTAAACCATGATGGCCGATTTTTTGTGGCCACAATTGGATAATGTTGACATCAGTGACCTTTGGTTTCAGCAAGATGGCGCCCGCCATAAGCCACATACATTTCAGTCATTTCATGAGAATTTTCCCGATCACGTAATTTTTCGATTTGGCGATGTTAATGGTCCGCCTCGTTCTTGTGATTTAACGCCGCTGGATTATTTACGCTGGGGCCATTTGAAAGAAATCCACAAACAACTGGCGCTCTGAAAAATGAAATTCGGAGCTGCATTGACGAGATAAGCGAACCTTTCTTGCAAAATGTGGTTCAAAAATTTGTGAAAAGAGCGAATGTCAGCCGAAGTGGTACAGGTGGACATTTGCGCGACATCATATTCTATTATTAATTCCCATATTTCTACTTTACATTATTGGTATCAATAATATGAATTTGTCAAAAAAAAAGTGTGTTTTTAAGCCAATAATAAAAAAAAATTATATAAAAACAAAGTTATTAAATTTTTAAACCATGATGACTTTTGGCCCACTCTGTACATACATATGTATTTCAATTTCCGCCCACTACCAATAAAAATTCCTTGAGAAATGTAACTTACTCTTCCATAATTTTCCATTGGCGAATTTTTAATTAAATTTAAATTTTTTTGGTTTTTTTTTTTCATACTTCGAATAATTGACATTTAGCAATACAAAATACAAGTGATAGAAATACGGTCTGTGTATTTAATTCGATGTATAATATTCATACAAAATATGAACACGTTGAAACAAAATCGCTAAATAATGGATACATTTTTTTTATATGTACATATATACAGACAAGTGGAAAATTAGTTAAAAAATTTAAGTAACATAATTAATTAATAGCATTACGCACAAAACTTTTGTTATACATAATTTAAAAAAAAAACAAACACATTTAGGTAAAATTTAAATAGATTAAAAGTCAACAGAATTCGATATGGGTAAAGGAATATGTAATACCGCTTCCAACGTTTATTATAAAAAAAAACATTTTCTAAAATATATCAAAATAAAAACGTTTTATTTAAATATTCTTTTTTTTTCACAATTCTAGATTTATTTTCCGTCCAACAGTTTTTACGCGCAAAATATTGCGTTCCATATTTTAATTTTAATTTTGCTTTCGAACTCCAAGCACATTATTACACAAAAAAGTTAATACTACAAAAAATTAGAAAAAAATTTATACAATTAAATATAGAATGTATTAATTATTAGGGACCATTTTTACAAGTTCCTCCGTACGTACACAAATAATGAAATGCTTTAAATTTTTAAAGTTTTTATTTGAAATCACTAATAAAATTTTATTTTTAATTAAAAAAAGTTAAATTTTTTGAATAAATGTGCATAATTATCATTGTAAATGTTTTATACAAATTATGACATTGTTTTTTTTTATTTTTCGACTTTTCGGTTAAATAAAGAAAAAGGGCTTCGGTTCAATCGATAATTAATAAGTTCACAAAAATGTGTCTACAATGCGTGCGTACCTTGGGGGTACGGATTTGCGGATTTGCAGCACTTGAGTGTGACAATCGGTAGGTGCCCTGGTCCCCCCTATTAATTTCATGCAAAATACCACTCGCTGTAAATATCATAGGGAGGATATCATTCGAACAATCCAAATAACACACAATACAGCAAATGTGTATGTGGAATACATATCGCTTATTTATGCGAAAACTACGGAAAAAGTAATTTTTCCAAATTAATGCAAATAACTTGAGGGATATTGTTGGGTCGGTGGTTACCCACTTCCTACTTATGATTACTTGCAAAAATTTAAAGAAAACCAATTTATTTGTTTGAAATAATTTGATTTTGTTATAATTTATTCACAGTTATCTAATTGGACAAGACAAAAATATTATTTTAATTCGTCAGTCATTAATTCATTAAATTGTATAAAACTATGTAGCTCTTTCAAGCTGAACGTTGTTTGAGTAAATGGGCGATATAGTATATATCGTTAGATAGGTCCTAACTACTGTTTTTCATACTATACCGTAGAATAAAAGTTCATACAAATCCAAGTTTAGTAGTGGCGATTATTACTACAAGACAGTTCTCTAACCAATTGTCAGTTCGGTTATACCAATTATTTTCATCAAAGTTTTATTAGAAGATTGTTTGTATGTTTTTCGAAATATGTAAAAAACTTGATTTGAAGAAAAATACGATTTAGGGCCTTTCTATATTAAAGTAACGAAATGTTTTCTATTTTTTATTCTTGCAAAATTTTAAATACAGTGCACTTGGGATATAGCGAACTAATTAAAGCAAAGACCTATTCAATTTATCGCGAAATAAACAATCAAGAGAATGAGAAAAATATACAAATATCATTTATTTACGACCAGTTCATAGAAGCCGAATGAAAATATATAACTTAAGAATTTCTAAAAAAAATTCTAAAATTCTAAAAAAATCATTTTGTCTGCGGGCAACACGTTCGCTCTTTATTGAAATCAAAACTTAAACTTAAATTTACAATCTTTCTTAATTTATACTTAATTGGTTGACCTAATTCTAAATGTGGCGTGATATTGTTATCAGGAAATAGTTAACTTATTGCATTATTGTATTTTACCAATTTATTGTGCAGTAGTGCTAATTGCAAAGTGCTCACTATATGGCGAGTGCACTGTAATTGTATGAGAAATAATTTAATAGGCAGATATGAAGAAGAACGTGTTTATCGCTATGTTAAATTATTCCTTTTTTTATTGGATATGTTTGTAAACAACATAATAAAAGTTTGTCTGCAGAAACAGTCAGGGGTCTAGGCGGGAATCGAACCCTCATCCACCATATTAATACACTCATGCTCGCGCAGTAGTCTACCGAGGCAGCCAAACATAATTGTTTGGTTATCATAGTTTAGTTACCGCAACCATATTTGCGGAAAATACACAATATATCAGCTTGTTGTATTTATGGCAAAGACTTGGTTTAGCTATACCCCACCCACATGAGGAAAAAAAATACTACAAGCGTATTGAGAACTTCCTCCTTCTAGTTATTTAGTCAATTTGCAATGTGACAATATTGAAATTTATTTATTTATTTTTTTTTATTAAATGTATTGATTTCGTGAAAATTCTTTGAGCTTGATTTGTTCAAGTAATAATGAAAACTGTAAGCCTAGACATATGTACGTACATACTTATTCACATATTTCATAAATATGTTTAATAAGCACTATTTTTTATGCGAAGTGCCCGACAATTTCACATATGTACATACATATGTACGAGTATATAACACTTACTGTATCAATTCAATTAAATTGAATTAAAATTAAGTAAAACAGCAAATGCAATGCAAACATTAAAAAAATAGACACATTAAATTTATGCAAAACGTATGCAATCTCAATGAATAATATTAATAATAAAATCTGTAGTTACATTATGCATTATTGTGGCACTTTTGAAATATGATTTATAATGAATGCCCTGTCTTTGTTTGTTATAATTTTTAGACTAGGCTCCTTATGCAGACACGATTCTTAAAAGTTAAAGTGTACGTTAAAACCGGTTTACGCATGCAAAACTTTTACTTCCAAACGATATTAACTTTAACAATCGTTCTCTTATCTTTTTTGGGAATTTTACTAAATTATTACACTCATTTTACGCCACTATGTTTTCCATAATATTTAATTTAGTCAGAAAAATATTTTTATTAAAAGAAAATACATTGAAATTGATTTAGAAGGGGTTAGCTACTTTCTATGCGCATTTCACTATTGCTTATGCAGATCTTCAGGGAACCTTTACCCAAATATTTCTTAAAACAACTGAGATATTATATTAAACTTTCATTTAAATAAATGAGAAGTTTGAGCAATATCAGAGCTGAAACAAGAACTCCATAATCAACCCGTTTTCTCATTTTCTTACTTTTTTTTTTATCTTGGACCAGCACTCAGGAGATGAACTCTACACATGCGGTGCATTGAGCTGGAACTTAAGGAAAGTGATAGTAGGAGAAATTATAGGAGGTGACGCTTTGGTATCTTACAACACTGCTTTTTGCACGTTAATTGTTTTTTTTTTGTTGTAGCAGTGTCGTAACGTCTTTGATGTCAAGGAGACGTATTAAATTTTGAAGCTTCGTTTTTAGTAGCTATTTTTAGTAATTATTTTACTTCGCCGGTGCTACATAATAGCGATGAAGGAGGGCGTTCTGATGTGCTTGTGGATTGGATACAGCTGAAGCCATTACTGTTCAGTGACCAGTGACTATGCCTTCGCCACTGAAACCTTCCGACAACAATTGACACAAACAGAAAAATGCGAGATGTTTTCATGAGTCTGAAAGTGGGCTTGAAGCCAGGAAAAATTTTTCGTTTTGTAGTCAACGTGCAGACTACTTCGACCATCGCCATAAATCAATTTCAATTTTAATAAAAATAATTTTTCTGAAAAAGTTAAATATTTTGGGAAACGTAGTGTAGAATTGGTATTATAATTTAACAATCGTTTTTTGTTTTGTTTGTAAGCTGAGAAAGATGTCTGTCTAATAAAATTAAGCTTTCAATTAACAAAATTGGCCAAAATATATGTACATATATGTGTATTCAGGGGCAGCTTGCAAAGTTGAAAATAATAACGTTAGTAAATCAATGCATTTTGTTATACTAAAGCTATAAAATCTAAAAGGTCTTTACTGTGAACCGTGAATTCCGCTAATGACTGGATTTTCTTAATATTGTATCAGCTTTATGTGGGGTATAGAAACTCTTGGTGATTGTTATATACATATGTATGTAAACAATTTTCTGCAACATGTTTAATTTACATAATCTACAATTGTTACAATACGTTGTGAATTGGGCATTAATTATATTGAACATTTAAAAAATTCCGAAACCCTTTTTCGAAAAATTTATGTTATAATAAATATTTGTTAACTACTATATATGTACATATATACCATTTCATTTCATTGATTAATAAATCAATAATAAATTATATAGTAAAACAAAATTAATTAAATTAATAGTAATAATAATAAAATAATTAGACATCTCTGCAGTGGAAATTTCTTAAACATTCGATTAAAATGAGGGAACATTATTCTGTAATTGAATGGCAAACACTCCAAGAAATGTATTTATATTATTTTTAGTTAAGAAAATATGAAATTATAATTTTTATATACACACAAAAATAAATATCGCCCACGTATAATAAACAATAAATCAAATTAAGAAACACAAATAAAAAGAAAAACATTAAATTTTATATAGATAAAATTTTAAAGGACTCTTATTTGGTTCTTTAGATTTTTTACTATAGATAATATAATTTAAAATAAAACCTTAGCATAGAATTCATCAACATCATCATCAAAAGTCTTTTCAATAAACATATTTATGTATATGAAACTAACCAAATATACTATATACATGACATCCATATTATATTAAAAAATAAATAAACTAATGATTAAACTATTTATACATACATACACCAAAATGAAAAATAAATCTAAAAATTCCCGAAAGAAAACAAGTAACTGTTCGTCATATGCTAATTAAATAAAGTAAGCCTAAATAAGTACTTTAAGTTATAATAATAATAACTAATAATAATAATTAATAATAATAATAATAATACTTCAAGTGAATTAAATAATATATAGAAGAAAATAAAACGTATATAACCATTCGATGATAATGAATGATTTATAAGAATAATGAATGTTTAATTTAAGGATATTTAACATACTAAATCCTTAACACTTACATTAATTATGAAAAAAGGTAAAATAAATAAAAAAACATAAATAAATAAAAAAAATATAAATGTTTTACTTATAAAGTATTAGAAGTATTTGGAAAATAAATAAAAATTTAAAAAAGTGAGAAATTTAATTATTTCTTCCGGTAAGTGAACACAAGAATACATATACTAAATATATATACTATATTCACACATGCAAACATACAAAACAGCTCATTCACTCAAGCTAAAAAAATCTATTTTTACAGAAAATTAATTTTATATTTCAGTGTGCTTGCTTGCGACTGAATAAAAAAATAAATAACATTCTAACCTCACATGTATTTACGAGTGCATATCGATGGTCTCAAGCGGAAAGGCCATACATAACTCGTATTTTTTTTACGAAATTGAGTTTCACAATGATTTCAATACATTTCACACAAATACACCTCGTCACGAAAATTTAATGCAATAATCTCAAAAATAACGGTTTTTCAATCATTTGCATTTTGATAATTGCATTGTAATAATAACAGTTTCTGTTATGTTCGCACCTTCTCCTGTAAAATTATAATTATTTGATTTAGGGCCTTTCGACTTGAGACCAACGCTATGTTTGTATTTACGTTAATGTTACGTTCAACGCTAATCAATATGAATTATTAATTTATATTTACTATTCGGCTAAGCTAGTCAGTCAGTCTGCTAGGGTGCACTTCGTTGCTGATAACGGCGATTCATCAGTACACTTGTAGCAACAATTTGGATAAAGTTTGCACTCGAGATGTGCTTCAGATAATCTCAGCATTCTCCTAGCCGGGGAGAACCTTGATATATGCATGGTGCAGGAACGCTGGGTGGCGAACTCGGAGGTTAAAGAGGTTCCCGGCGTCCACGTTCAAGGTGTTATACGCTAAAGAGGATGGGAAACCAAGAACAAGCCTGATTGCAATGAAACGTATCAATAACTTTCTTTGCATACAGTCTAGTTAAGTGGGCCTGACAGTGGCAAAAGTGGAACTAACGACAGGGAGAAGATTCCTAATGCTATATGGTGCATGATAAACCCGCACCGCCAGACGCAGCGAGGGCCATTATGGCAGCCATTGAGCGTAATGAGGACGTCATTACGGATTGTGGCAGCAAAGCCAGAAACATCCATATTGGGTAACAGAACAATCTACGACAGAGGTGAGTGCGTATTAGATTTCATTAACCTTGCATTAACAGATCATTAATAGAGACCGGATGAGTATCTTACGGGTGGTTACGGTGTTGACGGGCCACTGAACGATTGTCAAACAGGCCCGTACACTGGGTTTTCCTCACAATTATGTGGCAGCTGCCGGGAACCAGATAAGGAGGAGACGGCATTTCACCTGCTCCGTGAGTGCCCGGCGTTGCACGTTTTCTGGGCAAACACGTACTGAACGACCTATCGGAGGTATCACACGTGGGTATGGGTGACCTTATGCGATACTTCAACGCAACTGGGTAGATTTAGAACTCGTATGAGTGTGTGTTATCTTCGAAACTGAATCTCGTGATTCTACTCGAGTGCCTGCGGGCAGCCACGTACCCCAACCGACTCAGATAATGAAAGCTAAGAAAAAAGGTAAAACTTTTCATTTCTTCAATAGGTTGAAACCGATAATTGACACCTTTATAGGCAATGAGAATAACATGCGATAGTTATATACTAAGAAACAAAGTAAATCAAAAGAACAAAATTGTTAATTACACTGACGTACACTAGTAGAACGGAACAACATGCCGTTTTCGAAAGTTGCTACACTTTCACCATCAGCGTTCCACTATGCGAAAACTTCAGTTAACGTACACAATGTATGTATGCATTTAAAACAATCAAAATAAATAAAATGTTTCATGTTTTTTGTAAGTTTTGTTTTAGTTTTTCTAGAAATTGTCTTGTGAAACAGACATCCAATACACACGTATTAGAACTGTGTTCTATTTGTTTAAGAAGCTCATATTCTATGTTTGCGATTCCTTAAGAATTTATTTGTTTCTGAAACTGCAGCAGCTTTTGCACAGCTTCCTCCAAGGAACTCAGTATTTCCTCTCTCTCTCTTGTAATTTTTTTCTTTGAGCACTACAGAACACAATACCAAAAACGCCGATGATAAAATTAAAGACAACATCAACGTCATATTTTTTACAGAATACCGATGATAAATTGACCACCATCAATAAACGGCAATATTGACAACTGAAATACGGATTTGCCACAAAAGACAGAAATAGGCAATTGGTAGAATAAGGGTGATTATAAATATTCTCCCAAAATAATTGAGAGCTTAGAAATCCTAAGTTTTTCTACAACTCAGCTGTTGCACGTTTTGGTTAATTTGCAAAGAAAATTGTTTTACACCTCTGAAAAAATTTAACTTTTTTTAAAAGAAGTAACGGTCTGAGACAGAATGTATACAGAAAGACTTCTGTATATTTCCTATTTTCCGCTGAAAAATTTATGATGGCTGCAGAGCCAACGCTAAGCCAAAAGCCCTATACATTGGGTTAGGTTAATCAAATTCATAAGGTCATTAAATCAAATATGCAGGTAGAAAATATTCACTATAGGAAAACTGAATAGGATTTTGGGGAATAAGAAGATACTTTTTATTTTGAACACTTTAACTTTCAAGAGATATGAAAATTGTTGCAAACATATTTTGTAATTTGTAGTCCACAGTACCAATATACATCTGTACATACATATCGTCACTTAAAATCAAAAAGGCCGTAATAAGCAAAAAATTCAAAATATACTTTTTGAGCGATTATGGTGTAATAAAGCAAAATACGCCTTTCCTTAAAATTTTACTCTCATATATCCAAAAATACCGACTTCAGGTATGTTTCATATGTTAGGAATAACTGGAGACATGGTACGACTTACATGGCACTGATATTTCGTCCGAGGAGCGAACGCAATATATGTATATCAAAACGTAGAGAATTTACAGATCTAGGTATGGTATATAACAAACGTTTATATATTACGATGCTTGTTTCTATCAAAAACGAAATACAATCATTAATTGAGATAATTTAAGCAATTTAATTTAGTGTTCACACATATTTAATTTGGTCAATTTAGCATACCCAATTAGCATTTCATAGCTGAAAAAAGCAACGTTTTGAGTTATAATTCGCTGGTCATTGCTTTTTCCTTTTTGTATTTACTGTTTTGACATTTGGCTTGCCAATGGATAGGATTTTTGTTTTAACTGATTAGACTTCCCAGTAAAAATACTTGTGAGAAGGGTTGCCTTTCAAGTTTTCCTCAATATTGATAACAATTTCGTACTTATTGCTCTATAACTTAATTTACATTTTCTATGGAATATTGAGCTCAATAATGGCACTTATTCCAAAAATCTCAATAAAGCTGCATGTCAGAAGAGGTGTAGTTACGACCTTTTGGATTTCATGTGACGATATATATGTATATATAAAATATTTCTTTTTGGTTTCCGTGATTACCATAAAGAATTGTAAAATACAACTTTCAGTAGGATTTAAATTATTAATTTAATTCTAATTTAAACAGCTCACATATAATAACACAGTAATATTTAATAAATTTGCAATTTTTAAAAACGGAGAACATTATAAATAAAACTATGAAGTTCTGATTTTGTAGGTTTCAATATAAATATTGTCAGTCAGTAAGACGATTGTAAATATATAATATTATCGCAACAGATAATTAAGGAATTATTGCTTTAAAAAAGGATTATAAATCTATAACAAATTTAATTTAAAATTGTTGTGAAATTGTATGTAAAATTATATCTTTCAGACAAAACTTTCAACACAATTCGAAATTATTTAACAATTCTTTAATAGCTCTTTAGCTCTGTTGTAGTGCTTTCAGCTCACAAAATACTAATTCGAAGAACTTTTATTTATTAAAAAAAAAAGAAAGAAAAAAATGTGATAAAAAGTGAAGTAACAAATTTGTGGAACACTTCCGTAATCTATTGTTATTTGCAATTAAAAATAATCGACTGGAATATAATTTATGAGTTCTATGGAGAGATAGTTCAAATTTCTATATACATACATACATATATACAAAGTTTTATTCTTATTTTTGAAATGTAAAATTATGTAGTGATTCGGGAAAATAAAACCTTCGAAAAGTCTTAAATATTCTAATATTCTATTAATTCCTATTATATTAATAATAAAATTTTTCCATATAAAACATATTACGGAGTTCTTGCAGAATTTCACGCAACGAATTTATTACTATAGGGAAAACTAATTGTGTAGGGCTTTTATCAGCATACACATAAATTATTTGCCTTGTCGTTATGCAAAAATATTTAGTGCCTTATGCAAAAACGATTGTTAAATTTAAAGTGTACAGTAAAACCGGGTTTCCCTTACAAAATTCCTACTGCAAGCACACATTAAGATTGTGTAGTATTCACACTATCGGAGATAAACATGTTTCAGTGAGGGTTTGAAACTGTTTTTATATTAAGAAAAAAAATATTAAATTATTAAAATATCATATGTGTAGTCCAACCAAATTTATATTAATAATTCTTATTCTTATGCTCTCAATTGAAGAAGACGAACACATTTTTTTTGTTGACTTTATAAATGCCAACAAAGGAAATAAAATTTATGACATGCCGGCATTTAAAAGCACGTTCAGTGAAACACCAAAATCACAAAACGAGTAAACGCACCCCATTTACATGTTTTCAAAAGAGTTTAATTTTTCAATACGTATTTTGAAAACACGTATGCGAAAACATGTACAAATAAACTTCTTTTGCTGTAAAACACCCCAAACGGCAGTCTAAACATCATATTAGATTTGTTATTCTTGAACTTTAGAATCAGTCTTCGAGTGATAAAATTGCTATTAATTATTATTGATTATTTCGTTTGCTAGTTTAAAAAATTAAAAAAGAAAAAAACAAATTTTCCAGGGTGAATTTTAGTAATCTTTTTTACACAAATCTATTAGGTGAACGTGAAACTTCGCAAGAATTCAGTACCATCCTTAAATTCCAAATGTTCATAAAAACCTCGTTTTAAACTGAAAAACTTTAAAATTTCTCAATTTTTTAAATACTAGATTTTTTTGTTTTCATTTTTGTTGGGCTTTAATTTAAAAAAGATTTTCAATTAATAAATAAAAAAAAATTACAATGTTAATACCAGAGTTTTATAAAAATAAAGAATTATTCGTAACCGGTGGCACTGGTAAGTGAAACAGCATTGGAATTTTCTAATTTAGTTATGATATGAAAAGAAATGGATGAAAGAGTTTGTAAAGTGTAACAAAGTGTGCGACATGTTGACAAAGTCTCCTACGACTAAACAAGTGCTTAAGAGTTCTCAAGATGATGGACGATTCGCCACTGAACACGTAGAAAGTGAAGAAAATGTTTGTGAACGATTGCCCAATCGCAATCAGAGAAATTGCTGATGATGCAGACATATCGATTGGCCCATAACATGAACTGTCTTCGAAAGTTTTGAATTTGAAATGCGTATCACGAAAATTTTTTCGAAAATTGTTGAATGGAAGTTGCTCAGGAAATCAAGAAGGAATGCAGAATTACTGAAACGTGTACTAAGAGGTGACAAAATATGTGTTCACAAATATGACACCGAAACTAAGGCTAAATCGTCTCAATGGAGAAATTCCAGATCTCAAATTCTGGATCTTGTGGACTTTATTGCGAACTTTTGTTTTACTGGAATGTTTTATAATCATTTGTTTTAATTTCATTTGAGATTTGATTTAAAGTGCTTTACTTTTAATAAATATTCTTCATTACAGGTTTTCTGGGGAAAAGTTTTATTGAAAAATTGTTAAGAGATTGTCCGGATGTATCCAAAATATATTTATTAATTCGTGCAAAGAAAAATAAAATGCCATGTGATCGTTTGAAAGAATTTTCCAACGATTTGATCTTTGGTCGATTACATCGCGAGCACCCGAACGCATTTGAGAAGATTGTTCCTATTGTTGGCGATTGTTGTCTATTAGGCTTGGGCATAAGTCCGGAAGACCTAGATCGTTTGAAAAATGTCCACATTATAATACATGGAGCAGCCAATGTTAGGTGCGTATGGACATATTATTCCGCAATCGTTTAGTAACATTCTGCCCCTCCACCATTCTTATTCCAGATTCGATAGTATTTTAAGCTCTTCTATATTAATGAACGTTAGGGGAACACATGAAATATTAAAAATGGCTGTGAGTCTTAAAAATTTGATAGCATTTATTCATATTTCAACGGCCTATATAAATCCTTTTAATTCATATATAAAAGAAGAGGTAAGAACGATAAATTCGTTTAGATTTTTAATTTTTAAATTTTTTTTTTTTGCAATATATTTATTAAGCTTGAGGTCTTTTTCTTTTATTTTATTTGGTTTTATTATTCGATATTTCGTTAACAGCTTGTTAACATCATCAGGAATAATAGGAAATTATAAGTTTTTGAAATATAAAAATATTTTTGAAACATGTCACAAAATTTTTTGTTATAAAATTTTGATTTAAAATTAAAAAATGTGTAGTAGTAATATAGGCGCATATAAATATAACGAATTCTAAACCTAAATAAATATATATACATATATACATACACATATATACATATACATACACACATACAATATAGACCGACTAACATGTATATATATAAACATATATGCACATATGCATACATATATAGATACATACACAAATATAAACTTTCTTAACAAGTTCATACAAATATATATATAAATTCATATATACAATGCACACACACTTACACATATACATATGTATATACATACATAAATATATACATAAACACATAAAAATGCATATACAAACATACACACAAGCATATTCATATGTACACACTTGCATATACATACATATACACGCATTCATACATATACTCATATATATACGAATGTATGTACACACATGCAAACATACAGTCATAAACATATACATATGCAGCCACAAATACATGTACATGTACACATACATATATATATGTATATATTAAAAAATTATTAAATAACAATAATTATAAATAAAAATAAAAAGTTTTTTAACAATTAAATGCATGATAAAAATGTATATAATAAAAAATTTTTAAATTAATAATTAATTTAATATAATTACACGTAAGATATACGATGCTCCAGTCAATTGGCGTGACGCTATAAAAATCGCTGAAAATTGCGATGATACGGTGCTTCAAATTTTAGAAAACAAGTAAGTATCAGTATAAATAAGTTTAAAAACGTAGTAGAATGTGAGCGAGTTTTCCAGAACTTTTTTTTCCAGTTAACCCTTTATAGATGAACTATTTTAACTTTTGAAATTTTGTATAGTATAATATGTGCCTACTATGCCTACAGTAGGCATAACTTCGACTCCTGTGACTAGATTAAAGGAACACAAAATATTTTGCTTCAATCGAGTGCAAACCACCCAGTTCCATCGATAAATTTTTCAAAAAATGTTCCACTGGTCATTATTAAGCAATTTATTGTTTGTCTTCAAACTGCAAAGTTTATGGGCTGTTGGAAAATTTGCTCTGTCGTGCCCGTTTTAAAATCTGGTGATCCTAGTCAAGTAACTAACTATAGGCCAATAATTAATTAAATAATTAATAAATTAAAAAATTAAAGTTGTCGAGGACGTTGTGGACTCATGCCGGGCAAATCTACAGCCACTAACCCAATTTTATTTTCGCATGATATTATTATGCCATGGAGCTTAAATCTCAGTGTGATATAATTTACACAGACTTTGCCAAATCATTTCACAAAAATTATATGAAATTGGTTTTCACAATTTTTTTAAAATTTTTTTGTTAAATAGAAAACTAAACGTTAGAATTGGAATTTTTTGATGCGTACACACTTAAATCTTTGTATGTCTCTCTGTTTCGAAGTATTTTGGAATATTGTTCCATTGTGTGGAATCTTTATTATTACTAAAATCAATCCAATCGTAATGAACGTGTTCCAAAACTGTTTTAACGTTAATGTGGCCTTATGAGTTACCATCGTATGGAGCTAGGAGGAAAATTTTAGGTTTGCAGTCACTAGCAGATAGACGAACGTATTTTTCAATTATATTTGTTTTATTTGTAATCGCATATGTTGTATATATTAATGTGTTCGTTCGCTGACTACTAAATACCAACTATTTTATGGTTGAGTTGATGTTGGTTGCATAGTGCAGCCGTTGTTTAGTGATTTTACTAATTCATTTCAGTGGAAACAAGCAAGCTGTACAGCTGTATGAGCGTGTATATCCAGCGATATTCAATTCAGAATTGATGTTGCATTTATCGTTTACTTGTTGGTTGCACTGTGTGTGTCAAAATATGCAACTTGAATGATAAACGTGTTGCATAAACTTGTTGTATTGTATGTAGCCTGCATTACGGACTAAAAAATTTTGCTTCAATACAGTAGGGTCTCACTGTTAAAACTATACATATGGCAAATGGAAAAAATAATATTTTTAAAAAATAAAGTAAAAAGTGCAATGCACTTTTCGAGAATCGTAATCACTATTAAAAGGCCAAAAACGTTATTTTCTTTCTTAATAAAAATAAAAGTCGTTCATCAATGTTCAAAAGTATATTTCTACAAAAAATAATTTTTATATTTTTCAGAGTGAAAATTTATAAAGTAAGGGTAACTAGATAGTTTTTGTTGAACATAAAACAGGTATATTAAATATTTTAAAAAACATATAAATGAAGATTTCCAACACTATGAATAAAAAAAACAATTCTTGTAATTAATATATAAATCGATAATTTACGGTCATAAAGGGTTAACATAAAAGGTCAAATTAAAAACTAATCATCGTATTCATAAAATTTTTTTTTAATAGGCAAAAAATATCCACACAAAATTAAAAAAATTTTATGAATACGGCAGTAAATTACTACCAATGTCACTACATATTTCTCTTTATAGATATACACAGTATCCTAATACCTATACCTTTTCCAAAAATATTTCCGAACAAGTAGTTGCTGAATTTGCGGATAAATTACCAATCACAATACTTCGCCCATCAATCGGTAAGATAAAGTAGTATTATTTATCTTTGAACAGTTGGTAAAGTCATTTCCAGTTATTCAATCGCTTAAGGAACCAGAACCGGGCTTTATTGATAATTTAAAAGGTCCTATGGGTCTCTTGATGGCCATTTCTACAGGCATTTGTCAAGTAACATATTGTAACGGTGATTTAATTATGGCTCTGATACCTGTAGATACTATAACAATATTGACCTTGGCGGCAGCATATAGGCGGGGTCTCGAAACGATTACGTGAGTAGTTCAATCTGTATTTACATAGTAAAAATGTGGAAAGGGCTTATTTTGCGAAAGATAATCAGAGGCATTGTGATATACTCCACAAAAAGAACTTTCTTCGAAAATTTCTGTACGCTTAGAGTTACTTAAGGCGAATTGAGTATCAGCAGCGGTCATATGACCGTCATTGCTTACCGAATTATCGGTCATGCGTAGAACAAAGTTTCTATCATTTTCTTAAGGGCAATATGAGAAAAATTACCGAAACTTCTGTGTACATGTGATAGTCAGCGTTGATGGATATATCCGTCACTGTTGACGAATATCCCCATTGAAATGAAACACTATTTATTTCAATTCTTTATATTGATTTTATTTCAATATTCAAATATATATGTACATAGTTATGTATATAAAAAAGAAATATATAAACGAAAAAAGGTGTCAATGCAATATGATTTAAAAAATGTACATAAATATTAGCCTAATTATACTTATCTTTCAATTTCACTTAAATATCCAATGTTTTCTAAATATAATTGGACACATTAATAATGCACGATACACAATTATTTAAGATATACAAATATTAAAACAAACTATTCAGGGTTTCACATAAAAATTAATTTTATCCATCAGCAATCCCAATCACATGTTCGGGCAAATGTATTAGGGAGGCGGGCTTTTTAGCCGAGCTGATCATCATCTGTTTAAAGCGAATCTGTCAAAATTTATTTATTTTCATCACTTTTTGATTGACAGCTTCTTTTTTAATATAGAAAACTGCGTGTTGTTTTTTTTTGTGCTGTTGTAGGGATAAGGCTACCTGATTCTCAATACAGGCGTTATTATGATATTTTTCGCTAACTAAAATTAACAGCCGGTTATCCGATGATAGATAGAAAATGTATTTGAACGAAAACCAGTAACCCAAAGTCAACTCAATTTTGGTTTACCGATGGCAACAATGACCGAACTTTTCGACATTTAAAAAAAATTGTGATGTACATATTGTAGTGTGCGTACAAATGGTATGGGAACGCAGTAACAAATCACAAGTTTGTGAACAGCTGAATTTATAGCAGTGCTAAGTTGGAAAACTTTGGATACGATATCGAACAAAATGCATCGAAATTTTTTAGTTTGGCATCATGGGATTCGATATCGAATAAAATGTATCGTTACTGGAGGTGATAGCAATCGATATCGAGTAACAAAATACGATATGGTATTCGATACTTCAGTATCTATCGCATGGAGAAAAATTAAGTTACTTTTAGATATGTAGGTATGCTGACGAGAAACATTTTGCCAAATTGCTGCTGTCGGCAATCAAAAAGCATATCGTTTATATCTTATTTCTTTTCTAATATGTATAATTCTACTTTCTCCTTTGGACTCTGACGAGGACAAATAAAATAATATAGACACATTCCTTCTTTTACAAAATTACTAATATACGAGGTCTGTTGAAAAGAAAAGGTGAATTTTGAAATTTTTTGAAAGGTATTTATTCGTCAATATCCATTTTGTCCCCTTCAAGTAATCACCCTCAAATATAATGCACTTATGCCAGCGCTTCTTCCAATTCTCGAAGCAATTCTGAAATGCGCAATTATTTCTATATCTTTTTCGCTTTTTGTTTACTTTTATTTACTTTTTAGTTGTTTACAAAGCAGCTACTTAATAGAGATGTACATAATATTTCGTAATAAAAAACAATGTTTTATTTTTTTTCGTATTTATGAAAACGAATGAAAGCTGAAGAACCAAAACAAAAACGGTACGAACATTTTCTGTGACACACCTGAATATCACAGTATTGAAAAAAAAAAGTTCCAACATTATTTCATAAATATAAATATAATAATTTTATGCTTAATTTATGTATTATGATTATTTTGTTGTTTAGTTCCCAAAAGTATGGATTGGATATAAGAAACTTAACGCCCGGAAAATACTTACGACTTACCTTAGGTCACCTCGCTAAAGAATTTGTAAAAACAGTTGACGAAGAACCTTTTGAACAAAATTTTTGGGCTCCATCTAGTTACATGACAAATCATTATAGTCTGTTCATCATGTGTATATTTTTGGTAAACATACCTTTGGCTCTTATCTACGATACGCTGTTGGCTATAAGGAAAAAAGAAAATAAGTAAGTAATTTTTTTTGTTTCAATTTGTTTCGGAAGTTTTGCTTTCTTTTAATTACAACATACATAAAAATATTTCTCAAAAACGCTTTAAATTGATATTAAAAAAATACTCAAAGAAGTTTGTTTTTAATTAGATCGATAGTTAGTATAAAGATTGCCATAAAATATATAACATAAATAATTATGTACTCGTACATGTTTTGTGTAATTTTTCTAGATGAGCAAATCTTGCTGTACGAACGCTACAATCGTAGCCGTTTTAGTATTAAAAATATAAAAAATTTGTGATCTTTCAGAACAAATACTTTCAACTTATACGAGTACATTACACCGTGCCACATTACATGTAAAAAAGGGCTCCGTACACCCCCTAATTTAACGTATTTTTGGACAGTAATTTAAAAAAAAAAAAGTTTTTTTTTTTTGGACGAAGGTAGGATTGGTCGCCTTTTTAAACTTTTCTCTATATCTTTGGCATTTGCATTCAGATCTGAAAGAATGTCTCGAGAAGGCCAATATTCTGCATCAATGGTCATTGCCTTCCAGTATCCCCTTCTAGTATTTATCCACAAGATCTCTGTTTCTACCACTCTAATAATGTCAGAAAATATAGCCTACTTTTTTAACTACGCCCACTTTTACGCCTACTTTTTTAAATTATGTTACTCCTACCACATGGTTTTAACAGATTTTATAATTATAACGAGCATAACTTCGCCATTTGTAGAAAATGTAAGAAAATTTGTTTTTCGAAATTGTGCCCGGGCGAAGGCAAAGTACCCAGCCCAAAAATTTATTATCAAATAACTTCGCCATTTGTGAATCAATTTCCAGAATTCTTTTTTCAAATGGAAAATTCCGCTAATTTTTTTTTTTTAATTGTGGGAGAAGGCAAAGTGCCCGTGCACCCATCATCATCGGTTGAAATGCGGTATGTAGACTACTCCTCTTTCCATGTTTAGATCTACTAAGAAGGGATTTTTGGATATTCTAATGTTAAAGGGATAAAAAAGGGTAAAAAAAATAAAAATTATAAAAGCATATAAATGCTGCTGGAAAATAAGCGGATATGTGATTCGTACTCTTCCCATATATGTATGCGGGTAAAACTAAAAAAAAAACAATTTTAGTATTTCTCCATATACTCGTATCGCCCAAAGTGTTGGGCACAGAACAAAGGTTTTGCCCGTAATCTTTTCTTCTAGAAAAACTTTCGAGTGTTCGATCTTACATTTTCGAAATTCGAAAATATATAGAGTATAATTGTACATTTGTATGATGCACATTTTTTACTATCTTTAAACACCGCCATGATATGAGTATCAAATTAAAGAGATTTTTGAAGGGAGCATAAAATATAAAGATACCTTTGAAAACACAATATGGCAAACGACTATTTCTTACTCACTTCAATGATATGGGTACCAAATGAAAAATATGGTTGAGAATAAAACCTGAAATAAAGTGAAATGGGAATTTTTCAGCAAAACTGCATTCTGTACCATTTTTATTTTTTGGTTGATATAACAATAAAAGTATTCACAGTTGATGCAGATACCTTACCGTAACAATATCTATACAAAAGTGGGCGCGATTAGATAAGTTTGTGTGGGGTAGCGAAGCACACCGGTTGTCGCTAATTTAATAGAAATGTACAATTTAAAATAAATTTTATTTCTTTTGCATGTACAGTGTGTAAACACATACATATGTATATTGTCAGCAGAGCATTCTAAACTTCTTATATACAGATATTGCAAATTGAAACACTGAATTAAGCATCTCTTTCCGCTTTTCCCTTTGGCTCTTACTAATTTGTATTGCTTTTCTTATTCCTAACTATATTTGCTGGGAATATAATTATTTATTATGCATGCTCGAGTTCTCAAGAGCATTGCATAATAACCCGACATATCTCTACCAGCGCCTTTCAAATTGTAAATAATCGCCCCCGAATTATTTCAATAAAATATGACTTAAACTTCGTAGTTTATTAAGGAAACCGATTCAATATTTTTTTGATAATTCTCTCAGTAAATTTATTGCAGGGTTGTCAACTGCACATAATGTATATATTTGTTCAATGGCATTATAAATTTCATATATGACACAGACTTGGTAACCCTTAGGAGGGAACTACTGCGTCATCGAGAGAGCAATCATGCTCAAAGCGTAATCTTTATTTCTATCACTATTGATTTTTATTAACGTTTCTGAATACAAATTTTATGTTTATAAATGAATTTATAAATTCCGACTGTATGTACGCATAACATACATCCATACCGACATCATCGCGAAAATAATCAGAATCGACTCCCAGGTCCTCAAAAAATGGAAATAACATAAAAACTCGACCTTTGACATTTCTTGAGCTAAAAAGTAACCTATTTTAGATAGAACAATTTATTACAAATAATAAGTTTGGGATCACTTTACATCTTAATGTTACGTGCGCTCGCACTCCGCAGATGAACTAACAGCTTTTAAATATGCAGCAACAACTTCTGTCGACGCAGAACATTCGTTTTCATTTAAAAAAACGTTCTTACAGAATTTGAAAAATTGCCTTACTAACGTGTTTAAAGCTTCTAGTAATTTTACTTTACAAATTAAAATGCTGTAAAGTATGAAATTAAAAATTTTCAATCGCAAACTGTGTGCATACATACTGTTACTTTTATAACCTTTATATAACTAATTTCTTTTTTTTTACAAATATGTATGTAGTTTTTTCCACATTTCAATTGATACTCCTCTATGCAGCATTGATAACAAAAAAAAAACGTGGAATGGAAAAATTTAATAGAAAACTGTATTATAAAAATAATAACATTTAAAAAAAAACTAAAATTTTTATTAATTTTTTTTTTCTTCTGCAAAGTTATTTAGGACATTATATTAAGGTAACGATATGTCCGTTCTACATATATATACGGCATATATAATTAATAATATAATAAATCTTACCTCATTACAAATATCAGTTAAATTATGTGTTATTACAGAGTTATGAAAATGACACGTATCGTAGTCGCGACAACGAAAGCTACTGGAATATTCGCTGAAAAATTTTTTGATTTTCAAAATGATGGCATGTGGGAGCTTTTAGATATTATACCTGAAAATGATAAGTAAGTTTCCGTTTAATATAAAAATCACTTTCGTATTAACAATGGGAAAATTAAAAATTGTTCTATCTATATTATGTAGAGAAAAATTTAAAGATGATTATATGCCGGACGAAATTGATTTATTGAATCTTTTAACGCGTAAGTAGAAACATTAATCAAATAATGAGAGTTTTCATTCTATATATATATCGAGTAAACAATGTCTGTCCCATTATTCCCATATTATTGCGGTTATATTTTGTAAAATATAAAGTGAACAATACACACACATCCGATATATAAACCATCTCTCAAGGGATTCTAATATGTCCCCATAATTAAGAAAGTCGTCTAAGTCGAAATAAAAATATTAGTAATCATAATTATTATTAATTAAATTATTTTTTATTTCAAGGGAAGTAAGAATTACAATACGATTATTTTCAATTTATCACAATTGGTAATTGATTAGGAACACAAAGATTCTAAAAAGAATCGGGATTACTTAAAACTTGACGGTGGCGATGGTCGAATTAGTCTGCACGTTGACTACAAATTAAAAATTTCCTGGGTTCAACCCCCCGTGTTTCAGACTCATAAAAACATCTCACATTTTTTCTGATGTGCATTAGTGTGTTTTGTGTCAGTTGTTGTCGAAAGGTTTCAGTGGTGAAGGCATAGTCACTGGTCACTGAACAGTAACGGATGCAGCTGTATCCAATCTACAGGCACGGCAGAACAACCTCCTTCGTCGGTATTGTCCAAGATAAAAAAAAATTACTGAAAATAAGCAAAAGTAATCAAAAAAAAATATGGAAATCGGTTAACCTTGCAGGACCCCCCTGAAACTTTCCGCTAAGTTTAACTTATTCAAAGAAAATTTGCAGCTTTCCACAAGATTTTTAATTCTAGAAAAATTAATGCGTAATGAAAATTGAGTTGACAAGGAATTACAAAGTATTTGAAAACAAAAAAAATTTTCGAAAATTGTCGACATAAACCATCGAACCCCTTCACAATTTTTGTAAAATTTGCGGCTTCGAATTTCATATAGCGGGAAGTTAAAAATAATCCTAATTACCTTCAAGGATTACTTTTTATTCTTTTAGATTATTTTCATATATTCACATTTAATAGGAATTTAAATTTAAAGTGGATGCCAATAATTCGTTATAAGGAAACTAGCTTCCAATTTTTCTTAAAATTTATGAAATTTTAGCGTTACTTTCTATATGCGTTTTGTCACTGTTTTCAATGCACATCTGTGCAGAAAATGCTTGAAAACCAAATATATATACTCGTATGTATGAGATAATTACTCGTATGTAGTTTATAGGGATTTCCAGAAGACATTGAACATTGAAATATTCAAATTAACGCGGGGACCAAAATGTATGTAATTTTTACGAATTAAAAAGTTTTTCTCAAGGGACCAGTCATTCGAATAAACGGGGTACGAATTATCGCAATTTCGTATTATTTATTTCTTGCACTTAGAGCAAATTAATTATATGTATAATACATAAATATTTATAAAAGTTATAAAAAAATGTCATTACAAAACCGGGAATGAGGTACCGATATTTCAGAACTGAAATTTTAAGTTCCAAAGAGCTACTAAGGTAAAGTTATTTTATGTTATTACATAAAATAACTTTACGTTGTACATGTATAAACTGTGGCTAAGCCAGGTGCAGAATTCTGCATTTTTTCTCAGGGTGCTCTAGAGATCTCGCCTAACATATGTCTGGAACGGAATTTGTGTCAACATGGCTGTACTAGTATTGTACATACACACATGTATATAATATATAAATCTATATGAACTTTCTTTCAGGACTTCGAGATGGTGTAAAAAAGTATGTTTTGAAGCAGCAGATTAAAGCATCAGCAACCACTCATCGGCGTTACAAAACTTTAATTATTTTAGATAAATTGGCAAAACTTGTATTGTTTCTTTTAGTAATAAACTTGTTATGGATTGTATTACATTAATTTAAGCGTAAAATACTATAAACAAATAATAAAGGTACCAAAATAAAATGCAAAATTACAACAAAATTTTTTTTAACTTTTAATTTAAAACCTTAAGTGAGTGTATTTTTATTTCATTATTTTTTTAAAATTAATTTTATGGATTAAAAATATTACAAACTTAGTTGATGTATTTTAAGTAGGCAGTCTTCACCACAACTTGCCAATTGAAATTGATTCTGCACATTGTCCCAGGGTCTAAATTGTAAACGCTTTACGGTTAAATGATGGGCTTGTCTAAAATATATATTTAACAAAAAATTCATAATCAGTTTTATATAATTTGCAAATAAATGGGAAAGATTTCTAACTTACGATTTATTAAGAGACAATAACAAAGTAAACTTTCCATTAAATTGGTAGACATATATTAGGCCACTTTCGCAACCCAGAGCTAAAATATATGAGCCGTTTGTATGCATAGTGTGAGCAAAAGATACAGCAGTTAATGACTCATTTTTTAATTCCAAAATGTCCAATGATTTCCAACCGTTTAGGGAACTGACGTTACCATGTGAATTATTCACTTCTTCTGTTTTACACCAGATAACGGCTTTGCCTTCTCGCGAAGAGGTAGCAAAATATTTACTATCATGAGACCAATCACATGACCAAATAATACGCGTATGAACACCATTTGTTTTATCTGTACACGCTGTTAAAGCAAATGAAGGTAATTTATTGTCTTCATTAGCCAAAGTTTGACGTTTAACCAATGACCACGTGCGATCACGTGAAACCGAAAGTAGATATTTTCCATCAGGTGAAAACCGCATTTGAGTTACTGTCAATTGATGACAGGATAGCTTTTGTATCTGCTTCCATGTGGATGTGTTCCATAGAATAATCTGCGCATGTTCAGCGTTTGTAGATTTGCAAGATGAAGCTAACAACTTTGCATCGGGCGAAGAAGCCAAAGCATAAATTTCATAACCATGTCCATATAATTTTTGCATTTCTGGCCATAAAGTGTTTTGCATAAGAGTCTCTTCTTGTGGTGGGGCTTTCAGCGTGATAGGAGTAAAATAGTTTTCCGGATATTCATCTTTAACGTGACGATCTTCTAATGATCGGTTTTCTAATATATATACAGCTTTATTCGATAGTCCTAACGAAGGTACAGAAGCGCCTTTTGGTAAAGCTAAATATCAGAAGTAAATTTTTGTTATTAGTTTTAAGAACGGTGCGTATATCATTGTTTCATGATGGTGAAAATTATGTTCCCTCTTTGCCTTTATAAGTAAAAGCCTAAGATAAAGAGTAACTTTTAATTCTTTTTATTTAGTTTCAACTTTCGCACAATTCAACACTTTTAAAATTTTTTATATTGAAAAAGAAACTTGAATAATTTCATTCTTTTAATGAAGAAATAATTAAGCAAACACACAACATATTGGAAAAATTTGAGAACTATTTTGTAACACGCCATGAGTTATCATGGTTCGAAAGTTACCTGATTCAGCAAAAAAAAAGTGAATGCGTTCACTACGAATGAGTGTTTTCATCACTTTTTAAACACTTCTGTCTTTTCGTTTCATTTTATTTCGCTTTTTTATTTATTAATCGAGCCCTAAGGGCCATATAAGATTAAAAGTAGTTAACAATAATTGTAATAAATTGATAATATGATATAGAGGAGTATGCTTAGATAAAATTACATATTTAACAACATTTAGTTATTTGATACATAATACAAAATTATATTGTTGATATAAAACAGATTGATTAAATTCAGATTTATATTATTACAAACTTGTGTAAGTAAGAGTTGGCTTTTAATACCCATGAAAGTCAAGAAGATGACGTTTAAATTTGGTTTTAGACAAGTTGAATCTTTTCAAAGATGGAGGGAGGGTGTTCCATACTCTACATGTGTCTTATAAGTAAAGATCTATCAAACAAAGAACTTGAAATTCTAGGTATAATTAAAGAAGGGTTTCTAGTGTGTCTAGAGAAGCAAAATAATCTAACCAAATATGATGGTAACTGTGTTGATATCATCTTATTCAAAGTAGTTAGGACCTCAGTTCATTAAATGAACAATTCAGGAACTGAATAGCAAAATGAGTAACATGTGTCAATATTCTAAGTTTAAAAATAAACAGTGCGATTAAATATCATATTGAGTCGTCTCATGTTCTAACCAACCGTTCCACTAAAAACTGGTAAACAATACCATATATAGGGCAATAGAAGGTATAAGCTAATTGTTTCCAAATATTTGTGGGTAAGTAAGAATTTGAGTTGTATAGGGTTTTTAGTAGGATACCAATTTTGCACACCAATATTCCTAATATGCCGTTCAAAAGACCTAGGCAACTGATATGGTCTACAAAAGCTATGTCTATTGAGTCCATGACTATGTTCATAGCACTACGGTGTTGCGATAGCCAAAGTGTTAAATTTCAATTTATAATTTACCGCCCATTCAGTCGCCAATGAGAAAGTGTAATTGAAAACTTCCTCATGACAGACCAGGTATTGAATTTCGCCCGAAAAAAGTAAATTTATGTCATATGCAAACAAAATAATTCTGCAATGTGATGTGCCAATGCCTCGATGTCATTAGTATAAATAAGGAAAAGCAGGGAACCAAGTATTGATCTCTGGGGTACTCCACTAAAACATTCACCTAAACTAGATCTGGTTAAACCTGCACCAACAAACTGCTTACGACCATTTATGGAAGAGTACAGTAGTTTACATAAGGCTAGCGAAAAACCAAACTTCGAGGATAATTTCCTAATCAATATAGTTCACAGTATTAAATGCTTTACTCAGGTCAAAAGGGACCATGGTTGCTATCTTTTTTCAGTTAATGTCCTGACCTCTCAAGAGCAAAAACGACGTACATCTTCAAGTCTAAAGTCAAAATGTGAGTTGCTAAGCCAATTGTTAGCCTTCGGAAGACAGCTTAGTATACTGTAGTTATCAAGCCATAAACCTTTCCTCTTTCATTTTTAATGCCATCGCAAATGTTAACAACATTATCACTTTTTAATCCATGGAGTCTGCCGATTAATTGATATGAACAACTGCATGCTAAAACGTAACCAAATCATGGAGCATTCATGGCCTCTAAGCATTCATTTAAATGACGAGCTGTTTTCTTAACGTCAACATGTGACAATGACACCTCTATGTTAAAATCATGCGTGCTTCAGCTTGAACCAGTTCATACGCAATAGAACCCATGCATTTTTTTTTGCATTACTTTTTTTCTACTGAGCAATATATCACAACGAACAAAATGTGGCAAAGTTCTTTCTTCACTTATATAAAGGATTTACTAAACGTTGTTCAGCAATCAAAATTTTTTGTGTTTGTCGTTAACACTCTTATTTACTTGTGCGGAGAAAATCCTGACGAATGCATTCGAGATTTAAACGAAATCTTAAATCGATGTTTTGAATAAATGTGAAATATGTGAACGTATATGTACTCTGGATGCATATGTTTAATTGAAATGTGTAGGATGATAAATTCTTGCTAATACTTAAATGAATATTTGTATAAAATAAGAGAAACATTACTTACATTCTAACAATTGGGTGCCTTCCGTATCATTCTGCACTGCAGTAATAAGTCTAAAATTTTCAATAAAATTTCCAGAAGCTTGAAAAGTTCGAACAATTTTTTCTTCAGCACCACTAGCAAATTTATATCGTGATAATAAGGCTAAAGCTTGCATATCATAACCATGAACTTGTGGACGAGCTAATTCATGCCATGTTTCCGAATCATTACGCCAGGGGGCATGTATCCGACTTGTTTGATCGGCAGATACAGTCATAATAAATTCGCCTTGCGGTTCCCAACTCAAATCACGAACTGCATCAAAATGACCACCTACAATTACTTGTGGTATCCAAATGGTATCATCATCGTCAGACTGTTTCCAAATATGAAAACCACCTTGATAGCTGTGTCCAAGAACGGATTTACCATCACTGGAAAATTTACCTCCAAAAAAACCTAATGAATTTCCTCCAATTTCACCCAAACGTACTTTTTCCATCCATATTCCACCTTCTTCAGAAGGCTGCCATATAATTAAAGTTTTATCAATAGAGGCGGATAGTAAACTCAAAGATTGTCCGAATGTTTTCTTCCAATTCACAGCATACACCCAATTATCGTGGCCATATAATACAGACTCTAGGCTAATGGCGTACCAGGAATCTTCCGTTAATTGTATAATTTTCTCTTCAACACGTATTTCACCATTAGCTTCATCTAACAACTTATTGAATTCAATTGTATTGTTAAGCACCTGCTCCTTAGTTCTAGCAGCAATACGCCACAGGCGTATAAAATTGTCTTGTGAACTGCTGGCCAATAGTAAATCATCTCCTTCTCTAACAAAGTCTAAGCCTCTTACCCAATCTTCGTGGCCAAGCAGTTTATGTACGGGACGAAATTTGAATTCATCACATTTTTGCTGAACATCCTCGGCCCAAAGTTCTACACTTTCGTCATCAGCTGCAAATGCCATTAATACTTCCTCGGATTTTTGTAGTACAGTGAGCCGTAGAGTCAAACAAAATCCAGAATTTAAAGGCAAAGTTTGTTTGCAAACGGGTTCTCCAACATTTCCAGTGAAAGACCATAATTTTATAGTGGAATCAGCAGCAGCTGTTGCCAATAACCATTCTCCACTCGAACGTTGTAAACCACCAACTGCATTGACACCACTTTCGTGACCTTTTAGCTCAAAGCTTTTCGCGTTATGAGGATTTTCAATGTTCCATAAAATAGCTAATTTGTCGTCAGATCCGGATAAGCAATAAATTTCTTTGTCTTTTTGATATGATTTTAACCAACGAACAATATTGACCCTCTTTGTGTGTCGAACAAAGGTTTGAGTTATTTTTGCTGAATGTCTTTTAAACTTAGAAGTAATATCTGGTAACGCAGGATTTTATGAAAATAATGTATAAGCTTTTACCTGAGGATCGTATAGGGCAACAGCATTGCATGCTCCAAATATAATTAATCCATTATCTCCCCAATCCGCGCTTTCTGGTGTACGATTACAACCAATAGAAGTATAAATATTTTCAACGCGCATTACGACAAAAATGTACTTTAAATAAATATTTTGAATATTTATATATATATGTAAGTTAAAAGTATCTTTGACAGAAAGTACTATTCTATGTTATTAAATACAAATAAAGCACAAAACACCAAATAAATAATGAATGATGAATAAAAAAATGTTGTATTCTATATTTCATAGCACGTGTTGTTGGTTGTAAATATAGGGTTCCCAATTTTATTTATACCTTAACTCCAATTTTCGAAATTTTATACCCAAAATAGCTCTTTTTCTCATCCCTTTAAAAATAGTAATATTATTTCCAACACTCCGGCTACACGTTCAACTTTTGCATTAAAATTTTTTACACATACAGCATCTCAAAATTCATGTGATTTGATAGCTGTGATGTAGGCTACATGCAAGTTTTTAGCAATTGAAAAGCAAATTCATTTATTACGACGACTTCGCTGTTCACAAGAATAGAACCAACTGTTTTCTTCCCCACAACTTGAAACAAAAGTTGCACAGAAAATTTGAAAGCAACTTCTCATCAAATTTTAAAAGTTGAGTAAAAGTGAAATAAATTTTATTTCTGTGATTTTATACGCTTAAAATGTATAATATTTTAAAAGCAAAACATTAGCATCATTGCCAAGAGCTGTAAAAAGTGAATGAAATAAACTGCAAAAAAGCTTTTTTTTTAATTAAAGTGATATATATGCACAAATACATGTATTTACAACTTCAAGTTTATTTGAAAAATATTCCATTTTGCTTTTTCATAAATTTGTAACTAAAAACTTTTTCTGTTTCTTTGTAAATTTTCTGATTAATTTCTTAGTTTCATATGTAAATAAACAGCTAATAATTTAATAGTAGCCCGAACTTTTTTTTTTTATCATGGACCAGCACTCAGGAGATGACCCCTACATATGCGGAGGTAAAGCTTCGCTATCTTACAACAGTGCTTTTTGCACGTTATTTGTTTTTATAGCAGTGTTGAAACGTCTCTGATGTCGACTGCTTAATAACATTTAAAACAGTCGAACGATATAGAGTGATATCTTACGCACATCCTGCAATTGCACAAGTGGCATTTTTCACCACTGTTCGTCATACAAGTTTTTTTTTTTGGATTATTAGCATTTAATACAGGCGGCATTACTTTTAAAATTAAAGAAAATTTTGACTGTTCTATTATGGTACTGTGTTTCATTGTCCTCGAATAAGTATTTGCGGACATTGTTAAAAACGTCAAAAATTATGCGTTGCCGGGACAGTTTCCAATTTATATTTTATTATTTTTCAATTTTCTAACGCCGTGTCTAATTTTTTTTTCCTATTTGGTGAAGCCATGCCGTATGCCAAAATTGTTTACGAACAAAGCATATTTATATTTATCACCCAATAAAAAATTAAAAATAGTATACATCTGGCATCCCACGGAAATTAATCTGAATAGCTGTCAGATTATTTCATTCATATTGTTCCTTTTACATTTTCTGATTGCAAAAGGTTTTATCGGGATACCGCTACGAAAACATAAAAGCAAGGAAGCTATTACATAAAAATGATGAAAAAAAGTAATCCAACAATAAATTTCTTCAAGAGCATTTACCATAACGAGTTCCAATGGTAAGATTGAAAAAATCGTTTGTTAAGAAACTAACCTAATTTTTGCATATGGATATGCATTTACATTTCCAGGTCAGTGGTAAAAAGTTTCGGATTGTTCTTTTTGGGAATACGTATAGCCAAGGAGTTCGTTGGAGTTGAAATTATGCCGGCCATTCACCATTAATAGCTTTTATCTTTTTATTTGTTCGTCCATAAGTATTAAACATTAATTTTTGTTTAAACAAAACATTTTTTTTAAAATAATGAAAAAGGTTTTGGATTCTTCATTAAACCATATTTATATCACGTATGAAGCTTGAGTGTATTTATTTTTTTTATCTGTACACTGTTAGCATGTCTTTGATTACATCATTGTTTGCATCGATTTCATGTATTAGGCTGTCAGCCAAATTCTTTGGAGTAAGATCACGGTTTAGAAAATTAGCTACTAATTGACGGGATGGTACGCCACCGCCATGAGCTAGTACTTCTCGACGATATTTGTCACCGGCTTCTCTGTTAAATGGATTATTTTTAAAATAATTTTGCCATATCCATGATGCAATTGTTTTTGATATCAAATACGAGTAATATTTTGCACCGTAGCCAACCAAGTGGGAAAATCTTAATTGCCAAGCCTGAAATAAATAATTTAAAATTTTAATTTATACTTATGAGGATATTGTAAAAAGGAAATGCGAATACAAATATCTTTCCAAAATCTACTTTACATGGTAGTTCATGTTTTTCTTAATATCCTGCAAAATTGCATAATTTGTTTTATAATAATTGAATTAAAAAGACTGGGAAAGAAACAGTTACTATTTAGTATTTATTTATTAATATAACAATGCCCAGAATCATTTTTTTTGTATGGGAAAAATCGACCCCAAACGGATGTGCTCTCGAGGAGAACCATGTCGTACGTAAAAATAATTTTCCGGTCGGAATAGACGAAACTTTTAGTTAATTATCTCTTACAATTTTAAAAAGCGCAAAAATTGCCTGTTTTTTGACATCATGTCATCCAACTAATGCCAGACAGAATTAGCATGACAAAGATATCAAGAACTTCACATATAGCTTAAATAGCTGTAAATGACCAGCATTATCGATCATGTGTCTATGGGTAAGTAACATTGCCATTTGATGAGACCCTCTGTATAGTACGATCTCTGAGAAAAATTGATATAAATCGAAAGAAATCATCACAGGCAACAAGTTTAAGCATACGTCTTGCTTGACACACTCTATCAATTACTTTCGAAATATCGAGAACCGCCACCATACTCCGCCAAAATATGTATGGGCCGAGATAAATTTTCCATAGTATGGCGAGTAAGTCACTCGTCGAGCGACTCTTGTGAAAACCGTAGCGGCGAACGCTGAATAAGCTGTTGGATTCTAAAGATCTTACAAGATGGCAATTCATCATATTCTTCATCACTTTGGAGACTTTTCAACATATTGCGTTTGAGAGGTAATTTTCACTTACCGTGTCTTCAACATAAGGCAAACTGTAGTAATCTTTCTGAGCTTCCTTTAATGTTTCTGTTGTATTAGATCCATGTTTTAGGGGATCGCCATGATATATTTGGTCCAAAGCTGAATAAAACACCTGTAATTGCGTTTCGCTGGCGGAGAATAGATTTTTAGAAGCGCACAACCTCTTTAACATATCCTCATCCATTGGCTTATGGGTTTGAAAATGTTTTGCAAACGTTCGCAATACACGAGGATCGCTGGCAAAGTATTCCATTAAAACCGAAGGAACTTCCGCAAAATCTGTCGAACATCTAGTGCCTGTCACATGTTGGTACTCAGTACGCGCCAACATAGAATGCATAGCATGGCCCATTTCATGGAATAGATTATCTACACGTGATGGCGATAGCAATGTTGGTCCTGTCCAACGTGGTTGCAATAGATTCAGCATTACCACTACAATTGGTACTTGATATGAACCGTCCGCTAAACGTTTGCCTCCCTGTATCGTAAAGTGACAATCTTGGTTCGGTTTACCACTGCGTTCAAAGAAGTCACAATATATATAGCCCAGCAATCCTTCTTTTTCATGCACTACCGATAACTTGTAAATGTCTTTATGCCACGACTCTCCTGGTTCAATGTCTGTGTTCTGAAGCGAAATGCCATAAAGTGACTTCATTAGATTGTCCAAGCCTTGCATACATCCACCTAAACTGAAGTAAGGCAAAAATTCATTCACATTGGCGTTTAAAGCATTACGTTTTAGGAGCGAAGTAAAGTAGGGCGTATCCCAAGACTCTAATTTAGCTTGAGGATTGCCGCTTTCTTTGCGTTTCATTTTTTCCATTAAGCGAAAATCATCTTCGGCTCTCGGGCGTACTTGAGAAGATAACTCATTGATAAACTCTTGCACCATTTCAGGATTTTCTACAGTACTTGATTTTAAAGCACGATGAGCATAGGTATTAAAACCACAAGCTTTCGCTAGAACATGTCGACATTTTAACATATCGTTCAGTAATTCTTCTTGGCGTTCGGTTGGATATAAAAACAATCTGTAGGCTGCTTCACGAGCCTGGGGATTTTCCGAATTTGCATAAAGTCCCGAAACTAAAACGTGATCACCTTCAGTCGCAAAATAGGTTTTAATGCAGTCAGGTACTTGACCTCTAGGAAAGGCAATCGGTTGAACAGCACCATACATAAACTTCTGTCCTAATTGTAAGATATTGTCATTTAAACGCACTACTTTTTTACGTTCCTCGTCCTTTAAGTGTATTCCCGATTGCTCAAAATCAAATAAAAACAAATTCGCCACATGATTGTCCACTTCTGTCGTTTTCATGATGTCACCGTCGTTCACTACTTTACGCAGGGCTGCATAAATTTCTTTATGTGTATTTAAATATTCTACAATTCCACTAATAGCTATACAGGCCTCTTCAGCCGCTTGTGCATATTTACTTTCAGGATGAGCTACACGTATAAATTCCGCGAGATCAGCTACTTTACATAGTGTATCGGAAAGTTCATCAAAAATTTGTACCATTTTTCGTTGGCGTTTCCCAGATATTGCTTCATCAATTAGCTCATCTGTTTTGCTTGCCACATTCTCTTTTAGCAGGAAAAAACCTCCATGGTCACGTAATTCTGGTTTACCAAATAGACCCTGAAAATTTTTAAAATGTTACAACAGAATTTAGAGTATTTGAAGAGTTTTATTACCGCTTCATTACGAATAAAATTAATTTTTTTGTATGGAGGTGAATTGAAGGCAGTGGCCAAAGGTGTCCATGTTGTTACAGATTTACTTAAATTCCTATTTTTAAAAACTAGTCTATGAAAAGGTTTGCTTATAAGGAACATATTGTTAAAATTATGAATAATAATATGTATATAAACTTGCTTAACTAAAACTATGTATGAACTTATTAATAATTTTTAATCAGCTGATGGGATAGTTGCCAAGTCTTTTTATATGGAAACATATAACGGATGCTTTCAATTTATAAACATATTATTTCCTGGAAAACTACAAGTATTTTCCCTAACATTGCATTTACACATAAAATTATACCCGCTTGACCATAACAGACGAAAGTATATTGCCATCATGCAATTAGCAAACGTTTATCGGGTATAACATTAAGGGACGACTATTGCTTGTGAAACGAAAAAGAACTTTTAGAGTTCAACTGGCGCTTAGTTTGTGGCAGTAAATGCTTTGTTCTCGAAAGTTCGATTATATTTTAAGCAATATTGAAACTGAACATTGTTATCGATATTCGCTAAAAATAAAATCGAACTCTCCTCTCTCCATCATTTTTTTTTTTGATAGGAAATTTTTCTTTGTTCATTGATTGTTGTTTTTTTTTAAATTTTCAGCTTTATAAAAAACACTCAGGATCTCAGGCGGGAATCGAACCGCAACCTATAGATTGATATTTTAATGCTCACGCACTAGACTACAGCGGTAATCCAACAGAAATAAAAAATCGTTAATATTTGTTCTTTGTGTACCATTCGGATTTTAACAATTTTCATCAATTTAACGAATGTTACTACGAGAAATTTTCGCTAAAAGTTCGTTTTGGCGAATGTTCGTATTTTTAAAATTTTCCGACAATTCACTGAATGTTTATTTTCGAGAAGTCATCGCTACTAATTCGTTTTTGTGAATGTTCGTATTTTTAAAAATTTCCGACAATAAAGCGAATATTTGTATATAGAGTATTTTTCGCTTTAGCGAATCTCGCTTAAAAAGAATCTCAGGCATAGAATAGCCTATGATCTCAGTTCAAGACTTTGCAAAAAATTCACACTTTGTTACTAACCCAGTCACATTTTTCAACTTTCCACTCATCCAAGGTTTATAAATACACGGTTGTCGCAATACAAATTCGTCAATTCGGTTTCCTGGTCGAACGCCAAACTTCAAAATGGCCTCGCTGTACATAAGAATAGGTAACAGCTGTTTTCTTGCCCATAATTTGAAATAAAAGTTGGCCATCGATTTGAAAGCAAATTCTCATCAAATTTTAAAAGTATGAGTGAATTAGTAAAAGTGAGAGAATTTTAAAATTTGAAAGACAAAATTTGAACGTGTAACCCCCAAGTTGGGAATTGTGTGTGTTTTTGTGTCTATGCACAAACAAAAATTCCTTTTTTTTGTTGTATTGTTTTATTTGTTGCTGTAGTAATGCCTCCTAGGTATTGCATCGAGCTCCAACCCTTCGCCAACAAACCTCGACTGTTTGGCTTTCAGTGGCTACAATGTAAAAGGGGACAAGTGAACAGGAAACTATTGTTTATTGTTTCCAAATGTTTTCAATTTGCAGATTCCTATATTACATGTCATTGACCTCTTTTCTAGTGCACTAATGGTTTACGCAATTTTCAGCTTTGAAATGTATAGTATTCAAACATCTGTATTTAAGTGCAAGCTGTCAAAAATTACAAGTTTTCTATTTTTTGTTTAAGGAAAATTACATTTTGTCATAAAATAAAAATAAATATATTACAAACCGAAAGTTGCTGTTACAGTTATGGCAACTTACTCCAATCCCCATTGGTTATTATGTCATATAAGAAATTCATTCATTTCCACCGATGATACGGGTATGTGCGAAACTGTAATGGTAAGTGATGATCTTCCTAAACATTTCCTACGGAGATATCAAGGACATGGTGTAACTCGTTGGCCGCAACAACAACGGCGCTCACTCGGAACAGGTCAGCAACAACAGCAACCGTCAACTCAGCACCGTAATTACGATCCAACATTACAAGAAGTTGATTTCGTTTGTTACCCTGGACTCGACCAGAGCGATGACGAAGATGTTGACTTGACCGCACAATCATTTGACATTCAAATGTATCCGGAAGTGGGTGCACATCGATTTCGTTCAAATACAGCTCAAAAGTTGGAAAAAATGGATATAGCTAGACGAAAAGCAGCGAAAACGAAGTGTGTCAATTACGAGGATGAAATTATTCAGCCCGAACGATTGGACTACTTTGTACGCAAAGTAGTAGTACCACGGAAGAAAGACGCGCCGGATGAGGCGGTGCAAAGTAAACTAGCTTTCCAATTAGCTAATAGTCCTAAACAAGTACATAACAAATTTCAAGAATATGCTAAATTTGATGGCAATTCACTGTCCGGAGTGCAAACAAAGCGTATTAATGTTTTTTTAAGTATGTTACCAGAGAAGGAGAGAAACTATCCTATAAAAATATGCGTTCTTTCGCATGCCAAGATATCAGATGTAAGTATTTCCATAACATATTTCTACCAAATATATAATTTTTACTATGCGCTTTAAATGTGGAGTTTATTGAGGAAAAGTATTCATTCACTTTTTATTTCAGGTAATTGGATTAGTATGTTATAAAGCTGCAATTGAATTTCCAGATCTTCCTCTAAAATCAATAAGACATTACGGTTTATATATGACTGAAGATAATGATGACTTGGAAGATTTTCCACCATTGGATCATCGGGAACCATGCTCAAAATTTGGGTTTTCACATTTGACCCTTGCTGAAAGAAGACCTTTTATCACAGATAATTGTCAAGGAGGTGCACCTACAAAATCAATGACGTCAGAGGAAGAGAAAGCTAGACTGGCCGCTATGGCATTGCATTCCCTTAACTGTACGGGTGTGGGAGCTGACGGCTTCCATAGCCCCGTAGATAAAGATGATGTGGATAGTAGTATTAACACATTCGGCGCTGAAGGACGTGTTGATGATTTAGAAGAGCGAATATTAAGTCAAGATGATATGCTAGAGGCTCCAGTATATCGTAGTTATAATCTGAATATTATTGATAAGAAATTCTTTAAAACTGAAGTTTCACTGGGTATTTCTGGCGAACGTATTGAAATAGATCAGCAAAAAAATGCCAAATTTTGGACAAAACAACGCACTGTTACTTATCCCATAGATGCCGTAGCTCACTGTGAATTAGTTGAAAAACGTACAATGAAAGCAGTATTACGTATTTGGCTGAAAACATCATCGTCCATAAGTTCTAGTGCATTTAGTGACAATAAAAATTCTTTTTCATTACCTGCCCATTCACCTACTAGTCCCGGACATTATCCACATTTTTCGTCGCCATTTAGTTTTCTAAGTAGTTCTAACAGTGCATCTTCGTCGTCTCACCATATACGTTTTAAACATTATGACTTTGAAACAACTATTCCTATGGCGGAGCAAATCTATAAAAAACTAAGTTGTATACTTGATATGTGTTCGTCAGATGTTCGTAGGGAATTTTTACAAGTTAAGCAACGTAAACTGGAAAAGAGCCAAGCAAAAAAGCATCTCAAATTGTAGTATCTACATATTTATATAAAATGCTATAGATTTTTTGTATATTCATGTACTACTGCTGGTGTATATTAATTATTTTAAGATTTTCGTTGCTCTGCTCTGCTGTAACGCTAAAAAACGTATTCATCAGCAATATTATTCTAATCAAGTGTACATTTACTTTTGTTTAAATACTAAAAATATTTTTTATATTTATAATACCCATTTTCTATTATAGAGCTTAAGAATTATCCGTAATGTTTCTATATATTAAGAATTTTATTGCTTATATTATCTTTAATTGAATTATATTTTTTGACTAGAAGTTTTTCATTTATTAAATAAACAAAAGACTTTTCTTACTCAATTAAATATTTAATAAATAAATTATTTAATTAATGCAATTGAAGTGCCCCATTTTATTATTACTATTATTATTATTATTATTGTTATATATACATTCATAAACATATATCACGAATATCAGAAATAAGTATATATATACATATGATAAGATTTTTATGTTACTTTTTTTTAATTTTTATATGACATTTAAAACAAATACATATTTAAGTTTTTCTTAAGAACTAACGCTGAACTAAATTGATGGTCTAGATTAGTACCAAAATCAATTGGTTGTGGTTAATAAAAAAATCAGAAACCGTAGCGCGAGCGAAGGGTTCTTGCGACCTAATCAATCTTCCTTGTTAAGCCATGTGTCCACTAGCAACTTACTTGAGGAAGAACTTCTGCAAGTATTTGCTGAAGCGTTTCCACTCAAACCAAAACTAGCGGAAGTCCGCTTCCAGAAGTAGTTTGTAGAAGTTATTACGACGAACTTGCTGCAAGGAGTTGCAGACGTGTTTCCACACAATGTGAGTACATCTTGCAGTAGAGTTTGCTTTTTTACGAATGATAGTAAAAAAATGTCTTGTGGCGAAATAAGATTGGCAGTTGCCATCGCAGCATATTTTATTAAAAAAAGGTACAAAAAGAAGTGTTTGAGTGAGAAATTGGGTGCTGCGGTGCGTAGATTTAAGTTTCCAAAATACATTACTTGAAGAATTGCGTACCGAAGGTCCTGTGCAGTTGAAAACTTTCTGAGAATGTCTAATGATGATTTTGAATACATTCCATCTTTAATTCAACCAAGTATTTAAAAGCAGGATACTAAAATGAGATTGCCTATACCTCCCACAGACCGGCTTTTAGTTACTCTTCAATTTTTGGCAACCGGTAAGAAAAAACAAGAAGATATTGGCTATTGCTTTTAAAGCATTTGTTTTTTAATTTTATTCTTATTGTCTTTTGAGGACGTGCCCATAAGTTAGCATAACTTCCTTGTTTTTTAATTACCAAACGTATTTTTTCACTACTCCAAACGAATTTATTTTTGTCCTTTTTTTATAAATTTGGAAAATAACTTTTAAAAAGAAACAAAACAAAACTGAAAAGAGAAGAGAATACCACAAACCGTTTACCCGACATATACCCGACTTTTTCTGCAAGTCTTCAAAGCACTTGCAGTTCACAGCAAGTCGTGCAAGCAACGAACACTTGTTTCCACATAATTGCTGCAAGCTGTGACTTCTGGAAGTTGACTTCTTATACGTGTTTACACAACAAAAACTTCTGGAAGCAACTTCCGCAGCAAAACTTGGTAGATGACACACGACTTAAGAGTTCTCTTCTGGTACAATTTACTTTGAGGAGCCTTTGTACCTGGTCGCCGGAAGCAGAAATGAATTTAATTGTGGAAAATGTATTATTATTGTAAATAAAATTAAATTTATGTAGTGTAATTATTCCAAGTGGGCGGTGTGTTAATAAAAAACACCATAAGAAAAAAATTAACGGTATCAGAGAAGTGGGCGTGGCACCCCCAAAAAAATAAATATCTATATCTGGAGAACGATAAGTTTCTAAATTTGGTACACATTGTTTGGTGGTTATCAATATACAAAATGTGTCAAAAAGTAGGTGGAATTGGAAAACTTGCCGTGCGGAGTTGTTGTATAGCGAAGCGCACCGTCTTAGCTACTTTATTAAAAAAAAATTATTTTTTAAAACAATTTGCTGTTGTTGACATTGATAACCTATTGAAACATTTATTTCCTGTCTACAAAATCGTTTATAAACAATTACACACACCTGCACGAAACATTCAAGTAAGTATTCTTATTCAGAAATAAATATTTGCTGGATAAAAATTAAACAAACGTATAATAAGGGGAAAAAATGTCCGAATAGAAATTTATTTGCAAGCTACCATATGGCTTATTATTTAATATGTGTGTGTTTGATAGCCTTTCCAAGCCTTAATTTATTTGCCTGTGCACCCCGCAATCTCTAGTGGGTCAACATCAACAATACGAAATTGTAATTTTTCAATGATACAATCGGAATACGGAACTTAATGATCAATATCATTTTAACTTGTTTTTCTTTAATGTTTTTTGTTGTTGCTATCGTAATGTTTATTTTTATAACACATGAAAATGGTGTACTCTCACCAGTGATGGGAAATTCGGTAATAAAAAAAATTAGTTTGAGTACTTTGTAGTGCCCCAGAGTAAAAAAGTAAAATGTTTTAATGAAATTTTTAACAAAAATATTTATGAAATTTATATTGTGTATATACATACATACATATTTATATCGAGTATATACCACAGAATACCATATGTATATATATATATATATATATATATATATATATACCCTAAAGGAAATGATAGTAAAACTACTGATTTGTCATCGTACTAGTGTATTGTTATACCCCAAACAATGTAATTTACTGGAGACATTTAAAATGTGCGTATCATACAAGGTAATATTTAAGGGAAACTGAGAGCAATCGAAATTACGAAATATACAAACAAAACCAACCAAATAGCTTCTTTAAAAATTTTCTTTATTTAGTTCTTGTATTTAATTTTTCTAAACCTAATTTTAAGTCAACCGAAGGTCGAAGAAGTTTGTTATGTGATTTAGCTGGTCTATATATACATTTCAAATTAATAAATTTCATATCTTTACATAAGAACTGCCAAAAAATCTTTGAAAATTACGAAATATAGAAATAATATAAACTAAACAGCTTCTTTTCTTTATACAAAAAAAATTTTATTATTCGATTTAAATCTATTTCCTAAACCGACAGTCACAGCTATTGGGGAATGCGTTATCGAATATTTATATGTAATATCAAAAGGAAGCTGTGTCTCAAAACAATGTTCTTGACAGAGAAAAATATGCGATCGAGAAATTCGTGTTAGGAAGATGAAATTGTGAAGAAAACCTTAACAAAATACAGTGTTATTCAAAATAATTTGTTATGGTGATAATTCGTTATAGAGAATATCAATTGCACATTTAAAATTATCTTTAATGTATGCCAAATCTATTTTCACTGATGAATTCTTAAAAAGAGCCTTTGCAGTACATATCGGCAAATTTTTTATTGTTCAAATGTGTTGCCAACCTACGTAATATGCGAATTTATGAAAGGTGTATCAAAAAGGCATTTATTGGGAAAAAATTAAAAAAAAAATCAAAAGAATATTTTCATGCAAAAGGCTTGAAAAACTTGCCCTGTACATAACAATTAAAAGTGACTAGTAAATGTATCTGTCGAATCGTTTATTAGATACCCATAATAGTTGTCATAATTAAAAAAAAAATAAAAATTGCGCTTCAGAAATAAAATAAAAATTGATTTATAATAATTATGTGCAATTTTTATCGAATATAATAGTGATTTCGATTGTCAAAAAGTGCATTGCGCATTATCCTTTATTTATTACAAATGTTTACGTTTTATCTTTCTCTTTTAAACTCCTGTTTTATAGTGGATTTGCTTTATAGTGTAACAAAAAAAATGCAAATGTTTTAAATTAATAAACCAAAATCGGGCAAGCAATGCAATGCACTTTCGGTTGAAAAGAAAACGCCATAAGTTATAACTATGTATTAAGTCTTGCAAAATTTATATATATAAACACATACATTTTTCTAAAAAAAAAAGAAAGAAAAATTTGTAATTAATGTAATTAATTTCTTCTCTTGGATCAGTGCTCCCCTACGTATGCAATGCATTGCATCGGAATTAAATCTAATGCATGTGTACATTTTAGTACATTGTATTTGAAGTCACATATAATAAATATAAATCTGCACATATGTATGTATGTACTTATAGCGATAATGATAAGAATTATAAAAAGGGCGCTAAATTGAATACTAAAAGAGCGAAATCGTCAGCATTGCAGACTAATGAATTAAATGCAATTTTTTTTTATATTAAGTAACAGTTATGATCATTTTGGCAGACATACCGCACACTATTGTTGGTATACATAATAATGCAGTGGCTGTAGCAGTATGAGTGAGTATTTAGAGTAGTATAAACAGTATAATAATTTAAATACGTACATTTATTTAAATGTATGCATGTCAGTATGCGGCAATTTCTAAGGCCAAGGTAAAGCTGTCGTATTTAAGGTCATTGATATCACATTAGAGGAAAATATTACATTCAATCACACAAATTTAACGACAAAATGATATGTTATAAACACACATGCATACATACGTAAAATGTAAGTACATATGTATATATACTTATGGGTGTGTGAATGTAAAGAACATGCTTATGCATGTACTCGTATGTGTATATACTCGCATAGCTGCACTTAAATGAGTTCATTTAAAAGCAGTTGTTTTATTTTATAATTCTTTTTTTATAAAACAAATCGTGCACATTTTCGATCGTTTCTTTTTTTAAATTATAATTTGAAAATAAATTAAGTGTTTATTTTCGTAGAATTTTTGATTATTTACATGTACTATTATTTGTGTATTATTTTTATTATGTATTTTAAGCGACAATGACTAAATAAAATTATAGAGTATTAATTAGAATAAAATATTTAGTATGTAAAGGCATTTAATAATTGAAATTCATGAGAAAAAAATAAAATCAAAAAGTTTTTAAATTACTAAATTATATTAAAATTAAACGATTAAAACTTGAAAAGTTGCACAAGCTTTGGCTTGTTATAACATATTGTTTATCGGGTTTTTGAATTTCGAAATGAACTCGAAATCGAAGTAGAGCAAGTATACTATTTCTTAATATTAATACATATTAGTAAAATTAAATTTATAATTCATATATAGTAGACTAGTGTAGAGGGAACGCGAGATTGAGAGAAATAGTCGATTGAGGGGACAGCAAAAAATTCTTTCATTGAGTACTCTATAGAGGGAACCTTCATTCTTTTTTAATATTGGGCAGAGGAAAGTTCACAAATTTTGTGTGATTTGGTAAAGAGCAAAATATGTAAAAAGGCAAAAAGCATGTGCTTTTACATATGATAATTATGCTATTGTTAAAAATTCATTACTATTGATTGGTTCTTTTGACACTTAAAATGAAATGCTAAATTAAAGAAAAGACCGGTCTTTACTTAAAAATATTAAAAGCATACGGTGTGACAAAAAAATAAAATCAGGGATTAAAAATGGTATGTATAAGTGACATAATGAAACCACAAAATATATAATAACATTCTTATGCAAAAACGTATTTTGTGACTGGTTTTAACGTACACTTTAATAAATTCCAAAATAAATGAAGCCAGTCCAAAATTGAAGAAATGAAGGAAATCCCAAAGAAAATCAAATAAATCCTATTTTTTGGGAGTTATTTCATTATGAAATAACTTCGAATGAAATAACTTTTCTGCATAGCCGCCCTTCGGCCGACTCCCACATTAGTATACAATTTTTTTTAATTTTTTCCTTGGGACTTATTTCACCTGGGAGTTATTGCACGCCGTCCACAACAATGTGCTGATGGCAAATTTTGTTTTTTTGTTGTTTTTGAAATAATATTGATAATTAAATACATTTTAATATATTTTTGTCCAACTACAAATACAATTGACTTGCAATTTTCTTTGCCAGTTAAAAATAGAACCCGCTCTAATTGAAAACTTTTACACTGTAAAAGCAAGCTGACTTTTACAGAAGAACTTTTTTTACCTTTAACATATGATATAAAACCATTATTATGAATTAAGAATAATCAAATTTATGAATATAGTTCATAACATTTATGACGAAATTTATAACTTAACACTGGGAATTTTAAACAGAATCTAAAATACGAAAAATAATTCGTATATATTTACTAAGTACATTGCATATACATACATATGTATATTATGAAAGGCAAAAAATATGAACTGTTTTCATAAATATTATGAAAATAAATTTTTTCTGTGCACAATGTATGCATTTTGCAGTAGGAAAAAGCAGCTTTACGCGAACGCTTATGGCGAAAATTCCCTTAAATGGAAGCTTGTGACAATTTACTATTCCTGTGTTTTGTGTGAATGAGATTATTCTAACAACGCCCAATAATGCCTTCATTGCGATGGAGAAATAATGGATTTTTTTTTTATAACATCTAATATGTATGTGAACCGCGATTTTTCTTTCAGTTGACATTAGAATATCTCCTCTTCTTATTACATTCTTGTCAGTAATGACATGTATTTTGCTTCTGCAATTACACACATCTATGGGAACCTGAAGTTCGGGCAGAAGTAACTGAATTGACAAAAATTTTAACAATTAAAATTTTTTTTGGCATATATTTAACACAGTTATCAATTTGTTTATGGTAATAAATTTTCCTACACAAGTTGTTTTGAACTTTTTATACTTTTTGGAAATGGTTCTTTTTTAAAACGTACTTTTTGGAAATGTATGGATTATAAAAATCAATGTCTACAAAAAAAAATTGCCGATAAGTTGGTGGGGGTAGCGAAACGCACCGGGTTAATCTAGTTTTATATAAATGAAGTTAAAAAATTGTTTCGCTAACTAATTTTTTGAAACTGATATCACTCTGCAGTTAAATTAATTAATTATTCAATATGTAATCACTTTAGCAGCAACGAACGAATATTGGGGTTAAAAGTGATAAGAAAAAATTTAAAGCCAAATATGCAAATTTTCTTTCTAAATGGCAGATAAAAGTTCTTTGCTATTTTTTATATTGATAATCAAAATTACAAACATTATTCCCTTCAAAGTATATGGCACAATTCCAGCGTTTAAATTGTGCTTTTGTATTTATATGAAAAATTTATTGTAGATAAATTTATGATTGTGAATTTTGAGTGGTGACTCCTTATGATTTACTGTGCTTCATAATCATAATCATTGGGGCACATAAATTTGCTTAAATTAATTTTTAGGTAAACAATTGTAGGCAGTTTGTAATTCATCAAAACAAAAAACGTTTTCCTGTTTTAGCCCATACTTAATAGGGAATAATGAATTGGTGGAGTGTAAAGAAAATCGATTTCTAATCTTTGGTTTAAATAATTTTTAAGCTGAATATTCTTTTGACTTTAGTATTTGAGTACGGAAACGAATGTATGTGAGTAATAGAAATTCATGAAAATGATTTTCCCACAAAAGAATTTTTAAAAATTATAGACCAATCAAAAATTCATCAGTTCTGACTTTATTTTATCATTTTTGCAACGTTATATTACTTAGCGAAATATCTATTTTATATAGTAGGAAAGAGCGATTGATGAAATTTTATGTGAAATCAATAATATCCGCAACAAAAAGCACCAAAAAGCGCCACAAGAAATTTTTAAAAGCGTTAGAGAATATTCTCTTTTAAAATAGGCTATTCGAAAGAAATATAAAGCTAACGAGTCCATAAAAAGCATCATAAAATACTTGAAAAGCGCCAAAATGTAAACAATGACTTACCATTGGAGATGGAACAACTCAGATTTGCATATGAACAAAACGCGTGACAACAGAGTTATTTATATTTGAATTAAATCCTAATCTATTACTTCACCAAGTGTCTTTTCTCTACATTATCCTTACACTAAAAGAAGGTAACACACATTATCAGTATTATTGCTAGTGATTTCAACTGCCTCAGTATTATTACTTTTCTTATAACAAAACAAGGAAGGAAAAATCAATACTTTTTAGGTATTTTTCTTTACTCTGAATTGGGCGCCCCAATCCCAATACGAATCTTACCAGAAAGCGTTCCTGTTCGCGAAAATTGCGTAAATGAGAGACATTTTGAGAGAGGAATGTTCTTGTTATTCTTGCATGAAATAGCGCTTAATTTTTTGCGCTTGTTTGGGCAAGTAACCAAGCAATCAGCTGTTTCATAAATAAAATAATAACACAAGAAAAGTAAATGTTTCGCAACAGTGAAAAAAGTTTGAAATTTGTATTATAAAAGATTTAAAAACTTCCCATCATCCATAATCCCATAATAGTTGATTTTATTTCATGATTTAGTTAAGAATGATTAGGGTTTTCTTTAATTAATACGTATAAGCGAAATTATTGTTTTCTTTTCTATATGGATTCATGTGTAGAGTTTTATTTGTATATGGATGTGTGTAGATTTGTATTATACGTACATGGTAATATAAATGGGTGTTCCCAATATGTGGTTTTTTGCGTTCCCGTACTGTTGTAATTTTTTTTCTCTTATTGAGACAAATTCTAGTTCATTCTCATTTTACCAAACTTTACCCAAAAAGTAAAGAAACATACACTTTATTTGTAATACACTTTCTTTATCGATAACTCTCTACACATCTGGTAGCCTTGCGTATAAGTAATGAGAGCCACCAACCAATCATCATCCTTCATTACTCATACGTATTCTACTGATGGCTTTTCAAATAATTTTCATTTAGCATCAGTGTTACCATTTGTGAAGATTTATCTACTTTTCGAAGTTTTTTTAGATGTGAAAAAGATTTATAGATTCTTTAAGTTAAAACAATATATCTTGAAATATGATTTTTAGTACTTCTATGCCATATGTACAGTAGACTGTACCAACATACAGGCAAAAAAAAAATGTTCCTATTTTTGGGCAGTAATATAAAAAATAATTTTTTTTGGACGCCTTTTTAAACTTTTTTTTATATCTTATATTTGGGGGGTGTACGGGTATTTTTTTGAGGTGCGGTCTAATTCAGAGTCTTTAGTTAAAAGGGATGTTTAAGTCAACTAATTATATATTTTTATTAAATAAAATAATATCTGTTAACTACAGACTGGGAATATGGGCATTATACTATTAACTGAAGTGCCCGTTCCCAACTAGTAAAATTCTTCTGAATTTTCATTCCTGCGAATATTCAACAAATGGATAACGAATATGGTTTAGTGGGTGAAAAAATATTGAATCGTTTTTGTAAATAATTTTGAATTTAAATCGTTTCGATCTTTTCTTTTTATTATAAAAAAATGTTTTATACTGTTTTGCCAATACCAATAGCAACAGTTAACGCGGAAACAATTTCTTCACAAAGCAATATCAATAAGAACAAAACAAGAAGCAAATTAGATATACTAACATTGTGTGGCATTTTAAGTACCAAGTGCATATTGAAAAAAGCTGTGGTAGATATTTTATGCTCTTTTGTTTTATATTAAAAAAAACTTTCATTGTTATACTTTAAATTTTGACTCAATTTAATACGTATCAATAAAATAAAAAAAAAAGATTTTTAACAAGAAAAAAAAATTTATTTTCAGTTTTGAAGATTTTTGCAAAAAAAAAAATGCCAACATTGATTTATATAGCCTGCAAAAAAAAAAACATGCAAAAGAAGCAGTTATTGCATGGGTTTCTATTAGATATGAATTGGTTCAACTTAGCTGAAGAACGTATTATTTTCACACAGGTGTGTCATTGGCGAACACATGTTTACATTTAACAAAAGAGCTGGTCATTTAAATGAGTGCTTAGCACCCATGAATGTACACGAATGTTTCATGATTTGGTTACGTTTTAGCATGTGTTTAAATTTAAGAAAACAATACGTCATGAATGCAACGCAAAGTACAAAAATTAAATTGCAACTGCGCAGCGGGTCAAAAGAATTCATAGGCAGACTTGAATGCGTTTTCCATGAGTTCAAAAGTGATAATCTTGTTAGGATGGCATTAAATATGAATGCAGATAAAGAAGTGCTTAAGAAGTCATGAAAATACCAATTCTTAGTGAACGCATTCACTTTTTTTTGCTGGGTATGTACACATATCTATGTTTATTTATTTATTTAATTTTTTAGTGAAAAGCAACAATTTGCTTTTAAAAAGACCTTTCGCAAGGACTTTTACTATCGCTTCATGTTGAAAAATAATCGAACAACATGTCGTTGCTGCAAGCAATAATTAAATGAAAGTTGTTATTTTTTCGTTGCTGATTCAATATGTAAGTATGTATATCATGTTTTTATTTAGAAATAAAATTAAAATATTAGCGAAATGAATTGAATCAACCACACACAAATGTAGTGACAATGAAATTGCAATAGAAACAATTAAATATAACGACAATATTTAATATTGTAAAAAGAATGCTGTTATCAATAAACAACCATTTGAATTAATAATAAAAACTGACATTAAACTTTTTTTAAATATGTATGTAAATTTATTCATGCACTTTATTTATCTTAAGTGCACAAATGGTTTTTGAAAAATTGGTTGACTCTCCCGCCTGTCATTTTCCAAAGAATCAAAGGTGATAACTGGTGTTGAAATTTAATGGACATTTAAAAGCATAAAAAAAGGTAACGAAAAATTTAAAATTTTAGGCTTCAAGTGTAGAAATAATGTCAACATTTATTAAACACCATATAAAAAAAATGGACAATGGGAAATACATACCTCCAGACCAGAAGATATATTTTTATTCGAAATAAAATATCAGTTTTGTAAAATTTTGTTTTATTTGTTTTTTTGGTTTGCATTGCCATAACTGCATATGTTAGTGTTGTTGCCTTCAGAGATCAGTTAATGGAAAACGCCTATAATATGTTTTTTAATAATGTGTATTTTGTATTTTATATTTTGTTGTTGTTGCAATACATGCAGTTTTGAGAATATTGCAGCTACTGGCAGGCGAAGTCAATTCAGGTGAACTTAACTGGCCAAACCTCAAATTTATCAAATGCGTGTTCTAAACGCAATAGATATGTGTACAACTATGAAACGTCAGTGAAACCACTCTGTTTTTGCCACCGCTCATATTTTAATGTTGACACCTTCACTATAAGTGTTGCATGAGAATCATATACGTTGTATCTGTTAAGCTTGGAGATGATCAAGTGAATTAAAGGTTATTAAATGTTGCACAAATTCTCAACATTTTTTTTCCATGCTGCCTTTTTTATGGTTTTGCTAAAGAACAACTTATACCGTGACCCATAAATACAGAAATTAAGAACTGAAGTTCCCAATGAAATAAGTAAAACTCGTGTAATGCTTGTTCCATTCTTCGCATCAGAGGAAGTAGTTATTTTGGATTTGGTATAAGTTCCCATAATTGTATATATATACAATCGTATATATACTTGTTGCATGGCTAAGCTAGTCTATATGTATATTTCGTTGGTGCTTCTACCACTCATCAGTAGACCTTCAACCAAAATACGTTTATACAAAAACTCTCAAAATGTATGTGAGAATTACAAAGATACAAACAAAATACAAAAGTAGCCTTTGCAAAAGTTTAATAGTGACCTCACAAAAATGTCGCAATGCGGTCACACGAACAAGTTGATTTCAACGCTCAAAAAACCCACTGCTGCATGCTTACACAGACGCATGTCCGATCATGCTGCGTCACTTGTAAGTATGAGTGGTATAAATGTCGGGGAATCAGAAGCTCTTGATGTTCTTGGCATGAAGATTCAGTGTGATGTTCGATGGACTGAGCATATTTTTCAGATCTGAGTAATTTACTCCATCTGATCTTACATCCGACCGAAAAAGGAATACAACTCTTGTGTATGGACCGGTGCTTCAAAGACTATTTTATACAGTATACACACCATATACAGGAGAGGGCGAAGAAACTCATTCGGGACGCTAGGGTAGCCAACTCTTTTGACTCCCTTGAGCATGGTCGCAATCTGGGGTGTTTTTCGTTGTTTTGAAATCAGGGAACTAGTTCCCGAAACCCGTACATTCGAGCGCACAACTCTCCATTTGTGGTCGGTTTGGCAGCGCATCGCACGACGGATTGCAGAGAGAACTAATTTTTCGGTCGAACAGGGCGTATATGGCATAAACTTTAGCAGAGGTCTCTCCTGTCACTTTTCATGTGTAGGGGTCATGCCCTGAGTGCTGGTCGAAGATAAAAAAAATTATATTATAAAGAAAAATTATTTTATACAACAAAAATTAGTTGATAAATAAATACTAGTTTTATAAAATGATTTTTGCAAAGGCTACTTGTTTACTTTGTTTATACTTGGTGTCTGGTGGCAAATTTATATTTTTGAATACGATTATTTCAAAAAGTAATAAACGGTGCGGAGGGAGGATGGCGCTGTTCGAATTATCGATTGTGCGATTTTGTGCGGTCGAGTGAGCATCGCGCGTTCACTGTGGAGACATTTTTTTAAGAGTAAAGAGTCTTACGTAATTGCTCGTCGACAATTTTGTTCAAAATTCGGTATTCGGCGAATAAGTGGTGGATCGAGTGTAAATTTAAATACGGAAAAGAGCAGCCTCAGTGGGACTTCCAAGAGCGATTATTCATGATTATTCATTTAAAAAATGATCATACAAACAAATGAATAATTCTCTTTATAGTGGGAAATAAAACATTGTACATGATGTGCTTTTTAAGTCTGATAGAACTTTAAATTGCATTCAATATAAAAAAAAATTTAATTTTAATAAAAGAAAATTTCTTTGTTGAAAATATCAATACACATTAACATTTGAAAACGATTTCGAGCATTTGGTCACGCAGGTTTTCTTGACAAAAGCGCATTCTGAAATTTCAATAATGCACCACCACGCGAAAAGTGTATTAGTTTCACTTTCAATAACAAACCCGTTAAACAAGAAATGAGCCTCATCACTGAACACAAAGATGCGTGAATTGATGACTGATTTCTAAAGTAAATCTGGATAATTTGGCAGCATTGTTGTAGCCTCTACTAACTACTGATCATATATTTAAAATAACAAAAATTTCGATAATCAATCCACGTCGTTTCCGCCGTTGAAGTCTAAAACAAAGTTTACTTATATGCCACCTTTTAGAATGCGAATGATTGAATTTTATTTTTAGTTTATTTCTAAATTTCTGTTCTTAACTCCTGCACAGTACAGAGTTTTCATTACGAAGCTTTTGAATGAATTCCTAAACATTTGACAACATGATGACTGTGAAAGTCCCATGCGTTTATAAGAAAAATCTTGTAAAAACACGCCCTTCTCCAACATTTTATAAATGACAAACAAAATGCGAAAAAGTGAGTGGCAAATTCATAAAAAAAAAACTTAAACGAAATATTTAAAATAGATTATAAACACATAAACATATCTGCTGTGCAGTTTTGTTGTTGAATTTTTAAATTTTAAAATCAAATAGCTTTGTAATAGGCCTTTTAACAGTAGAGTTGTTTAAGTAACAATAAAATATCGTTGCTGGTTTTATTTATTTAGTTTTTGTACCAGTTGCGATGACTGCTCGCATGAGTTGTTGTTTTATTATTTAAAATTTTGGTCCAGTTGCGTGCTGTTTGGTATGGAATCTCAAGGCAGCTGCTATATGCAGATTTGAGATTTCAAGATATTGAGTTCACAACTCACAGTCATTTAAAATAAATTCTAATTCTAATGTTCGATATGTTTGCTGCCTTTTATTAATTACAAAGCAGTGCAGTTAATAACAAAAAATCGAAAGCTGTAACGAGTATTAGAAATACGACTAGATAGAATTTAGATTTGAAATAATATTTTTTTGTTCTTTCCAGCAGGTTGCCTACAAACGATTTTTTATCAACTAAATACCAGTAATGTTTATGCGTTATATGTCACGCAATTGTTTGTGCAGCAACAAACATTTGCCAACAAATGTTTGCCATGTTTTTCATAGCGCTAAGAAATGAATTTCTGTGATTTCCATTAAAAACGGCGTATGTCTGGAAATGCAATTTTTTTTTACAACATCGAAAAATAATATAGTTGAGTGACCTCCTTTCTAAACTATTTTTCATATACATATCAATACGAGGGGTACTATTTATATTTCGTGAATAGGAAATAATAACAACCATTTTTAAATGAAAATAGTTTTATTGTGTTTCGAAATATTCCCATTGGTGATCAGTACACTTTGCATTCGTTACAACCATTTGCAATATCAGTTTTTCCATTCCTCTTGAGACACGTCCAAAACATGGTTTTTGAACGCTTCAACTGCTTCTTCGGCGCACGTAAGTTGTCGACCACACAGTTTACCTTTCATATTCGGGAACAAAAAGAAGCCATTGGTTGCCAAATCAGGACTGTACGGAGGATGAGTCATCAATTCGAAATTTTGTTTACTTAAAAATTCTCCTGTTTGATGAGATGTGTGAGAGCTAGCATTACCATAATGGAGAATGATTCGACTTCGGCGGTTAGTTTTACGAATTTTTCCGTAGACTTCCGGCAAACAAATAGTCGTGTACCACACAGAATTGACCGTTCTTCGTTGCTCAAGCGGAACAGTGGCCACATGACCCATTCGTCCGCAGCTTCGCTCAGCTTCTTCCACCACAACTGGCATATCCACGTAGTACTATTTCGCTAATGCTTACTTAGCTCATCAGTGGAATATCATAAAGTATGTAATAATATATTTCACATTTTTTTTTTCGGGAAAAAGCACAATTTTAAAATTAGAATCATAAATTGATATTTCCAAAATAAATTCAGTTAATATATTCTATAGAATTTTTTTCTTATAGGATAATAAATATTGTGTGTAAGAGCAACTCCAATGGATTTCAAGGGCCTCGTTATGACCACCTCTGCTATAGACATTTCAGCATGTTCTAAAACCCTCAAATAGCGTTGTGCTATTTTTCAAACTTGTGTTCGAGCTACGAACACTCATGTTTTATTATAACAAAACAAAATCAAACGAATAAAATTTTAAATTAATCGCCTTTAAGAAATCTACATAAATCGCCAATTCATAAGTTAATAATTGAGACAGACAATAGACATATTCAAAATTTCTAAGTTCTATATTTTTAATTGAAATCGTAAAAAAGTGTTAAAAGTTGTTTTTAAATGAAAAGAAAACACATTGAATTGCGCAGCATTGCATTTTCTCTACACGAGTGGATTGAAAACGTCTTTCGTTTGTCAGAACACTTGTCTGGCGGTCTCAAATAGAAAACCCGAATTTTAAGCGATATACGTTCTCAGCAAATGGACGAATAATTGTATCCTAAGAAATTAGTCTTTTTTCTTCTTTTTAGAATGACAGGTTAAAAATGACACTACTGCACGTAATAGTAAGTAATAAGTTATAATATATGTGTATATGTAGTTGTATGAGTAATTGCGATCAGACACATAAAGTCGCCACATACACATAATGACTTTGAAGATCATTAACGCATTGATTTCTAAAATAGGCATTTGTTTTGAGTGTAAAATATTATAAAATGAAGGTGAACAACATGTCAAACAAAATTTTTAAAATTTAGAAAAACTCACACATACACACACACAAATATTTGAAGTAAAACGGATATTGTTTAAAAACAAAAACGAAAACACAAATGATTTTCCTTAAATGAAAATCCGGATTTACTTAATGAGGAAAACTGCAATTTCAATATGATTGATCGTTGCAAATGTCAGTCAGTACAGTTGACTACACGTATGAATTTTGTGTTCAGAAAATATCAAAAGGTCAGAGTGAAATAAACATAAATAAACTATAATTGTGCAAGATTTACTTTAAAAATATTTCATTCTTATAATATTTAAATTGAAGTTTTTTTCTTAATTTATTTATATTAAAATTCATTTTAATAAATTTACAGTGATAGAAGAGAATTCGGTATAAAAAAAGTAAAGTTAGGCTGAAGAAATTTAAGAAAACAAAGCAGGGGGAAATCTAATTGTTACGACTTTCCTTAAAAAATTCAAAGCAGTTACTATTTCTTAATTTTTATTTTTTCGTTCAGAATAAAAGTGGTGTTTTTATTTTCTTAAACCGAAATAAGAAAAGTTTTTTTTTTGAATTTTTCCATCAGAATTACAAGCAATTTTTGTGATTTTTTGCGAAAATAAAATTTTTTTTTATCTCGATTATTTTTCTCAAGCAGAGTTAATTTTTTTTTGATATATAATATATATAAACTTATTTTTATTTTTTACAGACAGGCAAAACAACAAATCGAACCCTTAATAAAATAATTTTATTTTCAATTAATATTTTATTTATTGCAAAAAATGTATAGAAATAAATGTATGTAGCACTAATGTACTTTGTATATAATTATAGAAATAACATTTTTTTTGGATCGAAGAAATTCAGGCAAAATACATTTATATCTGCTACAATGAGAATTAAAACTTCAAAAAACAATAGATTTTATACAAATTAAATTCAAGTCGAACAAAACGTTATAAGAGACCACGTTGTCAGATATTTCCTTGTGCTTGATTTTTGTTTTTCTTTGAAAAATTGAAAAATAACGAATATTTCGATTCCGGAAAAAAGCAAAAATTAAAAAAAATTATTATTTTCTATATCCTCATATGTCATTAGTCAGTAATTTCTTTTATTTTACAGAGTTGGTCAATGGCCCGTGACTTTTTAAATTTCCCGTCTCTTAACTGAAAATGCAATACAGCTCCTGTAAACAGAAGTTATCTTCATTCCGAAGTTTGAAAAAGCTGCTTAATTTATTTTTTGTTTGACAGCTATCGACAGCGAACTAACGCATGATTTGGGGAAAAAATGTATTTCACAGGCGCAAACATATTTAAAAAAAAACAGTATTTTTTTTATGACACTGTGCCATACAAACATACAGTTTGTTGAGATTTACTGGACATAATCGCACATTGCTTCATTTCAAGTCAAATCAAATTACAAAAATTTTAACGATAACTTTCAATACTCAATATAATTATTTAAATTTGTTATAAAAATTAATTTACATTAGAGAGAATCAGAGCACAAAGTACAGCATTCGATATCGAATGAAATTTTTATACATTTAGATAAACTTGAAAATTCGATTCGAATCGAATGACGTAATTTAGCATTTAATTCCGAAATTATAAGTGAGAGAAAAATTTGCAGAAAATAATTTTATGATAAAAAAAACCCCATTCAATTGATATTATTATATTTGGGATATTCACAAAGTAGTCATAATATCATATGTTTTAAAATAATAACACGAAAAATATGTCTGTTATGAATAAGCCGTCATAATTTAGTGTGCTATTTCCAAAAATTCATTCAGCTATTTGGAAAAAAACATTTTTAATGTTTGATGTCAAAATGCTAAAAATAAGTGAAGAAAATAAAATCATTCGACTTTTTAATATAGTAAATAATTATTGTAATAATTCCATTTTGAATTAAAATTATATAATAGGTTTTTAGGCACATAAAATTGTTGAATCAACTATAAAAGAAAAAACAGCTATTGGCAGTGATGTGAGCAGCATAATTTTTTGGACGGCGGCCTGTGTATACGGCTAGCAGCCAGATGAGTTCCACAAACAAATTTTGCTCACTTGTATATCATTCCATATTGTGGTTTTCTCTTTCTTCTTATAAAAATAATTTAATATAAAGTTATGAAAATGTAAAAAATTTTTAAAGAATTTTTTATTCTTATACCATTTATAAGTAGCGGCGGCTTGTAAATATTATCACCGGCTTGACTGAAGAATTTTAGTGTACGAATAGGTTTTCCACTGCTATTTTATGCCAAAACAATAAACATACCTCGAAAAGTTTAAATATTTTATGACTTTTTTGTTTGAAGCACAACAACAATTTGTTTAAACTTTTCTTAAATATGAAGACATTATGACAAAATGACTTAACAACAGCCATTGTGAATACCCCAATTATATTCAAATACCCTCAAAATGTTCTGTACATAAATTTAACTTAAATTATAATTGAAAACCGGTCTAATTATTATTCATATAAATTTAACGAAAAGTTAATATTTTTTTTTAATGTTAAATGGCTTAAACCCGTAAAACAATTGTTTTTTCTTTATTTAGTTTATTTTAACTTACAAATCTTTTTACTTCAGTAAAAGTTAAAGATCTTTCCCTTCTTTCTTCTATTTTTACTATCAAATATTCAAAACCGTAAACACAATTTAATTTTGTTTTGTTTTTCAATTGTGGAATAAATAATCAAATAGAAGCATAAAAATTTTTTTCAATTATTAATTTATGACTGTTGTTGGGACTATACATATATCATTCGTATATGAAATTTCATACGTTTATATAAATATTCCCATAAACTATTTGAGAATAACTAAATATTCTATAGTACCAAAATAAACCTCAAGTTCTGTAAAAACAACTGATTAACTGATTTAAAGTTTAAACAATTTTTTCTCTTTTATATTATTAATTTTCCTGTACCAAATACTTATCACATAAACAGCCTACACAGAAATGGATGACCAAAACTAACACACACACATTTTTTTAATACATTTTCAGAAATTCGATTCATTCGATTCATTGCTGATAGAGATATCCGTCATCATTGACAAAATTAAATTTTTTACTTCAAACATTACTATTTATGGGCATCCCTGAATAGTTTGTCTTAATATTTATGTATTTTAAAATTTTCTGCGTCATGAATTTGAATTTAAAAATAATATTGGATATTTCTTGATTCTTTGTAAATCTCAAAAGTTTGTTTATTAAATATTTTCTATTTGTTTCAATATTCGTTTCGTTCTTCAGGAAATTTTAACATTTTATAAACATTTTTCTCATTTTCAAATTAATGTAGAAAATTTTTACATAACATGTGTCACAAAAAATGTGTAAAGAATATTTGTAAAAAATATTAAAAATTTCCTGAAGATGTTAACCGATGGTTAACTAAATATTGAAACAAATAGAAACTATTCAATAAACAAATCTTTAAGCTTTACAAAGAATCAAGAAATATTTATTATAAAAATAAAGTTTAAAAATAATGATTAAAAAATAAAATTGGATATTTTAGGAGAATTGAAATTTAAGTATATTGCGTTAATATATAAATATTTGTTAGTCATATTGCATTAAAAACTTTTTTCGTTTTATGTATTTTGGTATTTGTAGCATGCCTAAATACAAATACATATTTTGTTATGTTTTTTTATTCAGTACTAAATAGGAAATAACTGATTTTTATGTTATATATTGATTTGTATGTATAAAAAATTTATAAAAATAAGAAGTTTTATTGGTTTTTTTTGATTGTGAACTTGGAGTGCCTTTTGGTACAATAACTTTTAATATGTTTTATGCATTTTTTATTAATAGTTAATAAAACGTTGAATTATGAATACAAAATTGTTAGCCTCTTTTTAGCTTTTTTTTTTGGCGATTTAGTATTTCCTATCCTTTTTAAAAACCCGGTTTTGTTTTTTTTTCTCCAGCTACTGGCGACACTATACAACTGTGGTCGATACCATTGGTCAAATATAAAAAAATCCTAGTCAAAAGTTTGTCACCAAATGTGGCATCACCATATCTTATAAAAACAAGGTTTTAAAATTTATAGTTTTTTTTTTATTCCAACTGTACTCTTTAAGAGGGCGAGTTTACAGTTGATTTTTGTACTGTGAAAAAGTGGACAATTAAATGCAACTTTTAATTAATTACAATAAAAAAAAAATTTATTTTGAAATAAATCAAAATGAATATTGAATTAAAAGGCATTAACAAAATTTTAAAATAATTAGAATATCAGCATCCACTGCCATTTTACCATTAAATAGTTCTGGCATACTTATAATAAAGTTGTGACCGAGGTTTCACGATGATACCGATGATACTGGAAGTATTTTTGGCCGCCGATTCCCTACAGGTCCGACCACTGTGCACTGATTGCAATGGACAATTTTGAATGCAACCGAAAATTCGTATTGATATATGTATGTACTTAGTCTTTTTAATGAATGCCAGAAGCACTTAATTCTACTTGAATAAACTATAGTCCGTTATTGTAATAATTTTGTGAGTGTATTCTTAATTTAGTCGTTACTTTTAACTTAAGTGTATAATTTTAAAAAGCGAATGCCAAAATGTATTTTATAACTGAACACACACAATAAAGCTGGTTTATCTCACATAAAAAAAAATCAGCAGGCTTCAGAAAACTCCGTATGATTTTTTTATACCGTAGGAAATGCTGCCTATTAAGCGCTCTATTTCTATCATAAGTATGTACTCTCATCTTAACTCTGTGTCGAAAATTTTCATTAAACTATACATATAATTTATACATATTTTTTATTTTTTCTCCAACTTTTGGCCACACTTTTAATGGCCCACATAAATTCTTGTACTTAAGCCAGTTTCACGCATTCACAGGTTTTTCAAACATGCGTTCAATTTTAAATTTGTTGCGTAGCAACTTGCTATTTTTTTGTGCCTTTTTGATGTTGCACAAGTTATACAAGACTTGACTTGCAATGCAGACAAATGTATAAAATTTCATTAAAAATACTTGTGACGCACTTATCTACAATAAAATTTTTGTAAATAAAATTATTTAACTCAACTTTTTAAGTTATTTGTTTGCTTTTTTTATACTCCACCCCGTGCAAAATAAAAAAAATAAAAACACAAATGAAATAGTAGTTTTTTTGAAATGCGTTACCACATGCATTTGCTGGGCGATTAACAAAAATGTTTATAACAATCTTTTTAGGCCTATTGAATTGCATATTTTCTTTTATCTTTGTTGTTGAATTTGAGGTTGTTGCACCATAGAGTGCATTTTTAACCCAATTCTGTCTTCTGATGTTTGATTTTATTAAAGTTTTTTTTCTTCTTATTGTTAATTTATATTGAGAAATAGAAGGTAGTGCGATATTAGGCGGGTTTTGTTTTTTTTTTACCATAAATATTTCATTATAATTATTTTTCTTACCATAATTATTTCATTTGCTTTACATTACAAACCTATATGTATAAACGTTTGCCACAAATATTTCGTAAAATATTTTCCCAAACAGATATTGTAAACTCAAAACTTGGTTTAAAGTCACTGGGTTAAGGTTCAGATTACGTAGATGGGTTATTGACAGATATAGAGTTAAAATTATGGCCACTACCTCTAAATGAGAACGAAAGACCTGTGTGAAGATAAATTTCGAAATTTAAACCCTAGACACAAACCAACTGCCTTAACAGAGTTCTGTTAACGTGTTAACAGATCTCTTTCCATTCAATTTTGCACTCAATTTTGCATTCAATTTTTCACTAAATTTTTCACTCAATTTTTCACTAAATTTTTCATTAAATTTTTCATTCAATTTTTTAATAAATTTTTCATTAAATTTTTTATTCAATTTTTCATTAAATTTTTCACTCAATTTTTCATTAAATTTTTTACTCAATTTTTTATTAAATTTTTCATTCAATTTTTTATTCAATTTTTCAATGGAAAATTGAATGCAAAATTGAGTGCCACAATTGTGGGCCACTCTGCGAATTCTCACAACGAACTTTTACCGACGAATTCGTTGAGCATGACGAAGTTCGTCGTTCGACCCCATTGTGTTCCTAACAATAGCAATAAACGTCAACAGTGACAGGAAAGGCCTCTGCAGGTAGTCTGTTCCACATACGGCCACGTTCGGCCGAAAAATGAGTTCTCTCTGTAATGCGTAGTGCGATTCGCTGCTAAATCGACTACAAATTGATGCGCCCTTAATGATTAACGTGTTGTGCGCAGGAATGAACACATTCCATTATAGTGACGATAGAACAACGAAACACACCTTAAGCGATTCTTAGCTCAAGACTATATATTTAATTAATCGTTACTTTTTATAGGCTTCAACGTAATCAAAATTCTCTATTAAACTTAAAAACACGAGAAGTATTATTATTATTTTTTTTTGAAATCGCTTAACATAAATTAAAATGAGCTGTTTATAATTTCAGAAATGTTTTGTTTAATTATGGGTATAAAAATTGTTAAAATGCAATTAAATGTAACTACGTGCAATTATTATTATAATATTTATTCACATCTCACACATTTTAACGATCTCGTGATATCGATCGAATTCCATACATTCACTGTAATTTAGAAAAAAGCGGACTGTAAAACTAAAGAAATGGATGAACACCGGTATTGTAGTTAAAGGTCAAACGAAGTCACTTAACTTACAAACCTGCTCAACATAATAGACCATCAAAAAAAAAAAAGAAAGAAAAATAGTGTAAACGCTGAATAGTGACTTACTAAATGAATGCAGCATACATAATAATAATAAAGCTACATAATGCTTTGCACAAGTAATGACACTAGTTTGTTTTTGTAGATAAATCAGAGAATTTGTACGGAGAATAAAAAAAATTTATTTTGTTGGGCTCTTACATATGTACATATTTAATGCTTTTTATTTTAAACAATTAAAAAAAAACTTCAAAAAAGGTTTGTGCACACAAGCCGAACACACTTACCTACTCGCAAGCGTATATGTACATACTCGTACATACATAAGTTTATATTCGCGTAAGTAAAACCGGTAAAATGCAAGTAGTGTCTCCCTAAAAAGCGACCACTAACAAATTAAATCATGTGCTGAAGAGCACAGGTTCATATTTATCGATGCACATTGCTTAAACAGCAGACGGTTGCTGGGGACGGTTGTTCTCTTCTGTATAAAATAATCACAATTTTATTTTTTGCCCCCATAATTCAGATGTTCTTTATGCGATTATGTCAAAGTAAAGCTTGTAGTTTAAAGACATACAGGGTGGGCCAAAAGTCACGCATGCGTGTTAAAATTTGTATAATTTTTTTGTTTATTATTTTTTATTATTTTTTTAGACTTTATTCATCGAACATCATATTTTTACACGCCGGCGTGACTTTTGGCCCACCCTACACATACACTTCAGCACTCTTGTTATGATCTTGACTAAATGTACATATCTGTATGTACACAATTGTAATCGTACAATAAATAAATGCCTTACAGTGGGATCAACTTTAAAACATGACATTCTTTTTGCTTTATATTTTTTCATATTTTATTAAGTAAAATTAAAAAAAATTATTTAGCATTATTGGATCCAAAATATTTATTTATCACTTACGGACTTTTATATAAATCAAATTTGAAGTACAAGTTTTCAAAAATGAGAAATTTATTTATTTTTCTTTTTTTTTTTTATCTCGGACCTAAACATAGTTTTTATTCAACTCTCATTAAACACCGGAGTAAATATGAAAATCATTAGGCCCTTACATATTTATCTTTTATTTTCGAGTCCGATATAATTCTTCTTTGGATTTAAGGGCGGCGATGGTCGAAGTAGTCTGCACGTTGACTATAAAACGAAAAATTTTCCTGAGTTCAACACCAGTTTAAGACTCATAAAAACATCTTGCATTCTTTCCACACGCACATCAGAACGTCCTCCTTCGTCGGTACTTTGTAAAACCGGCGAAGTAAAAATAATTACTAAAACTGGCTACTAAAACGAAGCTTCAAAATTTAATTCGTCTCCTTGACATAAGAGGCGCTACAATACTTCTCTAAAACAAAGAACGTGCAAAAGCAGAGTTGTAGATAGTGAAGCTTCACCTCCTGTCATTTCTCTACTATCCCTTTCCTACACTTCTACCACAATGCTCCGCATGTGTAGAGGTCATCTCCTGAGTGCTGGTCCAAAATAAAAAAAAAATATTCCGCTATAGTTTTTCCAATTCAAAGATGAATAGAATAGATCGCAGACTAAACTGAGAAATGTTGAGCAGTGGCTTATCAGGTGCAAAGTTGATAATGTCAAATTCTTTTACCGGGTTGTCATTGTTATTGACGTAAAAGAAAAATTTTTTTGAATTAAATTTGAAATGTCGAGTGGCGCTAAATTTCAGAATGGATATTCGTATTTGTATTCGTGAAATTAAAATTTGGTATTCGTAACATCACTAATTCATACATATCGTTAACTTCCGTGCAAATAATGTGACTAGTCCACACATACATGTATAGTGTAGTCCACAGAGGAGTAAGACTAGTACAAGACTATCCCAAATGTATAGAGAAAACATGGTTTATTGAATATTACGATGTCTTCGGGGTGGACCATATAATCCATGTAAGCACTCCTCAGAGAGTAATTTTAATGAGACGGTGTAATCGTAAATACGAACAAAAGCATGAACACTTGTCGTATACCAAGAAGGTGTTGTTTTCAATGACATGGTCCACGGCTGCATACATATGACCATGTTGTCACCAGTCCATTTTAGCTAAAATGGATCACGTAGTCCAATATTATTTGTAGGGTTAATACAGAAAGGTCAAAATTAATTTTTATATTTTTATATATGTACATAGATAACACTTCAAAACGTGGTTGATAAAAAAATTGATGTGTTCGCGACCACAATATTTAAATTTATATGCAAACTTCTCTTTTAAGTTAAGACCTTTCTATAATAAGGTAACGATATGTATACATCTAGTTTTCAAACAGTTGCACTGTGACTCTGTTGCGTATGAGTTAAAAAAAAATCAAATTGTAATTATTATTGGTGCGCTCTGCTGTTGCCGATATATTATGTGCTCGTATTACACATGTTTTGCTGCTGATACTGTTGTTGTTGGTGTTGCTTTTATTTAGTTTTCATATTTGTTGCAGTTTTGTTGTTGTTGTTGGTTTTATTTGTATTATATTATGCCTACAGCGATTTTCAAGGTTATTTACTCATATCAACTTGTTGTTTTGTAATACTGTTTTTGCTGCTGTTGCTGTTGTTTGCTGCTTAATTGAATGTCATCATATTGACAAAAAAAAAAAAAAATAAAAATAATAAAAAACACCACAACAGCAAGCAACAATGTGCACTTCATTATAATAATGATTTTGTTGTAAATATTTTTTTTTTGGCAACTATTCTACCTGTGATCAGAAAGTTAACTAAATAAACGCAATACTTGTAATATTTCCTGACAAAAAAAAAGAATAAAAATTTAAATCACCCAAAAAGGTACGCAGTCATAATTAATAGGAACTTAAAATGAAATATGGAAAACGTGGCTAGTGCTGAAAGAGGCAGGGGTATATAATGTATGAGGTATACATACCCCTTACTAGATTGGATATTAAAAAAAAAAATACTAGACAAGGTTTGAGGAAATCAATAATGTACATTAGCTATATACATACATATGTAGATTTAAGAGTTACAAATAAACTTATTCGTTTGTAATGTTTTCTAAAATTATTTTTTAATCTGTACATGTCATTCCTACTAGGAAATGTGGGGCTTGCACGCTCCTCGAAGGCAACAGAAAGTCCGCAATAAATCGTAGTAGGGTTCGGAGGATTGTGTTTTGGCCAGACCCGGACTCCCTTAAGAACTCCGCTGTTCTCCGCCTAACACCACACTGCGCCGAAATGGAAAAAATATGAACATCAATTGGTAAGAAATTCAGAATCATCACAAGGACCGCTCCGGGACAATTTCTGCCTACCTGAATCCTAGCCAGCGTGTTCAGATTGTAGACCCTGCCGAGAGCCTCCCAGCAGACAAGGCATTTTTTATGTAAAGGATATTTTTTTTTTATCTTGGACCAGCACTCAGGACATGACGCCTACTAGTGCGGTGCATTGTGCTGGAACTAAAGGAAAGGGATAGTAGGAGAAATGAGAGGAGGTGAAGCCTCACTGTCTTACAACTCTGATTCCGCACGTTCTTTGTTTTATAGCAATGAGACGTGTTAAATTTTGAAGCTTCGTTTTACCGACGAAGGAGGGCGTTGTGATGTGCCAGCCGATTGGATACATCTGAAGCCGTTACTGTTGAGTGACCAGTGACTATGCCTTCGCCACTGAAACCTTGCGACAACAACTGACACACCGAAATATGCGAGATGTTTTTATTAGTCTGAAACTGGGGTTGAACCCAGGGAAATTTTTCGCTTAGCAGTCAACTTGCAGAGTACTTCGACCATCGCCACCCTGGTCTAACTACGGAACTGTAGGTCTACAGAGCGATCTTAGACTTAAGACCCTACCTTCTTCCAACCATGTTCTGCCAGACGTATAAGGCCACAGAAATCTTCTGTACACCCTCCTCAGTGTGCCCCTTCCAGTTTAGTCGGGAGTCCAAGATCACCACTTACTGTACAGGAGAAGGAAAAAAGTTAATCAAAATTTAAGTTTCATAGTCGCCATTATTTCTTAAATCGGTTTTTTTTATTTAATTTTATAAAAAACGTCAGTCGGTGCACACCAATTTCTGCATGAAAGCTTTATTGGTTTATCGATTTTAAAAGAAATATCACTTAAGACCTTTCTGCATTAAGGTAACGATATGTATTTGACAACAACGTTTATGAAATATTTAATTCATTTCCCTGTGCAACAAAATGCATCTTATTTTTATCTATGCATTTGAAATCTGATTCAATTATTTAATTAAGTTTCTCATATAAAATACTTCCTGTTTGCACAAAATGTTGTAGAAAAATTATTATAAAGAAATGTGCGATTTAAATTTATTCTATTTTCTTATGTGTTTAAGAACTTTAGGCGAAAACTCATTGGAATAAATTTTTTCGAATAATTCTTTACATATTTAAGAACTCAAAATTTTCCATAATTCCAAATATTCAAAATGAAATTTGTTTTTCTTAGCAGTTAAAAGGGTTTTAACTGACAACTGTATATAAAAGTCTAGTGGGCCGAATCACTGGTCTTGCAGCAGTGTTCTTCGACATTATTACGTCCTTTTGTAATCCTTTTCAACAGGCGAATTTCCGTCGTGAAGGAAAGTTGTAAATGTAACGCTGATCCCCAAGAACGGTAAGTAAGTAACCAATGAAAATTATGACATGAGGAACACCCCTGTTTGATGGGACTTCCATTGTCAGCTGGTGTTCCCGCAAGGGGACGCAAAACATATTCCCTCTATATAAAACCAGTCCCTGGTTTCACTTGTACGCGTTTAATACAGCTGATCTCACACAAGCAGCAGACAAACTGTTTTTAAGGATGATTTTGACCTTGTCGTCACTGGCTATATGAACCTGTTGCTGTGCCAGTGACTATAATAAATTTTGTTGCTCTTGATCGTAACAATCATGACAATGATTAAATGTTCTTGTGTTGTGTACTAAACATACATACAGACATGCTGACAAAATGAAAACCATGCAACATGATTTGTTCTCATGACCCATATCTGCTTGTAATATGTAGAGAATTTTTTAACACTGTCTGCTAAATAATATTTGTGCATGAGTGTTATGTAATAAATATTCTGGGCAATAAGCTAAAAATGTTAAGAAACAAAAACGTAGTTAAACACTTGGAAAATATCCATTATGGTTGGAATTTTTTATTTAACTTATGAGCAGGTATACGAAGTAACGAAGTTTTTTAATATCCAATTAATTACATGGAGCTTTCCAATGAAAAAAGAATCATCAAAATCGGTTCACCCAGTAAAAAGTAACAGACATAAAAAATACAGATGCCTCTTTTTTTGAAGTCGGTGAAAAAAAGAAGAAAATTGTTGCACCGTTCATAACAAGATTTTAAATATTTTCGATATTCTTGAGATTTTTAGGTTCTCATGACAATAAAGCGATTTTTATTTGTATTATTTTGATTTAAAAAAATTCGTCAAGATGTAAATTGCTTTAATTTTATTTATTCGACCTTTCTTTCTATTTCAACAATTAATTAATCAAGCTTTAGATACAATTTATTCTTTAAAATAAAAAATTAAATTATATGAAACAAATGAAAATAAGTAACATATTTTTTATTTTATTAATAAAAACATGACATAACCAAAATTGAAATTATTTAAATAAATTAAATAAAAATTAAAGTAGAAGAATTTTTACTAAAGGTATGTACACACGATTGTCATATAGTACAATATTGACAGGAAAATTGTAATAAAATGTTCAACAACCGTGTGAACTCACAATTTTTGTGTGGCAATATTATCACCAAATGTATTGTCCTTGCATTGTATGACAATAATATTGTCACAATTCTGACAATCGTGAGAATGCCCTTCAGTTCCATTCACACGTAATTGCCACATAGTTTTCAGTCATTTGTTATTGTCGCATGTGCTTAATTTAGTACACCATACAATAACACCATTGGCAGATAAATATTTCTGTTCTCAACGCTGTCCATAAATATTTAGGTATAATGTTTAACATCGGATCTGCCATACAATAATCTGACAACCGTGTGGAAAGACAATTGTTGTTGAAAGTAAATTTATTGTGTGACAATGAAATTGTACATTTTGGCCTGAAAAGAGAATTTACACTTCGGTGACAATTTTTCTTTATTAATTTAAGTAAGACATTGTGGCACGTTTTCAATGCAAACTCGGCACGAAATCGAAGCTTGAAAACTCCATAATTACCTCAAATATTATAAGTCGGTTTTTTTTTAATAAGAGAGTGTTAAGCCTCTTTCAAAAAAAGTTTGCCAAGAATTTAAGTTTTGTCTTGCAGTGTATTCTGCATTCTCATCTGCGGCTTCTACTAAAAGAACTTTAAAATCAACGGAACAGAAACTGAAATGCCAATGTCAAACTTGTTAAGAGCAAGGATATTTGCCCGTTTTGGCTATGCTGACAAACTGGCCATATATGTATGTACATTTATACATACATACATATCTATGTACATATTGACAAGTGAGTAAACAAGCAGGAAAAAAAAAATAAAGCAGAGTAGGTTAATTGGTTAAAAAGGGACCAGGAAACATACTCCTCTTTACAAGTCATTTATTGTCTACAAGTATTAAATATAGTGCAGAACATTTAATTAAGATACGTATCTGCACGATTTTGTGCACTTTAAATGGGATAATTTTTCGTTTTTAAGACCTAAAGACAGAAGGAGTAAAAAGCAAGGAATTGGAAAATAAATAACAAAAGGAAACCTATAAACTGCAAATTATGATCAGTGATCACTATGAAAAAGCTCACTTTTTTAGTCGCTGTCACGCCATTAAGATTCATTTGTCTTTTGCTTTTTGTTGCTTGCAATTGTTTAAGACAACACTTGAGAACCAAACAATAGTTGCGGTATTAACGATTGTATACTATTGTTTACGAGTATTTCAGTTTTCTTGTTGTTGCTATTGTTGTGTTCTGTTTGTATTTGACTCTTAAGGTAAACGCGTAGCCTATATCGCCTTTAATTGTCATCGTTGAAACATTTTTTTTAAGCAGTTCAACTCTCTAAATACTGACCTTGGATTCAATTGTTTGGAACTTTTAAAATAGTACAACGAAAATAGTCACTGCAACAACAGCAATAACACCACTAACAAAAACAGATTGTTTAAACCGCAAGCATATGAAAATAATAACAACAAAATCAACCATAATAAAATTAATAGATTTATTACCAATAACGCTAAGAGTGAAATGAAATGAAATGAAAAAAAAACTGCGAACCCATTTGAGCTGTTAAATATTTCTGTCTGTCTGTCTTTACATTTGTCTATTTGTTTATTTAGAAAAATAACAACAAATAAAATACTTGGATGTGAGCTTGTTCGTATTATTGGCTCCGTGTTAATGTTAATTCTTTCGCAGCTTCGAACATGAAGGTTACAAAAGAAACAAAGATTATTGGAGATTATAATATTTTATAAGCACATTATTATATTAAAAAGGTCAAGCAATTAAATAAACTATTATTTTATTAAGTGAATGTTACATTGAAACTTTCTCCCGAAAAAGAACAAATAAACAAATAAAGAAAATGCAGGCAAATATCGCTTCAACGAATATTCGCCATAACGAACGTTAACATTTTTTATATTAAGCACCTTATGTAGCGAAAGCAATATTAATTTAATACTGGATATAGCGAATGGTAAATGAAAACATCGAACAATAAAAAACAAAGTGCAATCGAAATTGTGTCCAATTTGGAGGTAAAACCAACAATGGGTCAAAAACCGTCGATTTTTAAAAAGTGGCCAGTATGGAATAGGAGTTATATGACTAGTTTCTCGATCAAAGGCAAAAAAATTTGCCAGTAAGTGGAATTGCGCTGAAAATAAAAGCCATAGAAATATATAAAAGAATTTATAATGGTGATTTCCAAGACAGTGAGAACTGGTTATCTAGAGCCAAAAAAATATATGGGATTAGACTTCTGAAGTTATGTAGAGAAAAGATATCATCAAGATCTGACTTAGTGAATCCGTTTAAAGTAAAATGCGTGTCGCTTGGATACAGCTGAAGGCGTTACTGTTCAGTGACCAGTGAATATGCCATTCCCACTGTAACCTTGCGACAACAACTGACCCAGAGACACACAAATGCACGTCACAAAAAATACGAGATGTTTTTATGAGTTTGAAACTGGGGTTGAACCCAAAAAAATTTTTCGTTTTGATGTCAACGTGCACACTACTTCGACCATCGCCACACACAGAAATATATATTATGTATATTAATATAATACTTTCTATGTATTCACAAAAATATATTCAATTTATAATTAATATTTATCATAATTCTGAGTGTTCGTATATATAATGTTAACCACAAATTTGTGGTTGCCCCCTGGCAACTGAACTGAAGGTCGGTTGCAAGCCATAATCGAACCATTAATAATATGACCGATGCCTAGCTCCTGTTTGAATGAATATAAATGTGAACTCTTTTCAAAAATTATTTTTTACAAATAACGGCCAACTGCAAAACGAATTTCTTTTTTCCCACATCTAATATCAACTAACATCAACAATAGCAATTAAAGCAATTTTTGGCATCATATGAGAATTTATTGACAATTGCAAATAAATAAATTTTCAATAATAGCAAGCGTCACTTGTGTGGTGTAGGTTAGTAATCATGTTTGGTCAGACTCGTACATATATATGTATGTACATACATATCCTTTTGTACTCATGTTTATTTATTGCACGGCTGCAACAAAAAACAATATTTTTTAATACTCAGCCAACAAACACAACATTGATTGCTTCAGGGGATTTTGCGCATGCGTAACAATAATTATTGGAACGCATTAGTTAGTAGGCAATTATTGGGCACTTGGTAAATACATTTTTAATAATTTTTTTTTATTTATATACATATGGATATGACTCGCGTTAAATAAAGAAAAAAAAAATGATAAATTTAATTATTTTTTTTATTTATTTCATAAAAATATGTTTTTCTGCTGATGGTATTGAATTTGTCGATTAAAATCATAAAATCGATTTATAATGTTGATGTTACGTTTCAGATTTCTGAATATCATGTAGCCATTTTTTCGCTTAAGTATATTTAAAGGTCTTAATTATCTCTTAAAGAAATCAGCAATCAACGAATTATAGTTTCGCATACATTGTAGTAAAATTAAGGAAAGTTACATATAAAAGATTTTATTTTATAGAGAAGAAAAGAGATTTTCATGACATACATACGTTGCGACATTCAATTCTTAAGGTATCACAAATGCAGGAGATGCGGATTTCATGGATTAAAACGGAATACATTCCATTATTAGTAATTATAAAATACATGCAAGATGAGCCAAATAACGCAATTAGAACTAAATATTTAACATCAGAAAGTTAAAAGGAGGAGGAGATTAGTAAATGTAAAACCTATATAAATCTTTTATAAGTGAGTTGCCTATGTACACTAGACCGAATATAAAAAATATATAAGGGGTGTAATATATCGAATTACTTCCTTAGCAAAACTCTATAGTTTTTTTGTGGGGTTTATTTTTCTGAAATTACGGTCGTCAGAGTCGTGGAAGTCAATGGACATTGATGCAGAATATTGTGTTTCTCGAGAGAAAAATATTCTTAAAGATCCGACTGTTGTTGTCTGCAGGTTTCAGTGGCGAAGGCATAGTCACTGGTCACTGAATAATACCGGCTTCAGCTGATAGCAATCCACAATCACATCAAAACACCCTCCTTCGTCGGTATTGTGTAGCACCGGGGAAGTAAAATAATCATAAAAATGGCTACTAAACCGAAGCTTCAGCACTGCTATAAACAAAGAACATGGAAAAGCAGAGCTGTAAAGTAATTAATTAAGCTTCACCTCCTGTCGTTGCTCTAACTATTCTTTTCCTATGGTTCCAGCACAATGCATCGCATGTGTACGGGTAATCTCCTGATTGCTGGTCCCAGATAAAAAAAAAATGCCAAAGATATATACAGAAAGTTTAAAAAGACAACCCCTACCTTGGTCAAAAAAAATTTCTGTCCAAAAATACTTTATAAAGGGTGAACGGAGTACTTTTTTTCCTGATTTTTCCCTGATTTGAATGAAATAAATATGTACCTCCTACTGCACGAGAAATGAAAGTTAACCTTCTTAACTCAAATAAATTAAGTTTAATAAAATATTTGTGGGGAATTTTCAAGAACTCTTTAATACTGTTAATTTCAATGTCAATTAAATTTTTTTATATAAAAAATAATTAATAATAAATTTTTTTTAAGAATTGCAATCTAAACAAATATAAAATATCTACACACGCATATGGACATAAACATGCATATGCATGTATGTAAAATATGTTTGTATGTGTATTAGCATATCTATGAAGTTTATAATTTATCTGCCTCCATTTGTACTTGTTTAAGACAACACGGTGTTACACAAATTTCTCCCAATAATAATATGAATTTGAAAAAATTAAATATAGCAGTCAAAATTAATTAAACTTGTTTTACGCTTATTTATTTATGTTTGTTGTTTGCTTAAGCTTGTCTATATAAACCAACTCATCGGTGGACCTTCAATCAAATATTTTAAAAAGCTAAAAAATATAACATTTATAAATATATAAAAACTCCCAAAAAGTCGTTGCGAATTACTAATTGTAAAATGGTTTAGGGCTATTAAATAGATTTAAATCGAATAAAAAAATTATTTAATTTTTTCTGTTTTGGTAATTTGGTGATTGTTGAAGGCTTTTGGGGAATTTTTAAAATTTAATTTTAAATAATAAATAAAATTAAATTTAGATTTTTAATTGTTAAACATGTGGGGTTTTTTAAAATACCCGAAATTCAACATATCCGTGGCAATATGGAAGACTAGTATAAGTCGACTTAAGCTTACTGCCATATTCATAAAATATATTTTTAATGTATAAAAGCGTTCATAAAGAAATTTCCAGACGATGTTAAACTTTTAGGTGTTTTATAAACCACAAATATTTTTATGAATATGGTAGTTAAATTTTAATAAACTATTTATTAAAAAATAGAATAATAATAGAATAAAATTTATTAAAAGCTTCTTTATTTAAGTTTAAAATTGGGTGCCAATCTATAAAATTAGAGTTAAGCTACTCTTTCCTATTGCCAGAGATATATGAATATCAATGACTGATTGATAAATGGTTTCAATTGCGACCGTTTCATAAAAATGTTTTGGATTTATAAAAGATTTAATGATTGAGTTTTGTATGGAACTTTGTCTAATAAACCTTTTATATATAAAAAAATTTTTTTGGAATATCGCAGTTCTTCTTCTTCTCACAAGTATTTTTACTGGGAAGTCTGTTTAGTGAAAAGAAAAAATTCTGCACACAAAACGTCAAAATAAAAAAAAAAAGCAAAAAGGAAAAGAGATGCGCAGCGAATTATATCCCAAAACGTTATTTTTTCCGGCTGTGAAATGCTAATTGACTAAACTAAATTGACTAAATTAAATATGTGTGAACACTAAATTAAATTGCTTAAATTATCTCAATTAAAATTGCATGTTTGAACATAGTATAAGTATGTAGGAATGGTTGTGAAAATAAATTTATGACCCCAGACACAAACCAGTGAGTTTAACAGAGCTCTCTTAACGCGTTAACTTTAAAATTTTTTTTTTATATTTTGCCCCAATCTAGTAACGAAGTAGATTTTGTTTTGTATGGGAAATCTAGTAAAAAAACAACAAGATTTTGTTCAAAATCTCGTAAGTACTAGATTCCATGTCAACGTAAATAGGCTATAAGATACAGAAGTTGCAATAAAAAAGTCATATGTTTTCATTTTATCCAAAAGCTATTTCATTATTTTTTCTTCAATAGGTACCAAAGAAATTTTATTAGTTCAATAAAAAATTAAATTGAGCAGAGATTCTTTACAGCTCAATTCACCCATTTGTTTATCACAACAATTTTGTCTACATCACGAGTCACTCATTTCGAATTTTTTTTTGGAAAAATGAAAGCTGCCATATTAAACCTAAAAGCTGATAATTTAACAAGGCGACAGTACTACAGGCTTTAAATATGTTCTGCTTGCGTTTCTTGTATCAAACTACATGTTTTAAATTATTTTCAAAGATTGTGTATGAAATAGCGGATGAAAATAGGAAATTGCTCACAATTAAATTTTACAAACACCAAATGACTGCAAATATCATATGATGGGACAAATCAATTCAACTATGTATGAAAAACTTTAACCTATTGGCATCTCAGTTTAATTTGGTCTGCATAAAATATAAAATTAAGAAGCTGAGAGTTGTTTGTAAAACATTTTTTCTCTCCCCGATCTGAATTGCTAATATAGAATTGAAACCATTTCGATCAAATTCAGTGACATGCCTAAATAAATCTCTTTCCAGAATATTTTCTATTAGTTTCTCGTTTACTGTTATGCTAGGAACACAATTGGGTTGAACGACGAACTTCGACGTGCTCAACGAATTCGTCGGTAAAAGTTCGTAGCATAAATTCGCTGTGTGGTGCACACAATACCGATGAAAAAATTGCTGATGTAATAACCAGCCAAGTTGTTTGCTGTCTGTGTTACCGTAAAAAAAAATTACTTGAAAAAATTAAACATAAACAGAAAACAATTAGAAAGTAATTTTATAGTAAATAATTGTATATACAATTTAACTTAAATGATGTATGTTAAAAAGTAAACAACTATTAAAATAAAAATTAACTTTATTTACTAATTCATTTGAAAACTAAAATGGAAAATGGTAACTCTGTACTAATATGTTCGCCATTCGCCAGCGTTTGAGATAGAAATAAATCTATCTCGGAATATTAATGGCCCAGGTTAAGCTAATTAAAAGTTTTAATTTAAAATATCATGTCAACTAGTAATTTGCCTTTTTAATCATAAATTAAGGAGCAGTTTAGAATTAAACAGTGGAATGAAAAAATTTTATTAACATTCAATAAATAATATTCTTTACCATATTTTTATATATTGAAGCGCAGTGTTATTATTGTTCTGCAAGATGTTTTATTTAATTTAAAAAAAAAATCTTTTTGGCAACGACTGGATGCTGAAAAGTATCATTGAAAATGGCAAAAAGAGTTTGTAGTTTAGTTTTTTATATTGATTTGGTAAGGAAATAAATATTAAGAAAATAAATAACAATTATGTGTATGAATTATTCAGCAAAAAAAATTTTAAACTTTTTAATTAAATACTTAAGCTTGAGATCACTATTAACCTTGTCACCCAAAGACCCCAATAAATAGAAAGAGTTTGAATAAGACGGTCAGGGTAAAAGCCATTTCCTGTTATTTTTATGAAATTGTTATCAATATAAATAATGAGCACAATGAAATATTATAATATTGTGCTATTTACAATATTGGACTTTACAAAATATGGGATTGGTTAGTTTTTCTTTTAATAGAATTTCTTTAAATAATAAATTGACTTAAACATTTTCAATTTGAAAAATATTAATGAAAAAAACGAAAAATTTATTGACTTGTTACTAAATAAAATCTTATTCTTAGTTAGCACGTTGACTACAAAACCAAAAGTCTTGAGTTCGAGCCCATTATAAAAATACTTCGCATTTTTCTGATGTGAATTAGCGTGACTTTGTGTCAGTTGTTAGCGGAATCTTTCCGAGCGAATGTATTTTCATTGCTCACTGAACAGTAGCGGCTTCAGCGTCTTGTCGACACCAGAGACGCTGTAACACTGTATAAATACAAGAAAGCAGAGTTGTAAAAATAGTGAGCCTTCTTCTGTCTATCTCTTCATAACCTGTTATCTCTCTAACTATCTCTATCACTGTCATCTGTATAACATCTAGTTGTAGGCAATCATTGCCTGAGTATTACTTTTGTTTAAAAAAAGAAAAATATGATTGAAAGAAAAAGTAACTGCATGGAGTGGATTTTGGGCTTTTAGCATCAGCGGTTCATAATTCTTTGATAACGACTTTGTACAGGACATCACCATCAACGGTGCACAGTGGACTATATTTTAAGAAGGGTGCCGAAATAGAATAGAACTCTCGTGTATGGGACGGTGCTTTTGATGGCATTTGACCGTGTACAGGAGCGGGTGAAGCAACGGTAGGTTAGCCAACTCTATCGACTCCCTTGAACTTCGTCGCAATGTGAGTTATGTTTCGTTGTTGTATCGTTACTATAATGCGATGTGCTTCCTGAAATCAGGGAACTTGTTCCCGAAACTCGTTTATTCCTGCGCACAACACGTTCATCATTAAGGGCGCATATATTTGTGGTCAATTTAGCAGCGAATCGCACTACGCATTGCAGAGACATTTTTCGGCCGACAGGAAACTCCCTGCAGAGGTATTTCATTGCGCTTTTGCTCTGGGAAGATTCAAATCAAATGTCCATAAATACTACTTCCTCTATCCTCTTTCTCATTTCCTAGTGCCAGCACTATACATCGCAAGTATAGGGGTCATCGCCTGAGTGCTGGCCCAAGATAAAAAAAATTACTTTTTTGTGGTTACCGATCTTAAAGTTATGTAACTCATTTTCAAAGTAAATATCAGTGAGCCTCAGCAGCCAAAAACTTAAAGATCTATTTACGCTATATCACAGCGAACAGGACGATTGAAAATGGGCTCTTTTAGTATTATGCTAAAATTAAAAATTTCTTCTTAAATTTTAATTTTTAAAAGACTATAACTTTTATATTAACTGAATTTATTTTGGGAATATCTATATATACATATGATTTTAATTGTGCTTTTTCCCTTATAAACTATATGTGAAATTTATTATTACATACCTTATGATATTCTCATACAGTATGAAAAATATCATAAGGCATTTTATTACAAAAGCAACTCAATAATTGAGGAGGAAAGCATATCCATATAGTACTATTTCGCTAATGCTTACTTAGTCATCAGTGGATTCTTCCTAATTTTTGAATACAAACCCAAGATCTACATATATGTTTAAAATTCAATTAATCAATCGAGAATTGAATTGAATATCAAACATACAAACCAAAAAATTTATAAACAAAAACATAATAATCCATGAGTTTACTTTTATAACACACACATATTTCTATTTTTAGTTTTTTATTCTCATCTACACTAGGCTTGCCATTGGCCAGCATAACTAATGTATTTTGAATCAAATGAAAAATGAAAAAAAATGAAACAAGAGAAACAAAAGAATATAAAATTTTTTTTTTTTTTTTTTTTATACCGTGCACATATTGTATTTTATATTTTCTGATCATATAAAATCCGCAAACATAACAAAAACACTTTGAATCAACTTTACAATTCTGTCTTTGCATTTTCACACGTTTTGGATTAAAAAAAAACTTTAAAAATACAAATTAAATATTATATATTATATTATAGCGTTATTATAGCGCAGTGCTGCCAACATGCGCGAACTCAAACACTAGAACCAATTTTGAAAAAAGAAACCCGGATTTGAATGCAGCACCTCAAATAACGTCAAGTTTTGTTCTCTTCTGCTCTGATCCAAAAGTTTACCGGACTTTGTAAACTAGTGTAATTAACCAAGTTAAATTTTATACATTCTAAATAATACTTTGAATTATTATGAAAACTAATTACATATTCCTCATATTTCACTTTAATCGACAATATTCAACTGGGATTAAAAGCATTCTGGTATCTAATAAATAATTGAATCAAAGTAGTGAAAAGTATTTTTCCCCTCACTAATAAAACAATTTACAATTAAAATGTTGATTGTATGATTTTTTAAACTTTATTCGAAATCATGTATAATTTTTTTTATTTTTTTATGTGGAATTATTAACTATGTTTTCTTCACAATGTCTCTGAAGGTGTGTCAATCAAAAAAACAAAAAAGCAAAACAACAACTTATAAATAGTTGCATTGAAACTTTTTGTAATTTGTTGGAAATAATCAAACACACAATTTTAATATTAATTATTTTATTAACTGTGAACATTTAAGTTGTTTATTTTTTATAGGAAGTGACTTAAATCTAAATGATACTAAAATATTATTTAGAAATTCCTAAGAGAGAAGGGGAGTACTACATGGGACAGTGATGCCAATTACTGTGTTTCTTATTGCAATGGATTAAGTTCTTAATTGATTAATTTTTTCTTAAACAGTTTTCTATTTCCGCCATTAATTTAATTTTTTTTAACATGTACTTCTAATTCTTGCACAGGCGATGATCGCCCGTTACCAGTGAAGCAAGACGAACAAATAATATCGGCGGTTTTGCTATAGGAAAACATTTTTTGGAATAGCAGTAGCACCCAGGCAATGATTGCCTACTACTAGGTGTTTTCCCTCTATGGAAAAGGAATAGTGACAGAGATGATAGATGTTTAGTTGCGATTTTCATTAATTATTTTACTTCCAGATAATGCTACAGAATACCGACGAATAAGGGCACTCGGATGTTATCTATGGTTGAGTATCAGGGAATTATTTCTATGGCTTGGTCGGATACTGCTCTCGAACACAGGACCTTTTGGTTTGTATCCAACGTGCAAACTACTTCAGCGATCGCCACCCTAAATGCAGTACAGTGTGGTAGGTATCCTATTGTTATATCAAGCCAGGTTAATATACGGTAAGAATCTCTAAGACTACTGATCTGTTGGTCTCCAAAAATTCCCGTTTGCGATATGATATGATATGCGATATGGTATTGCCCACACTGATTTATGGAGGGTTAGTGTGGTTGTCCGAATTGGAGCGATCATTTGGAGGATTCGTTAGACCGCTGCTATGATGATCACGGGCGGTCCTCACTCTACTCCACCGAGAACATTGACCACGATGATGCACTGTCTGCTAGCTGATCTCAAGCAGGTGACTATTGGCTCGACAATCATGCTTATGGCGCCTGGCGCTTGCAGGGAGGCGACGGATGAATACACTCCGAACTTGGTGTCTCCATCGGACGTTACCGTGAACATCAGCGTAGGGTAGAGTTCCTCCAGCTATGTGCGCTATCAGACAAACACTATTTGGTAAAAAATTGTATACCATTGAAGAAGTTCCCATAACTTTTGTTTGCAAGAGACATCTCTTATCCCCTACAGATGCAATGCATTGCATCGGAACCAGTTGTGGATAGATAATATAGAGAACAGACAGGTAGTAAAGTGCTATGGAAGCATAGAGAGCTAAATTCTGGGACAACTGTGCTTTCTTTTTTTGAGAATTTGTAATACAAATTTGTTACATGTCTGAAGTTATGTTGATACATTAATTTTTAAGCCAGAGAAGACCCACTTCATTTATTATTTTAATTTGTCCACGTTTTATTGATCAAATATCGAGGTAGTAGCAAAGACACAATTTAAAAGTTTTTTTTTTTGGTAATTTCGAGAGTGACGGGGTCTTGAACCGCGGATCTTCTGCTTGAAGAGTTGGAGCCGGTTTTCTTTTTTCCGAAACTAATTAAATAAAACAGAATATGTAAAATAAAAATCCATAACGTTCATTTTTAAAACAATGATATTCCTGTTTCGCCACGGAGACAATACAGAGTTGCTACGACCACATTTCGTAACCATTGCTCTATTAAGTCCACACGAAAATACATTCTGAAGAGAACTCAAACCCGATATAATAAAATATATCTTCTTTAGAAACTTATTCGTATTTCGCTAGAAATAAATTTATAAACAAAAACCCAGATCATCTAACAAGTTTATAATTTACAAACACAACTATCTTTTTTGTTATTTAATAGAAATTATCATCAAGACGTCGGAAATGTTTGCAATATTTGTGCGACTAGTTTCTATTACGTCAAGGTTGTAAATAAATTGTGTTTGCTTAAGCACTAATGCGAGCACTTACCTGCATGTTACTGTAATAGAATTTATCTAATTTCCCTGAAAATAAAGTAATAAAGAAAAAAAAAAACTATATAAAATACTTGAGATAATAATTATGAAAGTGCAGTATATTGTTGGAAAAAGTCTTTGTTTATTTAATAACAAATGCATTTTTAGGTCAATGGTATTTTTCTAATACGAGTACATTGTTGGTCCAATATTTTACTTAAAAAAATAATGCTACAATTCAAAAATTTTCGTCAACCAGATTTTTGTGAAATTATATTTACACTTTTAATTATTAAAATTTTATATTTAAATTTTATTTAATAACAATTGCATTTTTAAAATAATTGTTCAATTTTAAGTGAGAATAGAAATTGTCGCGGCATCTCACATGTTTATTATATCTGTGGCTTGGAACTAAAAGCGCACATGTCAAAATCCATATTCACTTTTCGGAAAATTGCAATTAAAATTAACATTATAGAAGAGTTCATAGTCTGAGTTAAATTAGACATTGTCCTTTCATCACAATACAAAAAAAGAGTAGAAAAGAAACCTAATGGAACGATTAATTCAAAACAGCAAAATATTGACATTGCCATTTGCCACAGATACAATTGTAAAATGGTTTAAGAAAATAAAATAGGTTTAAATGAAAAAAAAAATACTTGTTAAAAGAATTGTAGCAGTGTAGTTGGTTTATTCTGTCTGTTGTTTTGTAATTCTCAACGACTTTTTAGGACTTTTGATATAAACATATGAGATTTTTTTTAGCTTTCCAAAACTTGATTGAAGGTCTACTAATAAGTTGGTATAAAGTCCAACGAAATGTACATATAAACTAGCTTTGTTTTTTGTGTTCTCTATTTTTTTTTTCTAATCTGGGATCAGTGATCAGGAGATGTCTGTTACATAGGCAATGCATGCACCGGTACTAAGCAAAGGAAATTATAGCTACATCTCTGATTTTGCACGTCTTTTGTTTTCAGTACCTCTGATATGATGGAGACGCATACATAATTTAAAGCTGTGTTTGATAGTCAATTCATTAATTATATTACTTCGCCGATGATGGTACACAATTCCGCAGAAGGAGGGCGTGCTGATGCGCTTGTGGATTGATTACAGCTGATGCCGTTACTGTGTATGGCTGGGGAGGCGGGGGACGTAATACAGGACCAAGGATGAAGACACATCCAAGATATAATGTGCGCTTTGTCGGTTCGGGAGATTCCGACAATTCGCTGTATATGAAGATCCCTGCGGATGATGTCACATGTAAAGAACACGACGTCTAATGGGGGCCTTTATTAAATCGATTTAGCAGCTGTACCATGAGTTGTGCCATGAAGCGTCACAGAAATCAAATAAACAGAATGGCTCTCATTTAACTTAAAAATAATTATGCGTCAGCATAACATTAGAGACGCAGCAATACTGCTGTACAAAATAATACAACGAGCAACTGCAGAGTTGTGCAAGAATTAGCGCTATTCCCTCCTATCACTTTACCACCACACTTAGTTTTCCATAGTTTAAAATTCACATTTCTTTTACTACATTTTTAAGTCTACAATAAATATTTTCAATTATTCTGATTTTCTTCCAGTGTACAAAAAAAAAAAAAACTAAAACAAATTAGTTATGTTGTCTTGAGTTCTTTTTTTTTTAACGTTTCAACGTATGTACAATCAGAATTATTTCTTATTTTGTTTTCTAATAAATTTTCAGCATTTTAAAGAATGTAAATCATGATAGTTTAGGCAAAAAACAAGAATTTAAGAAATATATTCGTCTTTTTTAATAAGCATTCTTGTCAAATATTCACATTTATGTGAGCAGCCATATGTATATAGTACATATGTCTTAAATTTTAATACTTGTTATAAGTTTTGCGCGAAATGAACGGTTAAGAGACAAACAAACATTGTTGCCAAGTTGTTATTGATTTGAATATGACCCATAATAACTGATTTTTATTGCGAACGGCATAAAACTCCTGTGAACTTGTTTGTTTTTCCAGAATAAAAATTCCATAAAAATAAATAAAAATTAATTATAGCAGATGTGTACATGGGTGAATTAAGAGAAGAAAATAGAAAAACAAACAGTTTTAATCAGTGTGACAGATGAATACAGAGCGCGATTTACAAAACCACATTCTTGTCAAAATATTGTAAAATGTTGTACATAAAATTATCAAAGTTACCCACAACTGCTGGAATACGAAATACAGTTTGGTTTCATTACACATCTTCCGTGTTGGACTAACACAAGTGTCAGTGTTATCGCCTATAATATACTCGATTTATATCTCGGACTTAAAAATATTAAAAGAACAGTCAGCTGCACTATACGCAGATGATACAGCAACGTTGCCAGATTGATGATTTTATCATATTTTGGATGATTTTTTGAGCAAAATATGATTTTATGAATTTTTTTCTCCAAATGAAGATTTTTTATTGTTGTAAATTATGATTTTTTATTTTAGTAATTAGAACTTTCATAATTGTTATACATATTTTGTGAAAAGTCTCTTCGTGAACTCCTACGATATAAAGGTTCAAAAGCACCAGCATTATCACAGACTATGACAAATAATGCTGGCCAAAAATGCCTCCGTACATAATTACTCCCATAATTACATCTCATCAAATCTGATATTGTGGTTGCTGTGTGGGTATGTAACGCATTTCAAACTAACTGTGTCGGGAAATGCGGTTTCTACCATTGCGGGTATGATACCCATCGAATGGAATAGCGAGGCAGGGGATGTCTGACAGATCTGTGTTTATGTAGACGGAAGGAACATTGGTTTAGGACTGAAACGGGAAATGGACTTAAACCTGGATATCAAGACATGGCTAACAAAGATATATGGTGACCAGAAATATTAAACCACAGAGTTTCTGACTGGTCATGGTTGCTTCTGATCGAACTTGTTTTTTTTTTCTCTGGGACCAGCACTCAGGAGATGAACCCTACATATGCGATGCATTGTGCTGGAACTATAGAAAAGTGATAGTTAGAGAAACGGCAGGAGGAGAAGCTTAATTAATTATTTTACAGCTCTGCTTTTGCACGTTCTTTGTTTAAAGCAGTGCTGAAGCTTCGGTTTAGTAGCCATTTTTATTATAATTTTACTTCACCGGTGCTACACAATACCGATGAAAGTGGACGTTCTGATGTGATTGTGGTGTGCTATCAGCAGAAGCCGTCATTGTTCAGCAACAACAACTGACACACAAAGCCACACTAATGCACATCAGAAAAATGCGAGATATTTTTTTTTTTATAATTTTAGTCTGAAACTGGGGTTGAAGCCTGTTTTGTCTGTTTTGGTTTTGTAGTCAACGTGCAGACTAGTTTAGCCATCGCCACCCTCTAGATCGAAGTTGTACCGTTTGAAACATGAGAATCTTCCATTTTATGCGAATTGTTCTGGTGAATAAATAAAAATTTCTTGAAGTTGTTAACCGAAGGTTAACGAAATATCGAGAATATATATAGAAATAATAAACATAAAGAGAAAAAACCTTAAAGCTTAAAAAAAATAGATTGTTCAAGTTATTACTTACATTATCTGTAAAATAACTCTTTGAATTAAAAAAATTGTAACGCTGCGATACAATAATAATAACAGCAGAGAAAGTCTAAAAATTAAGAAACGTCTGTTACCCGCTGAAAAATATTTCTACAAACGGAAAAATAAAACTAACGAAGCCAAGATTCATTTTTATATTTTTTTCTTTTAACAAATCACTTAAAAGAACGCCGACTCTCTCTATGTCTCTCTTACTGCAACAGAAATACTTCTTAATGAAACTATAAAATATTTAGGAGTTGTGCTCAATAAAAAGTCAAGGTTAAGACATCACATCCTTCAAGCATATCAAAAAGCTGTAAGATGTGGCAGAACTATGTGCCTTTACTCAACCGATGATCAACTCAAAATTCGAAAAACAAGATTTCGGTCTACAAATTTAATTCAAAATTAATTAAATTAAGTCGACAATAATAATTGATGCTATTAATTCCTTCAAGTGAACATAGAAATAGTTTTTATTATTATTTTATTATTACAAAAATTTTAATTAAAATTTATTTTTTTTCTAAAGAGAATTGAAGTAACTTTTCGGAACAAGCAATTATGCACCCGTCTTCTTTTGTCGCTCTCCTATAAACTCGGACTTGCTTCAACAAAAATTGGTAAATCTAAAAGCAAACTTTGATTTATCTTTCTTATCTTATCTTTGATTTTCATATAGTCGTAGTAGGTAACTTTTAAATTAGTCTTATACTCGTACCATACTGAGTAAGCAGCGCGTCAGACCAAAAATCTTTCAGATGTGCCTAAGCTGCCCATGACTCTAATTACTTTAGTACCATACTCTTCTCCACACTACTAGGCGACATCCCCTAAGCCCTGATCCAAGAAAAGGAAACTGCTTAATCTGCCAAATTTTAAGTCACTTGATTACAACAATTTCAAAAGGCAACAACCCGGCGGCAACCCTTATGGCATTCTTTAAGAAATAAAGACCATGTAAATTTAAAAATGTTCAATCATTATTTGTTTCAAAAATTCAGAGTATATAATTCAACAAACCGTAACAGTAATAGCAATGCTCGGTTGCATTTTGTACAAAATTAATTTTTATTAAATTATCATTTATTGTTTTTAAAATATAAAGAAATTCATCGAGTTCAATTTAATGACAGTAAATTCGACAAATTCATGAATACAAAGGAAAGTGAGTAAAGAAAAATTCACATTTCACCTTTTATTAATGTTTTAAAAAACATTTACGAGTACGTGCACACAAATTATTTTAAACAATTTAATTTTGCGTGCTCGCTCACCTTGTTGTCAATTTAAGTGAAAAAAAAATTGTTTTTGCCACGTTCAAGGCAAATTGACTTAGAAATACTTGTTGTATCTTTTAAATTAATTGTTTATTTATTTTTCAAATTTCTTTAATCTTTAATAGGATGTTTATTTGTTTGTTTATCTTTTAATTATAAACTGCATTGAACATTTCAGCATTTATTTATTTATAAAATTTTGCTTCTTAGAAAGAAGGTTGCAATAAGTTTCCGTTATTTAACGATAAACTTGAAGAGTGAAAGAAGAATAAAATTGTTTATTTTTACAAAAAGTATTTCCTAAAAAGAGGAAGTAAATAAAAGGATGAAAACGAAAATATTTCAATTTAAACGATTAAATAGTAATAATTTTAATACGAATACGAGAAAAATTATAGAAAATTTAATTGATAAAGTAAAGCTGACGCGTCATAAATGATTTTGTTAGAGGAAATAATAATATTATCTTAATGAGAAGTTAAGTAGTTTAAATTTGATAATAATTGTGGATCTTAAAAATAATTTCCAAAACTTACACTACTAGTGGCGGGGTAGTTTATCAGTGCGGGGGACTGAGACTCTGGTCTGTATTACTACAACACGTGAAAGTGTTTTCACAACAGGTATCACAATGCGACCATAATAAATTGCACCCACGTGGATTGGAACTTTTCTTTACCTTTACATCCAGCAACCTGCCGACCTAGCCTAACCTTACTATAGTTATAAATTTTATAACCAGATCAGATTAACCCGCTTTGCTGTCGTCATGCCAACTTATCCAATCCGGCCCAATTTATGATCGATATTTATGCAGTCATAAGTAAGTCATCTGCACCAAATTTGGAAAATTTTATTCTGACCGTTCTTCAGATGATTTTTTTAAAAATCATTTCCCAGCTATTTTTTTTTATAATATGCATGTAATATATCAATGTGCATAAAAAATATTTATATATGATTCTAATTTCATACATGAGAAGAAAAAAATATACAGTGAACTCGCAGAAACGTGAACTAATTTTTACCGAGGGTGTTCACGTGTTTTAATTCTACTTTTTGTAAGTTCCTGCCATATTTTAATATACTACATAGCTACTAGGAAAAATATATTTACATGTGTAAAATATCTCATTACGTTTTCGAGGTATTAGCATTTGAAACCCTCTATTATTTAGTACGGCAATTTAAACTGATACTGCCGTATTCATATTATTGTATTTTATAAATATTATATTTATTATACCTTTTATAAATCGAAAAAATTTTCTTGAATACGGCAGAATTCTTAAATAAAGTGAAATCAAGAACATATACGACTGTAGTTGCAAAAGTTCAACGCATCTCTAAAAGTATATATTTTTTTTAACACAGTTACAATATTTTGATGAATCTGTTAAATTTTTATTTAATATGTATTTCATAATAGATGTTTTACTAAAATTACAAGACAAGCAAAATATGTACTTTAACAGAATATGCTTGTTACCGAACAACGAATATCGTCAGGTTAATTGGTATTATGAGCTGGCAATTACGTCGAATTTTTCGTTGAGAGTGAAATGTTTATCGATCGGCATTTTGCTTCCTATGCCGTTTTCTTTACCTGAAAGAAAATACAGTGAACTCGCGATAATATGAACTAATTACATCCAAGCCAGTTCACTTTTACGAGGTTGTTTATATTTTCGAATTTAAAAACTTTTTCCCATAAAAGTAACAGTTTCGTATAGTTCTTTATTTTTTTTTTTATTTTTTATTTTTATCTTGGACCAGTGCTCAGGGGCTATCCCCTACATATGCAATGCATTGCACTGGAACTAGAGAGAGAGGGATAGGGTAGAGAATGGACAGGTGGTGAAAGTGGTAGGAAGATAGACTTCATTCTTGCACAACTCTGCAGTTGGATTTAAAGAAAAACAAGTAATTTTTTAAAAATAAAAATAAAAATTCTTACAAAGAAATTCTAATTGACAGCTGAAAGCAATTTAAATAGGAAATCCCCAAATTAGTATGTAGTTGAATCAGAATTTAACCACTAACTGTTGAGTTAGATTTCAACACTGTTTAGATAAAACTCTTTAAAAAAATTAAAATAAAGTGTTCATATTTTCGAGCTTTTGCAGAAGTTAATATTTTAGAATAGTCAATGGAAAAAGTAGAAAAGTGTTCATATTTTGAGGAGTTCACATTATCGCGAGTCCACTGTAATACGAAGAAATATTTGAAATCATAAACTTCCAAATGAAATTAATGAAAAAAAAGTTATAATTCTAAATAGTTTATTATGTTGAAGTAAATAATTTTCCAATTTTAAATAGCGCAATGTTCGATAACTTACAGCTAGTCAAATTACATGTGAATGCATTGCGCCCAACCCACGGTCATAGTTTTGAAAATATATACACATATACAGAAACATCTATATTCTAAATTTTATGAAAATCAGCTGAATAGTTTCGAATACATACATACATATTTCGCCTACGTTCCCTCGGGTCCTTTTTGAAAATCATCACTGTAAGCAGACCTTTCCAAGGCATGTATTGGTTTGTAAAAAGGTTGAGTGGTTCACGATTTATAAAATGACCAACATAGGACAACTTTCACTTATATACATATGTATGTATATAAAAAACCATAATATATGTATGTATATAAATATATGTATATAAATATATAGTAAGTAAGCAACATCTATTTCTGTATGTAAAACTATTATTTTTCTAATTATCCTCTTTTGTAAGGACCTTTTTATATTTTCATCCATTTAATATTGATACTTTCCAATGGTACCCACACATACATACTTGTATGAATGTAAAAATCATGATCATGAATTACCTCGAGAGAGTTAAGAAACACTTACAAAAAATTAAAAAACGGAAGTAATTGCAACATTACACACACCCATACACAAAATAACAAAACACACAAATAAACTTAGCGAGAAAAGTCTACATTAAATGAGCAATAGACGAAGAGATAAAAAGCAGCGATAAAATATTGTTTTTGTTATTGTATTGATATTGAATGAACTTGCGTAGCGTATACGGAATGTAACATACCCACATCCATACAGGCATTTACATATATGTTTGTGAATAAAATAAAACAAATTCACCTTAATTTGGAGTAGCCAGACTATTAGCAAATGCAGAATACTCTATAGAAGGAACACAACATGGACGAACGACCAATTTCGTTCAACCCGATGAACCGCCAAAGTGAAAAAAAACTTATGTATTTATCGACAATGACATAGTGCTGCCACTTTTTTTTAAGTGTGCCGGATTATTCGGTAATCCGAACAGCATTTTTCATTACATTGCGTACTCTGTAATACGGATTGATGGCAATCTGTTGTGTAATGTTAATCTCTATTAATTGTAATTCCGAAAACATGGGTTTTCTTCTTTTGTGCTACAAAATAAAATTATTTTGCTACGCAATTCCATGTCTTTTGTTTGGCTACATGAATAAAATAGTCAGGAGAAAAACATGTCGATATGAAAAAAAATTTTAGTGCTTCACAAAAAAGTTTGAACTGTTCTCGACAACCAAAAGTAAAATGTCTTTACTGCGAACCGTGAATTCAGCAAATATATCATTCGATTTGTGTTTGTAAGTCATTTTTAATGCAAGAACAAATTTTTTAAATTTTTATTCGTTAATATGGATAATTTGATATCCGGATTATCAAGCTTTTACTGTATTTTATTTTTGTCCAGGAATATTCAGGACAAAATTTAGTAGATGCGATTAAAAATTTTTTATTTTTTGCAAGATTATATCTCCAATACAAAACCTACAGATTGACATTGTTTAGAAAATTAAAATTCGAATGGATTCATTTGTCAATTAAATCCAATTCAACATATCGCGCCATAACCGTCAAAAAGTCGTAAGCGCCAATAACAAATTTTTACAGGGGAAAGTTATTTCGTCTGAAATGTTTTGCCTGTAAAATTGTAAATGTATATTTCACAGATATTATTATTTTGTTCATTAAATCCGGTAGACTCTTTTCTTTACATTTATTATTAATAATACATTCTTTCGATGGTTTAAAGTATAAAGTAATGGGAAGTTTACAAAGATATGAATGTTATACTACATACAATTCTGTCGTTTTTGTTTGTTTTTCTGAATGTGTAAATTGTAGAAACCGCCATACAGCACGACTACATTCATCTAAATAACCAATTTGGAAAAATAAAATAACAATACATATGAAGGAACATATAGTCTGGAAACAAAAAGTATAACAAAATTTGGATATTTGAGGAACGGAAAGGGGAACGCGAATTTACACAAGAACCATTGCTATACCTGAGGCAACATTAACTGGACCATACTCATGTTCCTGCTCATTATTCATCGTTTGTAGCCAACCTTAAAAATTTTATGTTTGTATTTACATTCCAAAAAAAATATTAATTTTCATAAATTTTGAAAAAATTCTTTAAATCGAGTCAACATACAATACAAGGTATTCAATGAAAAAATTTGAGCTTTCGTTAAATCTCTAATTACACTTTAAACTAAGTATTCGTTCAACCGAGATATAACTGTTATTTATAAATTGTTAACTTAAATTCATCTCCTTTACTTATTTATAAAAACTTTAATAGATACATTTCTATTCAATCAATATACCTTCTAAAAATCACAAATTTTTGTTATGCATACGTCAGTTTGTTTTTCTGTATTATATTTCAAAATATATGAAATATATTCTTAAATGCCTTATGATATTCTCATAAAATATAAAAAAAATAAACTCAAGTTAATTAATTTTTGAGGAGGAAAGCATATCTGTATAATTTTATTTCGCTAATGCTTAGTTAGCCCATCAGTGTGTTTGTCCTAATTTCTGACTACAAACTTAAGATTCTTATGTTCAAAGTTCATATAACCAATTGAGAATTATATAGTTGAATACTGAACACAAAACCAAAAATCCAAACAACAACCATAACAATTCATGAGTTACTTTTTACCCATATTTCTATATTTCCATTTTTTTTCTCATCTAAATTAGACTATCTATTGGCCAGCATATATAATGCATTTCATGAGTGGACTTTTTCTCATTTCGGACTACAAACTTAAGATTCTTACGTTCAAAATTCAACTAACCAATTGAGAATTAAATAGTTGAATACTGAACACAAATATGTAACCTTTTTTAGTTTTGTTTTGATAAAAAATTATTTTGTTATAAGAAAAAATTATTTATTTTTTTTTGGGAAAGGGTGCACGTGCCCACCCCAGAATAACACTTTAAGTACGTTTATGTTTGCGGTTATTCAAAACCTAACCGCGATATATTTGCCCACAACGTAACTCCTATAATCTGGCAGCATACATTTATTTGCAAGATTTTAAGTCACCCAGCCGCTTATCAAGACGAAGGAAACCGACACACTACCAACAAAAAGGCGAACGCATTCAAAAAATTAAAAACGTAAAAAAAACAATCGCAAATATAAAAATTAAAAAAAAAAAACTAAAAACTGAATCACTTACACGTTTACACTTGCACACAAACAGGCAGGCAAAAGCAGAGGGTATTTAACCGACCTCAAATCAATTTGCAATTTCAGTCTATCTCCGTGTTGCAGCGTTGCATGAACTCTCTCGTTATTTATTTGAAATTAAAACAATTTTTATTTACTTTTTAACGCTTCAGGAAAAAAAAACATTTTTTGTAAATCATTTAATTTTAAAATAAATATTTAAGGAAATTGAAAAATAAGCTTGAACTTGAAAGTTTTTTTTTTGTTTCCAAATTAAAAATAAATATACTTTGTTTGAATTTCTTTTTTCAAATAGTTTAAATTTTAGAATATAAAATAATTGACAATAAAACGCTTAAATTAAAAAAAAACGTGATTTACATTCTGATACAAAGCTAAAGTATGTGTGTGTTTGTTTTAATAAAAAAGTGATGGTTTCGTTTTGGCATTAATTCATTCGATTATCTAATAAACAGTGGAAAATTAATGTGTGATTTTTATTTTAAAAAGAGCTGCCCTAAATACTAAACCTACTTTGTTATTTGTTGTTTAATTAAAATGTTTATTACATATGGACTATATGTTTGTTCAAATTTTTAAGCAACAAAGAAGCACACAATAAATAAATATTATTAAAAATATAAAAAAAGAGACATGTTTTAACCAGTTGCAATTTCAAGCACGTTCACTTAGCCAAGTTTAGCATTTACGAATGCTCGGACAAAAATAAAAAAAAGCCCCCTTCAATGTTTAAGAGCGGTGTTACAACATCATCTTTAAATGCTTGAAAAATGCTTTAAAAAAGTTAAATTAAATATATTTTAAAAATTCATAAAAGCAACAATAACACTACGTTCAATGAACGAACATTTTTTTTTGAGATTTATGCATGTTTTTGTTATTTAATATGAAAACTTTTAAGAAAACCCCCCTGAGTGACGCCAGAAATATGGAAAAAGAGCACGAATAAATATGATTTGAATAGAAAAACAATACCGTTAAAACGACGACCTTGAAAATAAAGCAACTTTACAACAACCACAGCAGCAGCAGCAGCAGCAAAAACAACAACAATAAATCCAAACAACACAAAAAAAAAAACAGCACGTCTAGGCAAATTCAAAAGCATTAGTTCGACTCTTAGAAAGTGAAAGTTAAGAAACATAAACTCTTTTTGTGGTTTAATTTTCCTTAGCACTGTGAAAAGTTGTGTGTGTATGTGAAGCTGTTAAATGCTGGCAACATCTATTATTTGATACTGACTGCAAAATCCAACCAGGTTTCATATTACCAACTCTAAATATTATTTCTCGGTTTGCGTTATTGCCTCACATGCATACACATTCATATACATACATACATACATACGTACATATATAAACAAAAGAAAAATCGCCTCCTTATGAAAAATCATTAGCCAGTCAGCAATACCAACTGAAGCAAAAGTGGTGTTTTTGTTTAGCTAATCGCGTTTCTTGCACGCTTACAAAGCTAATTGAAGTTCAAGTAGATTTTAAACAAACCACAACACGAATTTAGACAAAAACTAGAAGAAAAAAAAGTAAAATTGTGCAATATAATATTACTGAAATTGTAAACCCTCAAAAAACATTGTTTCTCATAGAAACGTTTAAAATTTAATAGAAAAAAAAAACAACTGAACATGAGTGCAGGCGATAAAGATACAGCCAGCTCTCAAATGCCGCAACCGGACGAGGTAATAGAACCTGCGCCCAGCGATGAAGAGCAGCAAACCCATCAAGTAAAAAATGGTCATACATTTTTGGTGACCACTGTACATACGGAAACAATAAACACCAGTACCACCACCGAAACGACTTTCAACAGTGATGCAAATCTAAGAGCAGTACCTTTAATGCGAAACGAAAATCAGCCTGTACCCTTTGCGGAAGAAAAACCTTCATGTAGTCGAACATCGTCATGCTCTTCTCCGGAGCACGCCACCACAAAGGCCGTAGTACCGCTCTCCTCTTCTTTACCCTCAAAACTTTTGAGATTTCATGCCAAAAGATCGGCCCAGGCTTTACTGCATCGCATGACTTCACAAGAACAATCCGCAGATTCACAATTTGACAGTGATGAGGGTTTAATAAACGCATACAGTGGCTGTAGTAGTAACACTGAAGAAGATTATATATCGCAGGACAGCTGTGACTCGCTGGATAATTTGCCAGAGCCAACAGCACCTGCAATGTCGCCTCCACCACCGCGCAACTCTCCTTCAACTGAAAATACAGATGAAAAAATTGATGTTGGCATGGGTTCATCCATAGAAGGTTCCGAGGAGTCAGAAGAGGATGATGAGCTAAAGCCTTTGGCCGTGGACAATCATGTTCTGCATGAGATTGACTTAAGAACCACCCACAGTGCCACAAACTCCATCCCGTCAGCGCCAATCACAACGAAGCCTTTGGAAGCACGCGAGAATACTGTCGTTTTAAGTGAAGCCAATTTAGAGAAGTTCCGCAAACAGGCCCACCCCATAATGGATAATATTTATTTGCATCCCAACTTCAAGTATGATTTTAACGCCAAGGAAACTGAAAGTTCGACAAAACAAACTACTGACTGCCCTACATCGACGGCAATGGATCAAAAACGCGTCCATCGCTCGTTCCTCACTATGAAAAAGTCGGAACCTTTAGCCGAAAAAGCCAATTCAGTTCTGTCGCAGGCCACTACAGCCTCAGGTGAGAAAACTTTAATCAACGAAATCGACAACTTAGATCCTGCTTTAATACCCAGCGAAGAGTTTGCTGCCGAAATAGCTGAAGCTGTTGAATATTATTTTTCCAATGAAAGCATTCTCAAGGATGCCTTCTTACTCAAGCACGTGAAACGAAACAAGGAAGGCTTTGTCAGCCTCAAATTGGTATCGAGTTTTAAACGTGTACGCCAATTAACCAAGGACTGGAAGGTAGTGGGCAATGCTGTCAGAAGAAAATCGCGCAAAATAGAACTAAACGATGTGGGCACCAAAGTCAGACGTATAGAACCACTGCCCAACTTCGACGAAACCATGCCCTCGCGTACCGTGGTCGCTTGTGATTTACCTTTGGAGAAGTTAACCATTGAAAAAGTATCCGATATCTTCTCGAAATGTGGTGAAATAGCATTGATACGCATCTTGAAACCCGGCATGGCCATACCGGTCGATGTGCGTCAATTTATGAATAAATATCCTGAAATGCAGCAGAAAGAATGCGCTTTGGTGGAATATTTGGAATCGTCTGCAGCTCGAGAGGCGCGCAATTTAGAAGGACCTTTCCAAGTCTATGAAATGGTGGCACCCAAAAAGAAAACCGGCAAAAAAGCGGTCATACAAGTTTCCGCTCCAGTAGTTCGCATGGTGGAAAATTACCGCTATTACAATGACCACAATTACGAACGCGCAAGGGGTGGCAGTTTTAGTGGTATGCCAGTACAAGAAGTAGATTTACGCTACCGATTGAAGCGTAATAATTCAGATTATGCAGCCAGAGCCTACGGAAGCGATGTGCACCAACCATTTTCAGCAACAACAGCAACACCGCACTATCAACATTCTTCAAATGCCTACACAGCCAGTCATCGTGGTAGCTTTGGCAGTGAGCACCACCACCAGCCACAGCATCATCACCATCAATCTCAACATCCAGCAGTCTACCATCAACCCAGAGGCAGCATAAGCCAGGATATGTCCGGTCAAACGCCCTCTTCTCCCGGTAGCCACAACAACTTCTTTGGTTTTACACCACGCCGCTACAGCAATACTTCAACTATATCGGCCAATGCCAGCAACATAGATTCGTCATTAATGACGTCGAAGCACTCGCAAACGAATTTAAACCACTTGAATTCAAATAACGCCGCCGCCAACTCTCACAATTTAGTGAGACGCCTCTCGAATAGCTCTCAAGAAGGCTACGTTGATGCTGTAAGACGTTCTTCCAATTGTTCGGAAAATCCACCACAAAGACGTGATTCAAACTGCTCTGACAACTGTCCCTGTTCAAGGCGTATTTCCGATTTTTCCCAAACGGAAGTATATCGCAAGTCTTCCCAGGGTTCTATAGGCAGCAATGGCGAGCGACGTTTCTCCAATGGTTCCATGCAGTTCGAAAGAACCTTTTCCACGGGTAGTGATGTGAGCAACAACTTCCAACGTCGTCCCTCTAATGACTTCAACTACGAACGCAAGCAGTCGTTGGAAACTCAAACTGGCGCTCCATACGATGATCCCAATGTTGGCGGAGGCGGTGGAGGTTACAACGTATTTCCACGCCGTTATTCCAATAATTTCAACAATAACATCAGCAATAAATTGGCTGCTTATGATAACGCACAGTACATAAATGGCAGACGTATATCGAGCGATTCTGGTTACGATCGCCGTTTCTCTTTTGGCTCAGAGTATGAGGCTTCACCGCGCTCACGAACGAACAGTTTCCTTAACAACTACAAACATGGCTTTAATGACTACGATCAACCACGCTCGCGCACTGGTAGTTTTCTCGATGGCTCACCACGTTCTCGCTCCGGTTCCTTTGCTCAACGTGCTGCCGAACATTTGGTGCGAACACCAATCGGACCAGATGGCAGCAAAGGTTTCGGCTCGCGAGGTCGAAAGCTGGAACAAACTATAACAGCTGTTTAACCGGTACTTAGGCATAACGGTAAGATAAATATTTTAGGCAAAAAACTGTTCATTTGTGTAATTTTTACTCGTTTGGTTTTTTTTGCTTCATTGTCAACATTAAGCAGGGTTTAATTTTTAATTTTTCTAAAAGCAAAATGGCTGTTATTCCTTTAAACATCCTTTCATGATTGTTTTTTTTTTTCAAGAATTTTATTTTATATGAAATTTATATGAAATATTTTTCTTTTTGTTTGTTTCAAGTGGAAAATTGCAGTGTGTAGTTCTTAAGTTTTTAATATTCAAGTAATTAATAATTACATTTTGCTAACAATACAATTAATAATTATATTATAAATTGGCAATTAAATGTTGGAGAGCAAAATAAATACAGATTTGAATTAATTGGTATATTTTCGAAATTTGTTGAAAAAAAAATTATTTGCTATTAAATTATGATATAAAGGAGAATTAAAATTCAATAGAAAAAGAATAAATAAAAATTTAAAATTTTATTGAATTTTTTCCTATGGGCAAAATTTAATTTCAAATATTTCAGAAGTTCTCAGGTATTAGCTGTTTTTGAAAAAATTTTTAATAAAATATATGCAAAGAATAAAAAAAAATAAAAAAATAAAAAAACATAATCAATAATGTTAATTGGAAATTGGTGTTCATTTTCATAGAGGTTGTTATTAGATGTCACATCTTTAAACACTGGAAAAGAAATCCTTCATTAATATAACGAAACGATTTCATTAAATGTTCTTCATTATGATAATTAATTTATAAAATGAACAATTACATTAGATACATGCAATCCGGAAATCTCTGCTATTCATAAGTTTTTCTTAGTTCATTATATCAACGAATTTATTTTCATAGCCTAAACGAGTTTTATTGTTAATACATTTATGATAAAATATTAAGAAGCTTCATGATTTTATGATTTAAATTAGCAGTTATTTTTGTTTAAAAATATTTTATATTTGCCATTTCTTGATTTTTTAAAAATACTAATTAAAGTGTCATAAATGCAATGAAAGTATTTCATGAATACAATGAAATATCCTTCATATAAGAAAATAAATTTACTTTGTTTTTATATTCAGTAATTCTCAAAGATTTTTTGGAAACTTTTCTATAAACATGTTGAGTTGTTTATAAATTTGGTTGAAGGTCTACTGATGAGTTGGCATAAGCACCAACGAAATGTACATATAGACTAGCTTAACGATACAACAAATATACATACATAGGTAAATAAAATTAATATAATTTTTTTTTTTTTTTAATCCAAATTTTACTTTTATTATTATTACTTTTTACAATGGTTTGTACCTCAGCGTCCATGGGACATTATTGAAGAATATTTGATTGTATTGATGAAATACTTTCATTCCATTTATGACAACAATATTCGGACCTATTTCCGTTGCCATTGTCGCTATATACTTGTGTTTTCAATGTCGTTATGGTTTTTATTGTAGCTTCGTTCTTTAATTGAAAATATATTGAAACAAAGACGAGATATTATAGAAAGCAGCAATAAAAATTATGAAATTGTTGTAGTGCTGCAATATTTTACTTGGTTATTATTGCAAACTTTTGCTAGTACCAAATTTTAATGTACAAGTTAAAGTGAAGATGATGAACGAATGAACAAAATATTCATGGGAAGTTGTTGCCGTTCACAATTCGATGTAAGAAATTTGTTATTTTTATAAAATAATTTTCATTACATTATTAATTTTTCTATTTTTCTTGAGGTTTGTGAACACATTCAGACTCAATAAAAATGTTTAACATTTGTTATCTTAATTTTTATTTTTATTTGTCAAAAGCGAACAAATGTTTAAAGCCTCAGTTAGTAAGAACGTAACACGTTAGCGGCGACCAGCCGGCAAAAGCTGTAACAGAAGTAATGCTCGTTGCTGTTTATTAAAATCGTATCGTTGAAATTTTCACTTAGAAAATCTACAGAAAATAGATTTTTACGTTGCAAACGTCAATAGCTGACTGAATTGCTTGAAGTTTTACGTTTTTTTTTTAACGATATTGAATAGTGTAACGTTGGACGATACGTTTTTAATACCTGGAAATTAAGTGTCGTTACTATCTTGGCTTCAAAACGGAGATTACCGATACATCTTTGCTAAATGCCCACAACGCCAACGGTGATGCCAAATCATCGTTTTAATTTCGTTTTAAAATTTCAACGCCAACAGAAATAAGTCCTATTATTCTATATATGAAAGTTTTCTTAACTTTTATGAATTATTATGTTATGTAAGAGTATCATTACATAAACGAAACATTCACATTTTATATATGAACATGTTTCGTGAAAGTAAAGGAATAGTTTCATTACATTTATGAAACACGCAACCAAATAATGTTCATAAATGTAATGAAATATTTTTCATTTATCCAAAAATGGGCATCTTTGGGTGAATTTTAATGACAAATTTCATTGTATTAAGGTAAAAATTGATTGTATGAATGACGACTTTTTCGCCACTGTAGATTTCCAATGGCAATTTATCAAAATTCGAATGATAGATCGCACTTGATCAACAAGAAGGTATTAACACACATTTTTTAAAATTTCACTTTTTGCAAGAAATCAACTAACAACATCAATATCGACTGTAAAAATTACTTCTTATTCCGTTTACTTTTTCATCTAAAAAAACCATGAAGTATTCGGATTTTCAAATATTATTCAAATAGAAAATTAGTTTTTGACTTGTACTGAAAATTTTAAAATTTTCAGTTGATCAAGCGCGATATGTATAAAAATACAGAAATATTTAATTAATTAGAAAATTATTTAACTGATGGTAAATTACTGCATTCGAGTCTAATTGCATTTTCACAAAAAAAAAAATTCAAAATTCAATACATAATTTTTAAATTTAAGCATAGATTTTAAGCTTTTTTTAAGGCTGGCTTATCCCAGTACATTGTTAGGCTAAGTTGGTGCGTGTTTAATTCACGCCAATGTTTCAGCCGTTATGGCAAAGCAAATTATTGCAATTGCATTTTTGTTCGTGACAAAATTAGAAAGAATGCTTTGATAAAATCTAATTTGTTATATTAAACTCCTTTTTTTTCCTTTTTTAATAATGGGACTGGAGTTCTTATAAAATTTTAGACTGCTATAGAAGTTCTATTAAATTTTTTTAAATATTCCTCAATTAACAATTTAGCTGCTGAAAGGAATGTAATTATCAATAGTAATTTATTACCAGAGACCAAAAAGATGAATGTGATGATCCCAATTCTGATCACTACAATGTTTCAAGGTCTTTGTTACTATATTCGACTAATTAAGTTACAATATAATTTCTTATTGTATTTGTCATATTTAATAAAAAAAAATTAATAAATTCTTAAGAATTAAAATATAAAAGAAATAGTTTTATAGATTCATGCATTTTGGTTGGCATTAACTTGTTTAATGCAAAGGAAAACCAAATAATAAAATAGCAAACTATAAACGTAAAACACTATATTGCTAAATAATAGGTATTAAATTAATAAATTAAATTTGCATTATTATCATATTTTGATTCATAAATATTTGCTTTGAATAGACTTATAAATATATAAAATTGGAAAATAAATTTAACATAAAGTCCTGGCGATAGTGCAGCACTGTACCCGCCCGATAAACTCATGCTGGAACTATTATAATATCAGTATAGAACTTTGATTGCCTTGAAAACTTCAAGTTTACACGCACAAGCCCAAAAACTAAGGATTTACTGTGAAAACATTTTAATATTGGGCCACCATGCTCGAAGTAACATGTAAACAGTTGCATCTCATTAATATCAAGTAAAGCTAAATCAATAGTATTTTAGATGGTTGGTTTCGTATCACTGGGACTACTCTTCTAGGAGACCCATAGGATCTATTGTGAATCTCTTCGAGGAAAGAGAAAGAAGGAAAAGAAATAAGAATGATTAGAAAAGAGCAGAGAGGGGGAAGAATAAGAGAAAGCCAGATCCCGCCTCCATACCACATCACCAGTTTCACAGCCAATATTATATCCACAAAGAAGCCCATTCTGGGGCTCCTCTATACCACGATTCACAATATCACCTACCACAACATGAATCCGCTACCCAGCCAGCGCAGACTGCTTCGCTGTAAGCCAGGGAAGTTACAGATAGTGTGTTCCATGGTTTTGTTGTGATCCTCGCAAAACATGCAAGGATCGGATGTTCCCCTTTCCCACATGCTGACCCTAGCTCCAATCGAGCAGGGACCAGTCAAAGCTCCCATCACAATCCTCAAGTCTGTCCTACGCATTCCCAGCAGCCATGTAATACTTGCACCGTTCAGCCCAGGCCATACTGCCCTCCGGCCCTTGAAATCCCGCCTGCAGGAAAGATTCACTTTCTTTACCGCCCACCTCCTGAGCTCCCCATAGTAGTAGAATATCGGTGTGGCTGCACCAACATGTTCCACTCCCCTTTCCCTAACGAGAGGCTCAGCCACGCCCACCCTCACCCACCGTCCCATTACCCTCAACTCCGCAATAACCCGGTACTCAGTACCAGTCTTACTTTCCTGTACCTACCCATCAAATCGGTAAGGGCCCCCTGTAATCGCTAACAACCTTTGGCCTCACAGTGTTTCCCGCTATGCCTTTAGCACCGCTTGACTATCGACGGAGAAGATAACTTCTTCGTTCAGAAATATCAATGGAGCCAGCAATCCCCTCAATATAGCCAAGACCTCTGCCTGGAATACACTGCCCGAAAGCTTAAACGAACGCCTGATATCAGTCCCCTTTATGTAGATAAGTAAGCCGTGCCCACATCTGTCTTCGATCATTCAGTAAATACCGCCCCACTCCTCAAATAGTTTATTCTTACTGGACCCTATTCGGAATAACAACCTGAGGAGTCCTATCAAAAACGATCTTGGTCGTTCGCCCAACCGATCATAGCTCCGTAATCCTATGCAAGCTCTTTGTACCACCACCCTTTCCTGGTAATTTCCTATTACTCCCCCTTCTCAACGTCCCACAACTTAGCGAACAACCATAAACAAGCGCTAGCCTGACGACCGTGGTTTAAATACAATTTGCCACCCGCAGTCGCAGGCCGCATTTCCTGTTTATATAGCTCCTGCATGTGTAGTGGGCATTGAGCGCATAGTATGTGTAAAGTACTTAAGTAAAATTTTTACGAGTATTGATTTCTTGCAAAATACCCAAACACGAATTTATTTACAGAATTTTTTCTTATAAATAAAAACTATGAAAATGTTGAATGAATATCAAATAATTGAAAGTTATTGTTGTGGCATATTTGTGAATATTTTGTAACCAAAACAACATGTTATGCATATTTTGTTCATAATAAATAAAAATTTTGTCGTATTTTTTAATAAATGCAAATGTTTAGATTAACTTGTAATGAAAACGAAACTTTCTACATAAAACTGAAACATGACTTTCCCACATCGATTTACATTTCAATATATGCACATTTAACAATATAAATTATAATGCTTGTTTCACTTTAAATGCATCATATTCTGATAATTACGCATAGTTAATAATGAAAAACAGGACTTTACATAATTTTTAATAATTGAATATTTTTGCACATCGTGTAGTAAGAACATGTTTGTGATTAGTTTTAATATATAAATTCATATCTTTGTAAATAAAATATTTTTGTGTTGGTATATATTTATGTATGTGCATGTTTTAAGCGCATACTTATTTATTTTTATTTGTTTTATGCATAAAATTTTTAGCACCGCAAATTAGACATTTACTAAGTAAAATTAAAAACTAATTTGTTGCGTTTCTAGTTGTCATATTTCATATACAGGAGTTTTTCGATTTAACGAAGCTTTCAGTTTATGCTAAAAAGTTATTTTAGCTTATAGTTATTTAAACACTACTTTTGGTTATTGGTTCTAAAAATAATTCGGAAATATTACTAAAAATAAACAGCCAGCATGCGTAGAGGTAATAAGTCTGCAGGGAGATTATTTCACATGCGAACTGTTCGCTTAAAAATCGAATTTTATTTATAATGCGTAGTGCGATTGTCACGTAAATGAACCACAAATGGATGCGCTCTCGTAAATAAAAATGTCTGAGTTTCTTAATATCATTGGTGCACATGCCATTTTAGTAACGATAAAACAGCGAGACACACCTAACATTGCGACGATGCTACAGCGAATCAATAGAGTTGACTACTCTACTGTCACCGATCAGCCTTTTCTTCTGCTTCTTACTTACCCAGTCGATGTGGTTTAAAATAGACTTTGAAGTACTGACCCGTACTTGGGAGTTGTGTTTCATTTCCTCTCTGATATACGCGATATAGAAAGTAAGGAAATGCTTATTTAGAGACTTGAAAATGTGCTCAGTTCAGCGAACGTTACACTGAATTGTTATATCAATTACATCAAGAGGTTCTGCTTCCTTATTATCTATACCGTCAGTAAATGCACCTCCAATAATGCGGGTAGCTGTAAGGGCACAGCATTGAGTGTTACGAGTGTTAAAGAAGTCAACCTCATTGGCATGACCCCATTGTGAGATCGTTATAAAATACCGATTCAAAGTATCATTATGCCTCATCACACCGTCATAACCGTCATGTTGGGCCTACTACCGAAAAAATATGAATGGAAAATGCTGCTCGGATCTGCAAGAGAGTAGTTAGAGTTTGAAGTTCGACAGAAATGATCGTTAGGTAAAATTAAAAATCTAATTTCTAAATGAAGGTAACACACAATATCACCATGTTTAATCTCCATCGTAATTCGTGAAGTGTTTGTTACTTCTCTTAAAAAGTCAGGTCTAAAATAAATATAGAAACTACAAGACTGTGTGATATAACAGCTCATAAATTCATAAATTCATGTCTTATTGACTTCAGTCAATGTGACAAATTAATTAATCCGCAGCCAACTATTATTCGTTAGACTTTGTTAAAGTCAGTCCACAGCTGTATTCACTTTAGATGTTCTTGTCACAACGAATTTCAGTTTTTTTATACACAAGTGATTTTCTGCACTTTACAAATGTTTTATCATTTTTATGTTCACACGTTGGTATGTGACATAACCTATAATAGTTCACAACAATATACTGATGGCAAATTATATGATTTATATATCTATTCACTTTTAATTGTATTTCACATAAATTTATTTTTTTAATAGAATATGCATAACTAAAAAGCTTCTAATATATGTATATTGCCGAACCCCAAACACAATTCACTTGCAAAACAGCTGATGTCAGATGCTTTGTCACTTGAAAATAGAACACGCTTTAAATTGAAAGTATCGTATGCACTGCACATTGAGAAATGACACATGCTAAAGTTTAAAGGTGTTCAGACTTTATGTCCAAATTTACCATGTTGAAAAGTGTCATTCTATATGACAAATGAATATAATTTGATACTCTGCCTTACATAAAATTCTTAATTGTAATATGAGGTACTTAATGAAACAAAAAAAATTAGCTTTCCCGTTCAAGGCGCTGCTATTTTCTTTTATATTTAACACAAAAACAAAATTTAAAATGTTGTTTTTGTTTGGAATGTAACTAAGCGAGCGATCGAAAGGTTCGTTAAACCGAAAAACTGCTGTTAGAAATAAAATTTATTGTTTATCTTCTTTAATGTGAATATTGACAATTATAATAATGGCTACAAAATTGTTTTTATTGATTGTAACTTATAAAGACGACTTGTTTTAAGTGTTTGTTTTTTTTTTTTTTGTTTAATTTAATTTTATTTTTTATTAAATCCGATATTAACTCAACAGGCAAGTAATAAAATATAGTAAACTTTTTTATTATCGTATTTTTTTTACTACAATACTATAAATATTGTATGATTTTTTATTAAGTTTTTGTTATTTTGTATTGAAGAAACACTGCAATTTTCCAATTTATTATTAATTTATAATAACATTGTTATCTCTTTTATTGTATTACCCATAAAAAGTGGTTAAACTAAGCATAAATTAAAAACGACAAATAAATATTACAATATGTTTAAACTAAAAGCAACATTAATTAAAATATTAATATTTTGTTAATCCTTTTATCTGCGTATTTTGAAAGAAAATACACATGTGCTTTTCTTTTTGTGAAACCTAAAGAAAATAGTATATTAACTGAATTTAAAAAAATTTTTTTTTTGTTTTTTTTTGTTTTAATATTCTTTTTTTCAGTTTTCATTTGATTCAAAATACATTAGTTATGCTGGCCGATGGCAAGCCTTGTGTAGGTAAAAAGAAAAATATAAAAATAGAAATGTGTGTGTGTTATAAAAGTAAACTCATGGATTGTTATGTTTTTGTTTATAGATTTTTTGGTTTTTGTGTTTGATATTCAACTTCAATTCTCGATTGATTAGTTGAATTTTAAACATATAGATCTTGGGTTTGTATTCAAAAATTAGGAAAAATCCACTGATGAGCTAAGTAAGCATTAGCGAAATAGTACTATATGGATATGCTTTCCTCCTCAGTTATTGAGTTTACTTTTGCAAAAAATACTTTATGAGAATATCATAATATCATATCATATGTAATAATGAATTTCACATGTGTTTTTTTTAAGGGAAAAAAGCGCAATTAAAATCATATCTGAAGAAAATAGTTTAAAAAAATATTAGAAATATGTAAGGACATAATTTGTCAACCCAGTTAAATATATTTACGTGCTAGGAATCTTAACGCAAATACAATAAGGCACACTTTTTAAGAAATTTCACTCAGCCAACAAGTGAATTTCATTTCTTCGAAACCCACGTACTTTATACTAAATGTTGGTCACTGTTATATACTATGTAAATTATTCTCTAGAAGTTTGAGATTCGAACCTCGTTTGCAGCTCGTTTTATCATATGAGTATGATGCCAAGGGTTTCAACACGTTTCCATTTTGCCTTCTTTCATAATATGCTCTTATGATGAAATCTAACTTTAAATTGGGCGTTACAAGATCAAGTTTTGCCTTTCAAATATTAATGAATTCATTACTTTTTCACTAATATATTAAAAAATATGGAAAATATTGTTTCTTGGTATAAAAAAATATTATGGAAACATCCCTTTGTTACTTTTTGGAAAGCAACTATCGGTGATTTCTGGACTTTCATTGCTATAAAAATGGCAACCTTTTTAATTCAGCGTATATTTACAGTAGTCACTCGATTATCGCTAATAATTCGGGGATGTCGCAAAGACTAAGTACGTTTATTTTATTGCAATATTATTATTATTGCAATATTATTGATTTGATATTTTCTAATAAAATTCCTACATTTCAAATAAAATTTATTATTTTTGTTACGAATAAAAAAACTTGGAATTTTTTTTCTGCTTGAATCACATACAGTTCACGAGTACCGCAGCCACGGTAAGCTTTTTTTGCAGAAAGAAAAACATGTTTTAAAGAAGTAAGGCTCTAAGTTAAGCAGAAAAGTTTAAATAAACTTAACACAAGAATGATTTTTCATTACTCTGTAATCGTGAGAAATCGTAAAACCGATAATGAAGCAAAAATATAGTTTACGAAGTAGTAAGCCAAAATTTTAAGCGCAATTATTAAGGTGTGCTACAATCGAGTTACTACTGAATGTATTTTAATAATTCAGACTTCACAATCCAAGAAATATTTTTAACATCAAGAAAGACTCAACTTTAACACACGCTCAATATCACCATTGTTCGGTAGGGATCTTAATTGTCTGAATGTTACTTCTGTCTCGCAAAAAATGTTTTTTTTTAGTTATTTTTTAAGTGAAAACAGTTTTTCCTTCTAGCGAGTGAAATCAAATATACTGCAGTGTGTAGAATGAATGTTCATATATTTAACATATTTCGTTATTTATTTATTTAAGTTCATTATTTTTTAATTATAATGGTATTCGCAGAACCGTACTAAATGTTGTATGTCTTGCATTTGCTAAAGTTAAAACACACACCACAATCACAAAAAAATTACACAATAGTTCAGTTCACACTGAAGCGGTAGTTGTGTTAAATTCATAGTTTGTAAAAAGATTGTTATCGTGAACGCGTTTTTAATATTTTTCTTTAGTTTGCGAAATTGGTAACACGAACAGCTGTTTTTGTTTATTTTTAAATCCCTGTAAATAGAGCTAACGAAAGTGTTAACTGTCAAACGAACTATCATTATCATTATTATTATTGGGCCAGGAAGCACCGTGACCAAGAAAATTTATTGTGCCCCTCATCTCAAGGCTTCTAAGGAATCCAAGCACTATTTGGGGTCCTGGTGTGCCACATCAATTTCACCCAGATGCTGAAACTGCTGTCTACTGAGTGTAGAAAAGTCGGAAAGAACGTCTTCAGAGCTCTCAGTGCCACTTTCACAAAACCGACGGAAATTGGTATCGGAAAGAAGAATTTTGACGATGTGGTAACGCAGGCCACATACGAACTGTCACACTGCGGGCACTTTTCTACATACATGATCAGCACGAGTATACTCTTGCGAATCATCATGAATATAGTGACGCTTGAACAACGCTAATAAATTATCTGAAATTTCTTTGAAAATCAGTCATCAATTAACGCAGCTTATAGACGACTTATGATTTTTATGACACACATAATCCTTTCATCTACACAAACCATGGGTCACCCAGCGAACAGGTTACATACCACATACTCGCTAAATGATGGAATAACACCAACACGTCGAAGGAATGTGCGTTCTGAAAAGAATATCGTCACTTTAAACTCAAGTGTAGAAATATCTGTTCTCTGTTCATCCACCACGTGGAAAATTTTGTGCAAAGATCTTGGCCTGTACGATACCATCATACATGCACGTCGTTATTTCGCCAAATGGGCTCTAAAGCAGTTGTGAACTGATCACAAGTTTCATGGTGCAATTTTCTTCAATGATGGGGCTCCTTTTGGTCTCAACGGGTTCGTTAATAAGTCAAATAGCCGCATATAGATTGAACCAATGCTCGAAAAAGTTACCCAAAATTGGTCGTTCAGAATGCACATTGTTAAGAACAGTGGTCAAATGCTCGAAATGGTTTTCAAAATTTAAAATTATTTTTATTAAAATTAAATTTTTTTCAATTTAAAGTTCCATTGCGCTTAAAAAAACGGTGATGCCAATATTACAAGCTAAAGAAAAATTTTCAAATGCTTTTACTATATATGGAGGGTAGTGCATGAGCATTAGTCTTATCAAGATGGAGGTGCGGGTTCGATTCCCGCCTTGAGGTTGGGTATTTCTACAGGCAAGCTTATAGAGCTTCGTAGAGTTTGTGTTGTTAAAAAAAAACATACATACATACATATGCACATATATAGATAAAATGCAAAACCGCGTAACTAACATTTTACTATTTGGCAGGCGGAAGAATAGAACGTTTTAATCAAAGATCGTATCAGTCATAAGTTCCATTTTAAAAACTCAATTTTTAATCATTATTGCTTGAGTTTTATTTTTCGCCCAGAGAATAATAGTTATTTTTTGAGTTTTATTCATTCCTGAGAGATTAACAGTTATTTCTTGTGTTTTATATTTCGCTCAGACAATAAAAATTACGTTTCAGTTTTATTTTCTAATTTTTTGTATGTAGAATTTCTCTTTTCTTTCAAATTTGAAAAATAATCGTTATTTGCGGTCCCGGGTTTTAAAGTAATACACATATTTGTAGTTACACTCTTTTGATTTGCTATTGTAAAAGAACAAATTTCTATTATAAAAATCTTGAAATAATTTAATATGCTTCATAAACAATCAAAATATTTATTGCCTGCGTGGTTTTGCATTTCTACTAACGATATGTAGATACTTGTCATTTATGTCAATAGTTAGTCTTTAGCAGATACAATTATTACAACAATTAGTACACTCTTGTGAACACCATGAATTTTTACTTTTTAACCATCCTAAAACAAAAATTTTTTTTATTACTTTTTTCTTTGCAGTAAACTTTGCTTGTAAGTGAAACACTTTATATAATTCATAATTGTTATAACAAAAATAATTTGAAATAAATCACTTCTGTATTAATTATAAATTAAGTATTTAATTATTTCATGTTAATTGCAATTTTCCTTTAAAATTATTAACGATAATTAATGTTTAAAATTTTTTGAAAAATAATGTATAAAAATTACCTCAAAGTGAAGTGATTAAAGCGAATACTTCTTTAATTGTAATTACGAAATATAATTTAATTTTAAAGTCGAGTAATAACGCCTTAAAAAAGTTATACTCTTTAACATTACGGCAAGAAGTAGATTTTTATTTTTTAATTTTGGCGTCAATATAAATTTTTTAATAAATACATTTTTTTCTCTATTATATTTATTACAAAATTCTAAAGATGTAAAATGTAGTTTAATGTTGTATTAAAAGAATGTATCTTCAATAATTTAGTTACTTATTTTAGTTTATAAATTTGTTAAATAAAATATAAATACTGAATAAAAAATTAAAAACAATATATATTTTTATATACATAAAAGCATGACTGTTATTTATATCCGGTCTGTTCTGAACATCGAACGATTTGCAATTATTTTGAATTAATATTAAAATTTTTTTGTAGTTCAAAACGTTCGTCTAATTGCATTTGAAGCCAAATACGAATAAATTAAGTTATAAAAATAACACGTACAAAGGTGAAATATTATAATTTTTTAAATCGCACGATTAACAGAACCGTCAATGATTACATCACACGTAAGTAATTCTTAATAAAATCCGTTTATATCTATTACTTTTAATATTTATTTTCAAATATTTTAACGTTAAATACTTTAGTAACGTGTACGCAAATAGGCAGAGAAAAATTATCATTAAATCAATTTCCATATTTGAAAACAATCGATCGAGCATTAACATTTCATATGCGCTATTTTGAAGAATTTTCGAAAATAATATTGGCGTAGCAGCAGATATTTGTTAAATTTAAAACAGCCAGAGATCGTCTGCGTAATGAAAAAATGCAAAAATTCAAAAATTATAGTTTTCTTGTTTTCTTTATAATTTTTTTCCCTTCGATCAGTGCTCGTGGAACGTGCCCCTACGCATGCAATGGATTGTACTGAAATTATATGGAAAGGAAAGGAAAGTGTATGGAGAATTCGATTGTCAAAACGTGCATTGCACTTTTTACTTTATTTATTAAAACTATTTACACTTTGTTATTATTTTCTAAACTCCTGCGTAATTTCTTTATAATGGCGCAATAAAGTGCACATGTTTTAAATTAATTGGGTAAAATCGGGCAAGAAATGTAATAAATTTTTGGTTGAAAAGAAAACGCCAATAATTGTTTTACAGCGAATGCATGCGTGTGAAGTTAAAGAAAAAATCTACAGAAATCCGATTTTAGTTTGTCTGCCCACGTTGCCATTTAAAATAAAATTTTGATAATCACTCAAAAAATCTATATTATTAAAAATTTTAAGTGTGAAAAATTGTAAAAAATTCACTCCAACTCCTTCTGTTAAAGATGTTATGAATCGATGTTAATTATAAATAAAACAAAAAGTTTTCACAGAATATTTTTTAATTATGAAACAAGGATCTATGACAAGTATGTGTGAAACAAAATGTCGGCTAAATGCTTGCCACGGATTCGGTGGTATAGCTCTATCCGATGGTCGATATTTCCAAAAACTCAGAGACATAATTGAGGTTCAATGTCATTAAAGTCCCAAATTATCTCATATTTTTACTCCTGAATTGTTCTTGGCTTATTGACGTACAATTTTTCTTTTAATTAACCCCAAAGAAAGAAGACCAACGGTGTCAAATCACATGAAGATAATTTTTTTTGTAAAGTCACCACTCACTTCTGTCTGTTCAATTAATCATTCGGCGTCGTTCGTTCAACAATAGCATTTGGTGTTTGCAAATCAAACAACTTTATTCAAGTTGTAAAAAACAGTTTACGTATTAACTTGCTTTTAGTTGAACACAACTTTTACAACTGAACAGAAAGCAGATGATGAGAATTTTAGCTAATGCAGCCATCTGGTATGAATTCGCATTGCTTGTAAGCGTGTAATTCAAATCTTTATTCAAAATTTTCATCAGTGATGTTCAATTGTTGGTCCCGACGATACTAGTCAAGATTGACCGCACTTCTGTCACACTAGCGCAAACAACAAAGAACTGGCCGAGCATGCACAGATGTTTTCACATTTCCTACACCGTGCCTGTAGCAATTTGCTTACAATTCTGCCGATTGTGAACACATTTGGTCGATTATGCTGACAAAAAAAAATCACGAAGTGCACGAAATATATTTTGATTTGAACGAATATTTTCGTAAAAGGCTGCTCATTTGTGTACCTCTCGTTGGTTGAATTTGTCAAACACTGAAATTAAGTTGTTAATGTTAAATAAAGTTGGGCAAAAAAATGAACGTTATTAAGGTGTGACTCCCAAGACTCTCAGAGACTATTTTTTTTAATGTGATTATATATTAAAATTACGACGTTTGACATTGCACACCCTCTTTTCAAAGTCTGTACAATATCGAAACCGAAGTGATAATTCTAGCACTGGAGCTAAACCACTAGTTGTTTGCCCCGGTAGTCTAGTGAGTAGTGTGCTAGTTTATCAGTTTTGGATTCTAGTTTAGATTTCTAGCAGAGACTGTGGCCTGTATAACTACAGCATGTGAAAGTTTTTTTCACAACAGGTATCACAATGGGACCATAATAAATTTGACCCAAGTGGGCTGGGACCTTTTTTTACCTTTACATCCAGCAACCTGGCGACCTAAACTAAATGTGATTATTCTATATATATAAAAGAGTAACGTTACTGTCTCATTCATCATCGCCCAGCCCAAATGGAAAAAGCAACAGAGTTGAAATTCGGTATGTAGACTCCTTTTGCCATGTTTAGATCCACTAAGAAAGGAAGGCAAACGCTTCAAAATAGCGGACCACTACATATATGATATTGGTATCAAATTAAAGAAGTTTTTGAGAAGAGAACTTAATATCAAATATAATCACTATAAACAGAATATGGGGTACGACTATTTTTTATACATTTTCCAATTTTTGGAAAGAAAACTAAAAATAATGTGGAATAGATACTTTGCGAAAAAGGCACTTTTTGTATATCCGGTGTTTGGTGATATAACTATAAAAGGATTCAAATTTGGTAGGGATGGCTTGGATATCGTAACAATATAGTGGGCGAGATTATATAAGTTGGTGTGGGGTAGCGATGCGCACCGGATTAATCTAGTTAAATATAATTGGCCAAAGCAGATTTAGTAGGTTTAACCTCTATGGCGAAATACAAAATAATACTAGTATTTTGTGGTCCTCTCAATCATATATTTTTTATTAAATTTACATATATGTATCTATTGGATGTATTGAATTTTCTGGTATATGACACTGGTATTTATAATTGATAAGTAGCGTTTTATGAAGTCTAAGAAAAAAATTTTTTTTTAAATGCATCTCACAATGAGCATATTATCGACAATTAAGCCCAAGATCATCATAAAAAGTAGTATCGCAAATCCATTAGATGAACAAAATCATCGGTTGGTAATTAAAATGACAATAATGAACTTTGAAAAATATTATTAAAAAAATATTATAGATTGATTTCGGTAATCATATTACATCGAGAAATCATGGAGTTTTTAGAATTTTTCAAAAACTGTACTATTCAAAAAAGGTACGCAGAAAGCTAAAGAAAGAAAATCTTTCAAACTCCAAACTGTTTAATGCAAACTCTAAAATAAAATAAAATTTCTAAAACTAGAAACACTAAACATTTTATTAACCTTACAATTTAATAAAATATAATAAATAATTTACTGGAAAAAAACAACTTGTAAATATCCTCCAAAGCCCCACTTGTTTTAAAATGTATGAACATTTTTAATGCTCATTCTCTACACACAACAATTATTTCATATTAAATTTAAATATTCGTGACCCAACAAAATGTTGATTAATAAAAAAATTCATTAAAAATTCATGTAAATAAATAAATATTGTTTTAAAGAAATATTGAAGTAAATTAAAAAAATACACACAAACACACACAATCTTAAAGAAAGAGTCTGCTAACAAAAAGAGTTTTCATTGTTACACAGTAAAAAAAGCCATGCAAAAGAAGTAGTTAATGCATGGGTTCTATTACAAATGAACTGGTCCAACTTTGGTGAAGAACGCATGATTTTAACATAACGGTATCATTGGCGAGCACGTGTCCACATTTAGCAAAACAACTGGTCATTTAAATTAATGCTTAGAACCAATGAATGTTCCATGTGTCCCCATTAAACAAATCAACTCGTCATTTAAATGACTGCTTAGAACCAATGAATGTTCCATGATTTGATTACGTTTTAGCACGAACTAAACAGTTCCTGTAACACATTTAAAAATTTTTTAAAATTATAATTACAAGAAGTAATTAAAATTTTAATTGAATTGATTAGACTTTCAATTGAAAATATTAATTATTCTAATTAAAGGTTTTAATAGCAATTTTTGCAGAAATTGTTCAGGGGAGACAGATTCAGTGAAACAATTTTTTTTACTTTCTTTTAAAGGAAAAAAAAGGTCACAAAATTATCAAAATAAGGGCACGATCTGATACCAAAAAAAAATTTTTCTTCTAATCATTTCTTTTAAACTTTGAATTTATTTTGAGCAACATAAATTCGTCTTCTGTCGTATATTTTATATGTAATTAGCTGACCCGGCCCGCTTTGCTGGCCCTAAGCAAACATTAGTATTGTATTACCACACGATTTATTTATTTAAAATAAAAAAAAAGCAAAAAAAAATATATATATGTATAAGTCATTGGTGGTGCAATATGAAAATTGGATTTTGACACGCCCCTCCGCCCGCAGACCGAAAATCACCCGCCTGAATATTCTGAAGATTCCCTGAAAATTTCTTCAAAATCGGCCCAGCCGTTTTGGAGTCCATACGTTACATACATACACACATCCTGTTTTATATATATAGATAGAAGATAAGCAATGAAATAACTAAATTGGATAGTTTGTTTTAAAACACCGATGTCTTTATTGTTTTGTTAGTTAATTTTATGGTTTTTGGCAAACTAAATAAACACTGTTCGTCGTCTGCTACGTTGAAATGTTTTGCCGTGATTGTAATAACATGAGCATCATTGCCTATTTGTGGTTTTTTGCTAAAGGACAGTAAACACAACTATCTGAAGTTGTTTGTTTTCTGTCTACAAAGTCAAGAACTATATTTTGCTTCTTTGAATTAAAAACTCTTTTTAGATTACACAATTTTAATTTCTCAAACACTTTGTTACAGCACACCCTATAGTTTTTCAATTACTCTACCAATCGATTCGCACTCCGCCGTTGAACCAATTACCGTATTAGCTTACATCATACGCACATTCTCCTCTAATGAACAAGGCTTAAAAACCGAAAATAGTTGTTATAAACAAAAAAATTACTTGACACACAAATAAACCATGAAACTCTATTGATACGAAACACCTTTGCAAATATGGAAATATAAATAAACATACATACATAGGTACTTACATACATATCTAAATATACACACGCATGTGTAAGTGCATACACACATACACACAGCCATCCCATGCAAACACTTGTAATGCAAATAAAAAATATATATTTTTTTATTTCATAAAAAGTCGTATTTTATACTTCACTTTGCAAAAAAAAAGTACGTTTTGCTTGAAGTAAAAATTAAGAAAAAACTAGTAAAAGTGCTATATTCGACTGTAACGAATCTTAAATACCCTTCACTGGCCCACCTTATATCCCATATTCGTCTGAATTTCAGTCTAGTCGTTTAGTAGTGCCGGATTTTTACCTAATTATTGGATTTGGTCCTTTGGACTAGCTCTTTTGAACCACTGTATAATTTCAAAAAGCCAGCGAAATGTGTAGACCAAATATCACCAATATCGGTTCAACCGTTTCGGCCTATTTTTCGAGTTTGATAAGACAGACGTACTTTTTTTGTGTTACATAACTGTCTAAGCGCCCATTTGAACATTCATACTTAATTTCATAAATATCGGTTCAACCGTTTAGGCGGACCGGATTTTGGCATATTTTTCGAGTCTGCTACTCTAGACCAACTTTTTTTCTCACACATATTTCTCTGCATGCCTATCTGAACATTTTTAAAAATATTTCATCGAATCAGTTCAAGACTTAGTTGGACCGAAATTCGACCTATTTTTCAGAACCGGTTATACGGACCAAATTTTGCAGTCCGAAATGTTTTTATTTATATGTTTAATTGAACAAACGAACTAAATTACATTGAAATCGCTGAAGCCCTTTCAAAAATAACATAGCGGCTCCAAATGATATTTAAAGTAGTTACAGACATGAACTAAATTTCAGCAAAATCGGTCCAACCGTTATGGGAGTTTTTGTACTAAAATTTCAAGTAAAATATCGAGGTGCAAGACCACTGCTGTAGCTCGGAAACTATTTAACTGATTCGGCTACATTTATATCAAACCGATTGACCCGAAAAAGAATTCTGTACGAATTTTATTTCGGCCGGAAAGTTGAATCCAACGGACCCACGGACAGACGGACATGGCTCTATAAACTTCTCTATTCTTCTATCATTATATTTTTAAAATATAGAAATTCAGCAATGAATATTGAAGAAATACACCAGGCACGTTACACTTAAAGTGAAGGGTAAAAAAAGAATTTGAAATATTGTTGTTTTTTTTGAAAATTACTCATTTTACAAAAATAAAAAATGATTTTTTGAATTTGAATTCAAATTAAAACCTGCTGCTGCGTGTCTGAATTTATATTCAAAGTTTAAAACGCATTAAATAATTATGAATAGTAAATATTCGCACTATCACTTTTGTTAGTGTGTTACAATGCTGCTCATGTTTCAATGTTCGGCCCACTGTCACTAATAAACAAAATTTGCAAAAAAAAAACGTTTTTTTTTGACGTTTCCACAGAAATAACGATGTTAGAAAAATAAAAATTAATAAAATTGAAAAAAAAAAACAAACAAATAAAAAAGTAGGTGTAAAAGTAGTTTAAGTATGTTGTATGGTATTTCTCTTAAAATTTCGTTAATTATTTTTTCTCTTTTCAAAGTGGGAGTTTTTGTTAAAAATTACGAAAAAAAATGTAAAAGAAAATGCAGCAACAACATATGACAACATGATAATAAAATAATTGTAATTTGAGCTTAATTTGAGACACTTTCTTTTATGAATAAGTAAATTAAATTAATAGTCAACACTTTTAATTATAAGAAAAAGTATAAAATGTATTGTGACCTACATTGAACGACATGGAGTTAGTGAAAGTGCGTGGACATTACTCCACGATGAAAGGAGCTGATATAAATCTGGTGCCTAAGTTTTAGGTGCTGAGCCGAGTTCTAACTCTTCCTAGATAGAAATGCTCGTTCACTTTTATCTGACGATGTCCTACACATAGCCAAAACTGCCTTATAGATTCAAGCAGGTTTTCTCTATGAAACGTTTTTAGGCTAAAGGGTATCCCACTACGAAAAAGCGAAGATTTTTCCGAAGTGATGCATTCCTTCTTAATTTCATATGATAAATCCTTTTAATTTTATTAGAAAGAAAACTTGTTATTCACAATTTTTTTACACAATTTCCGTTATTTTTGGCACCAAAAAACTTTGTAATTCTATTAGGTGTTCTTCTGAACTTTATATAAAAAAAATATTTATTGATTTCATTTGAAATTTTCAAAAAGGTAATCCTTATAGATTTCATTAGGTTCATATGTAAAGCATCATCTTCATTTTCTTAGTAAGCGAAGGTGTTTGAATTCCTTATAACTTTGTTATTATAATTTTTTTTGTTTTTAGTATTTTGTAAAGAATACTTGGGGAATTTAAAATGGAACAGTACACAATTGAACAATGTGCCAAAAACGATGAACTTTATTTCAGAAGAAAATCATGATTTTATACATAATTTAATTATGAGCGACGAAGCCCATTTCCCATGGAATGGCTTAGTTAATATGCAAAAAGGGGTGCGAAAAATTAAAGAGTAGTTCAACAGGGAGAATTACACCCAGTTAAGTGTACCGTTTTGTGCGCTGGAAAGAATAATTGGCCTATATTTTTTTTTGAAAATGAACACGGTATTGCCGTTTCCATCAGTGGTGTTATATATCGGACAAAGTTGGAAAATTTTTAAGGTCAGCCGTGAAAAACCATCCGCAAGTATGGTTCCAACAGGATGGAGCCACAGCGCACACTGCGAGGGATACAATAGCTCTTTGAGCTCAACCCCTTCGGTCATTTTGAGCCATCCTGTATTAGCTTGCTTGTTATTTCATATATAAGAATACCGGGAAGAATATCTAATAAAAACCCTAAGTTTACTTCTTGATTTTTTCTTTATAAAAATAATAAGAATTTCTTCTCGAAAAAAAGCCATAGAGATATCTTTCTATTTTTGTTCTATTTTATTAGGTATTTATTAGATACTTTTTTCTGTGTAGGAAGAAGTCAATTAAAACTTTTTATACACCCTGTAATAAGTTGCCAAATCAAATAAAGTAAAATTATTCGGTAAGTAGTTTTTGAGTAATAAGACCCGCTTTCAGTTCTTAATATATAATATGAAGAGTACGTGATGTTTTTTTATTGAAGGGGGACTATTTTTTTTTTTTTTTTTTTTTTTTAATTTGAGACCAGCACTCAGGAGATGACTCCTACACATGCAAAGCATTGTGCTGGAACTATAGGAAAGGGATAGTAGGAGAAACGACAGGTGGTGAAGCCTAATTAATTATTTTTGCAGCTCTGCTTTCTCACGTTCTTTGTTTTTACTCGTAGCACTGCTGAAGCTTCGCTTCAGTAGCCGTATTTATTATTATTTTACTTCGCCGGTGCTACACAATACCGACGAAGGAGGGCGTTCTGATGCGATTGTGGATTGCTATCAGCTGAAGCCGGTATTGTTCAGTGACCAGTGACTATGCCTCCGCCACTGAAACCTTCCGACAACAACTGACACACAAAGACACACTAATGCACATCAGAAAAATGCGAGATGTTTATTTTTATTTTAAAATTTGTAGTCTGAAACTGGTGTTGAACCCAGGTCTGTTTTTGGATTCGTAGTCAACGTGCAGACTACCATCCATCGAGCCATCGCCACCCTCATTGTCACTATTTAAATACTACATGATGGGTCTCATATCTCACCATCACGTGGATAAAGAACATGCCTGCGAAGCGAAGGCGTAATACGATGAGATGCCAATATGATAATCTCTATTACTTTCGAAAAATTTTTTGAAAAAGTGGCAACACTAACATTGCAAAAGAAAATATGGCAAAGATTGATAGTAATGAAATGTCGAAATATTTAAAAAGCATCATTAAAAAAAGGAAAGTTGAAAAAAGTGAAGTGTAACAGTTTTTAATTGACAATAAAAAAAATTTATGGACTCTGAGCGTTATGGTTTTATGACGAAAACGACCTTGTAGGACGAGTTCCATTCAGTAAACACTCGTCATTATATATGGTCGTTCACCTTCAGTGTCAGTTAAATTTTGTACGGCTGCAGGCTCAAGTTACGACGCAAGTTGTGGTCTGCGAAAAACAGAGTTCTCGTGAGCGACGCGGAATCGACTGCATCGGATTCTCCAACACACTTCCACGGACAGCGGCGATGTTTTCGCATATCTTCCTCCATCGTTTATTGCAGACTGTCGACTTAAATTTATCCCCCACATTACGAATAGTTCTCTCGGTTGGACGATTATGGCGACCGTAAAATGGTGAAGCCAACACCCATTTTGATAAAATAATTTTATTATTTGCACGTGTTGTTGAATGCTATTTTCGACCATGGTGCTTTGGCAAAACATACTAAATAAATGGTAATTAATTTGACGGAAGATTGCCATTATCACCTGTCAATGTTCGGAAGTATCTGTTGGAAGATGCGGTAGATCGCCAACCGGCGAGTTAACATTCCCATGTATATAAAAATTCGCAGAAAGTAAAATAAATGAAAAATGAAAAAGTATCAGAACAAAAATGAAATGTAAAGACGCCAGGACAAAATCTACACCCAAGTGTATATCAAAAACCCCAAATAAAATCAAAAATAATGTTTTAAAAACAAACAAGTCGAGACCATAAATGCATCGACACTATAGATTTAAACAAGATGGAATATTAGTGCAAAATATAGTTTTAAAACGACCGCTAAAATTTATGGTCGATATTGGAGGGAAATACTTAATTTCTTTTTTTTAATTATAGACAAGAAAGCTTCTTGTTGCTTCACTTGTTATTGAAGATACAATAAATAGAGAAAAAAAAATAGAGATACCGGCATTCCTTAGTTATTCCGCTTAATTCATATTCTATTACAATTAAAACAAAAATTTTATTTTGAAACGAAATTGTTACTTTTTAAAATCATTCTTGTTCTTTTTAAACAAAATTTCATTTACTTTCAAATCAAGTTTGTGATTCAAATTGAAAAAAATATATATTTATTGATGCAAATAATTAAATTAATCATATGGTTTAAAAGTTCATAAAACTTTCAGGTGATTTTTTGGTTAAAATTAATTTCAACATGTGAATCAAATTAACGAGTTCAAGTACATGACCTCTTTTTCTTTTTATCTTGAACGAGCACTCAGGGGATGACTCCTACATGTGCAATGCATTGTACTGGAACTATAGGAAAGGGGTAGTTAGAGAGAAATGACCGGAGGTGAAGCTTAACTATTTTACTGCCCTGCTTATGCACTTTCTTTTGTTTATACCAGTGTTGAAGCTTCGGTTTAGTAGCCATTTTTAGTAATAATTTTACTTCCCCGGTGCCACACAATACTGACGAAGGAGGGCGTTCTGATGTACCTGTGGATTGGGTACAGCTGAAGGCGTTACTGTTCAGTGACCAGTGAGTTTTGTAGTCAACAAAAATAGTCTGCACATCGCCACCTTCCCTGTAATGTAGTTCACATCACGACAATTAATTTTTCTCTTTCCTATTTTCCTTTTTAGTAATTATTTTTAATTAATTGTATATTTCTGCTATTTTCAAACTTTGCTTTTGTTGTAGAAGTTCACACAAATAAATGGATAAGTAAATCAAATCAAACCGGACGACTAAAACAATCAAGTAACGATTCGAATTGGGCAAAAAACAATTTTTTTTTTAAATGGCAACTAATTTGGAAAAAAGTTATGTTCATGCAATAATTTGTTTCGTTAAGAAAATTTTTGTAAATTTCTCTACACAAATTTTTTATACATTATTTTGGCAAGCAGAAATTAAGGTACAATTTCAAACCTGAAACTCAAGCAGAAACCCATACTGACCTTAATTTGTACGTAAAATTTCCTTAAGTGTATAATTTTTTTCCATAATTTTCTGACTTTTAAATTTGATCAAATTTGAAAGTTACAAAATTAACAATTCAACATTACGATGACAACAAGAACATTCTGGGAAGTAACAAAATTTATAGCGCGAAAAAAATGGAAACTTGTTTTCTGAAGAAAAAAAATAACATTTTTTTGACTTTTTAAAAAAGTTCTATTGAACCAAAAAGGTCATTGACGGAAGAAACGAAAAGTGTGCATTTTTAAAATTTGTAAAATTTTAGATGCATATTTATGTGAAAGTATAAAATTTATTTGCTAAATATTATATAGGGTGTGCCAATATTAACGTAAGACTTGAAATTTAGGATTAATAAAAAAAAAAAAAAAATTGGGAACTGCAAATGGTATGCTGCTATCAAGTGAATTTCTTTTAATATCTAAATTGACAATTCAGTTCTCAATTACATTAAACAAAGCTTTGAGCTTTGTGAATAAGTGGACTAAACTAAACAGAAGAACAAAGTTTTGATTATTTGCCAATAAAGTATGTGAATACCATAGGGGACTTCTCGTATTCCTTTCTTAAACTTTGTCTGGTTAAATGGATGATATAGATGAATTTACTTACAACTACAAGAGTGCTGACGACGTGTGTAGTGGCATAGACAACATGTATATACGTGTTCTACTCAACTAGTGTCGGAGAATAATTGTCCTTTACTTTATTGTAATAATAAAAAGTAATAACGTCTTTATTGTGATAAATTAATTACACAAACAAATATTCATTCTATATTTGAGTATTTTATAATACATAGTTTAAAAAAAGCTCTAAAATAATAATGGTTTTGTAGGAGTAAAATATTTGATTTTTAATTTTTTTTATAAAATATTATATTTATTTTGTCTCAGAAATTTAATTTAGATGTTAATACAATGAAAGTTTATATTCTAATAAAATATATTTTTATATTCTAATAAAAACCCAAAAAAACCGGACTCAAAAAAAGCAAATTATAATAAAGGAGAAGGTATCCTACAGTAGTATTCATAAAAATAAATTTAGATTTATTAAAGGGTTATAAAAAGAATTTCCATATAAAAAGCTCTTTCTAAAGCCTTCATAAGCAATGAGTTTATGAATAAGACGGTTAGACTTTTAGTGCAGTGTTTATTGATCTGCTGTTGTTAACTTGTCAGCAACAGAGCAAATGCACTATTCGCACAAACTGCTTATTATTTCTGTTTCCCGCCTTGTTTTTGGCATTTTCATTATATACATTATACTCATTCCCGATGCTGCTTGTTCGTGATTTTTTAGCCAAAAACATCACCTTAATCATGCCTCACCAGATTTGGCTCCCTGCGACTTTTTCCTATCCCCAAAACTGAAGAGACTAATGAAAGGAAAGTGTTTTGCCACACTTGATGAGATAAAGTCAAAATCGAAGAACGAGCTGATGGCCATACCGAAAAGCGCATTTCAGAAGTGCTTCGAGGATCGAAAGAAGCGCTGGCATACCTGCATTATATCTGAGGGGGATTACTTTGAGGGGGACAAAATGAACATTGATGAATAAATACCTTTCAAAAAAAATTTTAAATTCACCTTTTCTTTTGAACAGACTATGTACATAAGTGTCATATAGCGCACCAAATAAAGAGGGTGCGCTCACAGCATTCATACATTTTAATGTTATTCTCTGATAACATTTGCCGTTGTGAACCCCCAAATGTGTTTTCATTATTGTACGACAGTTCAAATTGAATGAAAGGCTGCTGGCCAAATATAAATTCTATAACATTAATTTTGTGACACCCTTTATATAAAAAAAAGAATTAAATCTCAAAATCTTCGTATAATGTTAACGATGAATAACCCGACAATCAAACACTGCTAAACATTGAACAAGTGCTGGTAGTCGCATGGATTCATTTATTTAACAAACATTGTTTTCAAAAAATTTTTGCAAATGTGTTGTATATTTTTTAAATTTATTTCAAGATGACATAACAACTTGTATGGACATTTGCAAATATTTGCGTCAGCAATGTTCAATGAACTACACACACGCATGCGCCACATTCGGACGACTATTTCACATGCGTTTATGTGTGCGTGTGTTTGTTTTTAATTACTATTCAGTGCATTGCACAGCAGTTTTTCTACAAACACATCTTAATTCTCTTTGAAAGAAAATTCTATAAGAAAACACACATATTTTCAACAGACAGGTGAGTGAGATTCAGGTTCGGTTTAGTTGAAAAATTCTATTAATTGCGCATATTTTTTTTTGTAAATTTTGTATTTTTTTCTATTTATTAAAAATTTGTTTAAATCAAATTTCATTCATCTAACCTGGTAGCCTTTGTGGATAAAGACTGCATTAAAACAGTTGTTAATGATTTTAATCGATTCAATTTGCATTGTATCGTATTGTTTCAACTTATCTTTTTGTTATTAAGTGCTTGGAATATAAATGTTAGAATTATTTTTACTTCATATATCGTATATCGGTATAACGATGCGTGTACAAAAGAGCAAGTTTTACAAAAAAAAAACGAGTTTAAAAGTTAAAATTTGCAATTACTTACTCAATGGAGGAAAAAAAGTTATATTTTTTCTTTCACGCGTTGAATGTATGACTTTTTTACACAAGATAAAATCAGACGAGTTGTGATGTCGTTTGAGTAATTTATATTTCTTGATTTTTTCCAATACAACTGCCATTGATGAAAAAACTTAAAACGGATCTCATAAATATTCCAATATATATATATCAGCTATTCCACGATCTAGAACGGGACACTCGCTTGCTTTTGAACTCAGGTAAAATAAAGAAATCTGAAATTTACTTTTTCTTTTCTACGTTTTTTTATAGCACATTAATGGCACTATAAATAGTGCAAAATGTAGCTTTTATTGATTTTTTTTCTTTCTGTTGTATAACCAATAAACATGATATCACGAACGGGACAAAATTTAGAATTTGATTTCAACTGCATTTAGAAAAATTAGAAGGAATTTTTTTTTTTTTAATTAAAATCGAATAATATCGCTTTCCACTGATGGTTGTCATATTTAAATATTTGTGTTCCTCTTTTTTGATCAACCTTTACTATAATTTGCGCACGGAACATATAGAACGGGACACATTTTCCCACAATGTTTGTAAGAAAAATTTTCTTAAGTTTAAATTGTATTAAATGTGAAAGTGTTTATACTTATTATTTCATATATATTTTTACATACAAATTTTAGGTTTTGATATGTAATAAATAAACCGTTGACTTTAAAAGTGTGACATCTCCATTTTTAGAAAAATATTTTTCAATCATTAAAATTCAAGCTTTGTTTTTAATAGTAATTTATAGCAATTATTTTAGCTCGCCAGTGCTACACAATACCGACGAAGAAGGTCGTTCTTATGTGCCTGTGTATTGGTTACAGCTGAAGCCGTTACTGTTCAGTGACCAGTGACTATGCTTTCGCCACTGAAACTTTCCGACAACAACTGATACAAAGCCACATGAAAAATGCGAAAAAATGACTTAGTCTGCAACTGGGTTTTGTAGTCAACGTGCAGACTACTTTAGCCATTGTCTGAATTTCCGCCTAGCCGTTTAGTAGTACCGGATTTTGTCTATACTGGCTCTTTCAGACTACTTTATAAATGCAAATAGTCAACTGAACGTGTAAACCAAATTTCACCAATATAATTTAACCGTTTAGGCGGATCTGATTTTGAACTATTTTTCGAGTTTGGTAACACAGACCAATTTTTTTTTGTCTTCCTTAACTGTCTAAGCGCCATACGAAATTTCATAAAAATCGGTTCAACCGGATTTTGACCTGTACCTAAATCAACTTTTTTTAGCACACAATTTGACTGCATGCCTTTCAGACCCATTTTTATCGAAATCGGTTTAGCCGTTTAGGTGGACCACATTTTTGACTTAAAATCGTTGTTGTCCATATGTACATCTGAGAATTTATATGTACCAAATTTTGTAAAAATCCGTCGAGCAGTTTAGGAAATAGTCTAAACTCACCAAAATCACTAAATCTCACCAAAATCGATCCTGCCGTTTGGAAGTTATGGAAGTTTTGGTACTAAAATTTCTAGTAAAAAAACGAATTTCTCGTGCTTCTTCGGCTGTAGTTCGGAAACTATTGAAATGATTCGGCTGCATTTAAATATCAATCGATTCTGGACTACTACTGAGCGAGAAGACCAAAACGAATTCTTTGCGAAGTTTAGCGTGGCCGGAAAGATGAATTGAACGGACAGAAGGACACTGCTCAATAATATACATTAATATATAGTTATATTTACAGAAAAAAATATACACATTTTTTTCAGAAAGGACTATTAAAGAAATTACATACTGGATGACACTGAATACCCGTTACAATTAAAGTGTAGAGTATAGAAATGGCATTTGCCATGAATTCTTATCTTCTCATTCCTACTTTTTTAATCATAATAAATAATTCAATAGTTATTGAATTCTTATTTATTTTATTTTTATTTTATTGTTTAATACTCCACAAATTGTTATGTTTAAGTTTTTATAATATCTTTATTTACATTTAGATTGGTAGAGAAGGGAATATTCTTAAACACATCAAAACTAATAAATTAAATATGTATAAATAATTCATTCAGAAATTATGATAAAAATCAAATAATTGCCAGACGATTACTAAAGTAGATGATTTATAAACTTGTCATTGTCATAACTTTAAACTTTAAATTACTTTTCTACAATTTTGGCAAATATTGAAAATGTGCGTTGAATTGTTAATTAAGAAGGCGATCAGTAAATAAAAGAGATTAAATTTTACACTTACATATGTATATACATACGTATGCATGCTTGCATGTCACTGTCCTTTATTTTTATATACAATTGGGGTATTCACAAGTTGTGCTATTAAGTAGTATTGTCATAATGTCTTAATATTTGAAAATAGTTTAAACAAATTGTTGTTGTGCTTCGAAGAAGTAAAGTCTAAAAATAATAAGACTTTTTGATCTATTTTCATTGTTTGTCTTAAACAATAGAAATCTGAGTCGTAAAATGAAACTCTTCTGTCCAGCCGGCGATAATATTTACTTATAAATAATAAAAGAATAAAAATTGTTGACTTTTGTATAACTTTATATAAAATTATTTTTATAAGAAGAAAGAAACAAAAAACCAACAATATATACAATTGAGAAAATTTTGCTTGTGTAACTCATCTGGCTGGCAGCCGCTTAACGTGTATCCACTAGCCGCCGTCCACAAAATTATCATTATCAACATTATCGTTATTATCATTTTCAACAGCTGTTTCTGATTATATTTATTTCAACAATTTCGTGTGGCAAAATAACAATTTTATAATTTTAATTGAAAATGGACTTATTATACGATTTACAGGTAACTTCCTATTTAATAATTTTATAAATAATAATAATTATAATGATAAATAAATAATAATTTTATAATTAGTATTAAAAAATGGAATTATTAAAAGACTTACATGTACGTTCTTGTTTACTATATTAAAAAGTCAAATTATTTTAATTACTTCACTTGTTTTTAACATTTTGATATAAAATATTAATGCGTTTTTTTCTAATCAGATGAATGAATTTTTTGAAATAGCGCACTAAATTATAACGTGTTGTTCACAGCAGTCATATTTTTCATGTTATTATTTTAAAACATATGACTCTATGACTACCTTGTGAATACCCCAATTAAAATTAATTTTTATAATATTTTAGTAATAAGATAGAAAAAAGACAGAAAAAATCACAGCATCTAATAATTTAACTGGCTAAATCGCCACCGTCGAATATACAGCTTCTGTCACTGGTAACAACCGTTTTCGATTATACTTATATCAACAATTTCGTGTGACAAAATAACAATTTTATAATTTTAATTGAAAATGGACTTATTATACGATTTACAGGTATTAAACTATTATTTACTGTATTAAAAAGTTTTCGATATCAAATATTTATAAATGTTTTTTTGCTTATGAGCGGCATGAATTAGCACACTAAATTATGACTCCTTGTTCACAGCAGTCATATTTGTTTGCGGTATTATTTTAAAAGATATAACTTTATGACTAACATTTGAATGCCCCAAATAAGTAAACGCTGATATGACAACTTAGAAAATTTAATACTCTTATTTTACATTGAAATTTTAGTAACGGTAACAATTTTATTATATTTGAATAATTTCCGGCATTTAATTCCGCAATAATTAAATACGACGTCGAGTCAAATGTAAATATTGCATGTTTAGCAACATTTTAATACAACACAATCTATTCACTAGAACAATAATTGCATTTCTATTATTTTTATGTCTTCATTAAATCCAATTAAATATTAAAAATAATAATAAGATTAAACATAAAAAATATTGCAAATTCATTACACATTTAATGAAGTGCGTAACCTTAAGAATGTGAACAATTATAAGTAAAAAAAAAATGGATACAAAATCTATCTAAATATAATAAAATTATACAATTTATATAATTGAGAAAATAATAGTTTTTAACACAATAAAATTTCCGCATAAATTTATTGAATAAATTTCGATACTAAACTGTTCATATCACAGCACTTCGCCGAGCATTTGTGCAAATTAATACAATTAAATAAATTGTTCTCAAATTAAAATAACTAATGATTGTCAGTCATGAAACAAGTTAATTCAAAATTTAAAAAAATAAATAACTTACATATAATAACTTTTTTACTCAACGGCTGGTCTATTAATCTTCATTTAGGAACTAAAAATAAGATTAAAAATCTTAAAATTTTTTTACAAAAATTGTTTTATGTTAAATTCGGTTCAAAACTAGTGCAGATCTTCAAGGTTACGTGCATAAGATGAAAATTTTGAAGGAGAAACCTTTTGAAATAAATGCGATATTTATTTAACCCAGCTAAAAAGAGGAGGAAGTTATAGTACGTGCGTGGTGTATGTATTTTGTTTTACTAATTTACATCTTGATCAAAAGTTAATCAATTTTTTTTTGCGCAAGTGTCCTACACGAAACGTACAAGATCAGAGTTGTAAGATAGTGAAGCTTCACTATTCCTTTCCTCTAGTTCTAGCATAATGCATCGCATGTGTGGTGGTCTCTCCTGAGTGCTGGTCCAAGATAAAATAAAATAAAAAACGTATATTTTGCCATTTTAATTCTAGTTGTCAAATAATTTCTTTATAGTTGGTGTAATAATAATTAAGTCTGTTCGTACCATTAATCTATTACATGTCATAATAATTTGAGATCACTGGCCAAATAATAAACAATGTTGTCAAAACGCTACAAATTGAAACTCTGCTGTATAAAACCTTTGCTTTAATTCATACCCTGTCTGCAATTGAAAATGCACTTTAAGTTAAGCTGTTTTTTTTAGTGTAATAGCAAATTATACAAATTTGTTGAATCATTATATGGCCAATAATGTGATTTCTTTTATCACAATTTGGTTTAAATGGTTGTCTGTAATAACGCTATGGCTGCATACATACCATACAATCTAAATGGGTTAATGAGGTGTATAAATATCAGCAATTTCCATAAAACTTAATAAATTGATTTACAGCAAAGCAATAATCAAAGTCGCTCATTAGTTTTTAAGAAATTGTGGCGATTATTTGTTTTACTTTTTTTTCATAAATTTTATATACTCACGAACACACATCCATACATTTATGTATAATTATATCTTTATATGTTCGTAATTTCAATTAATTTATACAATAGATTAATCTTTTCTAGTTGTTTATTAATAGAAAATGTTCAATGGTTAACCATTGACAACAATGCTGATGATGATGCACTCACTCAGTCGCTTTTTGAATAATACACTCTGCCACTCTCTCATGCACTTGTTGTTTGCTTAATACGTGTAGAAAACAACAATTGCAAAAACCAAAAATAAAATTAAATACATTTCTATCTTTTACCCTGACCTTACCCAAGATAGTTGTTGCTTGTGTAATCTATAGATGTATACTTATCGACCCTTGTGCGTGAAATTATCGTATGTTACAAAAAAAAATTTTACAAGAGAGCGTTTTTATTTCTTTTTTTTTAATTTGCCTGACAGCATTAGCTGTCACATAAGAAAAAATGTGCACTGTGTTATCTCCATAACTATTACAATTATCGCTATAATACTTTATCAGCAGATGAATTAATGGATTTAGAACCAATTTGCTTAAAAAAATCGATTTCGAAAAAAGTGTAACATAAGATAATTTCGCACAAATGGGTCGATATGTTTGTTTCATGAGCGTTGAGAATACCAAAGATTTGCCTCTTTATCAGAGATGGAAAATTCGAGACTATTAAACTTTGCTCTGACCACCTTTAGACACGCAAACTTACCCCATGTTCCGTAAACCGATTCGATTTAAAACGAGTGATTTCTCAATAAATGTTAATTTGGTGTTCTAAAAATCACTCGATTTGCAACATTCGAACATGCTTTCAAAATTAGATTTTTTAAACGTCAATATTTCAATGAAAATATATGCTACCAAAATGTAGTATTGCCAGATCATTCAATGCCAAATAATTGCATGAGGTGAATTATTTAAAATATATTTAATTTACTTAAAATATTAAAAACACATTTTTAAAAAATTTCAATTTTTAATCGTATTGTTTCTTTATTAATTACTATTTACATTATTAATTACTACATTATTTAGGGAGTTACATTGACATATACTTGTTAAAAAAAGTTGGTAGCTTTGATTTTCGAAGTGAACATCAATTTGGTCGCCATATTGATTTACAATTTTGTGATATTGGAAAAATTAAACAAACAAATTTTAAACTGTTTCCATAAATACTCACTTAAAGATAACTTATTTAACAATAAATTAAAATTAAGCTACTGAAAATGTGTTGAAAATAATGTTTATTCCTATTTAAAAGGGATTTTTTTATGATATATGTAATGAATTTAGTGAAAACGTGCTTTTATTCTTCCATTTACTTTATCTGCATACTTTAACAAGAACATGGAGAAATATTGGAGTGTTTTTTAAATTGATTATTTTGTATTAAAATCTATTACAGAGTATATAATTTTACTTAATAAAAGAAAGATTTAAAGTAAAAATTGGTAATTGTTTTTTTTATGTTTAATCAGTTATTTATTACGGAATAGTACAATTGATTTAATTTAGACCGGACTTATCTACTCGATTTTAAACCGAGTAAAATTATGTGTGTGTACTCGTTTTAAAAATGAAAAATTTTTGCGGATTCGGTTTACAGAACATACACGTTAACTTTGTAAAGTCTTCAGTTTGTGGGAGAAGAGGGAAAGGAGAAAAGAGTACGGAATTTCTTATACCCGCAAAGTATCGCAAATTATACTTTCAAGTTTATAATTAATTTACCATCATAGAAAATTAGTGAAAAATCATACAAAAAGCGTGACGATAATTTAAATTTTGTGCTCTTTTCTGACAATAAAAATAAAAATACACAGAACATATTTGTATTGTTTTAACTACTGTTTGCTGGGTATGAAATTTATTGTACCAGTTTTAATAGAAATATATATGCTACTGATCACTAGATGGCAAGTGAACGACAGGGTGTTCATCAATTACAAATTAATTATGAAGCACACAGTAGTTTTAAACTGTTAAATTTAAACATATTTGTAATATAGAAAGTAATAAAAGCAGTTTTAATGCGGTATTCATAAAAGTTTTTCGAATTTATAAAAGGTAAAAAAATTAAATTTTGTATGAAAATTTATTTATTAAAACTTTTATTAATAAAAAATATTTTTTATGAAGACGACAAGTAAAATATATTTTTTTTTGGTTAATGGAAATTGTAATTTTTAACAAATTTAATTTCAAAGGAAACCAATTGTGAAAGAAAGAATTTAGTTCAAATGGTGTTAAATTTTTTTTGTTTTCGTTTATTTGTTAGTTTCAATCATATTAGGCAAACATTTTAAAATCTTATTGCAACCATTATTCATGAATCGTGATACATAGATATTTATATAAATATGTACAAGTAAATATGAAGTGATGTCATGAAAAATTTATTGTTTATTGTCTTTCATTAGACATAATACACAGTTTCAATTTGTGAACATTTATCTAATACGTGTATACAATATGTGAAGGCGAGCAATATTTAGCAGTTCAATTATTTTGTGAAGTATTTGCCCAATCTGAGCGTATCTTTAGATTAATCCTGGGAACGTTTATTTACTCTTAAAATAATAAATACTACAATAAATATTACAATGAACAAAAAATTACTTCCTCAAGGATAATGTCGCGACATTCTGTCGTCAATTTACAATAATTCAACTAACTTTTTTTATATTTAAAGTATGGCAATACATACCATAAATATACATGTAATTCACTTCCGCGCATACCTTGCGAGTGTGGCAGCATGGCGCCAACAGAAAAAAAGCTAATTATTTTAAATGATGACATTATATGACACCTAAATAGTTTCACTTTTAAAGAAACAATTTACACTTACAACATCCCGCTGCACTAATGATATTTATAAATGAAAAAAGAACAAAAAAAAAAATAGAAGAAAAGTGGGGAAACAGGGAACCACAAAAAAATAATATAGTATTACGAACAAAGTTAACTAAATTAGGAAATAATAAATATCTACAAAGAATCGTATCAGAAAATAATATGTATAAAATACTTTTAACATATTTTGATTAATTTAGTAATATGAGTTAAAACTCGCTTCATTTTCCTATTGAAGTTTGTTAGCCGCAAATTAATTTATGATTTTCTGCAGCATATTAATCACTCTCATAGTTACACTTTTTTCGAATTACATTCATTAGCCTACAAGTGTTGCAAGATGCTCTCATGCACGCCACGCAAATACACACACGCATTACATGAGTTTGAGTTCCCCACATAATTTGTGTGCTAGAGGATGTAAGGCGGCGCTATTATACTGGATTTTCAAAGGGGTAGCAGTGATAGCTTTGTGCATGTTATTTAGAAAATTATTTAAGAAAAATACGCAAACAAACAATCAAACACATGTAACGTTAAAGAGTGTGGAAATTCTCAAAGTGCTGCCAGATGATGAAGTGCCATTTGGGGATGAAGTGAAAAACGAAAGTGCTCTGCAATTATGAAATGATGTACTCTTTCGCAATCTCTTAAATCCTATGCTTGTAAGCCGGTAACCACCGCCGATGATTTGGTAATTACATACTACATTTATCTGTGAGAAAAAGAACGTAAAATATAGCGGTATATTTTTGTTATCCCGATTTCTGAACGCAGGAAAACAAGTCGTGAATAATGCCACTATTTGCAAATAAGTTGTGAAACGTTACCACTTGTTAGAAAACTTTTAGTTTTCTTTACCATCAGGTAGTTTTCGGAACATCTAGCTGTTTGGAAATACGTATGAAGAGTTTTTGATGTTGCCATACAATTGGTTTCTTGCCACCTGACTGCAAATATGTCTCTGTTTAGTATCTACGTATAAACAGTGAGTTAAATATTTGCAAATAGTGTTATTGGCAAATAACTCGCACATATAAACGTAGTAACAGTAACAGAAAAAATACTTGAATGAATGTTGGCTTGACATTTTTGATATACTAAATATGTATTATTTATTAATATTAATGCTTCTTTTTATTCGATCATCTATTTTTATTGTATGCATTAAATTATTTAGCACTGCAGGTCTTATTTTTATAAAATTTTTAATTTATTTATTAAAAAGTTTTTTCGATATTTCGCTAACCCTTCGTTAGCACCATCAGGAAAATTAAATTTTTTTGAAAAAAATTATTTAAAAAACATAAAATCAAAATATTTTATATTATTTCAAAAGAAAAAAATATTTTTTTCTGTCAATTATATCAAAGTATTTTGCAAAAAATGTTTCTTTTCTTTTTCATAAAAATTCAAAATAACTCAAATTACATATGCAATATTTAAGAATTATAATAGAAAAACCTAAAAATACTATTATATGAAGGAAATGCTCCCTATTTTTTATTAACTAAATACATATCTACAATTTTGAGTTATCTTATCTATATCTGCCTAAAAATTAATTTTTCTATCTATTGGTACTTTTATTATCTCTAACATTTCTAACATATAACGACGTTTGGAATTATCCTCTCTATTCAATATTTCTACTTCATTAAATTTCGGAAAGTGATTCAAGTTCGCACAATGTGAAGTTAATGCAGTTTTTTGTGTATTAATATGTCTGTATTTTTGATCTGATTTATGGGCTGCTATTCTAGTGCTGGCGATGGTCGAAGTAGTCTGCACGTTGACTACAAAACGAACAATTTTCCTGGGTTCAACCGCAGTTTCACACTCATAAAAACATCTCGCCTTTTTTTCTGATGTGCATTTATGTGTGACTTTGTGTGAGTTGTTGTCAGAAGGTTTCAGTGGCGAAGGCATAGTCAATGGTGACTGAACAGTAACGGCTTCAGCTGTATCCAATCCACAGGCACATCGGAACGCCCGGCACATCGGAACGCCAAGCAGTGTTGTAAGATAGTGAAACTTCATCTATCATTTCTCCTACTATCCCTTTCCTCTAGTTCCAGCACAATGCATCGGATGTGTAGGGGCCATCTCCTGAGTGCTGGTCGAAGATAAAAAAAAAATCTTTGGACATTTTTTTGTCATTTGCAGCCATCTGGCATCCTTTAATATTCACAAAGAACTTGCTTCCCTTCTTTAGCACACTTTTTGTTAATTTTTTTTTCCTGTGCTTTGCATTCAATGCCTGTTGTACATACCATGATTCTAATATCATTCATCTATTTAGCTGTTGCTTGTGGATTCATATTTTCTTTGACATTAATCATAATTTTGTTTCCACTTAATGTCACATTGGTGTTGTAAAATGATTGTGTTATTAGATCCCTAGAATTATTTTGTTAATGTTTAGAAAACCATAAAAAATAAAACAAAAACAGATGTCAAATAAATATAAAAACAAATATTAAACTAATTAAATAATACAATATCGTATTAAGGTGATTGTGTTAGTATTCAAGAGGAGAATATGAATGAACATATAATTGTCACTAATAAAATACGAGTTTCCAAAAATAGTTTTACTACTAAATAATACCAACCAGTTTTATTAAAAAAATTTTTTTAAATACGTTTCTACAGCCACAGAAAACCGAGTAAAATTAGTTTATAAATGCAACAACTAATAACATTGTTGGGCAAATCAAATAAAATATTTAGTCGATTGTTTTTTATGTGCTACATGGATTTAAGTAATTCAAAATTCAGTCAAAATTATTGCCGGTCTTCAAGGCTGGAGGAGGGAGTTCAAACAGAATTCTCTTTGGGAAAATTACTAAAAGGTTTATGTTGCCACACGAGAGCTCTATATGTATGCATTGCAACTTTTTTGTACTACAGATTTATGAAACACTATACTTCGTTCGAATACAAAGCAATTGACGTTTTGGAAGCCAGCCGTGCTAAGAAAAATAAACACTTATTAATGTTCTATATCAAAATGCTAAAAACAAGTAGAGAAACTAAAATAATTCGACTTTTAATATAGTAAATCAGAGCCTACATATGTACATATAAGTCTTGTAATAATTCAAAGAACAAAACTGTTCAAATGAATACAGGGCCCAAATCGCCGCATTCGTGATCGAATGAGCTTTTGTATCGAATGACATTTCGTGACGTATCGAATAGCCAGATCGAGGCATTCGATAGCGTTCGAATAGAAATTTGTTTTAAAATATAAAAGATTTATGTGCATTGTCATAGAATAAAACCATATGGTTACAATCTTTGTATATAAAAATGACATGTTTGTATGTATGCATGTGTGCTTCTTGAAATTTTCACAGTATCCCTGGTTGTGGCATGAACTATATAAAATTCAAAAATACCAACTGGGCGTTGGTACGGCCATAAAAAGTAAATATTTATTATTGTATATCTTGCGAACGGTTGGAGTCTAAGTTTCTGAATATGGTCCAAATGACTTTGTACTAAAACAAATCATCAGTAAAAAACTGGGAGGGATTGGACAAGTAGGCGTGGTACCTCCTATACAAACAAAAAATTCAAAATCAACTTTTTGATTGATTATGACATATTTTGGCTAATTTGTCTTAATGAAAATTTTTGATATTAGTAAATTTTTTTTATTTATTTATGTATGTACTTACATGTTTAATAAAAAAATATGACTGAATAATAAACTAAAATTTTTCTTTCTTAAATAGCAAACAAAAAACTAGTTTACGACAGTCTATCGAATAACATTTCGAGAGAATATACTCGTTCGACTGCTCGTTATCGAATGCCACGATCTGAAATTTCGATACGTCTTATTCGATAACGAATATGACGATCTCAAAAAGTAAAATTTCGATCAAATTTATTCGATAACGAATGCGACGATTTGGGCCCAGGTTTTTTCAAAAAATAATAAACGATGTCGCCGTGTTTTCCAATCATTTATATTTAATGGTGAAATTACTACACAAGCAAACATTACAACAAGAAAAAAATTGTCTAATTGTAAACTGATGTATTTCACCATGATAAGTACAAACCGTTGAGAATTTTAAATTGTCCTAAGTAAGTCGCGGTAGTACCACGGTACCAACAAGGTTGAAAATGTACCAAAAAAGTACTATTATATCATGATTTCCATTCGTGTTCTCCTCTTCTGAAATTCAAATTTAAATAAATTTAATAAATAAGACTAATTATTTAAGCTTAAGGTCTTTTTAATATATTTAATATTTATTCTGATTCGATATTTCGCTACTCTTTTGTGTAGCTTCTTCAGGAAAATTGGTTTTTGTTTATGATGTTTATGAATTAATTTTAAGGCAGATACAGCAAATGTTGCTCAAAATTATAGACATTTAGTTAATAAGAGATTGAATATATTATAATTGTATTTATAGTTTCTATTCTTATACATAGAATTACATTTAGAGACAGAACAAAAATTGTTAGAACTATAAACATATAGATTATTATTAAAAAGATATAGACGAAAGATTTTTATTATTATTATTATTATTATTATCATTATTATTATTGTAATTATTGCTTTTAAATATTTGATTATATGTAACATATTCGTAAAAATGTATTTTGGATTTGGTTCAAAAACAAATTTCAATACAAAATCGAACATTTATACCTATTTCAAATCCAGAATATATTTTTATGAATATGGCTGTTAATATTTTTATTTTGAATTTTTATTGACAAGAACTTTTTCTGTATTGTGAATTTTTTAAAAAAATAAACAAAACCCAAGAAGCCCGAAGAAGCTACACAAAGGAGTAGCGAAATATCGAATCAGAATAAATATTAAATATATTAAAAAGATCTTAAGCTTAAATAATTAGTGTTATTAATATAAAAAGAGGTCAAAAAACTAGAAAAATTATTAAATTTAATAAACTTCTCAAGTTTGTAAAATGTGGGTTAAAAGGGATTTCGACATAATGGTTAACGAGGGACCAGATGTAATTGAAAGGCAGGGATTAGCTCAAACGGTTTGTGGACCAGAAACCAGAATTGTGCTAAGAGACGGGACGGCGGGCCAGGATTTAGGGTGGTTGGATTCCTTGAACCGTAGGAGTTGGTAGCAGGCTGTCCCAACAATCATTGCGGCATGCAAGGGGTCGAAAACTGAAAACTGCCTCCCTCCCCATATTGATGAAAAGTTTTTAAACTTATCTGAATTTTATTAGACTAGTGCTTAAGGCTCTGAAGCATTGGATTATGCTTAGGAATAAATGAATATTGGAACGTTTCAGTAATAACTTCGGAAAATAATTGAAAATGTGCGGCTGGAATTTAAATTCACTTTCCCATCTGCATTAGTTAAACAAAAAGTATTTTCACTACTAAAAACGAATTAAAAGTACAACTTGTTTATTATTTGTTAATGAATAGCGATTGAAAATGGCACAAGAACAATTAAAATTAACGAAAAATAAAGCTGATATTTTTTTTATATCCATTAGCCGATCACTATTAAACAAAGTTGTTTGCAAAAAATTTCTTGGAAATTAATTAAAACATATGCTCATCACTTTCAGCCATAAATCTGCCAACACCAATTATCACTTGTAATCTGTCCGTAAAAGTGTTTGATATCAAATTGCTACGCGAGCACAATATATTCTATCTTGCGACATAAAATTCAAGTGACAACATCGTAAGGGTTGGCTGGTATTTGGGTCCCCACAAGACGACTAATAAGATGTAAATGAAGGGCGAAGTCATTCGTCTTAAGATATTCATTTGAAAAGACTTTTGATTGCTTTTCAGTTATTGTTGTTGCTGCTGTCGTTGTAATTTACTGGGAATGCAGCATTAAAGGGAACAGCATGTAAATCGCTGTCTACATTTATAAAAAGACTTTGGGCGTAAAGCAACACCAATTAGCACGCTAAATACGCAAAAGAAATTATTTTGTCTACTAGTAAATAGAGGGGATGTTTGGAAAATTCTTCTTGGAGTCTACAATATGTATGTGGGGTGCCACAGCCTGTTTGTTATTTATTTCTTTTTTATATCAAATATCTCCACACACATGTGAAGCACTTGTGATAAACGTTTATCTCCTGTAGTAATTTACCGCTATTTACATGATCTTTCAGAACTTCATTTTCAATCTGAAAGTGAAGAGATTCGCTATAAAAAAGAAATAATTTTTCATGTCTCTTCTCTTTCTTTCTTTTTTTTTTGTTGTGCACTCGCATTAACGCAGCAGTGATTTTCACTTGAATTTGTTTTCATTTAAAAAAGAGATTTCCATTTAACACAATTGTCATTGTCTGATGTCAAATGACAAGCAATTTGAGTAATTGTTTTAAATTAATTACCAAATAGGTCAGAGTGTACATTATTTGCTAATTTTGGATTTAATGATGGCATTTTGTTTAATTAAATAAACACTAATTGCTGGCAATTGAATCCCTTCGTATTGGGTGCATAAATAGAGCAAGGAAGTGATATCAAAGTTTTGGATAGAAAGTTATACGAATACAAGCGCCATAAAATGCCTTAAAGTACTACGAATAATGTTTCTCTTTTTGACCTCGTTAATTAAATTTTGTGCGAAAGAGAGGGGGCAGAACGGAAAGCAGAAAGAGAGATAGAGAGAGAGAAAAATGTATAACAGACTTAAATGGACATGGAATTCTTAATGGTCTTATTAGATTGAGCTTATCTCTATTGTCCATTAGTAGACTCAGGGCCGTCACACATGCTGAGAGTACGGGCATTCCGTTCAATGCCCGGTGTAGGAGCTGTGGGGAAGATTCGGATAGGAACACTGTTGTGAACTTTCTCTATGAGTGCCCAGGTCTGGCTAGTTCGAGGCTGAGATTCCTTGGGGCACCTTAGTTTTGGTCTGGCGGACTTATTGAGCTACGTGAACGGGACAGGGTGGCTGTGACGTTCTCTGGTTTCTACGGGGCTATGGTAACAAAACGGAACCTACGGTACCACTTGAGTCCACCAGTGTTGGTCCAAAAAGTTGTTTACCTACAATTAATCCAAAGAATACAATTGTCCGTTCTTATAAAAAAAAAGAAAATGTCATTCCACAATTTATGTTGAAAAGAAACACATTTTTGAATATTTTTATTGTTTAAAAAAAAACTAGAAAATTAATTAATTCTAGTTCCGGCGCAATGCACCGCATGTATAGGGGTCATCCCCTGAGTGCCGATCTAAGAAAAAAAAATTGACAAAAAGACCCAAAGCTTGTTTTTTAACTTTTATTTGTTTACTTGTGCTAAAATAAACTTAATAATTTTAGAAAGTGCATATAATAAAGTAAAAAATACGCAATTTGGGAACAATATTAAGCAAATCAATGCTAAATTATATACATTTATAATTAAAATGGAAGCTTGTGGGTTAAATGCAATCTGCGGAGAGGTAATATATTTCAAATTTGATTACATCTGGTGCGGCATTATATTTTGTCTCCCAATTTAGACGGAACCTACCTCGCGTCTGATTTTGATATTATACAGATTCCAACCAATGCTAACGATACCCATCTCGATGGACTATGCCGTTTTAGAGAGTTTTAGACTCCCATCGATCAACCCGTCACACAAGACAATAAAAAAAGACACCCAGTGGTTTTCAGTAAACATCTCAGTACCTGCCGTCTGTTCATCGTCCGTATAATTCTCAGCAAATCCTTTTATTTAATAACTTTGAATATATTAAGGCAGAGGGCTACCAGAGGGGGACCAGAGTCACATTCAGGTCGACTAAATGGTCTCTTATAACTTTATGCAGGGCCCTTATTAAGGATCTGAGTATTTCCTTAAAACCTTCTTGTGGCCCGATGATGACGATTATGAAAATGAAATTGTTTTTCATATTTACTGCCTGTTCTTATAAATGAAAAAAAAAATTTTTGTTTCGGTTTTTTACATTGAAACAACAATAAAATAAACAAATCTGCTTTTATGTTCAATTTAAAATCCCTAATCTTGTTTTATTTATTTTATTTTTTTTTAAATTTCTGCGGCTCTTTATTATTTCCTGCGTCCACACAACATTATAAAAATTTTTCTTTTAAATTTTCATATTTTTCTCTTGATGTTTTTGGCTCTTGTTTTTCATAATTTTTTTAACCTTTTCAACCGTTTTAACTATACACTTGACGCCTTTCTTCAGTTCTAGAATGACAACACTGATGTCTTCCTCTCAATCTGTCTCTAACAGGTAACACAACTTAAGCTACCCCATCGCCCGGAATCCTTATTCCAATTTTTGTTATTCCAATATAAAATCTGAAAACACTGTTTTACAAAATTTTTGTTTTTTAATACAAAATCATCAGGAAGAAAAAACCGCTTCTGTTCAAGTTCTTATTACTTTTATTTTCATGTTCGCTTTCTTTAATAAAATCTAATTTGATAATTGGTTGTAATTTATGATCGTGTTGCAGTAACATCATTATTCATAATAACTTCCAACAAATATTGTATTTAAAAAATTAAAATAATGAAACATGCAACATCTTTAATGGGAACGAAAATCTTCATTCTTTCTGTGTGTGCGTTCGCAACTTTTCAAAATTGTTTGTCTGTTTATGAATTCTGAGAAAAAGAGACATCTCTCTGAATATGAATGGAAACTTAAAAATTTACTCATTCACTACATCCACTCCAGTCAAAAATTGTCACTTAGAAGCCAACTAAGAAGAAGAAGAAGAAGAAATAATGTGACTTTTTTATGCGTTCAAATATCCATGGAGTGAATGATAGCAAAACAGAAGGAGGAGGTGTTTGCTTGGTTGGCTGTGACATTCTTTATTGCCTTTTGTGATTTGGGGCAAAATACAGGGTGGCCCAAAATGGGCGACGGTGTTTCAATTCCTTATAACTTTTTTATTATAATTTTTTTTTGTTTTCAGTATTTTGTAAAGAAAACTTGGGGAGTTTAAAACGAAACAGTATACAATTGAACAACGTGCCAAAATAGTCGAACTTTATTTCTCAAATAGACGATCCATTGTATTGACTCAGCGTGCATATCGTCGTTATTTTAATGTGCGGGTTGGACCCTCAGAGTCAACAATAAACCGTCTGATTGTAAAATTTTCGAGAACAAGGGGCAATGAGGAGTCTTCCTGGTGCCGGCAGACGATGAACGGTGCACCCGAATGACAATATTGAACGGGTACAGGAGAGTGCGAGAATTCGGGAAGATGGAGAAACATCAACCAGAAGACGTTCGACACAACTTGGCCTCTCACGAGGGTCGCTGCAGAGAGTTTTGCATACAATAAGAATGTTTGCATACAAAATTCACACTGCGAGGGACGTAATGGCTCTTTTACACGACATCTCTTGTGAACGACTTATTTCCCGTACAATCGATTTTAATTGGCCTCCGCGTTCACCGGATTTAACCGCTCCAGACTAATCCCTTTGGGGTTGTTTTGAATGGAATATTAATAAGCATAGAATCATACAGCATATAAAAAATTATATACGCGACGAAATCAACAACATAACACCTGAAGTTATGGAAAAGAGCACGAATATGCGAAGCAGCAAATGGTCACCAGTTACGAGAAATAATTTTTCTTAATTAAATTAATAATATTCTCTATTAATGTACGGTGTTTTTTAAATAAAAAGAATTTAATAATAATGTCTTAAATAAGAAGTTATAATGAACTCAAAACCCTTCGGTCGTTTTGTACCACCCTGTATATATGCATTTCTGTTGAGAAATTTGAATTTCTCAATGGATTTATGTATAAAACAGTCATAACTATAAAGATTTGGAGAATAAAGAATTATGTAAATATAATAATGGGGGCCATATATGTACGAGGTCTGTTCAAAAGAAAAGGTGCATTTTGAATTTTTTTGGAAAGTATTTATTTATTTATCAATATCCATTTTGACCCCTTCAAAGTAATCCTCCGCACATATAATGCACTTATGCCAGCACTTCTACCAATCCTAGAAACACTTCTGAAATACGCTTTTCGGTATGGCCATCAGCTTGTTCTTCGATTTTGACTTTATCTCATCAATTGTGGCAAAACGCTGTCCTTTAGTTAATCTCTTGAGTTTTAGGAATAGGAAAAAGTCGCAGGGAGCCAAATCTGGTGAATGAGGCGGTTGAGGCATGAAAAATCACGAACAAACCATTGATGTGTGAGCTGCTGCATTATCGTGATGCAGAATCCATGATTTTTTTTCCACAATGCCGATCGTTTCAGACGTATTGCTTCACGCAAATGTTGAATAACATCCTTGTAGTATTCCTTATTAACCGTACGAACTGTTGGCAACTGTTGATGCACCACACCATTGTAATCGAAGAAAACAAAATTCACATTTTCTTCTGAACAAACCTCGTACATACATACATATATATATAGATTAGTAAATGTGCTTTAATTGATTACGCTAATCAATTATAATAATATTATTCATTATTACTATCGTAGTTGGAAACTAAAATAATTTTTCGATTAAAAAATTATCCAGAAAAAAAAGAAGAATTTTTTTTAAAGAAAGAATTTTTCTAACAGTACCGCCTTGAGTGATTTTTCAGTTTTGATTAATCTATGTATGTATATACATACTCCTATATATAGTATCGTGACTAACTGCGATGATGTGTAGATCCACTACGAAAGGATTTTACAAAGTTAAAATTTCATGTGGTAAAGACGAGAAAAATTGGTAATTTAATATCTTCGGAACCATTACGAAAATATATCTTCATCTGCAGAAAGAATAAGCGGAAATTTGTATGGTACTTTTTTGATTTTTGTACTTTTTAGGGGATAAACGGATAAAAATTGAATTCTGTTAACTTTTTCTATCTCATCTTTTTTTTTTTCTAGTGTAAGAACATATAAAAACAATTTAATTTAATAAATTTAAATAACATTCTACTCATCTTAATCACAACTTAAGTGTGTTTTAGCACTTGTTACTCTTTCGAACAATAATACGTACGAGCAATATTTTGCCTTTTTTGGTACTGTGCCATATAAATATTTCATATATGTATTTTAAAAGAATACATAAAATATGAACTGTTGTAGTAAGCGAGAGAAAATTATATTACAAAAAATGTTTGTTTCTTCTAAGGGGACAAACCAGTACCAAAAGGGGTAAATGAATTATTTTTAAACTATCGAGCCAAGATTTAGAACCCAGGTTCATTAAGGCACATAAAATTGATCAAATGCAGTGTAATTATTCAGAGTGGGTGATGCCACTCGCATGCCACTCGTATATATTGATCTTTATTTATCTTGATAACGGTAATAAGAGGCAATATTAAAACGCAATATCTGTCAGACAGTATTTTGGATTGAATATATGAATGTGGGCGATACCCCAGCAGTAGTTTTATATAAAAGCTTTATAAATTTTTTAGGTCCCGAAAGAAGTATTCAGGTGCATCGGTTTCTTAAGACGGTATAAGACATACTTTACCCCATCTGATCTCATTACTATTTATATCGCTTACATCCGACCGAAAATGGAACACAACTCTAATGTATGGTTCGATACCTCATAGACTATTTTGAAGTTACTGGAATGAGTGCTGGAGAGGGCGATGAAACTCATTAGGGCCGCTAAGGTAGCCAACTCTATTGACTATCTTGAGCATGTTCGCAATGTGCGGTGCGTTTCGTTGTTCTATCGTTAGTATAATGATATTTATTCTAATGAAATGAAGGAACTTGTTCCCGAAACCGTATCATTCATACACACAACGTCTTCATAATTAAGATCTCATGCATATGCGATTGATTTGGCAGTGCGTCGCACTACGCATTACAGAGGAAATTTGCTTTTTAGACGAACCCTTCGTATATGGAATAAACTCCATGCAGAAGTCTTCCCTGTCAATTGAGATATTGGAAAGTTCAAGGTAAATGTCCACAAACACTACTCCCTCCAAATTATGTCATGAGGTGAACCCCCCTGAAGGAACACCTCGCACTTAGGCTAAAGCTTAGGCCCATTATGATACCACAAGTAGAAACACCCAAGGTCTAGGCGGGAATCGAACCCGCACCTCCAGATTGATAAGACTAATGCTCATGCCGCCTTCCCAAAATCAATTTTTCTAGTTTCAGTGAAATGCTTTGCATATGTAGGAGACATCTCCTGAGCACTAGTCACAAAAAATATTTTAGTGTTTGATCCATAAGAAATTTAAATTTTCTTAATTTTTCAACAAAAAAATTATTCTTAAAAAGTCAAAGTAATTTTCCCATGAAAACCTTTTCAGATTCAGACTAATCTTTCTGCGAAAAATTTGCTCAGAATTTGTGTTATTACCTACGGAATCGATATCACTACACAGAAAAACCTAAAACGACATTTTAATTAGAAAATTTTGTAATATTAAGGAAAAAATTAAATGACCTGTAAAGAAATTAATAACATCAATTAAATTATTATTGTTGAAATAATGTTCAATTAAATTTTTGCAATAATAATTGAAAATAAAATTAAATATTTCAAAAATTTCAAACAAATTTTTAATAGGTAAAAAAATGATTTGAATTCAATTCGAATGTTTATTGAGCAATTTTAATTTCTATTTGTACTATCAAGAGTATTGCATAAATGAAATAGAACAAACTAATAAGGATTTAAGTAAAAATAAGCCGTTTACTTCATACCAAAGTATTCAGCCTAAAAGTAAATTAAAAATTTAATTGAATTGATTAAATTTTTAATTGAGAAAATATATTATTCTAATTAAACCTGTTAATTAAAAATAAGAAAATATAAGAAAGTTTAAACTGTTTTTGAAGCTTCTCTTACACTCATGCACATCGATTATAGTTTTCTTAGTTTCGTTAGAGAATTTAAGTGAAATATTATTTATTTAAATTTAAGGTTTTAATATTAATACACCTGTGTACCCAAAATACAAACGTTTGTTGTATAGCACTTAAAAAAAGGCAAAAAAATTCTAGTGAAATTTTTTCAAGATGTTAATGCACAAAATAAAAATAAACGAAATAGAAATCCAAAAAAGGAAAATATCATAACTTAAGCACCATTGGAAATTTTTTAAATGAAGCCTAACCGTGTCAGAGATTTTATTTGAATATTATTAATACTCGTGCATATATCTTCATTATAAATCATCACCATTTCAAGTGTTTGTCACCAAAATCAAATAAATCACGTGACTCGTGTGGACGGAATCGTCCCTTCTTTTGTTCATGTTCATTCAAGGAACCAACATTTAAGAGGCTCTGGAAAAAAGAAAATAACATGATGAAGTTTTTAACATTAATTATGTGCGTTTAAATGCATAAAACCAGGCAATCACCAACGATTTTTTGTTCACTTTTTTTTTCGTAAAAAGAAGGGAAATGATTGTTTTGTTTCAGTTTGAAAATGTCGTGTTTGAAACATCTGTAGTTGCGTAATTTGTGGCGATGTTAAAATAATAGAATGATTATAATGTTATTCCATGTTTAAAAATTGTTTTCTAAAAATGTACCGCCTTTATGGTTTGCTGGGTGTGCATTTCAAGTGTCATCCTAATAAAGCACTTATTATACTAATGAAGGTGATACACAATTTCAAATCCTTTTATTTAGAAAAAGTATAATGAACTCATTTTTTAAATTATGAAGTATGAACGTTTGTTTATTTATTTCAAGGAATATATTTTCTTAAAATTAATTGTCTGATCGTTTATTTTGGTGAGTAATTAGCAGTTGGTGTTATATAGAGTAGTAATATGAGATAAAGTGTTTAAATTTTAAAATGTTCAGAATTACACAAGGAAAATTAATATTCATGCATTAAGGAAAAAAAACAATACAATGGAATGGAATTTTATTTAAGGCGCTTGAAAAGAATTAACGGACAAGCATTAGCAAAAGACAACAGAGATGTTTTTTAATAAACTGTTAGGTTAGGTCGGCCGGTTTGCTGGATGTAAAGGTAGAGAAAGGCCCCACGGTCCCATTGTGATACCTGTTGTGAAAAAAAAAAGTTTTCTAGTAATACGAACCAGAGACTCTGGTAGGAACTGAACCTAGAACTCCCAACTGATAAACTAGTACACTACTCAGTAGACAACCGGGGCAACTCTTTTAGGTCGACGATTAACTGGATGAAGAAACTGTACACATAACCGTTCCGTAATCGGAAATCGCGATGGCAGCTTCTCCACCAGTTTAAACTTGAGCGCAGGCACCTAATACAGCAAGTACACACAGAGAAATTTCATTGTAAAAATCATTGTAAAAACAATCAGAAATCATGTAAATTTAACATTTTCCGCTATCGATTTCTCTTCATAGTTTTATAATAACATACAAACAATAAGATTTCACTCAGTGATGCCTTTTTCTAAATGAAGAAAAGCGTCAACTGTAAGTAGAAACAAGTAAAAAGCGCCAAGACAAAATTGGAAAATTGGAAAATTTGAAAATATTTCATTTTGCTTAAGAAATCACAAACAACACCCTTTAATATAAAAAATTTTTTTTAAATTTTAAAATAAATTTATTATCATTTAATAAGGTGTAAAAAAAATTCAAATATAATAACAGTTCAATTAGAAAAAAAAGTAAAGTTTTATCGAAAATAAATAATAAAAAATTTCCTGAAGATGTTAACCGATGGTTAACGAAATATCGAAATATATAGAAAAATAAACATAGAGACGAACCTTTGAGCTTAAAAAATAATATATAGATTGTTTTATAGAAGAGCAATTTCATTTTGAAACATACAAGTTTGATTCATAATCGTCATCATCGATTCAGGAAGCGATTTTAATGAAATATTCAGATCCTACATAAATTTGGCTAGAATTAATTTTTAAGTAAACACTTGAAGGCAATTTCAAACTTTTTATTGTTTTTTCCCGTATTTAATATGCATTAATGAATTAGCTGAGCTTAAAGAAATTCTAAAACGTATCTTTGGCTAAAAAAAGGTTCAATAATCTTAATGTTGAGTGAGGACAGAGAAGAATATCAAACTCAGCATGTTCATGAAAAGACTTTTCCTCCAAAGAATTTTTAAAACTGTAAACTTCACATCTAATTTCATCGGTTCTCTCTTTATTTTTCCAATTTTGCAATGTTACATTTCTTATGGATATTTCTACTGTATTTATTAGAGTCGAATTATCAAACAAATTTTGTGTGACATCAATAATATCCGCAACAAAAAGCAACAAAAGCGCCACAACAACTTAAAAAAAGTTAAAAAATCCTTTCTTAAAAAAGGTATCCCGAAAAATATAAAAGGGTAACGGGACCAAAAAAGCGTCAAAGTGGCAACACTGATTTCACTTTAGAACTTCTTTAAAAAGTCATGTTGATTTAATATAGGAGTCTAGTCGACGTGCACATCCTTTGGAATCAAACGTGTATAAAAATAAAAGAAAATTAATTCGATATAGAATCAGAATCACAATATGGAAGTAAAGATGGCGATGGCTGAAGTAGCCTGCACATTGACTATAAAACCAAAAATTTCCTAGGTTCGACCCCATTTTCAGACCAAATCATAAAAACATCTCGCGTTTTTTCTCATGTGCATTACTATGACTTTTTGTCAGTTGTTGTCGGAAGGTTTCAGTGGCCTTTAGCTGCAAGCTATCCACAGGCACATCAGAACGACCTCCTTCGTCGGTATTGCGTAGTACCGGCGAAGTAAAATAATTACTGAAAAAAAATGGCTACTAAAATGAAACTTCAAAATTTAATACGTCTCCTTGAGATCAGAGGCGCTTCAACACTGCTATAAAACAAAGAACCCGCAAAAGCAGGGTCGGAAGTTGGAAGTGAAGCTTCAACTCCTGTCATTTGGCTAACTATCCCTTTATTTATAGCAGTCTTGCAGTGTTGTTGTTCTGTTTTACTAGCAATTTTTAATAATTATTAATATTAAATTAAATGCGAGTCAGGCTGAGTTACGATTATTTATTATGTTTATTGTATGGTTAAGAAATTTCATATGTTTATATGAAAACTCCCGTAAAGTCTTTGAGATTTATTGAGTATACAAACAGAAAAGTAGTTTAAAGTAGTTTGAAGCTGATTTAATTTTGATTGAAAATTTGTCATTTGTTTATTTAACATTCATCAAAATTTATTTTACCTGTTTTAAAAAAAAAATAGAATTTTACGTGTATTTGAATTCAACAAATTATAAACAATTAGTAGTTCAAATTATAAACGCTAGGTGGCATGACCAACTTCCACTTCATTTTTTTAATGAAAACTTTAAACTTATTAAATTATTTAACACTTAAAAATATTTTTATTTTTATATTGTATAATAAATATTAACAGTCTGTAGCAATTATTGAATGACTAATTAACCATAAACACAGAAAAAAATAACTAAAAACACTTGAACGAAACATCAGACAAAACAACGTGTTTGGCAAATTTATAAATTTAAAAAGAATTTAAATGAAAAGAATTTGAAATTTTTTAACTAATGAACATTTAACCAAGTCATAAATGAAGCAAACAAGCATCATTAAAAACTGAAATTATTAACACATAATTTACGTATTTTTTTTCTTGTGTGTAAATATTTACTTTTTTTTTTTTTTTTGTAATTATGAATGTCGCACAGAGGCATATGAAGGAGAAAGTGTCAACCGAGAGATTTTACTCGTATACAAAATGGAGAATAATTATGATTTAATATTTTTTGTTTTCATTCAGTTCTGTTCTTTCAACGCTAAATACGCCAGTCATTAAAAAAGTGTATTCTTGATCTTTACAAAGATTCTTTGAGCCTTTGCCAACATTTATTAAAATGTCTTAATTATTTATGATGCAGTTTCATAAAAATATATGAAGAGAACATAATAATCAGGAAAATATGTATGGAAATACAGTCGGAGAAATAATTTAAATTATTGACCATTTTCCATTAAATTATACATAAAGCAGTTGTAATTCTTACAAGTTTTTATTTAAATTGTCTTGTTAGCACTTGCATTAGGAGTTGGAGTCAAATTGTGAAACTGTAGTTGATACCAACGGATGAAGCAGAAATTTTGAAAGGGGTCTAATAATTGTAGTTCAAATAAAAATCACGAATTCTAGACATTTTTTCACCGTGTACACTTTGGAACTATAAAAGCTAATTAATAAATAAAATCGTTACGCAGAATTTAAGTATTTCACAAAAAAAATACAACAAAGAAACATGAAGAAAAAAGAGGAGGTTCCTATTTGTGAATGATTATACGAAGAGAAAAATATTAGGGTAGAAGTAATTCGAGGAAATGAATATGAAATGACAAAAGTTGCGACTGCACTGTGAGAGAAAAATTACTTAAGTACCTAGAAAAAAAAATAGTGAATGCCTTCACTATGACTTGATATTTTCATGACTTCTTAAGCACTTCTTTACATGCATTCATTTTTAATGCCATGTTAAATGTTAACAAGATTTTTAAATAAATTTTTAAATATGTTACAGCAACTCATACTAAAACGTATCCCAATTATGGAACATTCATGTGTTCTAGAGTTGGGTTCATGAGCTCGTCGAAGGGAGCGCTATTTTCAGTTCACCTCTTTTTGGTGAGCTGGTTCGTTTAGTTCGTTCAGTAGCTCAGTAGCTCAGTAGTATCAGTTGACTTTTAGCTCATTTGATTTTGATGCTCAGTTGAATTTGTCGCTCAGTTGATTTTGTTTCAGAACTGATTTTTTTAGCTCTTTTGATTCAATCAATTTTTATAAATGCCAGTAATGTATTTAGTAATCGAAATTTGGCAATGTGTAATTTTTTGCTGTGTAGGGCTACCAGACAAATTGCATTGAGCTACTAGACAGAGTTTAAAAAATCGCTTAGCTTAAGTAGAGTGAAAAAGTTGAGTTATAAAATAGGAAAAATTTGCCATTACTTTCATATTTTTTATGGAAATAAACGTAAAAAATCATGGATTTTGCATCACGATAATGCAGCAGCTCATACATCAATCAAGCATTGGTAAAAACAACACCTTAATCATGCCTTCAGCCACCTTATTCACCAGATTTGGCTCCCTGCGACAGCGTTTTGCCACAATTTTTTTTTTTTTTTGGCGTGTGAGGTAGGGTTGAAAATGCCTTCGCACTTACAGAGACCGTCGTCATCTGAGTCGAGTGGTGTTGCCACTAAAAAATTCCCTCCTCCTCCTCTGGGTAGATTCCTCCCCGGGACCGCTTTCCGCATTACTTCGGGACAGGCCCAGAGCCACGTCCCAATCAGGACCACTCTCACTCACCCACGTCTGGGTCCGCAGCCGGCGCCATGGCCCCGGCCCGTATCCCCTGGTTCTCGTCAGAGGGGGCCCAGCTATGCAGCAGCGCATCGAGATCCCTCTTCTTCGTCCGCAGAACGTATCCCACGTACTGCGCCACAGCGTCCCAATTGTCCAGGCAATCGAGCATCCTTCCTATCATGGTGGCAGGAGCGAACCCGGCAACCCGCTGCGCCATTGCACTTCTTTCAGCATGCCACCTGGTGCAGTCGAAAAAAGTGTGTTCCGCATCATCATCCGTAATACCACAGTAAATGCAGTCGGGAGACCATCTGCCCTGCCCATCCGGTACAGGTACTTTCGGGAAGTGTCCGTTGGCCCGAGAGGAACGTTTTTGCCACAATTGATGAGATAAAGTCAAAATAGAAGAACAAGCTTACGGCCATACCGAAAAGCCCCTTTTCAGAGGTGCTTCGAGGATTGGAAGAAACGCTGGCATAAGTGAAATGCACTTATTATATCTGAGGGGATTACTTTGAAGAGGAGAAATAGATATTGATGAATAAATAAATACTTTTTAAAAAAAAATTAAAATTCACCTTTTCTTTTGGACAGACCTCGTACATTTTAACAAGGTGTGGTTTTTGTGGAAGAAAAGAAAATCCCAATAAGTTACAGGTTGGTAAGTGAATACGGGTACGAAAAACAATTTTCCACCCATAACTTAAGAATATGAAGACTTTTAGGAAATATCAAACCCAGAGTATCGTTGTACTCGATAATATTTATCAGAAAAATAGTCTAAAATTGCTGGTATTTTTGTTTTTTGTCACACGGTGTTATTTATTTCCTTATTTCTTTACACGACCCTAATGGCAATTCTTGAAACACTCGTTTCTAGAACGTGGTGATGAAATACTTTCCAGTGGAATTTTATGAATTGCCCCATATTTATGTTTTAATCATACTGTTGGCGCTGTCACATTCCGCTTGACTATTGCGTCAAAATGATTTAATTTAATGA